>JAKSZT010053887.1:14146206-14295137 GCA_026826555.1 Tolypeutes matacus | reverse complement strand
CCTTCCTTCCTTCCTTCCTTCCTTCCTTCCTTCCTTCCTTCCTTCCTAACAGGGTGGGGTGGGGCTTCAACTGGAAACTGTGCTTCTTGGGCAGCAGCTCTAATCTCAATTCAGATCTTTTGTCTTTAGCTAAGTGTTCTGCATACACATGGTTCCGGGGTCAGTAATAGAAATGAGAACACCAAGTTTGAGGATTTCCCTCTGATTCTTTCCCTTCTGGTATTCCCCTACTCTCTTCATCATTTACAGTTTCTGGCTTCAGTTCCCCAGATAGAAAGACTGTGGGTTTTTCCACATGTTACCATGTGGCTAGCATTTGACTTTAGGTTTAAAATCCTGGAGAGTGGTGCGTTCCTGTATAGCTCACTGAGTATGCACTTTTGGCATAATCTGTTTCTATTTACTCTCCAGTATCTAAGGGATAATGTCATCTTCGTCTTTGTGGCTGTTAAAGAACTTTGAACACAGATGCTCAAATGTTTCTGCTGTATTTAGCTGAACTTAAATCACAATGACTTAAATGTAAGCAGTAGAAAAAGGCTCTGTCAGCTAGAGAGAAGATTCTCATCAGAGAAAACTTGGAAAATGATAATGGAGGCATTAAACTTATGCCATACTTAATTCAATAGCATAAAGCCATATACCAATATTATAAGTACAAAATCTCCTCAGATGACCAATGTGACAATTTAAAATTATTTTATGAATCCCCAAAAGAGAAAGATTATGTTTGTAGGCTGGTTCACTCCTCTGGGTGTGAGACTATTGCAAATTGGACTACATCAGTGAAGAGACGTGACTCAGGTTGAGTCTCCACCCTCTTGCTGGGTTGGACTGAAAAAATGAAGACACACAGGAAAGAAAGCAGAGCCATTTTTTATCCTGTCATGTAAGGGAAAGGAGTGGCTTAGAGAGTTGAGGCCCCAGGAAGAGATGAGCCATGTGTCTGAGAGCTTGCAGCTGAAATTGGGAAGAAATTGAGCAGCCAAGCCTGAAAGAGGAGGCCCTATGCCAGGTTGCCCACAGCTGAGCTCCAGGAGATGGTACAGGGGAAGGTAGGGGAAGATAGAGACCAGACAGAGATGGCCCACCATCTTGCTTCAACACATGGCAGCTGACTTGGCTGAGAAAGCATCTCTAATGGTGCCTTGAGCTGGACTTTTCATGGCCTTGGAACCGTAGGCTTTCACCCCAAATAAATACCCTTTATAAAAGCCATAACATTTCTAGTATTTTGTTTTAGCATCCCTTTGGCAAATTAAAACAACCAGTATGTAAAGTTTGGATTTCTTAATGGCTGCCTTTCTAAACATGATTTTCATCTTGTTAAAGCCATATTGGTGGGGAATGAAGCATACAAGTAAAATTTGTTCAGGAATTCCAGAGAATTACACATGAGAGTAGATAGGTGTATTCATTTCTTAGGACTTCTGCATCAAATTACAGAAAACTTAGTTGCCTAAAACAATAAAAATGTATTCTTTTACAGTTCTAGAGAACTGAAATTCAAAATCAATGTGTTCACAGGGTTGGGTTCTTTCTGGAAGCTCTAGGGAGAATCTGTTCCATGCCTCTCTCCCAGCTTCTGGTGCTTCCAGGCATTCCTTGGTTTACAGGCTCATCACTTCAATGTTTGCCTCCATCTTCACATTGTCTCCTCTTCTATGTCTCTGTATCTCAAACCTCTCATTGCCTTTCTTATATAAGGACACCAATCAGTGGGTTTAGTGCCTAGGCTAAAAGCAAGATGATCTCATCTCAATATCCTTAACTTAATCACTACTGAAAAGACCCTTTTTAAAAAAATAAGGTCACATTCACAGGTTTCAGGGGTTAGGACATAAACATATCTTTTTGGAGGCCCATTAACCAACCCACTATAATAGGGAAATAAAAGAAGCACAGGAGAAGTGAGGACAGAAAGACAATGCATCCAAATGCACCCACTTTCAAAGAAAATTACTCTTACTTCATCAAAGCATTCAATCTACTTTATTGTTGTTTTGTAGACAAATGGGCTCAGGATTTGTGCTCTTAAAGCAATATTACAGCTTCTTGCATTAAGACAATTGACACATACTAACAAAGGTTAGATTTTTTGCACTATTCATTACGAATAGTGGAATTATATGTGTTAAAGCATTTGAAAGCATTTTATTGCTCTTAGTGTTGTAACATGTAGATGTGTATTCTTGCTTCCCATTTTCTCTTCATTGACTAACTTTGTAAGGAAGATGTATATCTTAGAAATTAAATCACTGATCTCCCAGTAAAACCTTTTATATCTGTTTTATGATCAAAGGTAATATTTATTAGCTTTTTAAAAATGTGAGATATTTTCACAAAGTCAATTTGGGGCTACCTTTGAGTTAGAAATGGACTGGAGAGAAGTTTAGGGCACATACACACACACACACAAAGGAAAGATGCATAAAGGGCTCTTTGGTCTATGAATAATAGAAGTTAAAAGGCTAAAATTATCCAGTTATTAAGTCCTGAGATGGAATATTTGGGTTGATTTTCTAGATAAGTGATTTTAAAAATGCTTTTTGAGTATAGAAAATCTAACATATAGAAATATCCTTTAAACTTTGGAAGAGGCTAAAAGGTTAAGACTGGAGAGTCTGCTCTCAATCTGAGGCCCAAAGTAAGGTTCATTTCTGCCTAGGCTTTATATTAGAGACCATTTAATAAAATTGCGACATGGGCCAACTCTCAAAGGAGCTCACCTCTTATTAATATCAACATGTCCACCATAGATATTTCTACGTCCAATAATACCTTTATAACTAGGCTAACAAAGCAATAAATTCATTTTTGAATTTCATTATGGAAAAAAATAAGTGTTTATAAATTCTATTTCTAAATCTCCAGACTGATATCACATCCTAATAAATTATTTCACTTTGTAACAATTACCGTGAAATTACTAAACAATAGCAAAAAACCTTTAAAATGCTGTGCCTATTTCTTGTTGTTAGTTTAGCTCAAACTAAACTTCATAACTCTTCATAACAAAATAGGCCTCAATTCTTTTAGTGAATTTACCAGAACACATGAGAGGCTGGTATGCCAGCTTCCCATTTTATGACACCTCTTAACAGATCTTTAGAATGGAATTTCTTATGTAAGATTTTGAAAAAATATATATCTATAAAATAACTTCCACTATTGAGATTTTTTTTTTTTCAATATTTTGGTATTTTGTCTTTTGAGCACTGGTCATTTCTGGAGTTTACTTATTTAACTTTAAAAATAAAAGTGATTTTCCAATCTTTGTTATATAATCATGATATTTCCATACTTTTCTAGGATTCTAGTATGAAGTGAAGGAATATGATACTTAATCCTATGTTTCAGACAAAAGTTCACCATAACTCCTCAAAGCAAAAGACATTCAAATATTAAAGAAGGAAAATATAAACATATCCTTTCAATATAATGGTCAAATTCTTTGCCTCTTAATAAATAAATGTAAGATTTTCTTATTTATAAATACAAATATTTCAACTTGAAAAATCATTTAAAATTTAACTTAATTTGATTGCACAATAATTTCATTGTTCACAATTTAATTTAATAATATAATGTACTTTAAAATTCTGAAATTAGAATCTAGGTCAATTCACTTTTTTTGTCCCTGCTATGAAAATAAGAGGTGAAATTATTTAATCAGTTATATAATATTTGTTGACTCTTTTCCACGTTTAAAGCTTTTTATTTGATTTTCTAAGGGTGGTTAAAAGAATGGAAAATAAGTTTCATTTTGATAAACTCTCTTTTAGGCTAAACTAATAAAAAGTCTGAGCTAGAATAGATATATTTCACCTAACACTTATTCTGGTTAAAGTTCAGACTTCATCCTACAGTTAGGATTATCCACTTCAATCAGTTATTGTATAGGTAGATGGTTTAATACAGATATGTGAGAATAAACTTACTTTAACTTGTGAATTTGTAACTTAAATGAGGTCAAGGTGTCTTGCTTTTGGTTATAATATAAAAGGAAATGAAAGAACTTCATTCTCACATTAAAATAGCAAGAAGTCAAAGGATAAATAAAAAGTCATACTTAAAATATCTCATTTAAACACTGAGTACACAAATAAATCTAAAAGAGCTAAACTCCAGAGAGACAAACCATTCCTAGGCCAGCAAGCCACATAGGATGTTTTCATGGATGAATCCATTCACTAAGGTTAGGGACAGGGTAAACAGAAGAGTGAGCCTGCAGGAGGACTGTCGCTTTCTCAGAAAAAACATCCACAGTTTTTATGAATACGGGTATTGGAATGTTAAATTTGAGTCTGGAATATCCCCAAATACAAAAATAATCCTCTCTATGAAGTAATTTATTTTATGGGAATTTGGATGAATGAGTCAAAGCTGGAAGCAGCACTGGAATTTGGAAAGAGATCTAGTGATTTCTCAGTGTCACAATCTCCAAGCCTCATGGTCCTGCAGGCTCATGTTCACATTTATCACTGTCTGGTGTTCTCAAAGTCTAGCGGTCTAGAGATCTAACAGTCTTCTAATGTTTGGTTCTAGGGCCCTATCTGGGGAGAGACTTGAACTCACCTTTAAAATGTTTGAAGCCAGAGATGAACTGAAACTAACCAAAGCTGCAAAGCCCCACACATTTCACCTCTGATGGTATCAAATATATCAGCATCTTGTGGCTGTGAAAAAAGTTGGCTACCGAGGGAGTAAGCAAAGTGATGTTTTCTTAGCCTCCTGGTATGTGAATTCCAAAACCCTGCTAGGGGGATTAAAGCTTCAATCTTGATCTAAAACAGCTCAAAACTTTGTTGGAACAAACTGGTCAACCCTTTACCTTAGCTGCCTCATGAAGAAGATACCTTGCATTAGTTATCTATAACTGTATAGCAAATTCCAGAAAACTTCATGGCTTGAAACACACACACAATTTATCATCCCACAGATTCTGTGACTTAGCTGCCTCTTCTGCTTCAAAGATTCTCACAAGGCTTCAATCAAGGTGTTGAGCTAATGTTCATCAAGGTCTCATCTGAAGGCTCATCTGGGGAAAGATCTGCTTCCAAGCTTACTCAGTGATTTTTAGCAACATTCACTTACCCATGGGCTGTTGGACTGATGGGTACACTTGCTTCCTGGCTGTTGGCTGGAGACCACCTTCACTTTTTTGCCACATGAGTCTCTTGAAAATGGCAGTTTGTTTCATTACAGTGTACAAATCATGAAGCCAAGAGAAAGGATCAGTTGTCAAGATGGAAGTCACATTTTTTGTTATCTAATCATGTGGGTGATATTCCATCACTTTCACCATATGCTGTTGGTTAGAAGCAAGTCACCAAGTATTGCCCACAGTCAAGGGGAGGGCATATTATATGAGGGTATGGATACCAGTGGTGGGAATATTGGGGGCCCTATTAGAATTCTGCCTTCTACTGACCTGTATTACTCTTCTGGACATACTCCTCAGAATTCAATAAAAAAGTGACATGCAAAAATCAGGAAAATGTGGCCCAGACTTAAAAGGAAAATCAGCCAATGGAAACAAAACCCACAGAAAACCCAGATGTTGAAATTATCAGGAAAGGAGCTTAAAATAATTATGGTAAATATGTTAATGAAAGTACAGGGAAAGATTGATATAATGAGTGAAGAGAGGAGACATTTAGAAGCAGTTTAAAAAAATCAATTGCTTTATTATTCCTTAGAACACTTTTAACAGTCTGACATGCAATTTATTGTCTGTGAAATACACTGTAAGGGTCTCCACTTTTTCCACAGTTGAATCACAAATTCTCACGATAGCCTTCAAACCCCTCATTTCCTCTCTGACTTCATCTTTTACTAGTTTTCCCCTCATTCCCTCCAGAGTGATTTTGCTCAGAGTAAGAGGAGAAGTAATTTGAGAAGAAGAGTTTCATATCCTGACTTAGGCTTAAAAAGATCTTTCTGGGTGTTGGATTGAGGGCAGAATGGGGTGGGATAGCAGGGGCAGTCTTTCACACTCTGAAAGATTTTATTCATGTAAATTATGCAATTAGTTTATTAGCATAAAATGATTTCTCCTAACCTACTTACTTCTTTACCTATTTTCACAATAGCTAACATTGTAGTCAATTTATTTATTCACAGCTAATACAATCAATATTATTTACTAATAACTTTGTTGAATTCAGTAAGACAGGATTGTACCTGCTTGAAGTATATCCTGTGAATAATAATCTAAAATCAAGTATAGCTGTAACTTTTCTAAATATGTGTATATTCACGGAATTTTGAAAAATCAAAAAAATTAATGACTTTTTTCTTTCCATTATTCCTTTTCCCTTGAGTCATAAAATGACTCCATCCCTAAATATCTCATCCAGTCACTGTCTATACATTTACCAATTTAGTTTAATTATAAAAATTTTTATTGCTACTTTATACTCCTGCTTCACCTCACTTCTAAGATGTTAGGTAAAATTTAACTCCAAAATTCCCCATGAAGAAGTCACTCTATCATTGTCATACATAGAAGTAATCAACCCAACCTATCAGTAATTTGCTTCTTAAAAGTCAGTTCTTATTTTCTAACCAAATTAATTTTTCCCTTTCTTCAGTCTCCTTGTGACTCTATTTTTAAACAATCTTTAGTGTAACTTAACCAAATCCTTTTCAATACTCTATGTTTACCCTTATATTACACCACAAAACCACAGCCTAGCTGTACCATCCCACCTACAACAACCATAGCAAATCATTTTCCTTTCATTATGATGCATGCAAACTGTGAAAAGCTAAATACTAAATACTAAAACTAAATACTAAATACTAAATGTCCTCAAAAAAAAAAAAAAAAAAAGAAAAATCATCCCATTGTGGTTTTGCCTTGTAGGAATCCCAATAAACTCATATTTGTTTGGTTGTATTGACAACGTGTTTCTTTGTTGTAGATACTAATAGGTTGCCCCACACAGAAGTGAAAGGGAGACTTATAGTTCTACAGTTTACCAGAACCCTTCAGGATGCTTGTTTTTTTTTTTTGTTTGTTTGTTTTTTAATGTTCAACAGAAGATATTCACTCTTCATGTCCATTTTGAGGAAATTTTATACATTTGTGTTTCAGAACTAACTGTGCTCTATATTTAAATTATAAAGATGTATATAACATGGTTTATGAGGCAGAATTTGGAAATTTGATCTTTCCAACTGTAACAGAGTGGTAAACAGCATGACTTTGGAAGTAAGTTGTTTTGGTCTGTAATAAAAGATAGTTTCAAAATTTTTTGGCCTCTTCTTTGTCGTTTGCTTTTGCTATTTTTTTTCAGAAGCTCATTACTGTGAACTTATATTCACCTCTGTATTTCATGCTCTTTTCTAACATCTCTTTATGCTGATTATCTCCTTCAAATAAAATCTTTCGAATTGTGAGGGAAAATGGAGCTAATGTCAGACAAGCCCCCTTATAACCTCTGAGCTATAAAATGGATAATACTTATTAGACAATGTTGACATGTTAAATGAATTATTTGAGAATAGATGGTGTTTGTGACCCAGAAAAAAATGTTCATAATAAAACCCAAGTTTTGTATGCCTGTTTTTCTCTGTATACCATGAACTAGAGGCAGGTCCTTAAAATTCTATGTAAATTAGTAATTGATCATAGGCACTATTAATGATCACTTCTGCTAGGAAACAATTGTAATTTCACAGTCTATAATGGATTTTACAGTTGAGTGCATTTAAATGTGAGAAGAGAAGCCACGCTTGGTTACTTTTATGATTCTGATTATTACTATTATCATTTAATTATTTCTGGTCAATATTTTTCAGGAGTTAGTTGTTAGATTATTTTACCAAATTTCTTTTGTTTTCCAAAAGGGAAATACTACAAGTCTTTGTGTTTATTAATTCTGAAAAAAGTACTTTGCTTTTAAAATAAATTTAAATCAAGAAATTATTTAGTAGGAATTTAAATTATAGCAGTGCTTTTCATGATTTTGATTGATTAAATATGAATTCCAAATTGTATTTTCTACAGAATAAAAAACATAGGAAGAAACATTGGCAAAAGGGAACTGAAGTCCAGAAAAAATAAGAGACTTTGGTCCCTTTATATAAATTCCAGTCTGTGAGTTCAGTTGAATTACATACTTGATACTAAGGCAGCTCACCTGGAAATTATAAACACCTGGCTGAGAACTTGGAGGGGTTCTTTAGAGGACAGAAGCGGTTCCAGAATATTGAAAACAGGCAGACATAATTCCAGTACACAGAAAGGGAAAGAAGGTGTGTTCTATAAACTCCAGACTTTGATGTCCACCATGCACAATACATTGACTGTTTGATTCTCTGATTTAGTCATTCAGTCATTCAGTAATCATTTACTGAACACTTATGTATCATACATGGTATTAGGTGATGGGTGCATATCGATAAACAGCAAACAGTTCTTAACTTTAAAGAATTTACTCTCCAGTGGGGAGTACATACACGTAAGCAGGCAAGTAATAGAAATAATACAAAATCAAGTTCCAAAGAGCCTGAGATGAGATGAAGAATGCAGAGAAAGCTTTTTGGAGGAAGTGGCATTTAATCTTTTATCAGGAGGTCCACTAGGAGATTAGGAAGTGAATGTGGTGGTGGGAGTGAGGGGAACTGAGAAGCTGAGATAGCTTTACAGAGAGAAAATATGGAATGGGCAAAGCAGGAAGGCCAAAGAGAGCATGGCATCGTTGGAAACATGGTAGGGGAGCAGAAAAGATTGTAGGACAGTTCATTGAAGGGATTACTAGGAATTAATATGAGTTTTTCGATGAACTAATGAAATCAAATTATTAAATTTCTTTCTTTTGTTCCTTTTTCTTTTCATTAAAAAAAAGTTTTTCCCTTTGGACATTTTCTACCTACTGCTCTAAATGGATAATGACAATACAATCAATATATCATTTGGGGAATTCAACAGGGCAATTGACACTAAATCTCTATACTCTCCTCCAACTCTCTCTCCCTTATTTTTTCCTTTCAACTTGTAGAACTTCCTTTAGTATTTCTTGAAGTGCAGGTTTCTTATTGGCATACTCTCTTAATTTCTGTTTATCTGTGAATATTTTGAACTCTCCATCATTTTTTTAAAAAGATTTATTTATTTACTTTATCCATTTTAAACCCCCCCTTTCCCATTTGCTATTTTGTGTCCATTTGCTGTGCAATTCTCTGTGTCTGTTTCCTGCCATCTCTTCTCATCCTTCTCCTCCAGTCTTCACCAGGATTCGATCCTGGAGACCTCCGATGTAGGAGAGAGGTGTTCTGCCACCTGCGCCACCTTGTTTCCTGGCTTTCAGAGCTTTCGGAGCATCTCGTCTTGTCTCTCCCCTGTTACATCATCTTGCTGCATGGCTCCTGGGGCCTGGTGGCTTACCGGCACACAGAGCCCAGCAGCCCATGCACCTTCTATACATATATTTTTTATTTTACCAGGAGGTCCCGGGGATCAAACCCAGGTCCCTCCATATGGCAGACGGATGCCCAATGATTTGAGCCACATCCGCCCCCCTCTCCATCATTTTTGAATGCCAGTTTTGCTGGATAGAGAATTTGTGGCTGGAAGTTTTTTTCTTTTAGTACTATGAGTATGTCATACAACTGTCTTCTTGCTTCCATGGTTTCAGATGAGAAATCAGTACTTAATCTTATAGTGCTTCCTTTGTATGTGATGGTTCTCTTTTCTCTTGCTGCCTTGAGTATTTTCTCTTTGTCTTGAGCATTGGACATTTTGACAAGTATATGACTTGAGTTGGCCTGTTGGGATTTATACTGTTTGGGGCGCGCTGTGCTTCCTGAACTTGTACATCCATCTCTCTCAATAGGGTTGGGAAGTTTTCAACCATTATTTCCTTCAACACTCCTTCTGTTCCCTTTCCCTTCTCTTCTCCTTCTGGGATGCCTATAATGCATATGTTTGTGCGTTTTCTGTTGTCGGTTAAATGCTTGAGTCCCTGCTGGAATTTTTCTATCTTTTTATCTATCTGTTCGATTTCAGAAGTATTGTCTCCACATCACTGATTCTTTCTTCTGTCTGTTCAAATCTGCTGTTATGTGAATCCTGCATCTTTTTTATTTCTTGCATTGTGCCATTGATCACCATCATATCCATTATCTTTTTATGTATGTTTACAATTTCTTCAGTATGTTCTCCCAGTGTCTTCTTAATATTCTTAATCTCTTCCTTCACTTCATTAAGTTGGTTCATGATATTTGTTTGGAAAGCTTTGATTAGTTGTTCGATGTTCTGCATCTCTTCCTGGTTTATAGTTTGTTCATTGGACTGGTCCCATGTCTTCCTGTTTCTCAGTGTAGTTTGTAATATTTTGTTGCCCTCTAGTCATCATTTTATCTTGATGGGTTTATTCAGTTTATTAGCTTCTCTCTCTGCTCTAGAGTTTTATTTAGCTGGCTGTTCTGTGTGTGTGTTAAGTTTTCTCTTTGACACTTTTTCTTCCTATTTTATTTCCTTGCTTCTTTCTATGTTCCCTTGAAGGCAAAAGATTAGGGCCAGAGGAATTGAAAGATGTGAGAAAGGAAGAAGGATAACAGTAATATTGAAAAAAGTTAGAAGAGGGGCCGTATAAGACTTAGTTAAACGAATATTTAGCTCAATGTAGGCAGTGTAGAGTTATAGGAAAAAAAGTGGAGTACCTACAATGGACTGGGAAACCAAATAGAGGAAAATATATGTAATGATTTAGAAGGCTAGAATGATGAGGAGAGAAAGAGTAAAGAAAGGGCTAAAAGAAAAAAGTTAATATTAATAAAATCAAAGAAAACAGAATAGAAATGGACACCCTTAAAGTTGTTGGGCTAATGAAAAAACGTGGTATGTAAGAACCACAACAGAAAGCAGAAGGCACAAAGATGAAGGAAGTAAAAGAGAAAGCGTTGGGAGATAAAATCAATATAGACAGAGAATGGGAAATCACTGAAGAAAAAACAAAGCAAAGAAGAGACAAGCTAGCAGCACCTAATTTAAAATAAAAAATAAAAATAAAAAAAAGAAAGAAAGAAAAAAGAAGGGGAAGGGGGAAGAGGAAAGAAAAGCAAGAGACAACCAATAAATAAAGACAAACCAACCAACCACACAAGCAAGCAGGCAAACAAAGCTAAGGAAGAACAGTGTTCCTTCTTGGGCCCTTGTGGAACCTCTCAGCCTGCTTGTGTTCATCAATTAATTGCCCTGCAAGGTTCTATCTGCAGGTTTTGAGGCAGATTTTAGCTATTAAAATAAATTTTAAAAGAAAAATTCTTTTTTTATTTTTTTAAAGCAACTGTCTTCTTTTTTTTTTTCTTTTTTGGCGAAATTCTCTTGCATTTCCAACCACACCTCCACTGTCTTTCGCTTCCTTCTGGCTTGGAATTTCCCATTAAGGTTGCTGGACATCAGGAAAGTGATACTCAAAGAAATAGGCCTTCAGTGAATATGTCCTTTAGTTTTCTTCCATTGGCACAGAGAGTCATGAATGAGTTTATCAGATTAGCTAATTGCTGCTGTAGGAAGTTCACATATTTTAGGAGATGAGATTCAGGAAAGAACATGTACAAGTAGTGAGTGATGGATTTTTTTTAAATTAATTTATTTTTAATTTTAAAGAGCTTCAGATTATATAAATATTACTTAAAAAATATAAGGGATTCCCATATGTACCCCTCCCTCCTTCTCCCACATTTTCCCACATTAACAACATACTTTATTAGTGTGATACATTTGTTACAAATAATGAACACATATTGAAGCATTGCTGCTAATCATGGGCTATAGTTTATGTTATAGTTTACACTCTGTCCTGCACAATTTTGTAGGTTATGACAAAACACATAATGGTTTATATGAGTGGGGTGGATCTTTAAGGAAAAAATAAGGGAATGAAAATGAAAAATGCAAAGCAGCCATAAATTCTGCTTCCCTTTTGGACCAAAGGAAGTCCCAAGGCTGGGGAGTAGAAGACTAATTATAATGGAACACTGAATCTAGATTTTGGGAAGATTGAAACCCCTGGAAACAAAGCAATCAAACTTTTTTTTCCGGTTATGATTTAGAATATATCCCGTGTAAAATTGTTCAGACTTCCTCATGACATTTTTGAACAGGAGTTGGTACCATAATTATACTTTTGAATCCTATAATATCCTATAAATGCTGTTACACACAGGGGCCAAATTGGGTATTCATTTCCTGATTAGTATCATTCTGTGATGTTGCTTGCGGGAGAGGCCTCACAAAGCATTGCTTTGGGATGCCCAGAGATAGCCAGTGCTTGCTTCTTTTTCATGAGAGGCCTTAAAGACCAAAAATCATGTCCTTGGAGGGGTGTCCTTGTCTGTGGATAGACACCTGTACAAGGTATTTCTGTTGATACTTCAATAGACAGGTGTAAATGTCAGATGTACAATATAGCTGTTCAGAATTTCCTGGTATTTAAACTTGAAAAAAAATGACTATGCATTTTTTTAAACAACTCAGTAAACTGGCAAGCTAAAAGATCATAGCCTGTTTGAATTTGCAAGTCTTTCTCCAAGATAAAACATATCTTTGGTAGCACTGCAAGGTTGAGTGGACAAACAAAATACATTTAAAATTGCAGATGTTATTTCTAAATTGTTCATAAGTAACAGGAAACTGCAGGATGATATTTAACTACCCTGTAGGTAGTAGGCAATTTGCATTTGTAATATCAGCATAATGAGTTTAAGATGCATTGGTCCCATTTCCTTTTATATGGAAAGCAACAAAGCATGTTAATGGGTAACCTAAAAGTATATAAATCAGGGAAAAATACAAAATGTCATAAAATGTAGAGTTGTTGTAGTAATTGAGCTTTACTGAGACATCTCTTCCAAGGTCTCCACAATGGCTATGGCAATTAACACAAATGTAATTACTGTAGGTGGAGAAATTAGGACTTCCCATTTTCAAACTTCCATGAGATGTAGTTGATAACTTGTTCCAGAAAGATACCACACAGTAAAATCTTATATGATTGATAGGACTTTAATTAAAAATAGCAAGCTATTTCATAGTTATGTTAGTTTTACTGTCTCAGAAATAACCAATAGATTTGGCCATGCTGGCCTCTCTTTGTTTTTTAGTTGTTGGTCATTAATTGAATTTTTCACACAGTCATAACTCAGATATTCAAAGGGTCATTTTATCACAGATAGGCATGAGGGAGCTTACTCATTCATATCAGTTTTGTGAGAAAAATACCCTATTATTTCAAATTATTCTTATTTTATGGTTTTATTTTTCTCCACAGTTGTCAATTATTTTGAGAAGAGCAAAATAGGTGCATGGGAATTTGAGGATACATACTGTACTTCAAACACGAGGGAGTCACTGTAAGACATTAACATCTTATTTCTGCTCATAAATGTTTTTATTCAACTCAATGACTTTGAATCTTCAGGCTATAGTTTTAAGGACAACTGAATTTAGTAACTTACTAGTTGATCTCTTGGGTCTTCACCATTCCCTCTCCCCAAAACAAAAGCAGCAAAAACTGCAAAATATAAAAATTAAGGAATTATTAAAAAGTACTCAATCCCTCTATTAATCAGAGCAATACCAATTTAAAAATAACTGCATCTTTGAAGTTGGTAAAATTTAAGGGTCAGATAATATGTTAAAGATAGGGGAAATGGCTTTGCTGGTAGGAGTGTGAGTTACTACTAGCACTGTGGAGAAAAAGTTGGCAGAATCTAGTAGAGCTGAAGATAAACTTGTGCTTTTACTCATTGATTCTACTAGATATTTAGAGAACATGTCTACTCTAGAGAAATTCTCCCAAATGTATAGAGGAAAGATTGCTGTAATATTCTTGTAATATAAGTAAAATGGAAACAACCTACTAACTGTCCCTTAGTAGGTGTATTAGTCAGTCAAAAGGGTGCTGCTGCAAAGTACCAGAGATCTGTTGGCATTTATAAAGGGTATTTATTTGGGGTAGAAGCTTACAGTCACAAGGCCCTAAAGAGTAAATTACTTCCCTCACTTAAGTCTGTTGCCACATGTTAGAGGGCTCTGCAAGGGTTCAGCCTTCCTCCTCCTCTTAAGGCTCCATGGTCCCAGCTTCTTCTGACCTCAACTGCTGGCTGGGATAAGTCTTGTCTCTCTCTTGGGGCTTGTCTCTTTCCAGTCTCAGCTCCTCTGCTCTTTCCACAAGGCCAGCTGTAAACTATCAGGCGAATGGCTCAGCTCTCTCCCTGGGGTTCCAGCATCCAAAATAAGCTCTCTCTTCTGCTGTTCATTATCTGTGTGAGTGTCTGCCCACCAAGGGGGCAGGGACTCAACGTCCTACTGACATGGCCCAATCAAAGCCCTAATATTAATTTGATCAAGTAAAAGTGAAACCTTTGAATTTAATACAATCAAAGGGTGTAACACTCAGAGGAACAGATCAGTTTACAAACATAATCAATATTTCATTTTGGAATTCATCAACGATATCAAACTGCCACAGTATGGGAATGAATAAATATATAGATTTAATTGATAAAATGGAATGCTACATAGCAATTAAAATGAATCCATCAGAGCTTCATATATCAAATAATATATCTAAAAAATCAATAGATTAAGTGATAAAAGCAAGTCACAAAAGGATATTTTACTGGATGATATTGTGCATGTAAATTTTAAAATTACATAAATGATAGTATATATTAAAAGAAAATATATTCTTGGAACTGATACACACCAACATCAGGATAACTGTGGAATGGGAGAGAGAAGGAATAGGGAGTGGGGTCTTAGCTGTATCTGTATTATTTTATTTCTTTACAAAGAAAGATAAAACAAGTAGAGCAAAATATTAACATTTGATAAATAAGAACTTTGGACACATCAGTATCTATCATCTTATTTTCTGTGCTTTTGCATGTCTTTCAAATATTTCATGTTTAAAATGTTGACATTAAATGTAAATTAATGTTTCCCTCATATTTAATAATTATACCAATACTATTTTTAAGCAAAGAATCTTTGCATACTTATTCTGTGACAGATGCTGTTCTTGGTATTTTAATATGTATTAATTCACTTGTTCTGCATCACCACTCTGTTAGATATATACTATTGTGGGATAATTTTCAGCTGAGGGAAAGGAAGCACAGTCCAGGATTAGAGATTTTGGCCTAGCATTTGTGTTCTTAACCATACCTCTAATATCTCCCAAATTTAATAAATTCTTATATATAATACGACAAAATATAGCATATATATTTATATATGTACTTAAGTACATCTCTTTCTCTCTCTCTCTCTCTCTCCCCCTATCTATCATCATCTATCTCTCAATCTAGCAGTCGACATCCTGTGACCTGGGAAACTTTCACCTAATAATATAGCTTTTACATTGCTATAAAATAATTAGGGATAACAGCAGATAATGACAAGAAACAAGGACCCAGAAAGTGAGGCCTAATTTCTAATTCCATTTCTACCAGTGCCCTGCTGAATGATTTGTGGCAAGTCCTTTCAATATTCCAAGCATTGGCTTCTCCACTTTAAATCACAATTGTTATCAAATCTGTCTACCTCAAATGACTGCCATGAAGCTAAAACTATGGGACATATTTGAAAACAAATTGAATATATAGAATTATTTAGAATTTTATAATATAGAATGTTATTTATTTTTTTTACAAAATCTGAGAAGACTGTCACCGTACTGAAATGTCCTAAACATGTACCCCTCCTGTGTATGAATCAAGATTATTCAATAAATATAATTTATGAAATTCTTTTATGGGTTTTTCTAGGTCAGAAATCTGCCTCTATGGATTTTGCCTCAAACTCTACAGAGTTGAGCTTATTTCTAACTTCTATGCTGTTAAACTTGCTTCACTGTGTTCAACAGATGCCATGGTTTCTGTCTTGAATATAAGATGTGAGGTCCAGCTCCTGCTGAGCAGACTCAGGGTGGCTGTCAGAAAACATAAACAGTATTGATCTCTTTTCTGTGAATGAAGTTCAGAATTAACCAGGAGTCAATTATTGCTGGAATTAAATTCAAGTTGAAATCATTGGGAATTGTAATGCAATTTAAAGAAATTGTGCTAGTCAGTCAGGATATGGCAGATTTTGGCCTCACAAAGGAAATAGTGATAGCTCTATGTGATAACACATATGAATCTAGAATGGGCAAAACCTTTTAAAATGTGCTGGGGTGACTAAATTTAGTTAACTGACAACATGCTTAATTGAGTCACTGCCTGGATCTTTAACATTCCACTATCATTTGGTCATTTTACTCGTAACCTGTTTCCTATAAATGACAAATTTTACTCTTTTAATTTTATTCTTTGACTTTGACCTCCTCTGTCTCTTGTCTTATCTCATGTGCGGTAGTAACGTTCCAAGGATGCTCTTTCACAGTTTGCAACAATTGTTTCAAACAATGCAAGGTGTTGGTGATGGGGTGATGTATGGGAGGCCTGTATGATGATATGCATGTTTGTTTTGTAAGTTCACAACTTTTACACTTATTGTTTATGAATGTTCATGTATGAACGATAAACTTCAATATAAAAAAGTTAAAAAAAAATGACTTAGAATGGCAAGTCCTACAGTCCTCACTCTACTTTCCATTTGGAGTTTTCAAATGGTGATGTTTGCCACACAACAGTTTTAAATGTTGAAGTATGGCAGTTTCCTTGCACTTGCTTCATAGACTTGTAGAAACCACCCCATCTTACAAATCAAGTGATGAATCCATGTTTAAAAGAACTCTTGTGATAAAATAAAAATATAATAAAGTAACTATAATAATGCCAGAGGGAAATCATGATCCTGTGGCAGCATAGCTGGAATGAGAACCTATTACAGTAGCAATTACTAGGTAAATAGGAGTTATGAAAGGATGTGGAGAAAAGTGATGTTATTATAGAAAAAAATACTTAAGAAATGAGGTAAACTTGGGATGTGCTTATTGAGATTGAATTTACAGCAGAGAAAATCTGACTGCACCAGATTTCAAGTTACTTTGAGGAAGACAGTTTGGGCTTGAAGCTAAGGGGATACTTATGAGTATGAAACAGAAGAGTTCTTTGCTTTCTAGTACACCCATTAGGAAAGTTCAGTACATGTTTGGTGAAAGATGTCTCAAGCATAGAAGTGGGTCTGTTAATTAGAATAGAGAGACACAGTAACTTTTGGATACAACTAACTTGATGAATAAGATGTGACTGTATTTGAATCTTATCTTACATGCATATAGTTTTTATTCTTAGATGCCCTAATAAAAATACATCTTAAAATGTATTATAACCTATTCTAGAGTATGGATTTATTCTTTGAATATTTGTTTATGAGTGCTATTTCAAATAAAAATTCAGAATAATACACTTGTCTTGTATATGCTGTATACAGAGATACCCCAAACTGATTATCAGCATTTCCTAGGGAGTCAGCAAAAATAGAGGAATGAACGGATGGATGAACAAATGGATGATGGATGGATGGATGGATGGAAAGAAAATAGATACACTTCCGGATCCCTTATCAGGTTTACCAAATTGGAAACACTAGGAGTGGAGTCCTCAATTAAATTTATGTAAAAATTCCCCAGATGTTTCCAATACTCGACCAAATTGTATTGTACATTGTAGCACTGTAGTGGAGACTGTCTGTGAAGCATATTGCATGCAAAAAGCATAGTGGAGAATTGCAATTTCTAGGAGAAATGACCTTTCCTTTGCCCAATGGTGGCAGTATTAAGGTCTCAAGAGAAACTCCACTGCAGACTGCACTGGCAGAGTCTTTGGCGAGAGGTTTAGCTAAAGTGCTTCAGTAAGAGGCTGTTACCTATAGCCTCTGGGAGGTATCTGAGGGTAGTGTTTTGTAGTCTTTTAAAAGGATTGGAAGTGGAGATTGGCCCAATAAAAGGATAATACAGGGTTTCTTAACCTTTTTTGTTCCACCAACCCCTTTGTCAGTCAGGTGTAAACCACGGACCCCTTACTATGTTCACACTACACTGTGTATTATTTAATAAATTTATCACACCGCACCAACACGTCTCCACAAGAATAATGTTTTTTGTTTTTTAATTTAAATTCAAGCTCATTGACCCCTTGTGAAGAACCCCTGGGATAATAAGAGTGTGACCAAGGATCTAGGGTTGAAACTCAAGTTCCAGGAGATGATCTTTCCGAATGTTAATGGCATGAGCGCCATCCCTGACACAGCATTTATTTATCTAAAGACAGATGTATGAGAGCTATGATCCTGCCCTGTCCTCCATGACAGTCCCACATTTTATCCAGGTGGAACTTTTTATGTCTCTTTCTTGCTTCTGATGTCACAAATAAAACATCTTTTCTGATTGGCTGTCCCTGGTGTGTTTTCACCTGAGTCTTGCTGTTCTTATGGTCTGCTCTATTTACCTCAAACATATGTTCACAATACAAAAATGTCCCCACATGTAATACAAAATTATCACCTTTCCACATGCTACATCGTGGCTGCTCATCTCCTGTTAAGAATTTTAAGAAGGTCAGTATGCAAAAATGGCCATCTAAATTCCTAAGTCCAACTACTACAAGAGCAATCAAAACAGAAGTCCTGCAGAGCAGATGTGGCTCAGTGGATGAGTGCTGGCTTCCCGCATATGAGGTCCCAAGTTCGATTCCCTGCCCCGGTACCTCAAAACAAAGAAACAAAAAACAAAAGTCCTCATTTCATTTTACTGAACAGTGTATTGATATTTTAACCAGTACAGTGCAGTGGAAGGAATGTATCATGTCAGATCAGATAGACCTAACTTTAAATCCTCTCTCCCCCATTGATTTCTAATTGTGTGTCAAGTTACTAGAAAGTCTCTGAACCTCAACTGTAAATTGGGGCTATAGCTATTTATAGGGCTGCTGTTAGAATTAAATGGCTAACAGTGTAAAGTATTTAACATACAGGCATCACTCAGTAGCTGTTAAATTCCTTTCCTGCTTCTACCTAAATTTGTAGACATCAGAGAAATTTACTTTTTCTTTTCTCTTTAATGGGTTCCCAAGGTGTGCTGTATTCTATATATAGTATCAGAGACAAATAGTGAGGACTCCATGGGCATCTGGGGGTTCCATATATGGGTGTTAGCTGTCTATTGTTATAGCCATATACATTTTCAGTGAGAGTTCGCAGTTCTCTTCAGCTTCTGAAGTGATCTATGATCTATATACGGGGTAAACAATTTAGAAATCATGGTTTTATCTGTCTTATAAATCATATTAATTTCCACCAAGTTGGAAAATTTCTTTTTGTGAGCTCCCACAATTCTGCCTTCACATTTTTGTGAGCATATTTTCTCAGGGCACATCTCATATATATATAGTAGATTTCAGTTCAAATGAGATAATGTATATGAAATGATATTTTAAGCTGTAAAACTATGTAAATGAAAGATGTTAATATTAACAGCAATCTGTACTGTTACCTTTGTGGCTGTAGGATATCTCCTCCTGATTTGTTATGATAAAAATTATCATAACAATTACAACATTAATCACAATTACACTGCAACCTTATCACAATGCTCACAGCTGAATTACTTAATTGAAAACCTGGAGAAACCTAAGTGTGGCTGTTTATAATTTTTCTTTTGTACTGTCTTGTAATCTCCTATGAATTACGACCCATAATTTTTTTTTTTTAACGCTTGAAGAAATCTTTGATGGCATCTAATTCAACCCTTTTGTTTTGTAGATGAGTGAACTGAGCCCTAGTGACGGAAAGAGATTTGCCCATAATCATGCAGGTAGTTTATTGAAAATTAAGACAAGAGAATGCAATTAGATTGTTTCCTGTATTCCTTGGTTAAAATAGTTAAGCATTAATTTGAATGATCTTTCCAATATTTTAAAGGGAAAGGTGTTTAAGGAAGATACTGTTTAAAATATTTGCTGTATTAGATAAGGAAGAAAGATGATATTGTCAAGGGAAGAAAATCAATTACCTTTGTGGAGTAGCTCCCCTTATATATTTTAAATATATTAAAATATATTTAATATATTAAAATTACATATATGTATATTTTTTGAAATATTTATTCAAATGAAGTGGCATAACATTGTAAATATGTAATTATATAGCATGGCACCATATAAAACAAACATTAAAAAAATGGGGAAATAAAAAATAATAACAAAATTAAAGAGTTTAAGATATGGCACATTACAACTGACAGAACAAAGTAAAAAATAAGTATTAATATAAGCTTTGAGTATGTAGTTTACCAAATTGTCCAAATTTGCATTCATAGGGCACTATGTCCTAAATATGCAAAATATAATTTCTTTAAAATTTACTGAATTATATCATAAGGAAGTCTGCATCAATTACAAAATTCTAAAAATGTACAGAGTCTGCTTTTTGACTTCAGGTATCAAAATAAAGAGGGAGGTATTGCATTCTCTGTCTCTAATGATCATATATTTATATTTCCTAGCAGTTTTATCATTTTGCCTCATGTATTTTGATACCATTTTTTTCTTTTTGATTTGCTAATATTAAGTACATTTATGTCATCTTATTTAAATGACTCTTTTTTCAATATGGAATAACATCTCATATAACTTGTAATAGCCTTTGCTCCAAAGCCTACCCTTTCTATTATTAATCTAACCACTATAAAATTTTAAAAAGCTCTGTCATCATGAATATCTTTATGTATCCTTTACTTTTACCCTATTCAAGTCTTTATATTAAAGTAAAATTCTTGAAGGCAGCATAGAATCTCAGGACTTGCTTTTTAAACTTGGCACAGATTGCCTTTATATATATATATTTTAAGAGGTGCTTAGATTACCCAAAATATTACACGGAACCGACTGGGATTCCCATGTTGCCCACCTCCCACACCTCCCACCACATCCCACACAAACATCTCCCACAAGTGTGGCCCAGCACCCTCAATGAACTTACACATCCTGGAGACTTGCCACCAACCATAGACCACAGTTCACACCGTAGACCACACTCTCTCCCACTCAGTTCTGAGTGGTGTGTGCTGATATAAAATGGCCTATATCCATTGCCACAACGGTACTCAGGACAACCTCTAACTCCCCAAGAAGTCCTTGTATTTCAACTGCTCATCCCCTCCCTACCCCAAAAGTGTCAAGTGGCCACTGGCTCCACATCATTGTTATAATTTCTTCCATTGCTAGATTCACCATATGTGGACAAGAGAATACCATCAAGTCCACTCTAGTCCATTGTTCTTCCCCCAATCCTGAGTTGACTGGGATGGTGATGTCCACTCTAACTCCAAGTGAGAGAGGGTTTATATCCCATGGATATGGTGGATGGGATGATCCTGCCTGCAGATGCAGGCCCTCTCCATTCCCTGGGCTGGCCGTTGCCCATCATTGTCTCCTCGCCAGGTGACTTGGATGAGTCCATTGAGCTGTAGGGTAGGAGTTGCAGCGCCACCGAGATTCCACACACACCTGGCACATAGGTGGGCCAGAGGCTCCAGTCTCTGGAAGTATACCTAAAAACTCCAGCATCACATATAGGTTTGAATAGAAGGGACTGGTGAACCATGTGCAGGGAGGACTTATTTGAGTCCAATCCTGTCACTCTCAGGAGCACAGATGCCAAAATAGAGCCCACTGATAAGGCATCAGTCTCTGGGGCTATCCCCCCTTATATAGGACCTGGGTGTCTCCAGAGCTCTCAGGAGCCCCTCTGTGTGGGGTGATAGGCACTTTAATGTTCTATTAGCTCCTACTGAGGTGTGCGCAAGAGTTACCTCTGGGATGACCTCCCAACACTCTTTGAAGTCTCTTAGCCACTTGAACTCATTTGTCTTTACCTTTTGCCCCTTTTATTCAAGGTCTTTTTCCAGTTGTGTTGCCAGTTGGCACTTGGTATTAATCCCTCGTTGCCAGGGAGGCTCATCCCCAGGAGTCATGTCCCACATTGTGGGGAAGGTAATGTACTCATATGCTGAGTTTGGCTTAGAGAGAGGCCACATTTGAGCAACAAGGAGGCTCTCAGGTGGCAACCCTTAGGTACCCCACAACAGCAAGCTAAGTCTCAGTTACAAGAGCAAAGACTCACAAGGGTAGTCATCAATAAAAAGAACTCATCAGTGGCTCATCCTCTTTTGACAGACACTGTCACTGCACTCAGAGGACTATTGCTGCTCTCTTGGAGACTGTGGCAGAGCTCTCCAGTCTGGGAATTCAGATTCCCTGATTTATTGTGTTATTGTCCACCCATCGTGACCATGCCCCATCTTTTGAACTTTTGAACAGTTTTGTATATCTTTCATATATATTCGGATGAATCAACCCCCATGAAACCCCCCCCCCCCAGACACCGCCCCCAATAATTCCCCACAGTACCCATTGTAACCCTTCTGTGACCCAAATCCTCCATGAACATTTAGTCCATAAAATAATCAAATACACTTACTAGGAAAAAGAAACAAGTGTGATAAGCTTACATGCAAGAGACAAACATAAGGAAACTCAGGGGGAAAAAAAAAAGAGAAGGAAAAAAAAAACAAATAATCAAACTAAGAACAAAACAAAATAAAATATAATTAGTGGATGGTGACATTCAAAAAATGGGCATAAAAGCAAAGGAAATGCCTTTAAAATATATATATATATTCATTTTTTTTCCTTTCTCTTTTCTTTTTTTTTTTTCTGCCTTTTATCACTGTGTTATGGGATGTCTGGTGTGCCATGACACCTTCCTCCTCTTAATCCCCATTGTCTCCCAATTTTTCATTTAATTTTCAAAGAAGTTTTAGGTCACAGCAAAGTCACACACGGAGTGCCAGAGACTCCCAGATACCAAACCACCCTCCCTTCCCTACCCCATATTAACCCCCCCCCTTTTTTTTGGTTGTTAGCATTGTTATAACTGTTATACAGATAGCAAAATATAGCAACTAAACATTTTCAGTGATTTACAGTATAGTTTACAATTTAGATGATACAGTTTAATAATTTTTATGATCTTTACCATGGCCTGCGTCCATTACTGTAAGGTAATGAAAAACTTCCCCATGAACACCAAACAACCCATTAGATCTTGACTATTCCCTTCCCCCCAGCCCCCCAGGGCCCGTGATACCCCCCTCTCCCAAACCATGGAATGTCAAGATTCACAGTTACATGCCCTGGGGATTTGAACCTGCCCTTCCTAATCCACCCACCCCCCAGTGCTGTACCACCAAACCCAGGAACACCACCACTCATCTGCCCCATCCCCCAACATGCAACCACACTCTATCCCTTTACCATAGATTATGTCCATATGGGTGATGGCTCAAAGCCTGCTCTTCTCTTACTCTCCTTTGTTAACCTATCTTTCAGACAATGGTTCTCAGAGACTGCTCATTTTCCTCAGTTCAGATCATTGAGGTCGTATACTGTTCATCCTTCAGTGCCTGACTTGCTTCACTCAACATAAGGTCTTCAAGATTCATCCACGTTATTCCATGTGTTAGCACTTTGTTCCTTCTTACAGCTGAGTAATATTCCATTGTATGTATGTACCACATTTTGCTTATCCATTCGTCTGTTGATGGGCACCGGGGCTGATTCCAACTTTTGGCAATGGTGAACAATGCCGCTATGAACATTGGTGTGCATATATCTGTTTGTATTTTTGTTTTTAGTTCTTATGGGTATATACCCAGCAGTGGAATTGCTGGATCATACAGAAGATCTATTGCTAGTTTTCTGAGGAACCGCCAAACTGTCCTCCACAGTGGCTGGATCATACCGCAGTCCCACCAGCAGTGGATGAGAGTTCCTATTCCTCCACATCCTCTCCTACATTTAGTGTCTCCTGTTTTTTTAATAGCTGCCATTCTGATGGGTGTAAGTTGGTATCTCATTGTAGTTTTGATTTGCATTTCCCTGATAGCAAGTAATGTTGAGCATTTTTTTCATGTGCTTTTTAGCCATTTGTATTTCTTCCTTGGAGAAGTGTCTTTTCAGATCACTTGCCCATTTTTTAAATGGGTTGTTTGTCCTTTTATTTTCAAGGTGTAGGATTTCTTCATATTTGCAGGATATTAGGCTCCTATCAGATATATGGTGGTCGAATATTTTTTCCCATTGGGTAGGTTGCCTTTTTATTTTCTTAATAACATCCTTTGAGGTTCAGAAGTTTTTAATTTTGAGGAGATCCCATTTATCTATTTTTTCTCTTGCTGCTCGTGCTTTGGCTGTGAAGTTCATGAAATCATTTCCTATTACAAGGTCCTGTAGATGCTTCCCTACATTATCTTCCAAGGTTTTTATGGTTTTGGCTCTTATATTTAGATCTTTGATCCATCTTGAGTTGATTTTTGTATAAGGTATGAGATGGTATTCTTCTCTCATTCTTTTGGATATGGATATCCAGTTCTCCAAGCACCACTTGTTAAAGAGGCCACTCTCTCCCAACTGAGTGAGCTTCGTGGCCTTGTCAAATATCAGATGACTGTATATGCGAGGATCTATATCCGAACTCTCAATTCGGTTCCATTGGTCAGTAGGTCTATCCTTGTGCCAATACCATGCAGTTTTGATCTCTGTAGCTTTGTAGTATGTTTTAAAGTCAGGTAATGTGATACCTCCAACTTCATTTTTCTTTTTCAATATATCTTTGGCAATTCGGGGCCTCTTGCCTCTCCAAATATATTTTGTGGTTAGTTTTTCCAGTTCCTTAAATAATATAGTGTTGACTTTTATTGGGATTGCATTAAATCTGTAGATTAGTTTGGGTAGGATAGACATCTTGATGATGTTTAGTCTTCCCATCCATGAACAGGGAATATTTTTTCCATTTATTTAAGTCTTCTTTGATTTCCTTTAACAGTGTTGTGTAGTTTTCTGTATATAAGTCCTTTACATCTTTAGTTAAATTTATTCCTAGGTATTTGATTCTTTTATTTACTCTTGTAAATGGTATTTTTTTCCGGATTTCCTCCTCAGTTATTGGTGTACAGAAATGCTACTGATTTTTGAGCGTTGATCTTATAACCTGCAACATTACTGAACTCCTTTGTAAGTTCTAGAAGCTTTGTTGTAGATTTCTCAGGGCTTTCTATGTATAGGATCATGTCATCTGCAAATAGTGAAATTTTTACTTCTTCTTTTCCAATCTGGATGCCTTTTATGTCCTTTTCTTGTCTCAGTGCTCGCGCAAGTACTTCTAAGACAATGTTAAATAGGAGTGGTGATAGTGGGCATCCTTGTCTTGTTCCCGATCTCAGAGGGAAGGCTTTTAGGATTTCACCGTTGAAAATGATGTTAGCTTTGGGTTTTTCATATATACCCTTTATCATTTTCAGAAAGTTTACATCTATTCCTATCTTTTGTAGTGTTTTTATGAGGAAAGAGTGCTGTATTTTGTCGAATGCTTTTTCTGCATCTATAGAGATGATCATGTGATTTTTTTCTTTCAGTCTGTTTATGTGGTGTATTACATTGATTGATTTTCTTATATTGAACCATCCTTGCATACCTGGGATGAAACCCACTTGGTCATGGTGTCTAATCCTTTTGATATGTCGTTGAATGCGATTAGCAAGTATTTTGTTAAGGATTTTAGCATCTAGGTTCATTAAAGAAATTGGTCTGTAATTTTCCTTTCTTGTGGTATCTTTATTTGGTTTTGGTATTAGGGTAATATTGGTATCATAGAATGAGTTAGGTAATATTCCTTCTACTTCTATTTTTTGGAAGAGCTTAAGTAGAATTGGTGTTAGCTCTTTCAGGAATGTTTGGTAGAATTCAGCTGTGAAGCCATCTGGTCCTGGACTCTTCTTAGTTGGGAGGTTTTTAATGACTGAGTCTATCTCTTTACTTGTAATTGGACTGTTGAGTTCATCTATTTCTTCTTTCATCAATGTCGGCTGTTTGTGGGTTTCTAGAAACTTGTCCATTTCCTCTAAATTGTCATTCTTGTTGGCATATAATTTTTCTTGTTGGCATATAATTGGGATGTTTTTTCCAGAATGTGGTGACTTACACCTCAGACACTGGTGTTCTAATCAAGGTGCTTTGTAATAAGGGCCTCACCTAGACTAGCTTAAATCAAAGGCTATAGTGAAGAATATAGATAAATGTATCTCAATCAGGCCCCATGGGAGTTGACCCTGGAGAACCTGGGATCCATCAGGGCCAAGGCTTTTTGTCATATGTCTATTCCTTTCCTATAACCAAGGAACATGTATATTTCTGTTTCTTCTCATTGTACACAGGTTAAAAAAAAATGGAAGGCCTGAAATCTGACCTTATATGAACTTTCAGTTCAAGTATCCAAACTGTTGTACTGGGGTTTCTGTTCACGTTGAAAGAGAGAGAATCTGAACATTGAGGAAATAATTGATTGGCCCCTAAGCTGTAGGGCCCAGCTCTGGTCCTTCCAGTGTCTGGACGTGAAAAATTATTTTGTTCACCCAGTGCCACCTTTTTAGTAGAAGTGATACTGTGGTTAGTTACCAAAAAAAGGGCATTGTCTCTGGCAGGCAACTTAAAACTAATTTATAAGACCAGAATAAAAAATGTTTCTGAAAGTTCTAGGGTACCTTTTTTTTTCATAATGATGTTTTGGGACATTCATTTTGATATATTGTCTGGTATAGGAAAGCCTATTTTAAATAGGTGTGGTCCTATATAATCTAGGATGTATGGCTGCTATTTTCTAGGGTCAGTAAAATATATAAGAATGTGTTTCATCTGGGAAAAGCAAAGTTTCTGGGGCATTCTAATCACCTGTGGGGGAGTACAGTTCATTTTTTTTCTGGATTCATATGGAACCACATGAACCATTTGATATCCACCACTCCAAATGAAGGTTTTTGGATTCCCTTCTAGTTGTTGTCACCACATCCTGCCTGGAATGCTGTCCTAGAGCTTGATGGCATAGTATTTCAATGGTAACAAAGTACCCTGGGAAGTTTGCATTATTCACCATGAAATATTTGCAGAGAAGTTGAACATCCTCTGGTGTTTTATAAGGTTTATATGGTGCCTTTTAAAAAAAATCAATTCAGATAACTTCTTCATAAACACTACCCATCAGCGCATATTTTTGAGCCCTTACCACATACATATTTATATAAATAAATCCTAAAATAGGATGCTGATAATTCTGAAACTCTTGAACATTAATTAAACATAGAAAGATCATAATTATCCAGTACATACTGTACCTTTATGTTATTATTTTAAGAGAATGATTAGAGTCTTCCAAATCTTTATTATAATCTTAAAGTTCCAGAATTTATCTGCTCTTTTTTAAACTCAGCTAAGAGAGCGAGACATAAAAAAGATTTTAAAAATCTAAAAAGTAACTAACAAAACAGTTATCTTACCATGGGGTTTATAGCTATGTTAGCAAGAATAAATAATAGTGCTTCATTTTGTATCAGAGATTGATGACTAGGAAGCTAAGGCAAGGAACTTCTTATTCATAATGGAAAGGTGTAGGAAGAAGCAGTGATATATTTCAAGGAGGTAGTTAAGGTTTTTAAGAGAACAAAGGAAAAAATCATTTTGGCCGCGGAATCTAATATGAATTTCAAGAACATATGTTTAAGCTCACCCAGGAAGGGCAAGGAGGGGCTAAAGATTTGACTTTTATTCTTGGAAAGGGCAAAGAGTCAATTTTAAAATATACTATGAAAAAAGAAACATGAAATTTTGTGCCAATGCAGGAAGTAATTGATATGGGATCAGAGAAGATTCTCAGATTCTAAGCAGGGAAATAGATGATACAATGTCAATGTCCACTGAAATGCAGCCTTTTTACAAATATTTGTTGAGTGTCTATGAGAGGTCAGCATTATAACAAACAACAAGGTGATCCAAAAAGGAAATTAAATAGGGATCCTTCCCTCAAATTGCTTATAGTCTAAAGGGAAGCAGAAGACATTTCATAGAATTGTAAAAAATGATTGAATGTGCAAGTACATAAGAAAAGTTCAAAGTGCTATGGAAGTTCAGGAAGAAAACTTCAAAATGGTGGACGTCCTAATTTGCTAGGCTGCTGAAAGCAATATATCAGTAATGGGCTGGCTTTTTTATTTTATTTTATTTTTCTTTTTTTTTAAATTTTTGGGCTGGCTTTTGACAGTGGGAATGTATTAGTTTACAAACTTAAATTTCTGAGGCTGTGAAAATGCCCAAATCAAGGCATCATCAAGACTTTATCTTCTTCCTGATGACTGGCTGCCAGAGATCCTAGACTCCTCTGCCACATGGCAAGGTCCATGGTAGCATCTGTGGGTCTCTCCCTTGTCTTCCAGGTTTTGTTGCTTTCAGTTTCTTGTTTCCATGGCATTTTCTTTTCCTCTGACTGTAATTCTCTTATAAAGAACTCCAGTAAGAGAATTAAGACCACCTTGAATGAGGTGGGCCATATGTTAGCTTAAGATCCTACTCACTAAGATATCCTACTTACACATCCACAGGAATGGATTAACTTTAAGAACATATTTTTCTGTGGTCCATACAACTTCAAACCATCACACTGGATCAAAAACTTTTTTTTTTTGGAGGAGGTAATATTAGACTTGAGTCTTGAAGATGGAAAGAGTTTGGGCATACAGAGTAAAAATAGTGGTTGGAGAGTATAATAGAAAACACATCTAGAGACACACAGAAACACCTAAACTCACACACACACACACACACAGAGTGGTGTCTATCTGTATGTAGAATGGATAGTTGGATAGTTGGTACATTTGAGGGGGGACACTCCTTTGTTCATCTTTTTCTCATTTTATCCTGGTACAGAATGCTGGCTAAAAGAATGTTGAATGTTGTTAAGATAGGTACCAAGGCCAAAGGAGAATGAAATAATTTGACCAGCATTTATTAAAGAAAAGAAAATAATTAATTAAATGACTTCTATATGCTAAAATTTGTACATAATTTGCACAGAAAATTTACATTTGAAAAGAAAGCTAATAGTAATAGCTTTTTTTTTTTTTTTTTTTTTTTTTTAACTCTGAAGGGTGATGCAGATCATATCAATGGGGAAAAATATCTTCATCCTTTTTACCTTAGAGTGTAATGGGAGAAAGTAAAAAGACAATGGAATGTTTAGCTTCTACATATTTTTTTGGGCTACTTAAGTATGAGACTTAAAATAGATATGTTTAGAAAAGTACATAAATACGTCTTTGGAGATAAAAAATAAGCTTGTCAGGAAGAGGGTTTAAGAAACAAAAAATCAGGAAACATGTTTTGAGCTGACACCTGAAGAAAAAATGTTGCTGAACAGATCAGTAGGTGGACACCTCTGAAGGGCTCAATAGAGAGGTCTAATATTCAGGTTTAATAATGTGTGTTATTAGACTGTAATCCTCTTCCTTGATTCAAACTTTTAACACAGTATCCTCACATATGTCTTGGGTGAATGGTTTTGGTAAAATCTAGGAAAAAATGTTGTGTTTCCTAGAGTCAGACAGAAGGGGACAAAGAACAACTTTGGAAGAAGAGGAGACATTGAAATAAAGAAGTGAAGTGGTGAAACAGCTGAGAGCCAGAGGTAGTAATGAAGAACTAAGTCCTCAGGAATTCACAAAATTTACAAAATTTGGGTTAGTAAGCTTGAACAATTTCATTTAAATTTCAAAGGAGAGTGAGAGCATGATCCCAGTTTCATGTACTTATCTCATTTAATACATGTGGCAGAGATAGTTACATTTCCCAGATTTCCTGAGTCTCAGTTTAACATTCTTTCCATTATGGTAACAGAAGAAGGTGGTGGAAAAAAATCTGGAATTCTTAGGGATTTGGGAGACATTATGTACAAATAAAGATTTCCCTGGTCTACATTCAATGCTGTACCAAAATAGGGGGTAATGAGAGTGATTGCTCCAGGGCAGGCAACACGAGGTACACTTTTTTGAAGAGAATTTAAAAGCAAAAATAAAGCTAATTGAAAGTCATTCTGTTATCATTATTATCATGCACCCATTAAATTTGAACAATGCCCCAAAATAATCTTCCCTGCTGTGGCAAACTTTCCCAGCACCCCAGTCTTGGTGTTCTACTGAAGACATCCATTTTGGAAAATATATTGCACTCACCTGTTTGCAAAAGTAAGCCCAAGTCATGAAGTAAAATCTACATGAAGCTGGGTGGCTATGATCCATGCCAGGTATAGTGTCCCACTCACCAGAACCATGTAGTATCACATAGTGGCAATTTCCCTGTTAAATATTTCAATTGTTCCTTTTGAGGTTGACTGCATCTGTTTGCCTACAGCCTATTCCAATCTATTACACATCTATCCTTCCATATTTTGTCCATTCTCATACTTAAATTACACTTCAGAATCTGAATTAGCCTGAGCTCCACATTATTCTAAAATGTAAACTCCATGTGAGCAGGGACAGTGTACTTTGTTTTCATCTCTTCTTTTTTTGTAAATTTTGTATGGAGTAAAAGTTACATAGAGTGAAATGAACAGATCTTTAATGTATATTTTGTTTTTATCTCTTTTCCTTTTTTGGTAAATTTTGTATGGAGTAAAAATTACATACAGTGAAATGAACAGATCTTTAGCGTATAGAGTGTTATGCTTTGAGTGACTTTCAAGTCTTTTGCTTTTTAAAAATAAGCTTTAAGAATTATTTGTATATTCTAGATACAAGTACTTTGTAACTCCTTCCTTTCCAGGACACCCCGCGCGCGCGCACACACACACACAGTTTGAAAGTACTTTGTTAGTCTGTCCCTCAACCATCATCCTTATGAGACTTTGGTTATTTTTTGTTTTTTAAAAAATGTTTGTTTTTAAAGATGCTTTAAATTGCATAAATATTACATCAAAAATATAAGGGATTCCCATATGCCCAAACTTAAGTTTTCCTTTTGAGTTCTAGCTGCCCTTTATAACTCTGTTGATTGAGGGAATTCCTTGGGGAAGAAAAGCGTATAAACATGCATCTCTTATTTTTGTTAAAGATTTAATCTTCTCTAGTTTCTCTCTGCTTTTGGTCACTCTCTTATGCTTTCAAATAATTTTCTTATCTCCAGAATTTACCATTGTTATTGTTAAGGTGGTTAGTTCAGTATATACTAATCCACCATTAACTGAGACTGGAACATAACCCTCCTTTTTATACATTTGTATATTCAGATGCTTTTACAGTTCCTTCAATACTGTAACTATTTAATAAATATTTTTGGAATTAAGTAGAAATTAACACAATTAAAGAAAGAAGTCCAATGCTTTGAAAAGCAGAACAAAACCTAGACTAAACTTTTTTGTAACAGAACCAAACTAGTTCATTGTACAACATCATGTAATTTAGTTTTATAATTTAGTGTAATTCCTTTTATCCTTTATTAGTTCTTTCTTGTTGTGTAACAGATTACACTGAACTTTAGCAGCTTAAACAGCAAATATATATTATCTCACAGTTTCTAGGGGTCAGAAATCGAGGCAAATCTCTCATGAGGGTACAGTCAAGGTATTGGCCAAGTCTGCACTCTGAGCTGAAGAGTCAGCAGGGGAAGAACCATCAAGCTTGCTCACATTGTAGCAGTTGGCAGGATTTGTTCCTTGCAGGATGCTGAACTGAGGTATGTATTTCCTCACTGGCCATTTAACAGCTTCCTTACCATGTAGATCTCACTATAGGGCAGTGTTTTAGTTTCCCACAAGTTAAAGCACCATATAATAGTTATAATGAGTTAGCTTAGAAATATAGCTCATGGTTTCAGAGTCTAGAAGGCTAATTTCCTCTCTGGGCTGGTATCTTCTGGCTGGCTGGCAAGATTTGGGGTTCCTTGACTTTTCCATCACATGGCAATGCATATGGTGGCATCTTCTCGTTTTTCCTCTGGGTTCTGTTGACTTCTAGCTTCTGGTTATTCCCTGTGGCTTTTCTCTCTGATTTCTACTCTGCTGATAACAGACTCCAGCAATCTGGATTGAAACTCAACCTGACTCAGTAGGGTCACACCTTAACTGAAGTAACCTTTTTCAGAGATTATATTTACAATGGCTCCATATCCACATAATTGTGGGCCAAGACTAGAAACATGATCAAACTGGGATACACAATTCTATCCAACACAATACACTCTCTGACCCCAAAATACATGTTCTTCACACATGCAAAATGCATTCATCCCCAAAGCCTTAAGCCATTTTAGAACAATGTTAAGTCCAAAGAGTGGTCCACCCCATGGCAAAATTCCTGTGTCAGTGGACCTGTGAAACCTAGAAAACAAGTTATGTGCTTCCAGTGTGAAATGAATGTGCAGCCATAGCATAAACATTACCATTCTGGAAGGGACAAATTGGAAGGAAAACAAGAGTCAGGATCACAGGACCCAAACAAGTCTGAAATGCAGCAGGGCAAACTCCATTAGATTTCAAGGTCTGAGAGTCATCTATCCATTGATGTTTTGTCTTCCAGACTTGATGGAGCCGCAGCCCCACCCTTCCAAGTGTTTGTGCAGCAACCATGCTCCCCCAGAACACTGGGTCACAGGCCTATTATATCTGAGCTTTGGGGTGGCAGCACTCTCTCTGAACAATGGGACACAAAGCCCATTCCCTCTAAGTGCCAGGGCAGATGGCCTGTCCTTTCCAAGCACCTGGGCAAACCTGTCCTTTCCACACATGCCACAGATATGTAAGGGCTCACTCTCTTGGCTAAAGGAGATCTTTTCAGTCTAGACCTTTGCTTCTATGGTTCTTCCCTGAAGTCATTCATTCAATTCTTGGCTTCTCTATCCCTTTCAGTCCAGCCTGGCAGTGGTTCTGCTCATACAAATTTTGCAAAAACTTGTCAGCTTTGTGTACATTTCAAGTAGATTTAAACCATCAGACAATAGAACTTTCCACAGATGCTTCCCGGATAGCTGCATTTCTAATCCTGATTTGCACTGAAATGGCTGACTGGATCCATATTTGGCAATACCTTCTTTAGCAAAGCTTTATCCAGTTAAACTCTCATATGGAGCCCTATCCTCTGGGGACCTCATGGAGCCTATTCTGGCCCTAGTCTCAGAACATGCTGTGTGGATAGGCTGAGAATTTCCCAAATTATTAATTGCCCATTTCCTTGTGTTTGACTGTTCTAGCCTTAGTTTATCTCTTCCTTCTCTCATTTATTATAAGCTACAAGGAGAAACCAGACTGAATCTTCCACACTTAGCTTAGAATTCTTCTCAGTTAAAAATCTGAGTCATTGTTTGCAAGTTTTGCCTTCCATCCAACATCAGAACACAATTTTGCCAAGTTCTCTGCCACTTTATTACAAGGATTGTCTTTCCTCCAATTTCCAATAGCTCATTCATCATTTCCTCCTAAAGCTTACTGGAAGTATCTTTAATGTCCATATTTCTACCAAGTGTCTCTTCAAAACAATCTAGGCTTTTTCTATCAAGCATCTCACAATTCTTCCAGCTTCTACCCACTACCCAATTCCAAATCCACTTCCACATTTTTATGTATTTGTCATAGAAGCACCCCAGCACTTTCTGATAACAAAAACTTGTTTTAGTTTCCTAATTTCTAAAATAAATGCCATATAATGGGATGGCTTAGCGAGAGGAATTTATTGGTTCACATTTTTAAAGCCTAAAAGAAATGCTTATTCCCAGTTTTGTTATCTTTTGGCTAGCCAGAACTCTTTAGGTTTCCTTGGCTTTTCTGTCACATGACAATGCACACAGGGGCATCTTCTCCTTTTTCCTCTGGATTCTGTTGCCTTACATTTTCTGGATTTTCCCTGTGGCTTCTCTGTCTGACTTTGACTCTGCTGATAAAGGACTCCACTAATCTAGATTAGAGCCCAAACCGATTCAGTTGGGCCCACCTTAACTGAAGTACCATCTTGAAGAAATCTTATTTACAATGGGTCCACACCCACCAGAATGTGGACCAAGAGTATGTCCAAACTGGAGTAAACAATTCAATCCACAACAGATAGCTCACAATATGGAAGCTGGGTTTTCTCAGAGAGAGTGAGGAGAAAAAGAGCAAGAGATACTGAACATGATGGGGTCCACAGTCTTTTTGTAATCTAATCTTGGTGGTGACATCTTATCTCCTCTTCCACAATATCTTCACTAGAGGTGAGTCACTAAATACAGTCTATTGGGAGGGGATTAAACAAGACCCTGAGTATAGGAAGCAGAAATTATTGGGAGCCATCTTAGAGGCTGCCTACCACACTTCCTTACATTGCAAGATGAAGACTCATTTTAAAAAATTCAAATTTAAAAGTATATGGATCACCTATCTTATTTTAGGTACTGCTATGCTCTAGTGGATAGAAATATAAATATCACAGTTTCTATTTTCCTGGAGCTAACAGTCTTGTTTAGGAGACTGACTGTTTAAATGTGATCAGTGGTGTAAAAGCTATAGAGGCTGTGGAAATAGAAAGAAGTTTATAGGGATATTAAAAAAAAACCTGCCTTCACAAAATAGGTGAAACTTTTGTATTGAAGGAAAGGGACTGGGCCTGATAGGTAGGAAAGGAAACAACTTCCAGCATGTGCCTGTGAGAGCCCTGCAGAAACTGTCCAAGGTCTCCATTAGTGGTTGTGAGGAATGAGTCTGGATAGAAAAGGCAGAAGCCACATTGTGAAGGGCATATTATGCCATAACAAAGACTTTGGATTCTATCCAATAGGTAGAGTGGAAATTCTGAAAGATGTGACAAGATAGCTACAGTATAAAGAACACCCTGACCCAAGCTCAGTGTGCACTGCTTTGCCAATAAGCAGACCAACAAGAAGAGGAATAGGTCTCATCTCCCATTACACAACCTCTAAGACTCCCATGTCACAATGACGAGGTCATAGTCTAGGTGAAAAGCTCTATGCGAGTTCCTTTACTTTAAATCAAATTACACATCTCAATGACAATGTACCCCATCTCAATGACATGTAATTTCTCAGCACCACCTTTTGTCAAGTAACTGAAAGAATATTTTTCAAGTTCATTTCCAGAGAAGAATGAAAGAAAATAGTAGTGTTCCTGCACAATCTTAACCATGATGCAGCCCAGCCCATAGCTGCTTTATTTAGCTTACTAAATTAAATTAATCTCTAAATACTTTAATTACTTCCTCATTGCTTTTCTTCCCCCATGGTACAAACTCTGCCATTCACTAGTTAAAGCCTCCTTTGAAACTCGTTTCTCACTTTTCTCCAAAGATCCATAAGCTTTCTATATAGAAGTGAAAAGAAGCAGTGAAGCATATAGTCAATGATACTTAAAACTGGATGAATCACCTTCAAAGAATGTCTGGGAGGTGTTGGATGGCTCAGCCATGTGCCACAATCTATTGAGCCCTGATTCTGACTGAGGTCTATAATTTCTGCTTGTCTAATCTTCTTTTTCGGTGTTATTTTGTCAGAACCCTCAGAACCCAAGTTACTTACCAATAGTTAATAGACTTCCACCATCAACAATGGGAAAACATCTGGCTAACTCTAGGCCATGCCACTGTCTTCATAGTATTGTATGACCTCTAGTTTTATGGGGCTTAACTGAACAATGAAGGATCAAATAATTTACTTGAGCTGGGATCCCAAGCCCATTAAGCCTTGCTTAAATATTCTTCAGAAAATCCAAGAAAAGATTGGACCAAAGCTACAAGAACTGAAATCTGCGTCTCCTATGTATGTAGAGATATGATATGTCTCCTATCAAAAAAATAAATTTTTCTCCATAAAATTGTTTTGAAGCAAAATGGCGCGATTATCATCAAAAACTTATTTTGTTAGAGATTACTATATTTTATAAATTTGTTTATAAAAAGATACTTTTTTATATTTTAATTTAGATCAATTGATTTATAAGCAGTCCAGTAAGAAGTTTAGCTATCAGAAGCAAAAGACAGTCACTTTTATTACCCACATCTTCTTAGCTGGGATCATGTAAGGTTTTAAAATTATCATTTAATTATGACTGAGGGAAGGCTAGCTTTTGGGAAGATGAAAGTATTTGGCATGGCCCTTCATGAGAGGGTGATTACCATGGAGACGTAGAAGGTTTATATTAGAGGAAAATTTGAGTGATGGCAGACTAGCAACTGAATGACACGGAATGAAGTGACAGAACACAAAATTAGAGCAGGCAGTCTCTAGCTCTCTGTAACTTATATATATTGTCAGGCTTAGGGATGATTTTAAGATGAAACACTAGCATTTTTTCATCAAGTATAAGTTAATATAAGAACTAACAGAGTTTTGCAATTGCAAACCTAGAAATAATCAATAAAATAGAGATAGCAATAATGACTGACTTGGAGCACTTACAAAATATCAGTAAGATATTTTGCTATTTTGAAACACTATTGACACCCAAAACTCATTCACCATATTGTAATAGAGGAGTTGAAGTTTATATAGAAACAGAGGGACAGCCAAGTAAAACCAGCTTCCATCACAAGGACTTGAGCATTTTAACATATTATTGTTGGATATTTAAAGTGTCAAGAATTTTTTCACATGGAATTAATGGGATTTAGTTATTAGATTCTTGCCTTATGATTATGTGATTGTTATCTTTAAAAAAGGTATAGAATACATATGATCAGCAGGAATATATCGTTAAATCAATATAAAATAAAACTTTAAAATATATCTTTTGTTCCCAAAATTAAGGTGCACAAACAAGAAAACAAGGACCAATTGGATAGTTTGTTTGATTTTCCCCCTATTCATTCATTTCAATATTTATCAGGCATCTACTATATTACTGTGCTGATCTTTATGACCACAGAGAAAGAAAAAGGACAAAGTTGGCTCTATACAAGTAGAGAGTAATGGTTTGGTGGAATGGGGCCAAGTAAATCCCAAGCAGAGCCTCTTTTCATTCCATGACTGGGTAACTCTTAATGTTACCACTAAATGCTAAAAATACACCTGTTCATTACAAGCACCTTGTCACTTCATTTCAACTTCTTACCTTATGCATTTATTTGGACTTGAATAGTGGTCTCTGGTTTCACTTCCTTGTTTACCACATTATTTCTCTGTCCTGCTCCTGGCCTAAATAAGAGCTTCTTGGTCTTTTAAGACTAAGAGCTAAAATTTCTGAACTTTCCGTCAAATAAGACTACTTCAGATCATCTAAGAGGTTCTCTATTACTATTCCTCCCCAGGGAATCTCCTATATACCCAGTCCACCTGTATTTTGTGGATGCTCAACTTCATCTGCGTGCTTATGTATCCCCTCCCTTCCTGTTATTCATCACGCCTGCCCCCGAAGCCTGGCTTACCTCATCCTCTGCTAATTCCTCTACAAAGCTCCCCCTTTCTTCTGTATCACTGTCTCTGCCACTCTCAAGCACCTATTTTCTCTAAATCTATTTCTCTAAAGTACTCAGGAGTGTCTACATTTCTCTACATTCACTCTTTATTCTAGTCTTCCAGCTCCAGACAAATGTACTCTTCTCCTTCTCCCAAGTTACCAAAATGCCAGGTACTCATGCCTTGATCTCTAGCCCTTACTTTAAAAAACATGAGAATATTTGCAATTTTATTAGATTCAACCTGACCCTGAATAGAGTGTTTCTCTCAAATTCACTTATTTTTCCCTTGTTTTTTTTTTTTTTTTTCTTCTTGATTTTTTCTTTCTCTTTCTTTTTTGGTTTTTCCTTTTCTCTTCTTTTCTTCTTCCTTTATTCCCTCCCGCCCTCCCTCCCTCCCTTCCTTCTTCCTAGCTTTTGTGTCCCAGTAGATAGGGAATAAAATCCTCATCGTTTGGTTCAGACAACTGACATATCAGCTATGCTTCTTCCATTCCTCCCCAACTTCCTATCTCTCATTATCCCATGTCAAAATCTTTACCAGGTTTTACAAGAAATCCAGTCACTATCAGAATGAGTATATATATATTACTGAGGATTGGAGGGAGGTTGGGAAGGAGGGGTCATATTGTACAGACCATGGCGTTTTTTCCAAATTCTGTTTTATCTCCTTTCTCACCCAATTTCTCTCCTCCTTAACCTCATCCAGAGATTCCTTGTTCATCTCCGTAAACAATTGGTCAGTTTTTTTCAATTAAGCCTATGAGTGGGGGCCGTGAGGCTTAGCCATAACCACAGGGCCTTATTATTATTTACTTGATTTGGTGATAGAAACGCACTCACTGGACTACTTCAAACAGAGGAGATACAAAAATGAAAAGTCAATCTCCTTGGACTCCAAACACCAGACTTCCTCCTTGAGATAAGCACTAAACCACTTTCTTGGGTATATTTCTAGGAATATTTCATGGATATGTAAGTATGAATGTGTATATGTCCTATTAGTAAAACACAAATTGTGGCATACTACATTGAATGTCCAGCTGAGCTCCTAGGGTGATTTTTTTGTTGTTGGCAGTGGTATGTATTTTATTAAAAAATATCATCTTGGACATGGTTTCATATCAGCATGTATATCATTTATCTCACTTGTTTGTTATGACTGCAGGGTATCCAAATATACCACAAATTATTTTCAAGATGCATTATGGTTTTATACTATTACAAATAATGCTGTAATAAACATCCTTGTTCATAAATAATGTGTACATGAGCAATTATATATGTAGGATTAATTCCTAGAAGTAAAGTTACTAAATCAAAAGGAAAATGCATTTTTCTTTTTTTTTTCTTTTTTATTAAGATAAACAGTTACGGTAACTTGTATAAATTGCACTAATCTGAAGTTTACACCTCAATTAATTTTTTAGCATACACATCAATGTAAACATCATTCTGCTCAAGATAAAGAATATTTCTAGCATGCTAGAATATTCTCTATATCTCCCTCCTAGTCAATATCAATTTCCTCCTACCAGTGGTAACTTCTAGTATGACTTCTTTTGTCATCATCAAATACCTAAAATCATAAAATATATATTCTTTCTTTCTTTTTTTTGGGGTGGGGTGGGGGAAGTTTTATTATAAATGTATGATTAAAAAATGAAGTTAATGACAAAATAATGCAAGAAAGAAAATTATATAAACAAGTAATTTGTAAATAGCCAAACTTAGCAATAAATGTTTGCATGATGATGCAAAAATGAATTAATTTAAATAAACTTATGATATAATTATTTTGGAAGTATTGTGATTAACAAATACACTATTGGGTGGCACAAAGAAATCAATCTACTAAGTATCAATTGGCAAAAACAAAATTAAAAATGAAAGTATATAATGTAAACTTGGGGATATACACAATTATTAAAATATTTCAAAAGATATTATGTCTGGGAAATGTGGCTGAAAATTTAGAGAAACAAGACAGGCTCCTATTTGTCATTCTAAATGTGGGTATGTTAGTATTTTAATGAAGAAAACTTTGTTTTGAACATGTGGAAAGTGGGGAATTTAGTACCAAGATATGGGTACCTGAATTATTATAGTGTAGACAAAGTAGTTCCCAAGATATCCTTCTTTTTAAAAAAAAAAAAATAATAATAAAAATAATATATATTCCTTCATGTCTGATTTCTTCCAGTAAATATTATGCCCATTTGTATATCCCATGTTGCTGTGTGTTCATTCATTTTATTCATATATATTGTCCTATAGTATTCTAATATATGAATATACATCTTACTTAGTGTTAGACTACATTTTCCTATAGATTCAATTTCCCTTGTGTTGGGAATTGAATCATGTCCCCCACAAAAGATATATTCCATTCTTAATTTGTGTTTCTGTGGGTGTGAACCTATTTGTAAATAGAATCTTTGACCATGCTATTACTAGTTAATGTGTGGACTCATTTGTGAGTAAGATCTTCAAAGATCCTATTTAGATGAGGCCTTAATCCATGAGACTGGAGTCCTTATTAGGCAGAGGAAATTTGGACATAGTCAGTCAGTAGCTGGAAGTCAGAAACCAGAGAATGAAGCAGATGGACATGTAATGGAGGCAAAGATGCAAGCCAAAGAGCCCTAAGGATATGGCAAGCCAGAATCAGAGTACCACAGGCTTTGGGACTTCTAGCTTCCAAAACTGTGAGACAATAAATTCCTGTTGTTTAAGCTAACAAGTGTGTAGTATTTGTCATAGCAGCCCTGCAAACTAGGACACCTTGACATAAACTAACTGTCCTTTTGCATTTTGATTCATAGGAAAGATATGGAAAAGACCTTTGGCATGTCAAACTCAGTATTTACATTTTTGCAGATGTGAAAACTGAGGCCCAAGAGAATAAATGATTGGTTGCTCAAGTTACACGGCTGGTTAGCTGCAGGGCTGGACCTGGAACCCGAATTTGGACATTATCAGTCTTTATTCCTTCCAATACACCATGTTGTTTTTACAGATGCCCATTGAAACTAGAAGTACTTTGGGAAAAGATGGTCAAGGTATTATTAATAAATGTCCATTGGAAAAAAAATCTGGAAGATTTAAGGTACTGGTGATAGAAGTGTGTATTTCATGTAAATCATATTTTTTAAATCAGCTAACTCTTTGTATCTCTTAGTTGAATTGGCAGAGACTTTAGGTAACTCTTCTCTGAGTCCTGGGGTATTTTTCAGTCCTGCACTCCTAAGCCAGATCTCTATTTAAATGTAAGTAATGGACAAGGAACATCTTTGTAAAAGTTCAGGGGGAACAAAATCACTTTTTAAAAGTGGCTTCTTTGAGGATATGAGAGAAGTTATGTTTATTTCGGCTTTATGATGACAAAAAGAGTTGAGCTATTTCAGTTGGCATTGGAGCTGTATTAAATATATATTAGTATATGTCTACACTTGATTGCTTGAATCTCTCTTGTATTTCTGACTTTAGCTTAGCTGAGTTATCTGTTATAGAAACCAATGTGGATGAGTTCATCAAGTCAAAGTATTAAATTTGTTTAGCTCCAGGGTACCACTTACAACTATACCTGACTTCCAGTAAAAAACTATATGGTGGTATTATTTTTTAAAAATTTTATCTCCCTAGTGCAGTCTTTTTGAATCTTTACATCCTAAAGGAATACTCAAAATAATGTTCATATCTCAGGAAGCTCACAGTATATTTGCATGATCAGTAAGTTTAGATCTAATAATATAATAATAATATAATAATATAATATTAACTGCCAGTGTTCCTTTGAGCGCAACACAATCTTCTTATTGTGGCCAAATTATTATTCTTTTATGTCATTTCTCTTCTCCACAAAGACTATAAACTCTAATGCAAGCCCATATTGTAGATGAAAGAAACTTGTCTTCTTTTTAAAAAATAGTACTACTTGATTTTTTTTAAACCTTATTCACTTTAACCTAAGTTATATCACATGTTTCTTTAACATGAAATATTGATGAGACATCATGTGTGGTATGTGCAAAAGTAGTTTTTCTCTGTTTAAAACAAAAAATGACATTTAGCCAAATTTTCTTGAAAAAAAAAATTTTAGACAAGTTTATTTTACCTTTCATGAAATTAATCACTTTTTTCTTTTCATAAGTTTTAAAAACTCATGAGGTGTGCATAATGAATTTCAGTTAAATAACTGGCTTAAGCCAAAATCAGATTTATTCCTTTTAAAAATAAGATTGGTAGATTTAATTTAAATAAAGAATGCAAACTGATTTAATGCTATTTACAATACGAAAAGGTATCGACAACATGTAATAATAAAAGTATAAAGTTATAATCTAAAATACCATGAATAGGAATTTTATAGAAACTTTGAAAACACATTTTCTAGTTAATGACATGATAAGCCTCAAATATAGGCTTAGAGAAATATATGAGCTGGTTACTTGATCTTATTTATTTATCTATGTTTTATGATAAGTCTAATATTTGAAACTAAAGGTAAAAACTGAACTTTTGCCTCTTTAATGTAAAACTTTAATGGTTTGGGGGAGGGTTGTTTGTATTTGCTACACAAATACACAGTTTTCAGTTGGAACTAATATAAACATACAAAAATTTCATTTTCAACTAAAATGAGACACTTTCTGCCCTTGCTTTCAATGTGTGATAAACAAAAACACCTTGCTCATACATGTAAGAAATTGAAAAGTACAGCAAAATGCTTACTGCTTACTCAGAGTTAAGTTTTCGTGTCAACTTTTCTAAGTTACGGTGTCTGTTTGCTTGGTCAAGTAAGAACTGTCCTCATGGTTACTATGAGACTATTTCTTGGATTTAATTTAATATTAAATTGATAGCATCTATAGCTGTAATATTTTCAAGTAAACAAATTTAAGAAAACAAACTATTTTTGTACCATCATCCAGAACTTTTTCACTTCGTATCCAAGAATAATTGACCCAGTACCTCCTGGATGTGAAGAAAGTACTGAGTTGTGACATCATTAATATTTTCATTTTTTTCCAAGAGAGGCAAAACTTCTTATAGAGCGTTTTCAGTACAGATACCAAGACAGTTCCTCCAAAATACACCTTACTTCCAACCATTAAATATATCCGGGTTTTTTCTTTTGGGTGGAACCTTTTGCAACAGAAAAAAAGTTTTATGAATTTCATGTTCACAAATCTTACAAATACTATGTCATGACATTTAATGATGAAAACTGTTGGCTCTTCAACTGGTTTAGCTATTTAAAGATGCTATTGGATTGTAGTTTATTACATAAAAACCTTTCAGCATCATGTGAAATGTCACGAATAAGTTGACTTACTAAACTACTTGTGACTGGAATTTTTTTTATTTCTTTATTATGAGTCTTATCATAATTATTTGTTAGTCCACATCTAAAATTCTCCTTTCTCTCCTTATACCCCATCTTCAAAAAATCACCACATTGGAACTTCAGACATGTTTGTAAATCAGAAAGTACCAATGGGACATAAAATAAAAGGAAATACTGAATAATTAAATGAGAAAATTGCAAAAAATAAGAAAAAAATCTACCCATTGTAACTCATTTCTAATCTATAAAATCCATGTATTACAACATGTGCAACAGCCAAATGTCATGTGCAGCTGAGTTGTAGTCCATAATACTTCCTTCTTTAGAATGAAAACTTCCCTCCAATTTCCATTACACTAATATAATTTGTTAATGATCATTAGTTAGTTGGTGATGCATAATAGGAAATTGGGGAATATAATTTGGGGATGAAATGTTATTGTCACCAACCTATTGTACTACCTTCTTACAATAGAGCAAACACTGAATGTCAGCAGCCTCCCCACTTTCAGACCAAAAATGGAAAATTGACTCAAGCAAATGAATACAATTTGACTGTGCATTTCCAAAGAAATAAATAAGAGAAATGTTCTGTCATTGTCCATAACTATAAGCATAAACATTGTACAGTTCACAAAGTTAAAAGGTACACTTTTAAAAAAAATTACTATCTGTTGTGGAACACTTAGCAACATTTCACAAAACTCTCCCATTCAACAGATTTCAGTCAAGAAATCTGCCCTGGGAAACCAGAGTTCTGCAAAGCTCTTATATTTTCCCCATCAACTATTGCTATGTAACAGACAACCCAAAAACTTAGGGGCTCAAAACAACAATTCATTATTATTTCTCTCAATTCTTGGGCTGACTAGATCATCTGGGGAATTCTTGCTTGGAGTCTCTCAAGTGGTTGTAGTCAAATAGTAGCTGTGACTAGAGTCATTTGAAGTTTTCTTTACTGACATATCTGGTTTCTGAACTGGGATAACTGGAGCATCTGGGAGTTGGTAGGGTGTTTTTCTTTCTCCTTGTAATCTCTCCACATGGCTAGCCTAGAAGAGTAGGTTAGTAGTAACAGTAGGCTAATGTGATATTTTCCATGTGCCTGGCATTCTCTAGAAGAAGTATTAAGTCCCAGATGGAAGATGCAAGGCTTCTTATGACCTAACCTCATAAGTTCCAGAATATCATTTCTGCATTCTACTAGCCAGGCAAGTCTTAAGGCCAGATAACATTCAGTTTTAAGGGAATTTTGCTCCATTTTCAATGGGAGGAATAGCCATGAATCTATGACTATCTTTAATCTACTAAAGACTCTTGGTTTATAAGAGTTTATGAGTTTATAAGGTCCAATGTTTGTAGGACTTATTTATGTTAGTAAAATAGTAAGGAAACTGAGGTTTTGAGCTGTTAACTTGCTACTGTGGTCCTTCAGTAAATTAGTGACAAAGCAGTGAAAACAATTATAAAGCTCTTAATTCTTTAAGCAGTAAAGTTCTCCAGTTGCTGAGGGTTTTTAAGTGAAAAATAATCTATTATGAATGTTAAAATATACCAGTATGATATTTTCAAGACTCTTGTTTATGTGCATTAGCTGTTTTTGTGTTAATGAAATTATTTTTTAATTTAATGTTTTCTTTTTTTTCTATCACCAAAACTCCTAACGTTTTAGTCTCTGATGGTCTACAGATATGTTACAAAAAGCTAATACAACTATAATTTTTTTCATTGGTTATTTTATCCTTGTTATACTTCAGATGGAATTGCTGCTTGCTTCTATCTTTTGAAAATTAAATTGCAATGTCAAGTAGACATTGTAAAGTTTCAGTTTTTTAACATGTTTTGTTCATGAAAACCTACTTAAATCTCAATAAGCAGAAGTTGACATGTTAGCACTTTGGGCTACATATATTTATTAAAAACAGCTTGTTTTTTGGGGGTGCAGGAGAGAAGACAAGAATGCTTTCTGTAAGTTTACTTACGTGAATTTCCTGGGAAAGGAAGTCGCCTTCTTTGGGTCTCTCCCAGGTTTCTATTCAATTTTCCTTCTTATCCAAGTCTGTTCTTCTGTACTTAAACTTTTCTGGATATGTCCTAACTTTTTTTGGTAGTTCTCCTCAAGATTTACTATTTTGTTCATAGACAGAAACATGGTGCTTTTCTTTTTGTCATTTGACAGAAGGTATTTGTGTGGAATTGCCCAGATAGACCCTGATGTTGATGCAAGGATGACCTCTCATCTATATTGCTGTAGTTGTCCCCTGTAATGTGTAAAGGGATCTTGTTTCATCTTTTCCTAACTTTGGCAAGAGTGCTTAGAATGTGTATGTGTGTGTTTATGAGTGTGCACATATGCACATAAAATGCTTTCATCTGTTGAGTAAAAATGCACAGTACCTGTCTAAACATTCTAGGGCTGCTTAACAAAGTACCAAAAACTGGCTGGCTAAAGCAACAGAGATGAATTGTCTCATAGTTTTGAAGGTTAGGAGTTAGAAATCTGTAGGAGAGAATCTTTACTTGTTTCTTCCTAGCTACTGGTGTTTTTCCAGTAATCCTAGGACTTCAATCTCAGCCTCAGGCAATCCTACTGTAAGCTCTGTTATTTGAATGACCCTTCAAAGTTGTCTGAGACTGAGGTAAGGGGATTGGGTCTTTATATTTCCATTTTCAACCTGCACTGAATATTCATTCACTGTCCCTGGAAATGGAGCATGGCTTTGGGTAAGTCCCAGAAATGTACTTAGATGAGAACTTTCAGCCACTAACTCTGAGAATCTAGGGATATGTATGCATGCTTGGGACTTAGGTAGGGAGATCTAGGTGGTACATGGTGGTATCCACTGCAATATTTTGGCTGCAGACTAGAGACTCACCTGAATTAGCCTTAGATAATTGTCCACAGTAAATAGTGATAGACCTCTCAGTTATGGGCTGGAGGTAATAAATAGAAAATAGAAATTTTCCATTATTAAGCCAACACTATCATTTTTATGAAGGCTCAATAAGAACACATGGGTAGGATGCTTATAAACCAAGAGAGAGAATCATTAAGTGAGCTCATTAAGTAAAGATACTGGGGTGAAGTGGACCAGTCAAAAATACTAAACTTTATATTATGATTTGGGAACTCCAAATAATGTGACTCTGAGAAAATGGTTTATGCTCTGTGAACCTCAGTTTAATAAACTATAAAATGGGGATAATAACCTCTATGTTGCTCATTGTCACAGAGCACATAATTATGACTGTCATGTGATGTCAATTCAACAGATGCCATTCCCCTTTCTTGACTTAGAAGAAGGTGATAATTTCCTCTAATCCTAGTTGACCTGGGATGATGTATCTCAAGTCATTAAAAGAAGCCAATTTAAGGAAAGGTTATGGGGTATGCAAATAGTAGTATTCTTCCCTATGTTTCACATAGTATTAAAAAACCTGAAATGTCTGTTGATAACTATAAGAGTCACAGGAAGTTCAAATATGCTATTGCATTAATTTTACCCAATGATGACAAAACCAAGAAGTTCACCTTTCCTAGCCAGACAGCTCTTCCTAAGCCCCCTCCTTTTTTTTTCTCCTTTTAAAATAAATACCAAGAGTTAGTTTGTCCTATCTGTGAGGATTTCTTGTTGAGGCTTTGCTAGATGCCAGAGTTCCAGTTGGGCTCACCCTGGAAGATTGAAACATCAAAGGGCATTTGGCTAGATCACAGAAGAAAGACCAGGAAAAGACAAAGGATAAATCACGGGGATTATGTGTGTAGTGGTCAACTTGGAAAACTATCTGAAAATTGAAATAAGGTGAACAGAAAGGATGAGAGTTCATGGAGTGGAGGCAGGGCAGAAATTTTTATATAAAAAAGAAAGAAAGAAAGAAAGAAGAATATGAAGAATAAGAAGAAACCTTTCTAGGGAAAAAAAAGAGAGAGACTTCACAACAAAAGATCAATGAGTTTAAATACATAGCTCCTAAATTGTAGTGGGAAACACACACATAAATGGAAAGCAACCAATATTCTTGCATGGAGAACATCAGATTTACTAAAAGAAGAAGAGAACTGTTCAGAAGTGTAGACTGCAGTTAAACATAGGTAAAGTTTTTTGTTTCTTTTTCTCCATTTGGTGCTTCCTCTCCCTTTGGTCATCTGTCCACCTGTTTAGCTTATTTTGAATTTAAATCCTATGAAAAATTTCAATGCATGGAAGTGGAAAGTAAAAACTAAATAAGATTCACAGCTTTGATTCTTCATTTGCGAATAAACAGATCTTTTTACTTTCCTTACTATGAATGTAGGCATGTGGGGAAATCTGAGCAAAGCCTAGAATGCCTCCTTTTAAAATAATGCTCCCCAATGATATTTGAACAATCCAGAATTATTTACTTCATGTGGTACTATTCATTACCCTCTCCATAGAATCTTCATTTAAAATGTATAGATTCCTGAAGGTAAACAAATAAAACGCCTATTATTACAGGAATTTCTAAACAATATAAAGTACCAGCCAGTGAAGTTTTTGTGTTTTACCTAGGAAAAATGAAATCTCTACTCACCAGTATTTCCACAATATTTAACACATTAGTAATAGTATTTTGAAATGGAACAATTTTAGTCTCAGTTTTGTTGGAGCCCCTAAACAATTCCAAAATTAGACCTTCATGTACATGTTGCCAAGGAGGAGACCAATTCCAGCCTGTGAATCAATTCCTCAGTCACATCTAAGTAATAATATCCCGATTTCAAGTTGTATGTTAGATGAAGATTTTGGAATATACTGTCAGTATGCTTTGAAATGTCTCCCCTACACCCCATGCCTGACTGTCTCAACCATGGAAGGGATGGGGCATCCTTGTTCCCCACCTTGAGTTTATATATGTCCCCTGGAACTTGGTGGACTAGTGTCTGAATGAAATATGATAAAAGGAGTATACAGGGATTGAAGCACTGCACAGACTGTATTTCCAGAGTTTGTCCAAAGGCTGCGTGAGTATTGCCTGTGTACCCAATGTGGGCAGTGAATTGCAGGAAAGCTGAGCTCACATCATGTTCAAGAAGACTGTCAGGGCTGGACAAGCCCGACAACTTGACAATTTAAAGAGACAATGTGCATTGTCAGTGGGTGCTGTTCGGCAGTGAATGGGCATTGCCAAAGAGCATGAGAGATCGGGGTTTCCGTGGACTCAGTGACTAGCAGTTAGGCAGGGGACGTTGCCCAGAGTGGGCATTGTGCCAGTGCACCCCAGAGGCCTGCCCTGGAGCTGTCACCATATGCCTGGGGAAGACTTTACAGCACTGTGGGTGTCTGGAATTCTTGGATTTGCGCTAAGGGCCAGAGCAGCCAAGGTTACGAATTTATAAAGGCAGATGAACAGTTTGCCCAAACAAGTGAAATGGCACATTGAGGGTACTGAAGACATACTTTTCCTAGTTCACAGTTTGGCTTAAAGTCAGCTCTGTCCTCTTGTGCAGAGCTTAGCGGAGAGAGTCAAAGACAGGCTAAGATGGACTTGGGACTGCATTTTACTTGCTGAGGACTGGACATGAAATTTTGAAGAATACAGTATCATTACAACGCCTAAAAATGCTGTTGTCCTGAATTTAATCTATGAGTAGAGATGAAATCATTTGGAATTAAAAGTATAAAACTTAAATTTGAACACTCTCTTGAAGTACATTACTGTCTTTTTTCATAAATCCTACCACATTCTGCTTTCACTAGTAACTATGTGTTAAATTATACAAAGAGAGAATATAAAAGTAGGTATACTTTCCTACAACCAGAACACACTTGGCCCTAGGTAATCACAAAAATTAAATGACTCTGATAAATCTTAAAATATAATGAGTCATACCTGAAAATGCTATGAAGTAAAGGTTGAAAGTATGCAACTCCATAATAACCAGCCTAGTCTGGTGACAAAGATATTCAGAATTTGTAGATTTTATTCACCTTCCCACAGAAAAGATATTTTTTAAAAAATCACTTCCAGAGAGCATCAAGAGCATAAAGAAATACCTCCTCTATTCTTTGTTTCAATCTGGGTATAAAATCAAAGTGCACTATAAAAATTTCATATGGATGTCATCATAAAATCCTGCATTTGTAAATTCAAAGCAATGATAACTCTAAGATGGCTCCCTTGAAATTAACAATACCACTACTAATAGAACTAATAAATAATAATAACAACAATAACTATAATAATATCTTATACTAATTATAATAATAATGTAGACAAATGTCCTTACAGTGCCCTACAATGTGCCAAGCACTGTTCTAATCACTCTTCATATATTAGCTCCTTCAATATTCAAACAAGTTTATGAGATTGGTACTGTTCTTATTCCTATTTTACAAAAGAGGAAACTGAGGCTGAAGGAGTTTAAATAACTTGCTAGGAATAACCAGGGTTTAAAAAAGCCCCATTACGATTATTTTTTAAAAGTATAAGTCCTACTAGGCAGAAATCTGATGTTTTTCTATAAAAAGGAAATAATACAATGTATTTTTCTATATGATACAAAATTCAAATAAGTTAATGAATAAGAAAAACTTATAAAATATATACAAATGTGCAATGACATCACCATCTTATGATGTAGTATCATTCTCTGAATTTATGTCTGCTAGGAAAGCAACTAAATGGTAAAACAACTGTAACTAGCCAAAAAAAGAGAGACTCCTACATTCTCTTCTAGGCCAGAATTGTTATAAAGCTGCAAAGGCAGTGGTGATTTTATGATAACTATAATTGATGTGCTGTTTATGGGCAGATGTAGGTATAATTAAACCTATGTTAATCTCTATTTCTTTATGTTTGAATCCATTTACCCAAGTAGTGCATTCAACAACCCTGATGAAGCCTTCAAGGGGGAGAGAATGACCATGATCTCAAATAAGCAGATGTTAATTATGTACTGCTCTCCAGGGATGGCCTCATCTTTGCCTTCTCATCTGCTCTAGGACCAGATTTGACCCTTGCAGCCTGAGTGACAGACGAAAGCACATTAGAAAAGCAGTAGTGCCTCAGAGATGAGTGAGTCAGACAGATGCTAGTGTTTTGGTACATTTGGGGGACGAAATATAAAGGGAAGTGGAAAAACGTCTGTAAGGTGACATTGGAAGCCTATCGATAGCTGGGAAAAAAATGGATTCCGTATTTATAGAGTACAAAGATGCTAATTGGAAGCAATTTATAAATGTATAATTTATAAAATTTTTGGAATTTCTTTGGAGATGAGGTCAGTCACAACCACAAAAGACATTGTTTTTGGTACAATTAAAGGAGCATTAACACTAAATGCACTTGTAGTAGCAGAGCAAGTCAATAAATGCTTAGATTTCGGGAAGCGGCTGTGGCTCAATCAGTAGGGCTCCCGTTTACCATATGGAAGGCCCCGGGTTCGGTTCCCGGGGCCTCCTGGTGAAGGCAAGCCCGCCCGCACGGCGTGGTTAGCTGACCCAGCGAGCACAAGCAGCAAGGGGGGGTGGATAAATGAATAAATAAATAAAATCTTTAAAAATAAATAAATAAATAAATAAATAAATGCTTAGATTTCATTTGTTTATTGAGTACATATTATGTGCCAGACTGTGTGACAAGCAGGGTATTTAAAAAAAGATGCTTAAGATGGTTTTTTTTTTTTTTTACATTTTACTTTTTATTAAGGAATCATGAGTTTACAAAATTCCCATATATCACCCAACCAACAACACTGCATTGTTGTGGAATATTTGTCACAAAGTATGAAAGAAAATCATCAAAATATTATTGCTAACTGGTCTATAGCTTATATTTGGTGTATTTTTCCATAAGCCACCTTATTATTAAAACCTTGTTTTAGTATTGTGCACTTGTTATAGTTCATGAGAGAACACTCATATCTGTACTGTTAACCACAGTCCATCAACCACATGCTTCACTGTGTTACACGGTCCCATGTTTCATACACTCCATCAAAATTGTGCACTAAGATGGATTTTTAACCTTCCATAAATTCAAGTTGGTTATCTTGGCTCTTATAGAAAACTTACTGCATGAAATACCTATTTAAGAATAGACTGTGTGAGTGAAGGCCTTGCTATGAGAAACATGAAGTTAGTAAGGACTTTGTTTCAGTTTAGAACATGTATTACCAGTTCGTGTTGTGTGGGACCTTTGCACATCTCTATGTTTCACAAGTATCTACAAGTCTTACCGTATCAAGGTGAGTAACACAGTCTTGTTTGTATCTGTTCACATATCTCTCTCTTGCCAAATGTAATACAGCCTACTTTTGTATTTTGTTTTATATACATATTTTCTACTGTTTCAGAAGAGTGACAGACTGTTTGGGGAAGGCATAAACACAAAATCTCTCCCTCGTCAATTCCTAGATGCTTTAAAAGGCTTAAAAGAGGAGAAAACTAGGGAGAGGTAGTTGGCTGCCTCCATCAAAGGAAAGAGAAAAATTATTGAAAACTAGTGAAGAAGGGAAAAAAAAAAAAAAAAAAAACTCACCAGCAACAGCTGGTCGACTATTTTTGTGATTTTAAAAAAAGAAGCTCCCTTTTCTCTATTGGCGAAATGTACCCAAACATCTTGGTGCAACATCCTTATTTATATGTTACCTTAAGACATAAGAAGTTTACTTTATTGTGTAAATTGGCAATTTAAAAATCTGCAGCATGTGCAGCCTGCTTTATTTGACTCAGCTTGTCAAGTTAGACTATTACTGGGCAATATCACTAGGTAACCAAAGAAGAGGCAACAGATTTCAAAACTCCTTTTCTTATTTATGTAACAATTCTCCAATAACTGTTAAGCATCTGACCACTTAGATTGTATGACATCTGCCAAAATCAGGGTTTTTATTATTTACTTGGTGACTGCTATTCTAAGTATACAATATCATGAACTATAGCACCAACAAGAACAAAAGTCCCAAAGTTTTAAACAAGGATGCCCAAAAGTCCTCTACCTGGGTTTACCTAGTAGCAAAACAATTCTAGGTATTCCCAGCTAACTGTTGATGTTGTCTACAATTCTTTGTCGATTATGTTTCAGTTACCCATTTTGTAGCTTACCCCTATCTTTTGTATGACCTACAAGTCAATATAATAATATTTAAGACAGGGAGGTAAAATTCAAATACCTCATATGTACATCTTATTGAGATGTGCTTCTCAAATAAGGTAATAGTAATGGTCTCAAGTTTAGACTTCTTTTTCAGAGAAAATACAAAAACTCCAGAACATTTTAGGAGATACCCACATCTGCTCTTCTTTTTGAAACATTCCTAAATATTTATCTACACTCACCATTTACTATCCTTACCTACACTTATTCTTTTCACCCTAGTCTGGTTTCTGCCTTCACTACTTGCTGACAGTCTTTGCTAAACTCTCACAAATTCCTACCTGATAGCCAAATACTGATCAAATTCTGTATTAGTCAACCAAAGGGGTGCTGATGCAAAATCTCAGAAATTTGTTGGCTTTTATAAAGGGTATTTATTTGGGATAGAAGCTTACAGTTACCAGGCCATAAAGTGTAAGTTACTTCCCTCACCAAAGTCTGTTGCCATTTGTTGGAGCAAGATGGCTGCTAATGTCTGCAAGGGTCCAGTCTTCCTCTTCCTTTTAAGGCTCCATTGTCCCAGCTTCTTCCAATATCAACTGTAGGCTGGGATAAGTCTCATCTCTCTCCCAGGGCTCATTCCTCTCTGGCTCAGCTCCTCTGTTCTCTCCACAAGGTGAGCTGTATTCTAATAGGCTCTGTCTCTTCCCCAGCCTCTGCCATGTCTATGGAGCCATCTCTATTCCTCTGTGTTTCTTCTTCTGTGTATTAACTTCCCAGGATTCCAGCATGAAAAAATTCTAGCTCCTCTGTTTTGTCATTTTCTCTCTGAGTCCCCACCTACCAAGGGGATGGGTACTCAATGTCCTACTGACCTGGCCCAATTGAAACCCTAATCATAATTTAATCAAATAAAAGTGAAAACTCTGAACATAATACAATCTAATATGCCCAGAGGAACAGACCACTTTAAAAACATAATCCAATATCTATTTTTGGAATTCATAAAAAATACCAAAGCTACACTCCACCTTCTGAATTCCAAAAAGTCATTACAACATTCAAAATTCTAAACCAGTAATATTGTTGAGTACAAAATCATATCACAATCAGTTTAAAGAAATATAGTTTGTCTTGGGGCAAAGTCCTGTCTGGCTCTAGACCTCTGAAACTTATAAAACCATTTTTCTTCTTCCATTACACAAATGGACAGACAAAGGATAAACATTTGCATTACCATAAGGAGAAACTGGGAAGGAAACATGGGTCATGGATCCTTTAAAATTCAGTAAGCCTGCAGGGCATACTCCATTAGATTTCAAAGTCTGAAAGTCATTCTCAAGATGATGGTTTCTTCTCCCTGGGGCCTCCTGGGGACCTACCCTTCCCATAGGCTTGCCCAATGGCTATTTTCTTGGTTCTACCCTCATCAAGCATCTGGGTGGCAACTGAGCTCCAGACCTCACCCGTACTTTGGGGTGATGGCTACACCTTCCCTGATCTCTGGGATAAGGACTTAACCTCCCTAGTACAGTGAAGTGAAGACAACATCCTCCCTAACCTTTGACACACATGCCCAACTCTCTCAGAGCAATGAGTTGGTGATCTGGTCTTCCCTAATCTATGGGGGACAGGCCCACCACTCTCAGACCTATGAGTTATTGACCTTATGCTCCCTAATCCTTAGGGAAATTGCTCCACCCTCTCTGTACCCTGGAGCAACAAAACTTTCCCTGAACAGTGGCTGGAAACATCCACCCTCTTCAACTGCTGGGGCAAACTCACCTTCTCTATATACATGGGTGAAGTTCCTCTCTTAGCCCGAGGAGATGTCTTAATTCCAGATTTCAGCTTCTGTGATTTTCCTCTTAAAACTCTTTTCCCTTCCATATCTCCCCTACATATCTGTTTTAGTCCAAGCTGACAATGGTTTTGTTCATACAGCTCTCTCAAAAAGATTGTTGGTTTAGCATGCAAGAAGCAGGGGTCCAAGCTATCAGACCATAAGACTTTCCATAAGTCTTTCCTAGATAACTGCATTTTCAATCCTCATGTGCAAGTTCCAAGTTTGGTTAAGTCCTCAAATGGGGCACTATCCTCTGGGGGCTTGATTTTCTGAGGCTTGGAATTTCCAGAATCATTTTCTGATTTGTTGTGCTGAACAATTCAATTCTCTGCTTATTTCTATCATCTATGATTTTACTATAAGCTTCAAGGAGAAGCCAAGCCACATCTCCAAGTGTACTTTAGAAAGTTCTTCCACCAAATGTCCAGGCTCTCCATTTTCAAATTCTGCCTTCCATAAAACATCAGGAGTTAATCTTGCTACTTTCTCTTTAACTTTAAAACATGAATCACCTTACCTCCAGTTTCCAATAATAGTTTTATCATTTACTTCTAAGGCCTCATGAAAAGTCTCTTTAGCATCTATATTTCTACCAACAGTCTCTTCAAAGCAATCTAGGCTTTTCCCAACAAGTATCTCACAATTCCTCCAAAAAATACCTGTTACCCATTTACAAAACCATTTTAACATTTTGGTAATTGCAAAAGCACTACCCCATTCCTGATACCAAATTCTGTATTAGTCAGCCAAAGGGGTACTGATGCAAAATACCAGAATTCTGTTGGCTTTACAAAGGGTATTTATTTGGGGTAGAAGCTTACAGTTACCAGGCCATAAAGTGTAAGTTACTTCCCTCACCAAAGTCTGTTGTCATGTTTTAAAACAAGATGGCTGCCAACATCTGCAAGGGTCCAGTCTTCCTCTTCCACTTAAGGCTCCATTGTCTCAGCTTCTTCTAATATCAGCTGTAGGCTGGGATTAGTTTCATCTCTCCTGGGCCTCATTTCTCTCTGGGCTCAGCTCCTCTGTTCTCTCCACAAGGTCAGCTGATGCTATCAGGCGCTCTCTTTTCCCAGGGCCTCTGCTGCATCTATGGAGCCATCTTTATTCTTCTGCATTCTTCTTCTGTGTTTACTTCTTGGGGTTCCAGCATCAAAAAAACTCCAACTAACTCCTCTGCCTTGTCATTTTCTCTGTGAGTCCGCCCCAACCAAGGGCGCAGGTACTCAATGTCCTATTGACATGGCCCAATCAAAGCCCTAATCATAATTTAATCAAGTAAAAGTGAAACCTCTGAAGATAATACAATCTAATATGCCCAGAGGAACAGACCAGTTTACAAACATAATCCAATTTTTGGAATTCATAAACAACACCAAACAACACCAAACTGCTATAACCTCTATGGTATCTGATATTATCTCAATATGTCTTCCTTGAAATGCTTACTATCCCTCCATTGTAGTCTCCTAATGGCAGCCCCTTTTCACTAATTGAAGCGACTACATGTGTGGAGCCAGACTGTGTTCAAATGCATGTTGTACTATTAATAGCTATGTGACTTTGGGTAAGTTACTTGACTTCTTTGTGCCTCAGATTTTCATCTGTAAAATTGATGAAATGATGATAATGATAATGATAATGATAATCTACTTACATGGCTGTGAAAATTAAATGAGTTGATTATTGTAAAGGGTGTGGAACAATGCTTGGCAAATGTCTTAGTGCAATGTTCATTCATTCTTTCATCCATTTATGATTTTCCAGACACTGTGTTTGGTCTAATAGCATTGTTGGCCCAAGAAACAACAGTTTGGATGGGTATAATATTGTTAGATCTTGAGTCTTTCCCCTTCAGACTTTTGGTTATTCCTCCACTGTACCCATGTATGGAATGATGTTGCTGACAATGTGCCTGAGCATAACCTGAATTTTTTTCTCTATAGATGACTGTGTTTGTTTGTTCATTTGTTTGTTTTATTTATTTTTCAATCTGGATGCCCAAAGAATCCTTTATCTTTGAGGCCAATAATTTTGCTATGATATATGATGGTGCACATCATTCCACATAAAATTATTTCTAGGGTGAGGCATAGTATGCTATTTCAATTTGTAAATTCAAATCTTTTTTTTTTTTTTTTTTTTTTTTTTTAATTTTCAGCACACTTCTAAGTTGATATCTTTAAATATATTTTTCTTATGGAATTTTGATTTTTGGCTTGAGGAACTATTATATTCATGTGGTACCTCCTTTGACTACCATAATTCATATTTTCTCTAAATTTCTTACAAATTGTTGCCTTTATTTAATGATTTTGCTGTCTTTTCTACATTTTTACTGAGGCATATTAGCTCATATTTTATGTCCTCTTATTTTACCATTGACATCCTGAGTTACTCTGCTATGACAATATTTCTGGATTTGCTAAGTTATTTAAATTTATGAAAGCATGCTACTCCATAGTAATATTTTTCCATCTGTAGTTTGTTTTTCCTGTTCTTTCTCTTTTTTTTTGTCTTATGATATTTAGTTCATATTAATGTAATGAGTTTTAACAAGATGATTTAATTACAGAATACTCATTGGAAAAGTGACCAGCAGAGAGTTCTCAGATAGCAAGGTATCTCCCCAATTCACTAAGACCCTTATCACAGAACTGAAGGCATTTTGTGAACTATTTCTCTCTTTTCTTTAGCTAACAGAATTTGCAGCTACAGGGCTCTTCACGATTCAGAATTTCTTCCCCCAAAAGAAACTTTCCTGTGCATACAGCATGCTTTTGGCCCCATTTCCCTTGTTGCTTTCTGGTACCACATCAGAGCCTAGTACCAGATTATTGTTTCTGATATGGGATTCTTGGATATTACCGTCAAGGCATGTCATCTACTGTGAGCAGCTATGCACTGATGGCTTGAGATCTGTAGCTTTAGGCTGTCTGATTATCTTTTTATATCCATTTTACCCTCACTGTATTTGAGATAGAATCTAACACATTCTAATTTGAGGCTATAAATATCTTGTATTTCTCTTAAGATAGGACTTTTATTTCTGCTCTTGTTTCCTCCATATGACAGGTATATTACTCAGAGTTTCTACAGAGAAACAGAGACAATAGGATATGTGTGTGTGTGTGTGTGTCTCCCATACAGATATACATGTAAATATTAAGCGATTTATTATAGGAATTGGCTAGCGCAACCATGGGGATGGGCAAACCCAAAATCCACTGGGCAGGCTGCAAGTTGGAAACTTCGTTAAATTCCCTAACACAAACTGGCTGACTGAAGTAGAGATGGAAATTCTCTTTCTGACTGCTGAAATCACTAGTTTTCCCTTTAAGATCTTCTAATGACTAGAGGAGGCTTCTCTCATTAATGAAGGCAATCTCCTTTGTTGAATGAAGGTGTAATCAAACATAGATACAATAATGGACTAATGATTTGAATGCACGAAATAACCTCACAGTAACAATGAAGCCAGTGCTTGCTTGACTAAACAACTGGACACCATAACAAACACAAGTTGGCATATGAATTTAACCATCACAACATGCTTTTCAAAAAGAGAAAGAAACCATATGATTTTATCCACTATATTTAAGATTAGAAGTGAACATATGTATTTATACATAAGTTAAGCTAATATATACTATCTCAGAAGGACAGAAGAGTGATTTTGTTAAGATTAGATTTCCAGTCCAATTCAAAGGTATGAATTTTTTTTTAATCTGATTAGAAAACTCACAAAGAAAAAATGCCATTGCAACTGATAACTGCCAATAGTTAATTTGGATAATAAAAATGCTGGCATTGAAGATTTTTGAACATATAATGGGCTTAACTCAAATGGCATTTAGGCTGTAGATATTGTGAGAAATTAGAGGATTAGCTTTACTAAGATAGCTGCTAAGACAAATTCAATTGCAAGTAAAGAAATCACTTGGAATTTAAAGATTTATAAATTGTCATATATTAATGGATTGTGTTGAAATGGCAGCAAAGTAGGTGCATTATTATCTGCAAAGGTAAAAGACTTTATTTTTTGTTAGACCAAAAGGCACTTATAATATGAAGATCTTATGTGCAGCCATAGTTTAACGATATTCTGAGACCCATGTGTATTTGCTTTGCTATTTCAAACTTGGTTATATCACAAAGAAATTTCCTTTTGCCTGGCTTCAGGTTGGTAACAATTCCATATACCTCTGATGGATGAAAAATATTAAATTTAAGGTAAATACCATATTTCCTCCCTCTGTATATGTACTTGGAATTGAGTGACTCTTTGCCTATATCATGAAGAGAGCAGGTATTCTTTGAAGGATCTATGAAAGAAACTAAAGGAAACAATACAAAGAAGGGAGAAAATAACTATCTGATCATTTGTAAAAATGGCGAATGCTTCTTGGGGAAAAAAAATGGATTTCTTTTTTGGAGAGCCAATTCTTGGTGAGCTCATTAAGTATTTGGACTCGATATAGTTTTATACCTAAACTGTTCTTATCCAAAATATTTTTCTTCATCAATAGTAGAGGGAAATATTCAAGGTAGGGCAGTTCTTACAAACTATAAAATTTCTACTAAAAGATCACCCTTTAAAAGGTACTGTTTTAGTTTTCTAGCTCCTGGTAAACTTAACAATAGAAATTTATTCTCATGGTTTTGAGGCTAGGAGAAGTCCAAAATCCAGACATCAGCAAAGTGATATTTTCTCCTTGAAGGCTGTGGCATTCTAGAGACAGATGCCTGTGATCCCTAGGTCCCTATTGCATGGCATGCACGTGACAAATTCTGTTGACTTCTAGCTTCTTTCTCTGTGGATTTCTCTCTGTGTCTGAATTTCATTCTACTTATAAAGGACTCCAGTATTCTGGATTAAAGCCCAGCCTGATTTAGTTGGGCCACATTTTACCTGAGGCAACATCAAGAGATCTTATCTACAATGGGTCAACATCCACCAGAATGTGTACCAAGACAAGAACATGTCCAAACTGGGTATATAGTTCAATCCACCACAGGTACCTAGAGGAGTATGGTATGGTTTTTCAAGGATCAGCTTTCACCGTTTTCAGATTGATAGATTCTTAGAAGGTTAATGTAGGAACGGACTTAGACAAAAACATGCCCAAAAGAAACATTGCGTGGGGACACAAGCTGTCTCAGGAGATTAGTAATGGGAGACATGGAAACTTTAACCTCAAAGTCAACAGGTAGTTATTAGAGTATAAACATTGTTCAGTTTGCTAAGCGAAAGAAGGAAATTGTTCCAGTCTTGCTCTTTGAAAGTGTTTCTATCACTACTCCCAATTTGAAAATGAGAGGGGATTTCCACATATACACAATCTCACACACATAGACACATCCATTCACATACATATATGTATAGGAATAGAACTGGAATAATATTTACAGATATATTGTAAGTATTTTTTTAGTGTTGGATTATGGGTCATTTAAAATTTCTTCTTTTTGTTACAGCCTATTTTTTAAATATTATATGATGAAATGTATAATTTTTGTTATAAGAAAAAATTACAGCAATTTTGTGTCTTATGCTTAATTTTTATAAAATTAAAAGATAATCCCAACATTTTCAATCTCTTTAAAACCTCTCTTTAAAATACACTGGCCAGTGACTTCTATGAAGCATTTATAATCCTAAATTGTTATTCCAATATTTAATCTTCCTAACTTATTCATTATTTAGTATTTAAATAGTATGCCTCCTATTCAGGTATCAAAATAGGTCATATTTTCTTTCCTCCAAAAATCTACAAGAAGCTATCCAAATACTTTTTCAGACTCAATATTATTTTAGAAAAATTTTTTCTTATTATTCAAGAAATTTACATTTTTTAAAATGTATTTTTTTAAAAATCAGAGTAGTACATGCTCATTTTTTAAAAAGTCAAAGTACAAGTCTTAAAATGAAAAACAAAACCAAAAACTAGCAGGCCTCTGTGCCACCTTTTCATAGCTCTTGTTCTACTCCTCAGAGGTAACAACAGTCAACATATATTTATTTATTAACTCACCAAATATCTAGTGATAGCCTACTGTATACCAGATGTTGTTGTATGTGCTATGAATTAGCAGGAACAAACACATAAATATCTATTCCATTATGGAGTATACATTCTTATGTGGGAGAGGATAACAAACAAATACATGGATAATATGTAAATAATATATTATCTTTAGGATGGTGATAAGTGCTATGAAAAAAATAATGGACCAGGGAAAGGACTATGATCTATGAGAGGGGGATGAAATATTAGACAGGTTGTCCAGGAAAGGGTCCATCAAAGACTGACTTTTGTCATCTGAGAGGAGAGGGAACCAGCAAAGAGGCTTTCTAGAAACAGAGCTTTCCGTGCAACAAATTCAAAGGCCCTGAGGTGGGACTATGATGATTCAAACAACCATTAATTATTACCAGTCCCCCTGGTACTTTTTTCCACATAGCTGATTAATATGATCTATTAATATTAGATATGTTCTATTCAATTCCCACCAAAATGTAAGTCCTTGGTTCTCTACTAAACTACTCCAACATCTAATTTTTTTTCTCCCTTGTTCCTCAGGAAAGTAATAGTACACTATTTGGTTAAATTGACAGTCAGTTTTTACTATGCAAATACTATTAATAATAACTAATGGACCACAACTGTATCTCTTTTTGATTAAGGTAATTTTTTCTAAAATTAACATCTGCCTCATTCTTTACTTGTCTGGCTTGTGTGGCAACTATGATGAATTTTTCCCCAACCACTTAATATCTACATAGTGTTCAACAGTACTTTTTATCATTTGTTCCCCCTAGTCTTCTCTATCTTTTTTATTCAGTGGGACTCACTCTTTAGATCTGCTACCACTCAAAGGCACCTTTTTTGTGCCATTCTGGGATTTCTCTTTGCTGATCTTTTTTGTGGGATCTTTCACTGCCTGGATCTCTTCTCTCTATTCTTGGCATTCCATGTTTCTTACTGAACTACCCAAATCACTTTTTTTCCTGCTTCTTCATTGGTGGGTGATGCCTGCTTTTTGTTTCCTTTATTATTTATTAATTACTTTTGAACTGAGATGTATATTGTTTGCAACCCAAAGCACCCTAGGAAATAGAGAATTTACGAGTATAAAATTGCATTTAACAAAAATTCTGAAAGTAGTTTGACTCTATATCTGGTTAATCTAGTGAATTAACAATATTATCAAAGACCCATACTTTTGGCCATCTCTCCTCTTGCAATTTTTTTTTCAGATTTATTTTATTTATTTATTTTTCCACCCATCGTTGTTTGTGCTCACCATCTGCTCTGTGTCTGTTTGTTGTGTGCTCTCTGTGTCTGCTCATTTTCTTTTTAGGAAGCACTGGGAACCAAAGTGGGGCTTCCCATGTGGGAGGGAGGTGCCCAATTGCTTGAGCCACATCCATTCCCTGCTTGTTGTGTATCCCATTGTGTTTCCTCATTTTGTCTCTTCGTTGCATCATCTTTTTGCATCAGCTCGCCACGCCAGTCCGTAACATTAGCTTGCTTTCTTGCTTGCCTTCTTTAGGAGGTACTGGGAACCGAACCTGGGACTTCCCATGTGGTAAATGGGCACCCAACTGCTTGAGCCACATCAGCTTCCCACCTTGCAATTTTTGTAGCTTCGATCATGATCACATCTTAGTGCTAACAGCACTAAGAATCATCAATATCTGGAGAAAGAGAAGGATATATTTTCCTTGTGTTAGTATTCAAAGGCTTTAGAGACTCTTAGGAGTGAATAGTTTATTCAGAGAATATTCTAATCCTCACCTGTGATAGAGAATGGTTGAGTAGTGAGATGATAGGGTAGTATTTGTGTCCCTTGGTAGTGAGGAAAGGAGTTTGAGGGTCGCACAGTTAAATATATAGATTTTCACCTAATCTCTCTCCTTTCTTCCAAAACCTCACCCCACCTTCTTATTATATCTATTATTTCCCAATCCAGAACTTTTCAGACGTTAGTTTTGTAGATAAGGAACTCCTGATCTCCAGCCTGGAGAAGGGTAGATTATTCCTCTAATTGTTTAGATTTGAAGATGGGGCCTTTGGAGCCCACAATTCTGTGTGCCCATTTTTGTGTAGACATATTTTATCATTTCTCTGAGAGATGCCCATGAATGCAATTTATGGGTCATACAATAAGTGTGTTTAGGGTTTAAGAAACTGCAAAACTATTTTCCAGAGTGCCTGTACCATTTTAATTCCCACCAAGAATATATATGAGAAGCAATGTATTTTCATCCTCACCAACACTTGGTGTTGTCATTCCTTTTATTTTAGTTGTTCTAAGAGGCTAATAGGCTAGTAGTAATATCTCATCATTATTTTAATTTTCAATTCCTTACTACTCTCACCATTTTACTAGTCTGAGACAATTATAGAAATCTTATCACCCTTTTTCCCCATTTACTCTCACCCCTTTATAGTATATATGTAAAATATTTCTTCACATATACTAGAAACCACACAGAGAGTATAAAAATCTTTGCTTCAATCAATTAACATATTTTTAGAAACTCAAGTGAAGAAGGATAATCAATTATATTAACCCATATTTCTATTCTTTCCATTTTTTCCATCTCTTATGTCCCAATCATCTGTCTTTTATCATTTTCTTTCTGTTTAAAGAATTTCCTTTAGACATTATTTTAGGTTGGTTATATTGATAACAAATTCCCTTAGATTTCCTTCATCTAAGAATGTCTCAATTTCACCTTAATTCCTAAAGGATATTTTTATTGGGAATAGTAATCTGGGTTGAAAGTACCTTTTTTTCAGCAAATGAAAAATGTTGCACCACTTCCTTCTGACCTCCATGGTTTCAGATGAGAAATTCATTGTCATTTGATGTGTTGATTTTCTGTAGGTAATGTGTCCTTTCTCTCTGGTTCCTTTCAAGATAGTTTTTGCCTTTAGCTTTCAAAAGTTTGGCTATTATGCATTTTGTCCTGCATTTCTTTGGATTTATTCTATTTGAAATTTTTTCAACATCTTGGATCTGTAGGTTTATGTCTTTTTGACATGTTTTGAAAGTTGGCCAGTATTTCTTTGAGTACACTTTAAGCCTGCCCTCTTTCTTCTTTACTTTCAGGACTCTTTATGACATGAATATTACTGTTCCATAGGTCCTTGAGCCTCTGTTCATTTTTTTTTATCAGTTAATTTTCTCTCTCATATTCAGATTGGATAGTTTCTATTATTCTATCTTCAGGTTTACAGATTCTTTCCTCTGTCTCCCTCCATTTTTTAAAATCCATTACAAGTTTTCTATTTCTCTTATTTTATTTTTTAGTTCTAAAATTTCCATTTGGTTCTTCATTACATTTTCTGTTGCTTTGAGAAACTTTCTATTTTTTAAGTTGTTTCAAGCATTTTTGTAGTTGCTTATTGAACCATTTCTATGGTGGCTGCTTTAACATCCTTGCTGGTTAATTCCAACATCTATGTCATCTTGGTGCTGGTGTCGATTGTAATTCCTCATGTGAGTGGGTATATTGCTGGTTCTTTGTATAAGTGATTTTTTATTTTATCCTGGGCATTTTGATACAATGTTGTGAGACTCTGGATCTTATTTAATCTTCATTTTTGCAGGAAATTGCTCTGTTTAGGCATAGAGTGAAGGTCCAGGTGGGGGTGAAACCTTGGCTTCCCACACAAGGCTCCACTGATAACACCACAGTGGAAAAAACAGAATGCCAATGAACCTCACCTTGAACTACCTCATTCTACCTCATTGCTGCTGTGTGAGGGTGGACGTTTTGTTTTTCATCTGGTCCCACGGACACCAATCAGGTGACGGGAAGAGGTAGTATGACTTCAGCTCCCCTCTCAATGCTAGTGATAATTCAGGGTGAGGATGGGGCAGTGTTCCTTTGGTGTTTAAACTAGATATAAGTGAGTATTATGAAACTTCTTTTCTGTTCTTCTAGGTCACCCTTTTCCTAGTCTTTTTGTTAGAGGGCACAGGCTTTCTTTGGGGCTTTTTTTTTTTTTTTTTTTTTTTTCTGTGCCTGTTGGATGTTCTGGGTTATAGGTTTCTCCAGTGCCCATCCAAGGTATATAAGAGACAAAAGAAAAACCCAAGGAACTCATCACCATGTTATTCTTCAAGTCCTGAGGTCCCTTCTTTTATCTACTTTACAAAGTTTTTCTGTTTGTTGTATTATATGCAGGGTTTTTTTAGTAGTAAGAGGGAAGACTACAAGGAATAAGGATGTGTCAGAACTGGAAATCCTGGCATGCTTGTTTAAATTTACTTTTACAACATTATTCCACTCATTTAGCATGTAATGCTGAATTGTGTTAGTAAGGTAATTTAGTTCACTTGTCCTTCATTTCTATAACTGTGGTCTTTGCTAAATAATCAGTTGTTTGTTCTCTGTTCTCTTCCCCGAGAGATTTCTAAAAAGTTTCCTTTTTATTGAAAGGGCTCCAAATCTACATAAGCTACTTTTTCTTTATCGATTATAAGCCATACTTCTCCAAGTGCCTAAAAGGCATTTCCAATTCATTTCATATTCTTCTTAAAATTCTGTAAACTTCAAACTAAATTCGTTATTTTCCTCCAACATTAGCTTCCCTTTCAAAGTTTTTATCTTTCATTATTCCAGTCTCCAGGATCAAAGTCTTGAAGTCAAAATTTTATTAATAACTAATATGACATGTTTTGTGCTTAATGTCCATTGAGCCACAAAATTCTAATGGTTCTTCCTTTAAAATAATTTTCAAGGCATCCTTTCTTCTCTATTGCTCTAGTTGTCCCCTTAGTTTTTGTAGTCATCAGCAAATAATTTGGTTTTGCCAAAACATTTTTCCTGGATGGCTTATTTCTTATTTCAAATGCTTTGTACTTTGATACATGTGCAAACTATCAGGACTTTCTAAACTTATTGCAGTATAAATCTGAAATTATATTCTTTCTTCAATAACTTGCCCAAAAAAGTGTTGTGTTTACTTCCCTTATATCATCTTGGCCCAGTTTCATAATTTTTCTGCAACCTCCAATTTTTCAAAGGCTTATCTGAGTTTATTTTAATACTTTGGTCTTCTACAAAATTCAAAGCTCTCCTATTCTTTCCTTTCTTTCTTCCTTTTTATCCTACCTGTCTCTCTCATTCAGAAGACTTAAACTTTCTGTGACTTAATAGTCTATAATGAATAGTAGATAGAAGGGGCTAGAAGGCTGAGGCAAAAGGTTTCTTTCTGACCTTTTTATTAGTTGTTGCTACTTCTGTAAACATTACTGCAGTCTCAGCAAGAGTTCTTTGTAGACAACACACTCCCTCCCAAATACCTTGTCTCATGACAAGTGATGTCTGGCTCTGCTTGAGCTTTATTATATATACCCTTCAGTTTTTGCCACAGGTAGAGTATCTCTTCATCCTTGGTGCTAAGTGGGGAGGCCTTTATGGTGGGAAAAGACCATGAGTGCTTTTGTCTAGGCATCTTCCAGGACTCCACTTGATCTATGGAAATCTTATCTTGCCATAGCAAACACTGAGAAAGCAGGCTACTTCCCTGCCAGGGCTCCCTCAGCCATGTAGCTCATGCCATTGAGTCTCTCTGTGACCAAGCTGCATTTGAATATTCCACCTGTCCTCTGGGTCACCAACCTTCAGAGAAGAAGCATTCAGTACTCCATATTTATATGGTTTCTCCATATAAATTTATCTACTGACTCCCCCTCTTGGTTTCAGGAAACAGAAATACACACATAGAAGGATACTTGTTTTTGCTTAGTTCTACTCCTTTATTGACTATACAGGTTGGATTGGGGTTTGAATTAAAACAGGCTTTCTGAACCAGGGTCTCTCTGTAAGCCCTGTGGCCTGCTCCAACTGCTAACAGTTTTATGAAGTTGTAATGTGAGGATACTTAAAGTTGTAGGCTTTAGCTACAACTCTGAGACAACAGGAAAAATTACACTTTACATCTTATTGCATACATATTACTGCCACACCATTCACAAAGCCATGTGTGTGCCTCATTTTGATGTAAATCAAAACTTTAAAAAATCTACTCTGTTTCAACACCTTAATCTCATTCATCATCTCTGTCTTTTTTCCCTAAATATGTAATTTATTTTCTATACCAGGGTGGTTAAACTATGACCTTTCAGCCAAGTCCTGTCTGTGGCCTGTTTTTTAATTTATTTACAAATAAAATAAAATTTTATTGAAACACAATAATAGTGAAACTTACAGTATTAGTCAGCCAAAAGGGTGCTGATGCAAAGTACCAGAAATCTGTTGGCTTTTATAAAAGATATTTATTTGGTGTAAAAACTTAAAGTTATAAGGCCCTAAAGAGTCCAACTTATGGTACCATAAGAAGTGCTTTCTTACCCGTCAGTTGCTACCTGTTGAAGCAAGAAGATGGGCAGTCTCTGCCTGGTCTCTTGGGCCTTAGCTGCTCAGCTGCTCTGTTCTCTTCTGCCTCAAACTATAAAGCAAGTGGTTCATCTCTCCCCGGAGCCGCAAGGTCAAAGTTCTTTCCTCTTCTGTGTCTATGGAGCTCTCTCTCTTTTCTCATGTGTCTTCTTCTATGTGTCTTTTTGAGTGAGTGTCTGTTTACATAGACCACTGAGGGGGCGGGGACTTAAACTGAGTTACACCCTACTGACATGATTGACTCAAAGCCTTCTGACTAAACATAATTTAATCAAAGACATCTCAGTTGAATCTAATATCATGCCCAAGGAATAGACCAGTTTACAAACAATTTCTTTTTGGAATTCATAAATAATCTCAAACTGCCACATACACCCCTTTTTTTACTTAATGTCTATGGCTGATTTCACTGTACAACAGCAGATTTTATTACTTGAGATGGACAGCTGTTGTTCCACAAAGCCCAAAATATTTATTATCTGCCCCTTTCCAGAAAAAAAAAAATTTTGCTGAACCTTGCTCTAAATCTTTCCATATTAGGTTGACACTCTCCTTCCTGCCAATCAAAGTTTTTGGCAATATGGTTCCTATCACCCTTCCAGATTTATTGGTCCAAGATTTACCATTTTTCTACAAAAAGATATGTCTTACAGAATGTTCTAGCTAAACAATTTCCTCTAATTTCCCGTCTTGGCCTTTTTAGCTTGTCCATATGAACTAATGTTAGTGTCATTTAAATACCATATAGTGGCAATTTTCTCTCCATTTCAGGAACTCACTCAAACCCCATGCTTTCTCTTTTTATTTCTGCTACTCCTTACACTTATCTTTATCATCTAACTAAACTTTCCTTTGCTCTGACTTTCTTTGGAATGGGTTTCTCCTTTCTAACTGAAAAATTATCCTCCAGAGGCTGTTGTGTTACTTGCTTCCAAGAAGAATAAGCAAAACTCTTGTTTTCTGAATAGCACTCCTTTTGAATTGGATATCAAACCACTGATACCTAAATACACATTTTTCTTTCCATATTCTATATCTTAGTTGATGTAGATCAGTTGACATGATCTCTCTCTACAACTTTTCTGTCAAAAATCATAAAATCCTTCAAGTCTATCTCACAAAGATATAATGTGGTCTCCTCATCAGATGTGATTTTTTTTTTTTATCACTTTCATTTCTCTCTTATGAAAATTGTGATAGCTTTGCCTTACATGGAGTTATTCACATGTCTTTCTATGTTGTCAATATTTTGAGAGCAATAATTGTTTCATTAATATGCTCTTATTTTCTCCTTGCTTAAACCATAAGCAATTAATATGTGCATCCCATTATTTTATGTTTGTTTGGTATCTTATTGTCTTCTAGTTTTTCCTATGCATTAGTCTTATTTTCCAAATTTGAAATTCTCCTTGGTATTAGGGACTATAGAATATACTTTTTCTACACCTCTGTATTCCAAAGATGGAACCACAGTAGCAGCTTAATTAATACAGTATAATTTATTTGGTTGATGGAAGACATATCTTTAAAGAGAAAAAATGGTAAAACTACAATTTTCCTGATTAAAATCAATAAAAATTGCCCAAATTCTTTGACAGCAGGACAAATCCCATTATTCATCCATCCATCCATCCATCCATTCATCCATCCATCCATCCAAACATCCAAATATTTATACATCTATTTATTCTTCCTCCAAAATATTCTTTCATCCACAATACATTTGGTGTGTGTTGAGAATGTCTGAGGTACTATTCTGGAGGCACTGAAGGCATAGGGTAGGATACTTGACAAACAGACTAATCAGTCCCTTGACAAGTACATTGTTATTGTAGGAAACATAGTGGAAAAAAATTATGTTCTGTATAGGAGAACAAAAAATAAATCATATTGGCTTTGTTTATATGCATAATAATATCTATTTAAAATAAACAGCAACATTTTCTTGAAAGGGAAGACTGCTAAATGTAAATATGAGACCCAAAGTCAAAGGTCAAAGGCCACCACACCGATTGGTCTTGGCGATATGGTTATACTCTGACATCAGCCTGCTCCCCTAAATCACCCTTACCCTACTCCTCCACTCCAGTCCTGAGAGTTTGCTTTGAAGTTCTGTAACAGCTCTAAAATACCCGGACACTCTTACAGCAGTGAGGATTACAATCCATAAGTATTATTCAGAAAATCACCAGTTTACAGCTGATTCTGACTAATAATATTTCATTTTCTGTACTAGTAGATTTTCTATTGTTGTCTTGGTGTCTTCCAACGCATGGAGCACAGAGGGATCACCTTGTTTGCTGTACTCCAGCAACAGCTGCCACCTGTCACAGACAATTATATACTCTTACGTCAAAAATACTAAGCCAACCAGGGAGTCATAAATTGCATGTGTAAATTGCTCAGGAGCCCCTGGATAAGTCAGCAGCAGAGCTGAAAATAAAACTCCTGACTCTCTCCATACAACTGGCTTGCCCCTCTGAATCAGTCTCCATGGCCTGTTATTTTACAGTCCTGGGAATCTCCCTTTGCCATTCTCTTCAGCTGTCCCCTTTAATCTTCTTTGCAGGCTCAGCAAAAATTTCCATTTTTCCTGGCCTTACTAACAGGTGGTACCAAAGATATGATATGTCTCCTTATGTGATGGAAATAGTTCTTTTAATTTAGTCTCACCACTATCATTATTTTGTTAGCACACACTTATTCTCTGTTTTGTTTTATATGCATTGTTAAAGTTTTGCTATGGTTGCATTCTGAGGAGGCTTAGTTTTTAAACGTGGTCCTTAAAATGTTGTATGGCAAATAAGTTTACTACAGCTCTTTCTTGGAAAATAACGATTCATATTAGCATTATTTAAAAATCTGAGTTCAGAAGTAAAGAAACTTGTTTACTTTATTTAGCTTTGTGTTTTCCAAATTTATTTGATCAAGAAAATTTTATAATACTTTCAGAAATCTTTTTATTGAAATATTATATAGTATAATGTATCAATCTCAAGTTTGCAGTTTGATTAGCTTTGACAAATGCAAACGCTTATGTAATCCACACCACTGTCAGGACATAAAACATTTCACCACTGCAAACAATTCCCTCGTGTCCCTCCCCAATCCTCATCAATCCTGATGAATCCATGACTCCATATTGTATCATTGTAGACCACTTTAGCCTATTACATACAAATGGAATCATACAGATATATTTTTTTAAGTCTAGCTTCTTAAGGGCAGCATAATGTGTGTTGAGATTCTGTTATGTTGTTGCATGTTTCAGTAATTAAATCCTTTTCATTTCTCAGTAATGTTCCATTCTGTCGCTCAGTTTATTTAATTGTCCTCTTGACAGACATAAAGATTGTTTCTACTTTTTGACTATTATGAGTAAATCTGTTATAAGAGTACTTATATAAGATTTCTGTGACCATATGCTTCTTTATCTTTTGGGTGGATATCTAGGAGAGGAATATATGGGTCATAGAATACATAAATGCATGCTTAACTTTTTACAAAACTTCAATTTGTTATCCAAGTTCTTTGTAACATTTTACATTCCCACAGGACTACATGAGAATTTCTGACTATAAAATGTTGCCTTCTTTTTATCAAGCATCATGTAACTGACTGAGGTTAAATGTGAAATGCTGATATAGATATTATAGAAATGGGAGTAGTCAAAAGGGGTGTAAAAAATAAGAGCCTATTTTTTTTTAAGGTCTGATTCAGGGATAATCAGCTAAATGTCTTGAGTTTGTTTCTTTTGTGATTCAGAGTTTCCTTAAGATGTAATTCATCCCTGGTGGCTGAGAGATTTTAGGTACTTCTTCTTATTTCTATAGAGTGCCTAAATAATTTCACTACAAAATGTTCTTTTATTAAATTGAAAAGCTAGTGCAGACTTTCTAGTACAGTTTATGCTTGTATAGTAAAATTGGTAGTTACTCTGGAAATTCATATTTTAGTCACACATTAAAATTAAAAAGTATTGAATGATAATAAAAGATTGGATATTGAAAGTAGGGAAATTTGCTTTTCAGTTCTATAGATTGAACTTCTACGGTATTCTTACAATGAAGCTGGAATGTTGTAAATATTTAAATTTAGATCATTTGCAGTGGACCTGGGTTAATAATATTTCAGGTGGTTCTACTAAAGCATTTTAAAAACACGTGTGCTTTGAAGGTCATTTTAATTACAAACATAATCACATATTTATGTCTTATATGAGAGAATGCCTGTTTATTCAAAGAATAAGGTAGGGGTAGGCTGAAGTCAAGAGTCAGCTGATTTTGGGGCTTAGCAGACAGAATGAAAATATGATGACTCATACCTGAGGAGTCACTCGTGCTAGCTTTGCTTGACCTTGGGATCTTCTAAACATTTTATGGTGTTTTCCATTCATTAATCCATATAATAGTAGTATAGGGAACCTAAAAACATCCAGTCAAATCTTTTTTTGATGCTTTAACCCATCTTCTCCAATTGTTAACCTTCAACAGCACAAGGATATGCTTCATTGGTCATAGAGTAAATCTAGGGAACATGTATTTATGGTTTGGGAGTGGGTTTTATCATTCTTTTCTCACTCATAGGAGTTTTGCTTCTTTTTTTATTCCAAGACAAAAGAGAGCACAGATTGTGTGTGATGATAAAAAGCACACCTCCTGCTTAGTACTAAGGCTCATAAAGAAGGGGAGACTGTTTGATGTCTTTCAAAGTGGAAAGCACAGATTGATATGCTGGAAACCATCATGGCATCTGTACATAAAGGTCATAATAACACAGTCACCTGAAACGCCTTCTTTTCTGAATTTACTCAGTCTCCTTTCATCAGCACAGTCTCACTTATTTCATATTACATGTATTGCTGATTGGTCACAGCTCACATTCAAATTCTCTTCTTTTTTCTTCCAATTCTCTTCTAATGCACCAAATTATAAATATTCAAATTTACCATTATTTGAATTTTTATTGAAAAGTATTTTTTCTTTGGAGAGAACAAGTGTTTATTTTAAGATTCAAGATTTTGATCTAATTTTACCAACCCAAACTGATAATACCCAAATAAATGCATTTTCTTTTTTAACTTAGCGTTATTTTAAAGAACAGTGATGTGGGTGTCAGAGAGTAGGAGGCTGCCCGACTAAAACCAACTGAGAATTCAACCCAAAATGTTTTTGTTAATAAAATCAGAATTTCACTAGATATAGCAGCCACTCATCACTAAAATTATCATGAGCCTCTTATCATCCTGTAAACATTTGGATTTCTTTTGAAAGGAGAGAAGGATAAAAGCAAAGCCTAGAGGTGATAGGTAGCTGTTCTGTTCCAGCTGAGCATTGCTGTTGTGGGTTGCACCGTGTCCGTCCAGAAGATAGATTGACATCCTAACCCCCGGGACCTCAGAAGTGACCTGTTTTAAAATATGGTCATTTCAGATGGAGTTAGTTAAGTTAAAATGGTCATATTGAAGTAGGAGTCTACCCTACTCCAATATGACTGGTGTCTTTTTAACAAGGGGAGAGAAGACAGATGAAAACACTACGGACTGCTGGGAAGCCACCTCCAAGAACCAGGAGAGAGCAGGAAAACAGATTCCACACTAGACTTCAGAAGGGAGCATGGCTCTGCCTGCACCTTGATTTCAGACTTTGAGCCTTCAGAACTGTAAGACAATACCGGTGGTATTTATTAGGGCAGTCCTAGGAAACTACGACAATTGCTTATGTAATGTCATGTGACACCTTTGATGTGATTGTGGTAGGCAGAATTCTAAGATGTCCTTCAAGATTCCCAGTCTCCTGATGCACATACCCTGCATAATCCCAGGAACTGGCAGTAAGGTTATACAATATTGCAAGTTGATTTTAGGAACGGGAGATTATCCAGGTGGGCCTAATCTATTCACATGAGACTTTTAAAAGCAGCATATTTTCTCCAGCTGGTCACAGAAGAGGAAGTCAGAGAGACATGTTGGGCTAACCCAGAAAAGAGCAAACACCCATACTCTGAACTCCCTATGGAAACCACATGGCAAGGAACCGGTGAGGAGCCTCCAGGAGCTTAGGTCAGTCCTCAGGAAACAGCTGACAAGCAAATGGGGGCCTCAGTCCTACATTTGCAAGGAAATGAATCCTGCCAACACCTGGTAAATTTGGAAGAGTACTCTGAACCCCAGATGAGAACTGCAGCCCTGGCCAACACCTTTGATTTCAGCTCCGTGAGAATCTGAGCAGAGATTCAAACCACACCAGACTTCTGACCTGCAGCACGAACTGTGAGATAATAAATTTGCGTTGTTTTAAGCCACTAATGGAAAGCTAATACAGTGAGGTAATCAAGATGAGTTGGCTTATTAATCTAAATAGTTATTGAAAGCAGAAAATCACAAGTGATACAGACATACTTAAATTTTTAAGATGAAATGCATAAATGTTTTAATTTCCTGATTTTTATGGTAGGACCAAGATATTTGCTATAACTGCATTCTGTCAGTGAAATTCAAATAATCTTTTTTTTTTATTTATAAATCACATTTATAATGTTTCTTTTTATATTTTCTAGTTTTGCATTCTTTAAAATGAAGCAAGACAATAAAGATAGTTGTGAAATAATCTGATTTGATAATTGTTCTAATTGTTATGATCCCCCTACCCCATCCCAATATTTTTAGTGGTCCTGATCACACCTAGTTCCGTGGCGATTATTTAGAGCCACCTTTATTAAACCTTTTGGAATAACTCAACTTAATTTTCATATGTCCAACAATATTTTTCTTTAGTGTTATTTCAATATTTTCTATGATTAAATTATATATAATTAAATTCCTTATGCTGCTTATATAATTAAATTTAATTATATAATTAAATTACCTAAATCACTTATAAATTAAATTACTTATTTTTAGCAACACATAAACCTGGCATAAACAGGTTGGAAACAAACACAGATGACAAGTAGGTATTCATTTAATTTAGCAGAGCTTAGTAGAAGTAGATATGTGCAGACATTCTGCCCTGTTACAGTGCTCAACATGCTACGGCTCTAAGTCAGAGTGTATTATGGAGGGAATGGAGAGTGTCAGTCAATCTGGCAAGTAAATGAGGTGGAGGCAACTAAAAAACCTTTCATTAAACATGTATCTATATAATTAACATTTTTTACTGCCTTATGAGAATTTCATAATAATATTATCCCCTAAGTATCCAATTTTGCAAAGGCTGCAGAGCATTTAAAGGTGTTGCAAAAAAATTTAATGCAAAAACCATTAACCTCTCAAAGGTCAAGTGAATATTCATTCTCACATGCTTGTGTCTCCTGCATAGGCTGGCCCAGGTTTGAACTGAACTGTCTGGCTATGGGATTTTGACAAATCAATCATTCTGAAACTCCATTCCTCTTCTGTAAAATGAGGCTCAGGATTGTTGTGGGATGAATGTGAAGTGCCTGTCACATATTAGGTGCTTAGCAAATGTCACTACCTTTCCTGCTTGGCCTGTGTTATGATGGAATTGTCTCAGAATTTCATTAGCAAGGTGTGGGCTGCAGCAATCTCTAATTCTAATTGGATTGTAACTAACTTCCTTCCATACCATAAAATATGGCAATTTGCTGAATGTGTATGAAAAAATACTTATAAGTATCCTTAGGCAGGACATTTTCTTTTATTGAAATACAACCCCTCAATTATCAAATGATTCACACTATATCATCTTGTTTCCAGATTTTTATGTAATTATTAATGCACTTTTCTAATATTATAACAATAATAAAATTCAAAATTGAGAGAATTCACCTACCATCTCCCTACCCTAATTAATTTAACTGTCTCATGTTCCTTCTTCCATTCTATTCCTCTTTCTCATAGGAAATTATAATTATAGGGATTTAAAAGTTGTTAAACATGTTTTCTTTTCAGCATTCATTGACATTATAAGGCCAGCTTAATAGTATCTTCAGTGAAAAAATCTGTCATGTGAGCCGAGCATTATTCCTGTTACGCTGTCAGTCAGCAAGTTGCTTCCACACTTGTCCTCCCAGCCGTTCTGCCATTCCTTCTCCTGCCAGGCTTAGGGCACTCACATCTGGAGTGAATTTATATATGAGACTCAGGGCAGAGCTGGTACCAACAGCCAAGTTTGCTCCCTGCTGACACTGATTTTAAATCTCTGACGGACTATTTGTTTCCTCTTGAGAGAACAGCATGCACATCAGTGTTGGAAAGAGCTAGTTGCAAGGAACATGCGGCAAGCAAAAAGCACTTTCATCACCAAATTGCACACAGATAATAAATAGAAGTGCTAGTGTCCATATTCTAGATTTGGTAAAATTGGCACTTTGTAGGAGAATAGAAAAGATGATGTGTGTGAAGTGCAAAAAAATTGGGAATTCAAGGAAGAAAGGCTGAAATGGATTTAAAAAATGAAGCATAATTGAAAAGTTGCAGAATCTCCAAACCAGTTTTGAATCTTTATTTTGCTATGGTAATTTAGTTGTCTTATTGAAATTCCACATGGAGGCTAAGGGTCCCAGGTCACACCTGTTGCCTTGGGTGAGGTTTACGATTTCTGTCTGTGTGACCTCTTAGGTCATGTTGTAGAGGCATTGGTTCTCCAGAAAGAAAACATCAATGCACTGCCGTGCCCTGCGACACACACACAAATCTTTTATTTGTGAGCTTCAAACATTTGCGTTGGCACCTGTTAGGCCAGTTGTAATGTCTTTACGATAATGTCTTTACTGATAAAAGAAGAACAAAATTGAGCCCAAACTCAGGTGTTTTACAATTTAACTTTTGCTATGATATTGACATTTACCCCTATTCTTCCATTTATTAAAAATAAGTATTCAGCCTCTACTACATGTTGTTCTCCATTCTTGGAAAACCAGCAGGGGACAAAACAGATAAGACTTAATGTAGACCAAATTCTATTTGGATTCTAATTGGAGAATTAGGAAGTAAAAAATTTAAAAGTTAATATATGGTATGAATGGGTGTTGGAAAGCATTGTGGTGGTAAGCTGTCGTTATTTTATAGGGAGTAGACAAAAGGAAACAAACAAACAAACAAAAAAACCCTACCTGATAAAATAACATTCACGCAGATACCTGAAGGAAGTGAGGGAGCAAGCCATGGGCATAGCGCTGGGAAGAACATTCCAGGCAGAGGCTCAGAGAGTGCAAAGTCTTGAGCTGAGTGTCTTAAGGAGCAATAGGAAAGAACCCAAAATGGCTAGGGGAAAAAAAAAAGGGAAAAGGGGTGCAGGAGAGAAGAGTCAGAGATGACGTTAGGGAGGTAGCAGATCATCTACATCTTGCAGGCCAAGGTAAGGATTTTGACATTTAGGATTTTGTTTGTTTGTTTGTTTGTTTGAGTAGATAAGTTACACAAGCCAATCTGGGTTTTCACAGGCCAAGCTAGCTGCATGTTGAGAATAGAGGTTGAATTGTGCTAGTTTGACCTGTATGAATGCAGCAGGAATCTCTTATATAAGTGAAAGAGACAAGCATCAAATATCTCTAGCAGTGTGAGAAAAATAAGTGGATATTGAATTACTGAAAGAAGATGATTTTGCAGGCCTTATAATATTAATATTAATGGTGCTTTTTCCATAATGAAATATAAAGGTGCTCTAGAAATTAGTCTTGAAAATATATTTTTATACAAAGACTAAATTTTTTGAGTTTTGACATGTAATTTCTTCACTTCAGTGATATTGAGCTACCAAATTCTGAAAAGATTGTGGAAGTTATTAGCTATTCTCTTTCTATAATAGACTTGTGAAAAAAATACAGATAATGATCAAACAATAAGGTTACAACCAGCATCTCTTCCTGACTCATCAAATAAATCAATTCTTTCTTCTTTTTACCTCAGATGCCCAATTTCTCAAAAATAAATAAAAACTATGTTCTGACCTGCTTTATAAAAGTCTCAAAAGATTTCTTAATCCTTGAGCATGCACTATGTTGAAAACATCATTAAATCCCTAAAAACTTTCAGCTCTCAGAATTCATTATAGAAATGATTAAGGATGTTTAGAAATACCAAAACAAAACAAAACAAAACAAAACAAAAACAAAACAGGGCTATTTTTACTGTGTAGAAAAATTTTAAAATGAAGGAAAATGCATTTTACAACTTATTCCATACAATTTATGTGATAGGCCAGTGATATCACCAAAGTAAAAAGTAAAGTAAAGTAAATGTCTTCTTGTGAATATTGATTATTCCTGAAGTGATTTCAGGGTATGGCAGACATTCAGAATGCTTGATTTTAGACCTTTATTTTGACAAATAGAATTACCAGGATTGAGGCAGTAGGTTGAAATGTAACATGGCGTCCTATTCCATTACAGCATACTTTAGAGGACTGCAACCCTGTTCAGAAACCATTTCTATGTATCTGTGTGTGTGTATGACTCCTCCACCCCCACCAACACACATGCACATACATATATATATATATGGATACTTTAATACTGAGGATCGCCAAAAGCTTGAGACTGCTACTATAAATCCAGGCTTCCTAACTGACTCTTAATTCAGTCATTTCCTTTTGAGTACACAGGAACCTAACAAATAATTCCAAAGTCAAAATATAGGCTTATTCAGTAAGTACTACTGTTCAGTAACTAAATTTGAATATGACTTTAATTGTAGCTCGAGAATGGCCTACTTTCTGAATTTCCTCAGCTGTGTGCCTGGATCCAGCACTATTCCAAGTAAGTGAGGGGTAAAATTTGTGAAACATCTTTATTCATAGAATATCACTGGCACTTTCTGTATGTCTGGCAAAGTTAACACCTAATTCTAGGGTGTGGAATAAGGCAGCCTCAACCACTATACTGAGGGCTTTCTTGTTAATTTAGGTCTAGGTGCCTGTAGCTAGGAAAAAAGAGCATAGGAGATGATCCTGTCTACTTGATGCTGATATTTACCCCCAGACACATGGGAAGAGACTGGGCTGCTCAGCATTGTACAGAATGAATTCAATAGGAATTTGTAGCAGGTACTAGGTTATGGCATGGGAAGAATTGCATGGGATTAGAATAAGGAAATAGGTATTTGAGAGAGGGGACTCATACCCCTTTCTTCCCCTTCACTTCCATCCTCTCTTCCCCATCTCCCTATCCCTCTATTGCATAGTAAAAGTAGGATTTTCTGAGTCTTCACCTTTGCCTTTTCTTCCCTGGTTTTTCCTAGTAATGTAGACCTGTTCCATCTCCCTATTCCAACCAGTATAGTACATTTTATGTGAGATTATGAGAAAGAATTCTAAGTGGGTTATATATCTAAAGCTATCTAAGATACTATTTGTTTAAATGTAAATTTTATCTCTGTAAGTATGTTATAATCAAAGGAGTGATTTGAATTTCAAGCCCCATGGTAAAATTGTTAGGAGACAGTACTCTGTGAAAGTTCTTACTTTGGTTGCAGGCTTCCTGATTGACCACAGAAAACTTACACAAAAATCTAAATGAAAGATATTAAAAATTTAGAGTAACACCAGGGAAACTATCCAAATAGCCATCATTAGGGAAATGGATTAATTGTGGTATATTCACTCAGCAACTGGTGCATTTAAACAGAATGCACTGTGCATACAATCAACAACATGAATGAATCTAAAATATATGCTATTGAAAGAAATAAATCAATGTATTAGTTAAAGTTCTCCAGAGAAACAGAACCAACAGAATATGTATATATTAAGAAATTTTCTATAAAGAACTGACTCAGATGATTGTGGGGGGTGCTGACAAGTATGAATTCTGTAGGGATAGCCAGAGGTTGGAAATTCAAGTAAGAGTGATATTGAAGTCTTGAGCCCAAATTTCTTAGGGGAAGCATATAGGCTGGAAACTTAAGAAGGACTGGAAGGTGTAGTCTTGAGGAAGAATCCCTTCTTAATCCTGTATCCCTCAGTTCTTTGCATTTAAAGCCTTCAACTGAATGTATGAGACCCACCCACATATTAAAGGGTAATCTTTACTTAAAGTCAACTGATCATAGATGCTAATCCCATGTATAAAATATTTCCACAGTGACATCTAGGCCTCTGTTTGACTAAACAACTGGTCACCGTGGCGAAGCTGACACATGAAATAACCATCACAGGCACAAAAAAACAGACACCATATACTCCATTTGTATGAAGCTTAAGAAAAGGCAAAATATTGGTGTTTTATATCTGAGGGTGAATTGCCTGGAAAGAAGCATGAAGAAACCCTCCAGGATGAAGACAATATTCTATATCCTGATTCTGGTTTGGGGTACATCAGTATAGTCATATGTAAATATTCATTGAGTTGAGATCTTGAGATTTCTTTACTTTACTCTTTTATACTTTAAGTTGAAAAATCACTTGGAAAAACAAAGAAGAAAAGAAAAAATGATCACTCGGAATTCTGTCAAAGATAAACTGAAGCATTTAAAAATGTTGTTGAAATTTATTTGGGAAACAAAATGACTCATGCATTGGGCCGCACCAAAGCCAAGGGAGTGAAATGGGTAAGCTTATACAGGGCAAATGAGGAAGCAGGCAAGGAATATTCTGACTGGCTGACATTAGCTTCCATTTTATGTGGGGAGTGGGGGGGGGGAGGCCTTACAAAGTGAGGTGAAGATATACATTGGTTGATTAGTAGAGTATCTAATCATCGATTTTTCCAGGACCAAAACAGGTTTATCACCAGGAGTTGCTTATCTGCAGTGGTAGGATGTATCCCATTATTTCATTACTTGGAATGGCCCTGAAGATCAATTGTTTTATCTTCTGGAAAATCCTTTCCTGGAAAGGATTCTCTCCTAACAATGGCAAATACAAGGGAACATTTTATTTTAGTTAGCATTATTTACCAAAATACAGATTCTATGCTCACCATAGATATTTTGATTTAGTGGCCTGGGTAGTCCCAGCAATCTGTATTATTAAGCCTTTTAGGACATGATGATGAAGATAGTCTATAAACCACACGTTTTCAGAAACATTGGGCTAACTCGGGGACTCTATACCTCCAATGAGAGCCCAGGGCCAGTCTGAGTTATTGGGGTTTTTGTAATTTAGATCTTTTGTATCATGATTTATGAGTTTATGCAATTTAAACTGACTTTTTAAATTGTAAATGAAATCATAATTCAATTACTAAATTATTTTTTCATTTAACTCATCAAAAGAACAGATTGTGGATAGTATGGAATTCTTTAGGTCATTTCTCAACAGCTCTCAGAAGCCAGGCTATGTAGCTCTTATAAATCCTCCCCTTCCATTTTCATTCCCTGTTGAGAGTGCAGTTTTGAGCTCAAATCTAAGGGATACCATATAATTAGCACCTTCCAGGGCTAGCTATTTAAAACAACAATTTATTAACAGCAAGCCTTGCTGTATTTCTATATGTAAACTTTATTACAAAACATTTTAAATAAGTTCCTTTTGTTTAGAAATTGAATATCTATTTTTCCCTCATAACTTTCCCAGTAATTCTCACAGGAATGCCTTTGTTAAGTTGAGCAAGAATTCAAATTTAATGCAATTATGGTTAAGATTCGTTTTGAAGTCTACACAGCACATGAACTTAATTTCTTCAATTTCAATTTGTTTACAGGCAATTCAACTCAAGATAATATAATCACTTTGTTAAATTCCTTGGCCAAATGTTGAAGGTATTCAAGGATGGCTGTCTTGCTAAAAGGGAATTTGAATTTATACATATGATGCTCATTTTATTGCCTTAAATCATCTTTAATCTGTTGAATTAAACAATGTAGGTAAAATAGCCTTTAAAAGTACTTTACCTGTTCATTTGACATTACTAAAGATATGATGATTTAAATGGAAATACATTAAATTAAAATATAATGCAAATATTTTGTTGATCATATACTGGTAAATTTAACGGCCCCCTTTTTCACATAAACAAAAAATAAAAAGTAAGAAAATAAGACGGAGAGGGACAGGAGAGAGCAAGCACAAGGGATAAAGAGGAGATTTTAAAAGTATTGAATTTAGCTTTGAGAGTACTCACTTAACACACATATTTAGTAGAAAAAGAATAAAGTATGTGCAATAACTTTATGGTCAAATGAACCTAATATTTTCACCAAATTATGGCAATTTGGGCAAGTCATTTAATTTTGGAAATGATGGTACCTATTGCATAAGTGTGCTGTATTAAATCTGTTAATACTTTCCAAATACTAAACACACTGTCTAGTACATAGTAATTAGTAAACAAAATGTTGATTACTGACATGGTGCTGATGAAGATACTTCTAGGTAATAGGTTAGTGTAGGGTATAGCTAAGATTGTAATTGTTTATTTAGTACCAACTTAATATGCTAGTAAGTAAACAAGATGTACACATACATTGGATATACTGGATGACAATTCACTTTTACTAATAGGCTTTAATGAATTAGACCCAATAACAAACTGAACCAAAGAAAAGCAAAAACAATCTACCAAAACTAAGTAAGATGAGTAATTAAAAGCAAACCAAACCAATTGAGAGTCCATTTACAGAATAAATGGCATTAATTGGCACACCAAGGCCATGAGATATTTAAAAATTCTTAAAAATACTTAGATTATACTGTAATTTTGACTTTTACACTTTTTATACCTTGTGTGGCTTGGAGAGCTAGAACTAATAGTGTCCCAAAGCAGGTAGTACAAAGATATGATGTAAAAGTTATGATACATTATACTGGCTTATTTCTTTACTTAAAATTTTAGTATCAAGAGATAACTTTGGGAAGTATACTTGAAATAATTAATAACAAGATAATTTATCACATGAAAAAATGTTTATATTGTTTCACAAATGAGATTAAGAGGGATTGAAAAATCATGACTTCTGCCTCCCATCTCATCTGTCTCCGCCCCATTTCCTCATTCTTTATGATTTATATTATTCATCAACTAATTTAAGGGAATTCTCACATATACCTAACACTTATAAATCTTGTTTTCAAGAGCCAGATACTCTTATATTTATAAAATTTTTAAAGAAAATAATTGGTGATGGGATAATTTTAACTTAGCTAATGAGCTATAGGTATGTTTATACTTTTTTAATTTAATTTTTTTTTATTTTTAAAGAAGCCATAAAAAAATATAGAAGATTCTCATATACCCTATCCCCTTCCCCTCCCACATCTTCCCACATTAACAACATCTTTCATTAGTGTGGTACATTTGTTACAATTGATGAACACATATTGAAGCATTGTACTAACCATGGTGTACAGTTTACATTATAGTGTACACTTTGCATTGCACAATTTTATAGGTTTTGACAAAATGTATAATGGGCTGTATCCATCATTGCAATGTCATGCAGGATAATTCCAATATTCCAGAAATGCCCCATGTTACACCTATTCTTCCTTCTCCCTCCCCTTAGAACCTCTGGTGACCACTGCCTTTATATCAAAGATACAAGTTCTTCCATTGCTAGAATAATAGTAAGTCTACTTTATTCCATAGTTGCATTCTCCCCTTGTATTTGTTCATTCCTCAATCTTGAGGATTTTGTCATGTTGATGCCCACACTGTTTCTGATTGAGAAGGGCTTAGATCCATAGGGTAGATGGATGCAACTGTCTTGCTTGAACTTGTAGAGTCTCTGTTTTTTGGCATGGGCATTGTTCATCATTATTCTTTTCTTAGTTGTTCTGGGCAAGTCCAATGAACTGGAGAGTAGGTGTTGGCTGCAACTCTGCTGAAATTCACGGCATATGAACAGACTGAAGATTTAAGTCTCTGACACATATATTTAACAACTATAGTGCTAATTATAAGTTCAAATAAAAGGGATAGAAGAGCAATACGTAGGGAAATTATAAATGAGTCTATTTCTATTACACTGGGGAGCATAAATTCCAAAATAAGGCCCACTGACAGTGTGCCAAATTCCTGAGATTGTCTGCCTTGCCTATAGTGTCTAGATGTCTCTAGAGCCCTTAGGAGACTTGCTGTTTGAGGCACTATTTATTGTGGCAGTCAATGAGATCCTGCAGAGACATGCATTAAGCATAACCACTGAAATGACCTCCTGACTCACTTTGAAATCTCTTAGCTATAAAAACTCATCACCAGGCACCTCTGTCATAGGAAGTAACCCCTTGCATCAATTATCACTAGAATTAATCAGGCTGAATTATTGTTAGGTATATGCACTCTTCTATTCTCCTTTCTCCAAGGTGTCCCACCCAAAGTCATATTCTTTCTCAATCAGGATGATATTCTCATTAGGACTTTTTTGAAAATAGAAAATGGATGAAAAATGCTTTGCAACAGGTTTACTGATGAGCCAAGGGGCACAGAGAGGTTAACTAACTTTCAAAAATTCAGATAATAAGTAGCAGAGCTGGGACACACATCTAGGCAGTTCTTAACTACTATATTCAACAAATCTTAACTCTTTTTACTCTAATTATCAGTATGAAGTCAAGAAGATTTTATCAGGTGAACCTCATCCTTATTTCAGTTTAATGTGACATGTATTGAAATGATATTGATGATACTGAATCCTCAAAACACTGCAAACATGTTGACCACAATTAGAATGTAAACAAATGGAGAAAAACATGTTTTTGTGACAAGTGACAAGCATTGCATGAGGATATGATATGGACTGGCTTGATGCCAGCCAGAGAGTCACTTCCTATAAAAATGCATTGCAGATGCCACTTTGGTAAACATCAGGTAGAGGCATGCTGGCACCCAGTCACTCGAACTCCAGACCCCAGAACTCATGCTATGTCTGTGGTTTTCCTGACACCTTGCTGCTGCATGGTGACCAGATAGTGCCTCCTGCCTTCTGCTTTGGAAACTGCACTGATGCCACATTGGACCTGGCTCCCGAGGCCTCATGTTAAAGGTCCTTGCCTGCAATCCATTGGCACTTGGGCCGATGTACATTAGAGAATCTGGTATCTCCCACCTTTAAACGTGTCTTATGCCCTTGGCCTAGCTATTGCACTTTGATTGTATTGGCAGCCTGTGATTAAGCAAGGAAATTAATTGTATTTAGCATTAAAACTGTCATTATGTTGATTCTGCCTTCAAGTGCTATATTTGCTTTTGATTTCACTCTGCATTCAGTTTGGTATGACAACTACATTTATGTGACATAGGGCTAGTCCCTTAAAGACAGTCATTTAGTGTGGCACATTCAGATATGTGAAGGCTGGTGCAATCTGCCAGCAGCACTTTCGGGAGATGGAACTCTTGATTTTCCATTGGTGGATCTCCTAATTCAAAGCACAGGCAGATACTATTATAGTCATGTGCTAGTCAGAGTAAGCCTTATGCTCCAAAAGGTTGCCGCTTGAAAACAGACACAGGGACACTCATATTTGGCAAAATTTAGTGGGAAGAGGAAATGGGATTCTAAAAGTATCAATGACTCAGATGATAGAAAACCCTAAAATTCTAGTAACATCCCCATTCCTCCAGCACTTGAGCTGCCTCTACCTCTGCTATCAAAGCTTTATTTGGAAAAATTAAATCTATGATTAAATCTTTTATTTTAAAGACCATCTTCTTGAACATTAGTTAGGGCTTATTTTATGTGAGACACTGTGCCAATTGTCTTATTTCATAAGCCACCAACTAAAGCCACTCGGAACCTCACTGAAGGATTGAGTTACAGGTGAGGCAGGAAATGCGCACACTTCTATCTTTAAGAAAAAGAAGTTGGCTCCAATCATCAACAAGTACCACCAGCTTGCTAGCAGCAGACCTATCCAAAACTCTCTCCAGGGCAGGCAGGACTGTGCTGTCAGTTTTTCTCCTTCTCTTGATTGTTTCTTCATAAAGTGTTAGACTTTAATAGGTGGGTTATTGTTTATTTTGGAGGGGATTTTGATTGGCTGATTCAGACTTTAAAGGTGCCAGAGAAACTCATATTTTGAAAAGAGCTCTCAGGGGAGTCGTTTCAAAAGGAAAATAATCAAACTTAATTTACCCTTTTCTAAATTCAAGTTTTAAACAAATTGTGAATTGTGGTATTTTAATTGCTTTTCAATTTCCAATCTTATTTTTTAAAATTTTGAATTTTAAAGCAGCATTTGAAATATTGCATTCATATTCTATAGCTTATCTGCATAATATCACATTTTCTTAACTATTGATGTTTTTTATTAGGATGTAATTAGGAGCACTTAAAAGCAAAACACCTCTTGTCATCTGCTCTAAGCCGCTATTGTTATTGAAACATATCCCTTTGGATGGAGTGAATCTTAATGCAGCAGGAAGTCCTTTTATTTCAAAATTAAATCACAAATGGCTGAAAATTTTTCTATTTAGAGTGATTACTCCACAAGGGAGAAACAGCTACTTTATGGAGTTTGTTTAGTTTTTAATTAGGGAAATACAGAATGTCTAACTCATACTTAAATGTAAGTTAAGAAGCCCATTAATGAACATTTATTGAAACTTTATGAAGTTTAAGTTGACTTATTGAGTGTTTTGTTGGCCATCCAGAAATGAAAAGCCTAGTGTTACAATATAGGAGGAGGAGGGAGAGTCACATACCCATGAAAAGATAACTAATAACACAAGGTAGCATAGGAGAAATTAAAATTGGGTGATAGAGATCAGCAATGACATTGAAGGTCAGATCAACGGTCAGGCTTTCCAAAATAGTTGGCAGAGTTGGGGTGCAGACTGAACTTTGGAAAAAGTTAGTTTGAGACAAATAGAGAGGAGGGAAAAAACAGTACCAGTGGAACAAACGGCAAATACCAAATGGTTGCCCTGGTCTAACCCATTCACCCACAGCAACCCATGGGTAAATATTGGGTGTCCTTTTTTGACTCTGATTCTGTGGTTCTAGCACTCCACTAGAGAAACTGCTGGAATTTCAGCCCCCTAAAATTTACATACCCCCATATCTCACCCTCAGCTATTTCTGGAAGTCCTAAGAGTGACTCATGTACTCATTAGATCCCCCTGCCCCTATGCAGTGCCCCCTACTCCCTTTGTGAAAGAGGATGAAACCTCTGTTCCCCACTGGGTGGCTTTCACTTAAGGGAGACTTCACTACTGTCACGAGTACTGAGGCCTTCCATGAGAGATCTGGGGTCCTTCTCCTTACCAAAGGTGAATCTCTGCTTCCCATTTTTCCTCTACTTTATTGCTGCTAAAATGCAGAATGCCTTAAATGAGAATGTGTACCATATTCTCTACAGCCTGCACTGTACCTAGTCACTGATGAAATGGAGAGGATCTCTTTCTGCCAAGGTTGTGCTATAATTTCTGTTATATCAGTCCAGAAATAAGACTAACTTGTACTCTAATGCTTTTCTTACAAAGATTTTAGTGAAAACAACTCATTCCTTTTTTTTTTTTTTTTCTTAGCAGAATTTCTCAACCTAGGACACACACATGGATTGATGAAAGTTAGGCTTGATGACACATCAAATTCATAGAACTTAAACCCTTAGGGGCTCACTATGGATAATAATACAATGAACAACCTACTGAAAGAATATTATTTTCTGAAATGCAGCAGGAGTAGCCAGACAAATTTGCTTGAAATGAAAGCAGAGGCTCTTCCTCTTGATTTATCACTCTTTGAAGTGAGGACAGTCTGGCTTGGGTGCTTTGTGACTGTAATGTAATAAGGCATGGCAGTGCAGAGACTGGATGCTGGGAGATTTGAGCTCTGATCCCAATCCACCTCTGGTCCTCTGTGATCATAGAGGTCATATTACTTTGAGGTTGACTTAACTGGTCTCTTGTTTGGATTTTTTTTCCCACAAGTTCTACAAGTTTATAAATACATTAAAAATTATGATATGCACATGCATTTGAAAGCAACAACTATATGTAAATAAGAACATTACTTACATACAGGACCTTTGAAGTTTTGTGTCGTTAGCCCTGCTGGCTTGGCACAATAGATATTATCCAGTACATTACATACATGAATTTTAATCTGCAAAACTCTAAGAAGGCATAAAAAAAAAAAAAAAACATTTTAAATCCTCTATAAATCAACTTACAACTGCCTGTAAATGTCTTCCTTGTTTACACCTTCACTCTCTAGAAGGAAATTCTATTTTAGTTAATGCCAGTGCCCTTCCTTTTAGCAGGGTGCCCCAAGAAACTGGAAAGATTATGTGACTTCTGAAATATGGGAAAGACGTTCCTTCTCCACTGCATCATGATTGCTACTGCTATCCCCAATTTCCTACATCTGACGGGACTATACTTCCAAGCTACTCATAAGGTATAGGCATCTTGGCAGAGGCTGGGACCCTATGAACAGGGCCCAGCCTCTCACCCCAGGTGCATCATGCTTCCACTCCCTCTGAGGCCTGCCTTCTCCTCAGGGCATTACCACAGTGCCCAGGAATGGCAGGACCAGTTGTCCTTTGTTTCCTGATTTCTAGGCAATCTTTCCCTTTTCACTCTCCATCCATTGTATCAGTATGTTTTGGAATTTACTGAACACAAGAAGGGCCGGTATCTTCAGGAAATCTCTGATTTCTCTCTTGTGAAATTATTTGAGAAAATGAATGCATAGACCTGGCTATCTGCTTGAATTGGAGGAGTAGAAATTATAGATGACCTGTATGCAAATTAATGTCCCAATAGATAATTCTGCTTTACACCTGCTGGCTTAAGGGTAAAGGTAAGTGATTCATTTAACAAATGTAAAACAAGGATAAAAATTAGCACTGACTTCTGGCAAACCAAATCAGGGTAATGCGTGCTGTTTTGTTGGCTTCTAAATTGTCTCTAAGTGAAGTAGATAATTTCTTCTAATTCATCTTGCCAAAAATAGAAAACAAAATCAAACCACCAAGACTCAATGAAGACTGAACTAAATCAAGTTTCTTAATTCAAAGTCATAAGCTTAAATGTCTGACCAATCATAGTAAACTGACTAGATTTATCTTTCTTCCTTCCAAGTACATGCTTCTTTCCAGTTAACTGAAGCTGCTTGCCTGCTTCCATACTTGAGTTTTGGTGTGCTTTGCTCAGAAGCAATATCCTGCCATATTGGGAAGTGCATCAAGATTGTAATAGCTGAAGTTTGCCTCAACTATTGATTTAATTTCCTCCTTGCTAAAGCAAATACCATGCAATGGTTTCACTTAAACAATAGGCTCATGGTTTTGAGGCTACGAGAAATCCATATCAAGGCATCACCAAGACAATGCATTCATCACAGACTGGAATTTTTGCAGCTGGCTGCTGGCAATCCTTGGTCCTTGGCTTCTCTGTCACATGGCAATGCACATGGCGGCCTCTCCTGTCTTTTCCCTTCTCTTCTGGGTTCCATAAACTTTCACCTTCTGCCTGCTCCCTTTGTAGCTTTTCTGCATGACTTTTACTCTGTTTATAAAGGATTCCAGAAATCAAGATTAAAGTCCAACATGATTCACTTGGGCCACACCTTAACTGAAGTAACATCTTGAAGAGATCTTATTTACAATGGGTCCACATCCACAGAACAGGAATAAGTTTAAGAACATGTTTTTTCCAGAGAACATAACTCCAAGCCACCAGAAATACTAATTGCTTCTTTGGTGTAAATGCCTTGTGCCTATTCTCTTGCTTCCCTTTTCAACTTTCATAACTCTCTAAATTCTTACTTCCCTCATTCCAGATTATTCAGTATATCTTTAGCATTTGCTTATAAGCCTGTCTGAAAGATTTCTGCCTTTACCTCATGCATATTTCTTACCTCTGAACACTAACCTTGCTGCTAACAGGGTCTTCCCTCATTTCCTACCAACATTTCCACCTACACATATGACACAAAATGGACTTGACAAGCGATGCTGACAAAGCCACATTATCCCTGATACCCTGCAATCACGCAGTTTCAATGAAATGTTTATATGCAGAGAGTGCTCAGCTCACAGAAAACATCAATAAAAACACAAGAAGTACAGTTTTTGAAGTGAATGATTAGACAACTTAATGACTCAGCTTTGCTTTAAGAAATGTTTTTCCATTTGCTTGTGGACTTGTCAACACATATCCAAAGTTCAGGAGAAAGAACAGCCTTGTTCTTCACAGAAAAATAATTTGATGAACTTCTTTGATGATTACATATTTGTTAGGTCTGGGACATTTCATGAAATACAGAAAAAAGATGCTCCTATTATTTTGTTAACATTATGTCACTTTAGTTACAAGGTGGCACTGGTTATTCTGCTGCCATCTGCTTAGCAAGCTCCTGGGAAAATGAAGAATCTCTTAAAGAAGGCATTTTTATTAAGCAACATTCTCTCATTAAGACACAGTTGGTCACTTTGGGAAGGAAGGCAACAAGAAAGGAATAACAATCAATATATCTCTCTGCTTCCATATCCTTCACCCACAAATCGCCAGAACCCTAATTAATAATAAATAAATGCCCTATAACACTATAATGGAGATTGCACAGATATTGAATCAAACATTTACCTAAGTAGCCTCTCTAAGACTCTGTTACCTATTTATTATAAATGTCTGTATAATAACAACTTACAATAACAACTTACCTCAAAGAGTTGATGTGAGTGCTTGATGACCTGATGGATATAAAATATTATATATTATTGTACTTGACATTAAGTGGGTATTACTGCTTTTTAAATTTTTAAAAATTTTCATACTGTAAAATTCGGTCTTTCCAGTATATCATTTTATGGGTTTTGACACAGTCAGGAATCTACCACCACAATCATCATACAGAAAGTTCTATCATCCTAAAATTTTCCCTTGTGCTGCCTCTGTGTCAACCCTTCACCCCAATTCCATCCCCTGTAGCCACTGACCTATTTTCTATCCAATAGTTTTGTCTTTAAAGGAATGTCATGTTAATGGAATAACACAGATTTTATACTGCTAGCTCGGCCACCTTTCGTTTGCAATTAAGATTCATTTATATTGTTCCATATGACAATAGTTTATTTCTTTTTATTGTATTGGATGGATTTAATACAGTTTGTTTATCAGTTCATCAGTTGAAGTATATTTGAATTGTTTTCAGTTTTTAAAACTTCTATGAACATCCATGTTTAAGTTTTTGTGTGAATGTAAGTTTTCATTTCTTTTGGGTAAATACTTTGGAAGTGGAATTTCTGGATAATATAAGTGTATTATTAATTGCAAAATAAACTGCTAAAGTATTTCCACAGTGGTTGTAACATTTTGTATTTTCACCAGTAACATACAATAGTTCAATTTGTTCTACATCTTTGTCAGCACTTGGTATTTTCAGTTTTCTTTTCTCATGACATTCTAATAAATTTGTAATTATATCTCATTGTACCACTTGTTTGCATTTCTCTAATGACTAGCAATCTTGTGCATTTTTTCATGTGATTTATTATCATCTATCAATTCCCTTTGGTGAGATATCTGTACAAATCTTTTGCCTATTTTTTATCGTGCTATTTGTTTACTTGTATTTGAGCACTGTTTATATATTATTGATAAAGCCTCTGTCTGATGTGTAATTTGCAAATATATTCTCCCAGTCTATGCTTCATCCTTTCATTCTCTTTACAGTTTCTTTTGCAAAGAAAAGGTTTTTCATGTTGATACAGGCCAGGTTATCATTTTTTTTTTCTGTTATGGATCATGCTTTTGGTGTAGCATCTAAGAACTCTTTGTAAAACCCAAGAACATAAAGAATTTTTCATATTTTTCTTCCAGTAGGTTTATAGTTTTACATTTATGTTCATGATCCATTTTGAGCTAAGTTTTGTGTAAAATGTGAGGTAGAAAGTCAAGTTTGGACTTCCAATTGTTCTCCATGAATTGTCCTTACACACTTCTCAAAACCAGTTACCTATGTTTGTGTGGCTCTACATCTGGGGTGCCCATTCCATTCTACAGATCTATGTATCTATCCCTTCCCCAGTGCCACACAGTTTTGATTACTGTAACTTCATAATAATTCTTGAAATCAGACAGTGTGAGTCTTCCAACTTTGTAACTGATAAGTTATTTTGGCTGTAGAAGGTCCTTTGCCTTTCTATCAAAGTTTTAGAATAAACTTATTGATATCTACAACAAATCCTGCTAAGATTTTGATTGGAATTGCATTGATTTACATGATCAACCTTGGGAGAATTGACATCTCAACAATATTGAGTTTTACAGTCTATCAATACAATATATCTCTCCATTTCTTTAGATATTCATTAATTTCTTTTATCCATGATTTGCAACTTTTAGCAAGTATTTATTGCATATATTTTGCTTGATTTATTCCTAAGTATTTCATTTATTTTAGTGCAATTACAAATGAAATTAATTTTAATTTTGAATTTATATTGTTCATTGCTATATACAGAAATGAAGTTGTATGCCGATATTGTATTTTGTGATTTTCCTAAAGTCACTTATTAGTTCTAGAAGCTTTTTTTAGATTCTATAGGATTTTCGATTAAAACAATCATATCATCTGCAAATAAAGTTAAGTTTTTATCCATCCTTAATAACCTCTGTTTTTTTTCCTTGCCTTATTGCACTCCAGGACTTCCAGTAAAATGTTTAATAACAGTGGTGAGAGAAGATATTTTGAACATTATTTTCTATATCTATTTAAATGTACACAGTTCTTTTCCCTTTAGGCTATATGGTGAATTACCCGGAATGCTTTTTCGATGCTGAATCAGCCTTGAATTTCCAATATAAATTCCACTTTGTCATGATTTATTTCATGTCCTTACAGCTGATTTTTGTTATCCGTGGTAGCTATTGCTTATGTTCTATAAAGTTATCACAAACACTGTATTAGTGAATACTGAAAATTTGCTCCTAGAGGAAATACAGGAATAAGTTCCTAACAGGCTGGTCACAACATTTCCAATAACCACTCAGTACATAACCCAAGAAGAAATGAGCCCCAGGAAGAGAGATGAGCCTCATGCTAGCCTACAGCTGAGATCAGAAGAAGCTGAGACTGCAGAGCCTTAGGAGGAAGAGGAAGGCTGAACCCTCACAGAGACTGCAGTCATCTTGCTCAAACACATGACAACAGACTTTGGTGAGGTAAGTAACTTACTCTTTATGGCCTTGTGATGGTAAACTTCTACCCCAAATAAATAACCTTTATAAAAGCCAATAGATTTCTGGTATTTTGCATCAGCACCCCTTTGACTGACTAATACAGCACCCCTTTGACTGACTAATACAACACCCTAAACAGTGCCTGATCACCTTTCTAAGGGACATTATTAAACAGCAAAATCAAAAAGAAAAACACAAAATATGAAAAACATGGCACTAAATACACTGTGAAAAGAACAATTGCTTACAATATGAGAGTTGAAAATAAGAAGGCAGAGTATTGCCTTGTTTGACCTTAGTTGGGAACGTGTGTGCCAAGTGACTCAAACATTTCACTGCTCTTCACATCACCATGATGACTGTAAAAATTCTGAGAGTATTGGTTTTGGAATCACAAATAAATTTTAGCAAGTAGACAAAATTACAGATATAGAATCTATGAATAATGAAAATTGACTCTATCTCCCTATCTATATTTGTAGCTGGATTCCATTTTTAAATATTTTCTTAAGGAATTTTGTATATATGTTCATGAGAGTTATTGGTCTGTATGTGTCTTTTCTTTTGCTGGTTTTTGTATTGGAGTAAATCATAAAATATTTACTGAGATCATAAAATATGTCAGAAAGTGTTCCCTCTTCTACTTTCTGGAAGTGATTATATAGAATCATTTAGCTGTTTCTTAAAATTATCTTAGAACAACTGAACATTTATTGACTTAACACACTGTACATTTATTATCTCACAGTTTCTGTGGAACAGAAGTTTGAGCACGGTGTAACTTGACCCTCTGCTTAGGGTCTCTTAAGGCAGCAATCTCAGAGTTGGCAGAGATGCATTTCTTTTTTGGAGATCAGAATCCTCTTCCAAGCTTACAACATTGTTGGCAAAATTTGGTTCTCTGTGATTGGACGACTAAGGATCTTGCTTTCCTGCTAATAGCCAGCTGGGGCCTATGCTTAGTTCCTAGAATCCCCACAGTCTCCTTCCATGGTGCACTCGCACAGGCTTTCACACAACATGGCAGCTTACTTCTTCAAAGTCAGCAGGAGAATCTCTCGCTCCAGTCTGCTAAGACTAAGCCTATTATAATATAGCCTAATCAAGGGAATGGGTATCCCATCAGATACCATACTCTACTGGCTAGAAGCAAATGACAGATTCTGCCCATGCTCAAGAGGAGAGGAATATGCAAAGGTATGACTAATTGAGAGTCACCCTAGGGTGTTTCCTCCACGGTTGTTTATGCCAAGTTGGTCGATGTAGTTTTCAGATGATCTACATCCTTACTGATTTTCTGTCTACTTGTTCTTGCAATCCTATCTGAGACTTTCTAGAGCTTCACTCACAGTGATGCTCTTTCTACTCAACACTTCTCTCTCACTGCTCTCCTTTAATAGGTTCAGACCAAAACTGAAGGCTTTTCTATCCTACTTCCCTTCCTTTCCTTTTACCCTTCACAGATATTTTCTCAATAAAATTATTGAATTTCTAATTTTGTCTCCTTGTCTATTTTATGGACAAATTTAATTTATATAGTTCCTGAAAAAACATAGATTATATGAAATTGGCAAATTCATTTTAAATACAAAACATTGAGTGTGATGATCCTAGTGAATGAACATGGATGCAAATCCCAGGATGCAGAAGAGGTATACACATAACATGAAGTCTAATGTGGCCTAAAAAAGAAGACAATACCACTGAGTGTAAACTCCAGTGGTAATGTATTATTAAAGTAGTGATAGTTTTAATTGTGGACATGTTAGTAATTCTCCTCATTATGAAGCCTAAGCCAACAGAAAAAAAGACCCACATGATCATGTTCTATTGCCTGTCACAGGCAAGGGTCAGATAGGTGTCTAGGAAAACAGAATGGACTACATAGCACAAAGTCTCATTTTCCTTAAAGAAGTCACAAACTAGTTTCACAAAGATGAAGAGAGTAGTGATATCTTCACAGATGAGCTGCAGGATAAACCTAGGCTATTGGTGGGTAGGGTAGGTGAGATGCCTGCCTGATTGGAAAGTAGGCTGTAAGTAGGGATTGTTGTCTTCCTATGGAGACAATAGGTTTGACATGGCCACTCAAAGTCTAAGGAAAAATTTCACCTTTTAAGCACTGGTCACTCTTGATAGCTAATTACATGCTTTCCACATACTCTGTTTATTCTGGGTCCCACTGGGTCTCAGGACTTGGGACTCCAAATCATCAGTCTTAGGGAAGAAGCTTGGTTTAACATATATATATATTTTAGATTAAGATTGTATATTCAATAACAATGAAATCTCAAACATACCAAAATCTAATTAAGATATGTGATATTTTATGGTGAAAATTATAAAAAAATTATTGGAATATTTGAGTGACAGCATCAAGATGGCAGCATAAAGCACCCCCAAAATGTTTCTCCTTAAAGACAGCTTAATAAAACAATTAATCAAACTTCCTTGGAACTCTGGAGGATGAAAGAGACTGGAAAAAGACTCCACCAATGCTAAATCAATGAATTGAGAAGCCACCAAAAAAAAAAAAAAAAAAAAAACAACATAGGAAAGTGGCAAGAATCTCCCAGTAAAGATCCTCCCTCCCCCATGCTCAATCTCATGTGATTTAAGAGACACACAGCAGCAGCATGGTCACCTTCTGCTGTTTACTGACCACAGACCCACCTACAGCAGTAACTTAGAATCCTACACATATTCAGGCACAGGGACCTAAGGCCACATAGTCCCAAGGTAGGGGCCCTAGTGGTTGGCATATGTGAGCATATACAGTAGTCCTCCAGAAATTAGAGTTAGCTGTGGTGGAACTATTGGCAAGTTGTGCACACCCCAATTCTAGTTTTTATTGGCAAGAATATCTAAATGAAAAAAATATTAGTGTTCTCAAACATGATCACATTTTACTCTGTGGGTCAGGATCCCCTAGTGCAGAGGTAGAAAAGCCACATGACAAGGATATACTGAAACATTATGAAGCAGGGTGGACCCAGTGCTTAAAGCTGGACTGAAAAGTTGTCCCAGAATGTGGGAGAAGAGGACCAGAAATCGTAGCAACTTGGGATGAAAATCTGTATTAAAAACAAAGAGAAAAGTCCAGGACTCCTGGAGAAAGAATAAAGAAAAGGAAATCTTCTCCTGGAGGGGAAATATTTGCATATCATAAGGCAATCTTAACAGTTACTGCATATGCCCAGAGCAAGAGGCAAGTGCAGAAACACCTGAAAAAATTATGAACTGTTAAACACAGGCTGCTCTAAAGGTTCAGTGTAAAATGGACCAAATATCAAAGAAGAGACTTAACACACAGTCAATCTGCACTAAAATCCTATGCAAGAGGGAGAAACTGAATTCGAGAGTAAGCACATCAAAACAATCAAATGCCCAGATACTAACAGACAATCACAAGGCATACAAAGAAACAGGAAAAGATGATCAGTCAAGGGAACAAATTAAACCTTCAAAGGAACCACAAACAGTGGAGCAAGTCATCAAAGATGGTCAGTCAAATTTTCTAAATTGAATCAAGTACTAAATGAAAATATTGGTGGAGATAAATCAAATTTGGATATAGAACCAAAAGATTTAAGGAAGATGATATGAGGACAAAAAGAAGAATTAGAACATTTAAAAAGGAAATTGGCAGATCTATGGGAATGAAAAACACAAGAATGGAAGTTAAAAATACACTACAGACATTCAACAGCATAGTTTAATAGGGAGAAGAAAGAATCAGTGAACTAGAAGACAGGACAATCAAAACCATATAGGTAGAGCAGGGAAGGGGCAAGATGGTGTCAGTTTAGGAGGGCACTCACTGACTCACTCTCAGAGGATGGATGATTGGGGACAAGATCCTGCTCTGGTGGTCTATGTTGGGGGCACACAGATTGAGAACCTTGGGGACATTGATCTGGAGGGAGCTGGATGGTGAGGTGGATTGCTCAGGAAAGAATCATCAATTTTTCCCCTGGCTGTGGTAGTCGATGACACAGATGGCTGCGCCCCATCCTCAGGGAAAAAAGCTGGGATGAGCCATGATTCCTGCTGGCAACCTGGTGAGAGGGAGTGTTCTCTGAGAGTGGGAGGGTTCTGGTGGAAGGTTGAGAGGGGTTTCATTTCTGTGGATTTGGCTGCCTGGAATCCCTTGCAGCTTTGGGGAACAAAGTAGCTGGCTTGAAGTGGCACCAGGCTGAGGGGAGTGGCGAATCTGCTGAGGAAGACTGATTTACCTAGCTGCCCAGGGAAAAGTCCTGACTTCCACCGGCAACCTGGTGAAAGGGAGCATTCTCCGAGAGTGGGAAGGTTCTTACAGCAGGTGAAGAGGAGTTTCCTTCCTGTGGGTTTGGTTGCCTGGACCCCCTCACAGCTTTGGGGAGCAAATAATTCAGCTTGAAGCGGCACCAGGCTGAGGGGAGAGGTGAATTTGCTGAGGAAGCCTGATTTATGTAACAGCCTGGTGATACTGAGGCCTGGCTTAGGAGGGGGCAGAGTCAGCCAATTTTATCGTTCTGTACTGACAAGCATCAGAGCTTCAGCTCCCCCGGGGAGGCCAGGAAGTGGGAAGTGCTTGATTAGTTTCCACGAGCCTATTTAGGGTGCCCTCAGTGAAGGAGGTGGTCTAGAAAAGGTCTTCTTTTGGGTCCCTTATTTCTCAAAAAAAAAAAAAAAAAAAGACAGTCACTTAAAAAAAAAAAAGAAAAAAATTTTTAACTTAGTTTAATTGCTAAAATCTCCCTCAATACCTGCAAATGGAACCTTGCAGGGTAATTGATTGATGAACACAAGTAGGCTGAGAGGCTCCATAAGTGCCCAAGAAGGAACACTGTTCTGCCTTAGTTTTGTTTGACTGCTTGCTTGTGTGGTTGACTGGTTTTTCTTTGTTTATTTGTTGTCTCTTGCTTTTCTTTCCTCTTTCTTCCCCACCCCCCTTTTTTCTCTTTTTTCTTTTTTTCTTTTTAAATTAGGTGCTGCTAGCTTGTTTCTTCTTTGCTATGCTTCTTCTTCCGTGATTTCCCATTCTCTGCTATATTGATTTTGTCTCTGAAAGCTATCTCTTTTCCTTCCTTCACCTTTCTACCTTCTGCTTTCTGTAGTGGTTCTTACCTACCACCTTTTTTTCACTAGCCCACAACTTCAAGGGTGTCTGTTTCTATTCTATCTATTCTGTTTTACTCTTTATTATTATTATTATTAACTTTTTCCTTCCAGCCCTTTCTTTAATCTTTCTCTCCCTCCTCATCATTCTGGCCTTCTAAATCATTATGTATATTTTCCTCTATTTGGTTTCCCAGTCCATTGTAGGTATTCCACTTTTTTTCCTATTACTCTACACTGCCTACATGAGTTAAATATTCATTTTACTAAGTCTTAAACTGCCCCTCTTCTAACTTTTATCAATATTACTATTACACTTCTTCCTTTCTCACATCTTTTGATTCCTCTGGCCCTAATCTTTAGCCTTCAAGGGAACATAGAAAGAAGCAAGGAAATAAAATAAGAAGAAAAAGTGTCAAAGAGAAAAATTAACACACACACAGAACAACCAGATAAATAAAACTCTAGAGCAGAGAGAGAAGCTAATAAACTGAATAAACCCATCAAGATAACATGATGACTAGAGGGCAACAAAACATTACAAACCACACTGAGAAACAGGAAGACATGGAGCAGTCCAATGAACAAACTAAAAACCAGGAAGAGATGCAGAACACTGAACAACTAATCAAAGCTTTCCAAAGAAATATCACAGACCAACTTAATGAAGTGAAGGAAGAGATTAAAGATAATAAGAAGACACTGGGAGAAGATACTGAAGAAATTGTAAACATACATGAAAACATAACGGATATGATGGTGATCAATGGCACAATGCAAGAAATAAAAAAGACACTGGATTCACATAACAGCAGATTTGAACAGGCAGAAGAAAGAATTAGTGATGTGGAGACAATATATCTGAAATCAGATAGTAGAACAGAAAGATAAAAAGATAGGAAAAATCCATCAGGGACTTAGGGATTTAAATGACAACACAAAATGCACAAACATATGCATTATATGAAGAAAAGGGAAAAAAAGGGAGACAGAAAATCAAAAAGGGAGAAGAAAAGGGAAAGGAGACAGAAGGAGTGTTGGAGGAAATAATGGCTGAAAATTTCCCAACCTTATAGAGAGAGATGGATGTACAAGTTCAGGAAGCACAGCGCACCCCAAACAGTATAAATCCCAACAGGCCAACTCCAAGACATAAACATGTCGAAATGTCCAATGCTCAAGACAAAGAGAAAATACTCAAGGCAGCAAGAGAAAAGAGAACCATCACATACAAGGGAAGCACAATAAGATTAAGTGCTGATTTCTCATCTGAAACCATGGAGGAAAGAAGACAGTGGTATGACATAGTCAAAGTACTAAAAGAAAAAAACTTCCAGCCACCAAATCTCTAGCCAGCAAAACTGGCATTCAAAAATGATGGAGAGTTCAAAATATTCACAGATAAACAGAAATTAAGAGAGTATGCCAATAAGAAACCTGCACTTCAAGAAATACTAAAGGAAGTTCTACAAGTTGAAAGGAAAACACAGTGGAGGGAGAATTGGAAGAGTGTGTAAAAACAACTAAAAAGACAAAAAGAGAAATAAAAACAACATATGACATACATTAACCCAAAGAAAATATGGCTGAAGTAAGAAATTCATTGTGAGTAATAACACTGAATGTTAATGGATTAAATTTACCAGTCAAGAGACACAGATTGGCAGAGTGGATAAGGAAATATGATCCATCTGTATGATGTCTACAAGAAACCCACCTTCGACCCAGGGATTCAGGGAGGCTGAAAGTGAATGGCTGGAAAATAGTTTTACAAGCAAACAATAGCCAAAAAAGGGCAGGAGTAGCTATCCTAATATCAGAGAAAATAGACTTTAAATGCAAAATGATTGTAAGAGACAAAGAAGGACACTATATATTAGTAAAAGGGTTAATCTCTCAAGAAGAGAGAACAATCATAAACATTTATGTACCTAATCAGGGTGCCTCAAAATATAAGAGGCAATCTCTGGAAAAAGTAAGTGGAGAAATAAATGCCTCTACAATTATAGTGGGGGACTTTAATACATCATTATCACCATTAGACAGAACATCTAGACAGAGAATCAATAAAGAAACAACTCTGAATAATACATTAGAGGACCTGGACCTAATAGACATATACAGAACACTACACCCAAATACAGCAGGATTTACATTCTTCTCGAGAGCACATGGATCATAATCTAAGAGACCACATGCTAGCCCAGAGAACAACTCTCAATGAATTCAGAAAGATTGAGATTATAGAAAGTAATTTCTCTGACCACAATGGAATGAAATTGGAAATCACTAAGGGCCTGAGAAACATATTAGACACAAAGATATGGAAGTTAAACAACACACTCTTAGACAAACAGTGGGTCAAGGAGTAAATCTCAAAAGAAATCAGTAACTACCTTGAAAGTAATGAAAATGACAACAGAACATATCAACAACTATGGGATGTGGCCAAACTTGTCATGAGAGGGAAGTTCATAGCCATAAATACATATATTAAAAAAGAAGAAAGAGCTAAATTTGAAGACCTAACTGAACACCTGGAGGAACTGGAAAAACAACAAACTAAACCTAAAGGAAGTAGAAAGAAGGAAATAACAAAGATTAGAACAGAACTAAATGAAATATGGAATAAGAAAGCACTAGAAAAGGTAAACAAACCAAAAACTGGTTCTTCGAGAACATCAATAAAATTGACAAACCCTTAGCCAGATTAACAAAGAAAAAGAAAGAACAGATGCAAATACACAAAATAAGGAATGAGCAAGGGGATATCACTACTCAACCCACAGAAATAAAGAGTATCATAAGAGGATACTTTGAAAAATTATATGCCAACAAGAATGATAATTTAGAGGAAATGGACAAATTTCTAGAAACTCACAAACAGCGTACATTGACTAAAGAAGAAATTGCTGAACTCTACATTCCAATTACAAGTAAAGAGATAGACTCAGTCATCAAAAACCTCCGAGCTAAGAAGAGCCCAGCACCAGATGGCTTCACAGCTGAATTTTACCAAACATTCTGGAAAGAGATAATACCAATCCTGCTTAAGTTCTTCCAAAAAATAGAAGTAGAAGGAATATTGCCCAACTCATTCTATGATGCCAACATTACCCTAATATGAAAGCCAAACAAAGATACCACAAGAAAGGAAAATTACTGACCAATTTCTCTAATCAACCTAGATGCTAAAATCCTCAACAAAATACTTGCTAATTGCATTCAACAACATATCAAAAGAATTATAAACCATGACCAAGTGGGTCTCATCCTGAGTATGCAAGGATAGTACAATATAAGAAAATCAATCAATGTAATGCACCACATAAAGAGACTGAAAGAAAAAAAATCACATGATCATCTCTATAGATGGAGAAAAACATTAGACAAAATACAGCATCCTTTCCTGATAAAAACACTGCAAAAAAATAGGAAGAGAAGGAAACTTTCTGAATATGATAAAGGGTATATATGAAAAACATCATCTTCACTGGTGAAATCCTAAAAGCCTTCCCTCTGAGGTCAGGAACAAAACAAGGATGCCCACTATCACCACTCCTATTTAACATTGTCTTAGAAGTACTTGCTCAAGCACTGAGGCAAGAAAAAGATATAAAAGGTATCCAAATTGGAAAAGAAGAAGTAAAAATTTCATTATTACCAGATGACATGATCCTATACATAGAAGGCCTTGAGAAATCTACAACAAAGCTTCTAAAACTTATAAAGGAGTTCAGTAATGTCACAGGCTATAAGATCAATGCTCAAAAATCAGTAGCATTTACATACACCAATAATGAGCAATATGAGGAGGAAATCAAGAAAAAAATACCATTTACAAAAGTAACTAAAAGAATCAAATAACTAGGAATAAATTTAACTGAAGAAGCAAAGACTTATATACAGAAAACTACACAACATTCTTAAAGGAAACCAACGAAGACTTAAATAAATGGAAGAATATTCCCTGTTTATGAATAGGAAAACTAAATATCATCAAGATGTCTATTCTACCCAAACGAATCTACAGATTTAATGCAATCCCAATAAAAATCAACACTGTATTTTTTAAGGAACTGGAAAAACTAACTACAAAATATATTTGGAAAGGTAAGAGGTCCCAAATCACCAAAGACATATTGAAAAAGAAAAATAAAGTTGGAGATATCTCACTATCTGACTTTAAAACATACTACAAAGCTACAGTGCTCAAAACTGCATGGTATTGGCACAAGATAGACATACTGACCAATGGAACCAAATTGAGAGTTCTGATATAGATCTTCACAAAAACAGTCATCTGATATTTGACAAGCCCACCAAGTCCACTTAGTTGGGAGAAAATGGCCTCTTCAACAAGTGGTGACTGGAGAACTGGATATCCATATCCAAAAGAATGAGAGAGGAACACCATCTCCCACCTTATACAAAAATCAACTCAAGATGGATCAAAGATCTAAACATAAGAGCCAAAACCATAAAGACCTTGGAAGATAATGTAAGGAAGCATCTACAAGACCCTGTAATATGAAATGGTTTCATGAGCTTTGCACCCAAAGCACGAGCAGCAAAAGGAAAAATAGATAAATGGGGTCTCTTCAAAATTAAAAACTTCTGTACCTCAAAGGACATTATTAAGAAAATAAAAAGGCAGCCTACCCAATGGGAGAAAATATTTGGCAACCATATATCTGATAGGAGCCTAATATCCTGCATATATAAAGAAATCCTACACCTCGAAAATAAAAAGACGAACAACCCACTTAAAAAATGGGCAAGTGACCTGAAAAGACACTTCTCCAAGGAAGAAATACAAATGGCTAAAAAGCACATGAAAAAATGCTTGACATCGCTAGCTGTTAGGGAAATGCAAATCAAAACTACAATGAGATACAATCTTACACCCATTAGAATGGTGGCTATTAAAAAAACAGTGGACTATAAGTTTTGGAGAGGATGTGGAGGAATGGGAACCCTCATCCACTGCTGGTGGGATTGTGGAATGGTCCAGCCACTGTGGAGGACAGTTTGGCAGTTCCTCAGAAAACTAACAATAGTTCTTCCGTATGATCCAGCGATTCCACTGCTGGGTATATACCCAGAAGAATTGAAAGCAAAGACACAAACCGATGTATGCATCGTTCACTATTGCCAAAAGTTGGAATCAACCCCAGTGCCCATCAGCAGATGAATGGATAAAGAAAATGTAGTACACACATACAATAGAATATTACTAAGCTGTAAGGAGGAATAAAGTGCTAATACACGGAATAACATGGATGAATCTGGAAGACCTTATGTTGAGTGAAGCAAGCCAGGCATCGAAGGATGAACAGTACATGACCTCACTGATATGAATTGAGGAAATTGATCATTCTCCGAGAACCATTTTCTGAAATATAGGATAACAAGCAAGAGAAAGAGAAGAGAAGGTTGTGAGCCAAGACCCATATGGATATAATCTATAGTAAAGTGATAAAGTATAGTTGCATATTGAAGGATAGGACCGGTGGGTACTGATATTACTGGGTTTGGTGGTGCAGGGTCGACAGGTGGGTAGATTCGGAAGGGTGGCTTAGAATACCCAGGATACTGGGGGGAGAGATGGGAGAGGGACCAAGTGAACATGGTATTTGTGGGTATGAGTGTGAAAGTGCAGGGGTGGGAATGCTCTTATGGCAATATGACAAGGGAGTGTCACTGGTTTAGGGTGTTGGTTGGGGGGGGGCATTCAGGACAGGGTGCATCTGGAGCAGGCTTCTGGGGAGTGTGTCATTGTTCATCCTGTCATAATGTGTTGTGTTGGTGGGTGGAGACCCACATGGTGAGTGGGAAGGAGATGGGCCCCCATCTTTGGGAGGACCGATTGGCCCAGAAACAGACAGGAGGGCATCTCTTATGAGCGAAGGTGGATCCTAATAGGGGAGGACAATCAGCATGTCAAGACCTCTCGTTGCATGTAACTATGAATCTTGTCATCCAATGAGTCCACCCTTGCTCATCTCTGATGAGCAAGTGTGGATCCTAATAGGGGAGGACAATCAGCATGTCAAGATCTCTTGTTGCATTTAACTATGAATCTTGTCATCCAATGGGTCAAGACAGGGAGGTTGTCATGTGCCCCAGGGGGATGGGGAGGGAGGAACAGAACAGAACAAACAGGTGGTATTTAGTGGTCAGGGGAAATGTTTTTCATTACCTTACAGTGATGGACACAGGACATGGTAAATATCATCAAAAATTATTAAATTGTACCATCTAAAATGTAAACTATACTGTAAGCCATTGACAATGTTTAGTAGCTATGTTTCACTATCTGTATAACAGTTATAACAGTGCTACCGTCCACATGCAAAAAGGTTTTAATATGGGGTGAGGAAAGAGGGAGGAGGCTGGGTATATGAGAACCTCTAGTATTCTGTGTGTGACTTTGCTGTAGCCTAAAACTTCTTTGAAAATTAAATGAAAGTTTTGGAGACACTGGGGAGTGAGAGGGGGAAGGTGCCATGGTACAGACTGGACACCTGATAATGCAGTGATAAAAGGCAAAATGTAAAAAAAAAAAATGTTTTTTTAATTTTTTTGTTTTTTCCCACTTTTTGAATATCCCAATCCCTTAATTTTATTTTACTTTTAGTGGGATTTTTTAAGTTCCCATGCATTTTATCTCTTACATTTAAACTTATCATTATTATTTCATTTTCCTGTTAATTGTATTTGGCTATTATATGGGCTTCATCTTTAAGGGAGGTTCAGATCACAGAAGGGTTACAATGGGGGTGGGAGAGGATGGTTGGTGGGGTTGTCAGGGATGGGGGTTTCATGGGTGGAAGTTCACCTGAATATACATAAAAGATATATAAAATTGTTCTAATGATCAAGGGGTGGGGCATGGTCACAAGGGGTGGAGAATCACTCACTAAATGAGAGAATACTGAATTCCCAGCCTGAAGAGCTCTGCCACATTCTCCAAGGGAGCAGCAATAGTCCCCCAAATGCAGGGGCAGTGTCTGATTAAGGATGGTCCACTGATGGATTCTTGTTATTGATGACTAGCCTTACGAGTCTATGCTCTTGTAATTGAAACTTAGCCTATCATTATGGGGTGCCTAAGGGTTGCTGCCTGAGAGCCTCCTTTTTGCTCAAATGTGGCCTCTCTCTAAGCCAAACTCAGCATATGAATGCATTACCTTCCCCCCAGCGTGGGACATGACTCCCAGGGATGAGCCTCCCTGGCAACAAGGAATTACTTCCAAGTGCCAACTGGCAATATGACTGGAGAAAGACCTGAATAAAAGGGGCAAAAGGTAAAGATGAGTGATTTCACATGGCTAAGAGACTTCAAAGAGAGTAAGGAGGTCATCCCAGAGGTAACGCTTACTCAGACCTCAGTAGGATCTCATAGAACACCAAAGTGGATATCACCCCAAACACAGGGACCCCTGAGGGCTCTGGAGACACCCAGGTCCTATATAAGGGGGATAACTTCAGAGATTGATGCCTTATCAGTGGGCTATACTTTGGAATCTGTGCTCCTGAGAGTGACAGAGCTGGACTCAGATAAGTCCTCTCTGCACATGGTCCATCAGTCCCTTCTATTCAAACCTATATGTGGTGCTGGAGTATGTAGGTGTACTTCCAGAGACTGCAGCCTTTGGCCTGCCCACGTGCCAACTGGACCTGGAATCTCGGTGGAGCTGCAACCCCTACTCTACAGCTCAATGGACTCACCCAAGACACCTGGCAGGGAGATGATGCTGGACAATGGCCATCCCAGGGAATGGAGAGAGTCTGCAGCTGCAGGCAGGATAATCCCATCCATCTTATCCATGGGCTATTAGCCCCATCTCACTTGGAGGTGGAGTGAACATCACCATCCCAGACTCCTCAGGATTGGAGGAAGAGCTATGGGCTAGAGTGGAATTACTGGTATTCTGTTGTAGACATAATGTGATTCAAGCAATGGAAGAAATTACAACATTGACGTGGAGCCAGTGGCCACTGGATGCTTTGGGGGCAAGGAGAGGGAAAAGCAGTTGTAATACAGGGGCTTTTTCGGGACTTGGGAATTATCCTGAGTGACATTACAATGACAAATACAGGCCATTTTACATCAGCATATAACATGCAGAACTGTGTGGGAGAGAGTGTGGTCTACAATGTGAACTCTGCATAGTCCATGCTTAGTGGCAAAGCCCCAGGATGTGTATATCCATTGCAGGTGATGTGCCACACTAATGAAAGATGTTTATGTGGGAGGTTGTGGGAGGTGTGGGAGGTGTGGAACATGGGAATCCCTGTAATTTTTGTGTAACATTTATGTAATCTAAGCATCTTTTAAAATATTTTTTAAAAATCATAAAGGTAGAAGAGCAGCTAGTGAAAAGAATTTTAAAAAGTGAGCAGATCCTAAGGGACCTATGGGACAACATGAAGCATACTAACATGTGCATTATGGGAGTCCCAGAAGGGGAGGAAGAGAAAAAAAGGAGTAGAAATAGTATTTGAGGAAAAAATGCTCCCCAACAACCCAAATATTACAAAAGACGCAAATATACATGGCCAAGAAGCACAATGTACTCCAAACAGGATAAACTCTAGTAGGCCTACTCAAAGATACCTATGAATCAAAATGTCTAATGCCAAAGTTAATGAGACAAATCTTAAAGTAGCAAGAGAAAGTGATGCATCACATACAAGGGAATCTCAATAAGACTAAGTCAATTTCTCACCAGAAACCATGGAGACAAGAAAGCAGTGGTATGATATATTTAAGGTACTGAAAGAGAAAAACTGCCAGTCCAAAATTTCTAATCTGGCAAAACTGTACTTCCAAAGTGAGGGAGAATTAAAGACATTCATAGGTAAATAAAGACCAAGAGTTAGTCACCAAGGGACCTGCCCTATAAGAAATGCTAAAGGGAGCTCTTTAGACTGAAAGGAAAGGACAGGGCATGGTAGTGCTGAGCAGTATTAAGAAATGAAGATCTCCAGTAAAGATAATTGTAAGGGGGTGGGTGCAAAATCAAATAGTATGATTTCCCTGGTATGTAACTCTATTCTCTATTTCCTATAAGATTGAGAATTCAATTGAATAAAAATAATCATATTTCCATGTTACAGACATGCAAAACATAAAGAGATAATATGCACCAAAAACAACACAAAAGGGATTGGAAGTGTATAGAAGTAGAGACTGTGTATACTATTGAAGTTAAATTGGTATATTTCCAAACTAGTAGGTTATAGAAATGTTGTTTAATATGAACCCCTGGATAACTACAAAGAAAGTATGTAAAATATATAAAAAACTAGAACTGATAAAAAGATCAATCAGTTACATCATAAAAAAGCTACTATAAACAAAAGAAGGTTTCAATTAAGGAAAATATGGATAAAAAGACATGGTATATAATAAGCAAAGAACAAAATGGCTGAAGTAAGTCTTGCCTTATTATTAATTACAATAATGTAAATGGATTAAACTCCCCAATCAAAAAACGCATATTGGCAGAATAAATAAAAAGTACAATCCAACTGTTGTTTACAAGAGACTCAACTTAGACACAAGCACAAGAATAGATTTAAAGTGAAAGGATGGAAAAAAATATTCCATGAAAATGGTAACAGAAAGCGAGCTGAGATAGCTATACTAATATTGAACAAAAGAAACTTCAAGTCAAAAATGTTAAAAAAAAAAAAAAAAGATAAAAAGGGGTATTAGAAATTAATAAAAGGGCCAATCCATCAGGAAGACCTAAAAATCATAAATATTTATGCACCTACCCACAGTGTCCAAAAAATACATGAGGCAAAATTGATAAAATTAAGTGAAGAAATAGAGACCTCTACAATAATTATTGGATACTTCAATACCCAACTTTTATCATTGGAGAGAATATCTATACAGAATATAAATGAGGAAATCAAGAACTTGAATAATATTATAAATGAACTAGACCCAACAGAAATATACAGAACAATGTACATAAAAATAGTAGAATACCTACTCTGCTCAAGTGGATCATTCTTCAGGATATACTATAGGTTAGGTCATCAAAAAGACTCAGTAAATTAAAAAAAGATTGAAATAATACAAAGTGACTTTTCTGACCACAGTGAAATGAAGTTAGAACTAAATAACAGATTAAGAACTGGGAAATCAACAAATATGTGGAAATTAAACATCGTACTCTTAAACAATCAATGCATCAAGATGACATCACAAGGGAAATCATAAAATATCTTCAGTGGAATTAAAAAATAATATATCAAAATTTATGTGACACAGCAAAGTTAGTGTTTAAAGGGAAATTTTCCCTAGTTCTCAATGCTTACATTAAAAAAAAGAAAGAGGTAAAATCAAATACTGATCCTCACACCTGGAGGAGCTAGAAAAAGGGAAGACTAAAACAAAACTGAGCAGAAGGAAAGAAATAGGAAAGATTAGAGTAGAGAAAAATGAAATAGAGAATAAAAAATAATAGAGAGAATCAATGAAACTAAAAGTTGGTTCTTTGAAAAGATCAATAAAGACAACAAAACTTCTGCTTGATTAACCAAAAAATGCAAGAAGATACAAATAACTAAAATAAGGAATGAAAGTGGGGATATTACTACCTATCCCACAGAAATAAAAAGGATTCTAAGAGGATATGATGAACAATTATATTCTAACAAATTAGATAACCTAGATGAAATGGACAAATTCCTAGAAGCACACAAGGTGCCTATCCTGATTCAAGAAGAAATAGAAGATCTCCACAGACTAATAACAAGTAAAGAGTTCAAATTTGAAAACAAAAACCTCCTAAAAAAAGAAAAGCCCAGGACCAGACAGCTTCACTGATGAATTCTACTAAATATTTAAAGAAGAATTAACACTCATACTCCTAAAATCTTCCATAAAATTGGAGAGGAGGTAACACATCCCAATTTATTCTATGAGACTGTCTTCACAATGATACCAAAGCCAAATAAAAATATCACAAAAATAGTAAATTACAGACCAATATCCTTCATGAATATAGATGCAAAATCCTTAACAAAATACTAGCAAACCAAACCCAACAGCACATTAAAAAAATTATACTCCATGACGAAAAGGGATTTATTCCAGGTTTGCAAGGGTGGTTCAACTTAAGAAAATTAATTAATGTAATATACCACATTAATAGAATGGAGGGGAAAACACATGATCATCTCAATTGAAGGAGGAATGGTATTTGTCAATATTCAGCACCCCTTCCTGATAAAAACACTTAGAAAGCTAGCAATAGATGTAAATGTCCTTATCATTACAAAGCACATATAAAAAAACCCCACAAGTCACATTATACCCAATGGTGAAAGACAGAATGCCTTCCGTTTAAGTTCAGGAACAGGACAAAGATGCCCACTATCACCACTGCTCTTCAATATTGTGCTGGAGATTCTACCCCAAGCAATTAGAAAAGAAAAAGAAATAAAATGCATACAAACAGTTAAGGAAGAAGTATAACTCCCTAATTGCAGATGACATGACCCTATACATAGAAAATCCTGAAAATATCCACAAGAAAGCTACTAGACCTAATAAACAAATTCAGCAAGGTGGCAGACTACAAATCAACATGCAAAAATTAGTGGTGTTTCCATATTAGCAATGAAAATATGAAGAGGAAAACAAGAAACAATTCCATTTACATTAACAGCTAAAATAATCAAATATCCCTGAACAAATTTAACCAAGGATGTAAAGGATTTGTACTTTGAAAACTACAAAACATTACTGAAAAATATTAAAGAAGACCTAAATAAATGCAAGGGCATTCTGTGTTCAGAGATTGGAATACTAAATATTGTAAGATGTTAATTCCACCCAAAGTGATATACAGATACAATGCAATTCTAATAAAAAATTCCAATGGACTTCTCCATGGAAATGGGAAAAACAATCCTCAAATTGAAATAGAATTAGAAGTGTCCCTGAATAGTCAAAACTATACTGAAAAAGAACAGAATTGGAAGACTCATATTTCCTGATTTAAAAACTATTACAAATCTACAGCAATCAAACCAACAAGGTACAGGGACAAGGACAGACATATAGACCAATGGAATTGAATTGAGAGTTCAGAAATAAACCCTCACACCTTTTGCCCATTTATCTTTAACAAGTCCACATAGTGAAGAAAGAATATTTCTCATGGGAGAACTGGATAGCCAAATGCCAAAGAATGAAGTTGTGCCCCTACCTTATGTAATATACAAAAACTTACTAAAACTGGATCAATGTCTTAAATATAAGAAAAGAAGCTGTAAAAATCCTAGAAGAAAACAGGGAAAAACTGTCAGGACCTTGTGTTTGGCAGTAGTTTCATAGACACCAAAAACATGAACAAAGAAAGAAAGAAAAAAAAAAAAGGTCTTTATCAAAATTAAGTATCTTTATACTTTAAAGGACTTTATCAGGAAATTACATAGACAACGTACAGAATAGGTGAAAATATCTGGAAACCATATATCTGATAGGTATTTAATATCCAGAATATATAAACACTCCTACAACAAAAAGACAATCCAATTAAAAAATGGTAAAAAGACTTGAATAGAAATTTCTCCAAAGAAAATATAAAAATGAACAAAATCACAGGAAAAGTTGCTCAACGTCATTAACCCTTAAGGAAATGCAAATCAAAATTACAATGTGATACCATTTTATGCCCACCAGAATGGTTATTATTTGAAAAAATGGAAGATAAGAGTCGCGGAGAATGTAGAGATAGTAACACTAGTAAAATTGTGCAGTCACTGTGAAAAACAATTTGGCAATGCCTCAGAAAGTTAAGTATAGAATACCATATGATCTGACAATATCTCTTCGAGGTATATTACCAAGGAATTGAAAGCAGGAACTCAAACAAGTATTTGCACACCGACGTTCATAGCAGCATTATTCACAATTGCCAAAAAGTGTAAGCAACCCAAGTGTATTCAACAGATGAAGAGATAATCAAAATGAGGTATATACATGCAATGGAATATTACTCAGACATAAAAAGAAATGAATTTCTGAAGCATTCTACAACATAGATAAATATCATGTTGCATGAAATAAGCCACAGACAAATGCCAAATACTGTATGATCTCACTTATATGAAATAAGCAGAAAATGAAAATTCATAAAGTCAAAAACTAGAATGCAAGTTACCCGGGGACAAGATGGGGGCAAGGAATGGGGATTTAATGTTTAATTGGTACAGATTTCCTATTTGGGGTGATGGAAAAGTTTGGGAATGGATGATGGTTATGGGGGCACAACTCTGTGAACATAATTAACACCACTAAATTGTATATTTGAAAAGGGATATAAAGGGTAACTTTATGTCATACATAAGTTACCACTTAAAAAACCATATTAAGGTGCAACACAAAGAATGAATCCTAATATAAACAATGGACTAAAATTAATAGCATAATTATAATAACATTGTTTCATCAATTGTGTAACAAAAATACAACACTAATGCAAAAGGTTTATAATAGGGAAAACAGGAGTGTGGAAAGGGATTATACGGGAACTCTGTACTTTCTGCATGATTTTTCTGTAAACCTACACTTACTCTAATAAAAATAAAATAAACATTATTGGAAGATATAAATAAATGGAAAAGATCTAAATAGAGAAGACTCGGGTAAATAAATATTCATGTAAAGAAATACTTGATGCAGTAAAAATATAAATTATCTGCAAATTTACCTATATATTTAATTCTTCAAAAGTCTCAATGAGATTTTTATGTTTATTTGTTTGATTCTTTACAGAACTTGAGAAATTGATTCTATAATTTATATTGAAATTATAATAAATTTCATGTGAATTTATAATAAAAACAAAACAGTTGAGCTAAGAATATTTTGAAGAAACACTCTTTTAGGTATTTGGACTTATTAACATAAGCTTTATTAAGACAGTCTAGTATTGCTTCAGAAATAAACAAATTGACCAATAGAACAAAACAGAAAACCTAGAAATGGAACTATTTAAACAGTGATATGACAAAGTGATGTTACAGACCAGTGGAAAGGAGTGGACTGTTCAAGACATGGTTCTGGAATAACTGGGTATCTATATGGAATAAAATGTAATTTTATCACTTCCTCATAATTTATTTAAATGTCAATTCCATGACAATTCAATTAAAGACCCAACTCTTAAAAGCAAAATTTAAACAATCTTAAAGATAATTAGAGGCATATCTAATGTTTCAGAGTAGGAAAGCATTCCTTAAAAAAATTAAATAACATGCAAAAAACATATGCTATAAAGAGAAACGGTAATGAATTAGAGCATGTTAAGAAAATTCTGAGGGGAAAAAGGAAACATATCACAATGTGAAAAAACAAGCCTTGGCTGGAAGAAGATATTTATAATGCATTAAAGTAACAAAAGATTATTATAAGAATATATATGTAATTTCTATAAATCAATTTCTAAAAACAACAAGCAGAACAAAAAAAAATATGTGGCAAAAACTACAAAGAAACAATTCACAGATCAAGAAACCCAAATGACCAGAAACTATATGAAAAGTTTATATGGCTAAGAGATCTCAAAGTGAGTGGGAAGATCATTCCAGAGGTTACTCTTAAGCGTGTCTCAGGCGGCTCTCACTAATTGCCACAGTTAAAAAAAAAAAGCCTCAAGCAGGTGTGCTCTGGAGGGCTCTAGAGACATCTGGACACTATAGACAAGGCACACAACCCCAGGAAATCGGCACCCGGTCAGTGGGCCTTACCTTGGAATATATGATAACCTATTTCCCCAATGTAACAGAGTTAGACTCATTTATAATTTATAATTATTTTGATTATACCTCTCATTGCAGAAATAAGATATTATTTAAGGGCTGCTGCAGTGCTTTCTGGATTGTCACATAATACATGTGATAATCATATATTACCTTCCTAAAATCTAAACAGTTGAATTTCAAGTCTTCTGAACTATAAAATTGTAGACCTGTTCAACCCCATTTGAAATGCAATTTTGGAATATGTATTAAAGTTCAATGAAAACCAAAGCAATAATTCCATTCTTTGCAAAGAGCTTTAGTACATGTGCATTGGGATACAAGACTAAGGGTGTTCATAAAAGCATTGCTTATAATTGCAAATGACTGGGAACAACTCAGTTTTCTATCACCAGAAAAACGTACAGGTAATATATCAGAATTCTTTGCTGCATTGAAAATGTTTAAATTCCAGCCACATATAGTCACATGGATAGATATCATTAATAAATGTGAGAGGAAAAAAAAAAAAAACAAATTGCAAAGCAACATCTACAATTGCATACCATTTAAATATAGTTAAAAACATATAAAATAACACTATATACATTTTAAGAATTAAATAATATAAAATAAAATGATAAAAGGATTCATGAGAATGACAATAAACACTTCAGGACAGTGATAACCTCTGGTAGAAAGGGAAGAACAAATGATCAGGAAGGAATATATTGTGGGTTCAAATCTATTGATAATTTATCTCTCTAAACCATTTTGTAGGTACAAAGGTATTCATTTATAGTATTCTATTTTCCTGGTTGCCCAAATATTTTGTTAAAATGTATATATGTTTTAAAAAATTCAAAAATAAAGTAAAAAATAACTTCTGTGAATCTAAAAGGAAATTTCCAAGTAATTTTTAAGAGGAATATGGACTCATGAAGAGATTAAATGAAATCATTTAGTACTGATAGTTTATGATCTACATTATCAGGATGTTCATATTACTATAATGTGGCAAGGTAACTAGTAAAGTGTTACCTCAGTGAACTCAGGTTGCTCAAGCCCTGTGGTTTCCAAAGAAAAGCTTGTCTTGAGGAGAACTAGCCTTTTAACTGCTCCTGAGATTAACCTCTTAGTCCTTGGAATCTTGCCTGTAAAGAATGTTTTTGTATTTTTAGACCTTGGGCCACACTGTATCAATTTGACCTCTGGAGGCTGGGAGACTTAGTAGCAAAGATCAGTCACATGGCAATGTATGGCTATATGACTGACCTCCAATAAAAATCCTGAACACCAAGGTGTGAGTGAGCTTCCCTGGTTGGCAATATTTCACACATGCTGTCACACATTGTGACAAGAAGAATTAAGTAAGAATTAATTCAGAGGTCCTTGTTTTCTTCCACAGGGAGGGGAATATTAGGAAGCTTGTAGCTGGTTTCTCTTGGACTTCACCTTTGTGTCTTTTCCCTTTTCTGACCCTTACCTGTATTATTTGTTGTAATAAGCCATAACAATGTGTATATAAGCCTCTGAACCCTTTTAGTCCCTTTAGTGAATCAGTGAGTCTGAGGGTAGTCTTGGGTGGACTACTGTTCACATGATTATCAGCTTTCTATTAGCTGGTCTAGCCATGCTTATAGCAGTAGAGTAATGCTGTGCTGGTTTGCACACGATCTGGACTGTATCTAGCCAAAACCTAAGCAAGAATTATTGCTTACAATTCCAAATCTATTATAATTTCTAACTCTGGATTCTATGATTGATGTAAATGCTTTCCCTAATACTGGTCTAAAAAGGCATGGAGTTTTTTAATCTAAGTTTGTCTGGAATATATTCAGTACATGAAAATAATTCATAATTAAGAATAAAATTGCTGGTTGACAAGCTTAATATTCTTCATGCCCTTTTGCTTTCTCTTTCAAGCTCTAGGTTAGGTTTAAATGGAAATCAATATATGTGGCTTGGGAGACTGGCATTCAACAGTTGCCATGTGTTGAAGCAAGATGGCCTTTCCTTCCTTAGCCGCTCAGCTGGTCTCTTCTCTTCATCTGCAAACTATCAAGCAAAGGCTCATCTCTCCCCGGGGCTGCAGGATCAAACTCTTCTTCCATGTCTGTGGAACTCTCTCTTTCTTTGCATATTTGCTCCTGTCTCCTTGATTGAGTGTCCATTTATATGGCCCACCAAGAGGGTAGGGACTCAACCCTGAGTTATGCCCTACTTGAATCAAAGCTCTAATCTTGATTTAATTGAGTAAATGTAAACCTTTTGAATTTAATCAAAGGGTATCACTCCCAGAGGAACAGACCAGTTTATAAACATAATCAATATCTTTTTTGGAATTCATAAATAATATCAAACTGCTATATACTCATATTTGGGTTTGCTCTTTTTACTTTCTTAAATTATACTATTGGTATCAAGTAAAGGGTTCATGACCTCCCAGCAGAGTATAAAAATCAAATATCCCACAGGTAGTTTGAAGAGGCAAAAGTGTGGTAGGAAGATTGTGTTATTATACAACACAGATGGTACCAATAATGCCAACTAAAAAAATAAAACATATACTGGGGCAAAACATGCGTTACATTTTAAGTGCTAGTATACTAATCCTAGTGTCTAACTTGCAATCATTTCTTTGAACTTAGTGGAATTGTTAATTTGGAACAAGACGTTCTATGTTTCAAATTGCATTGATAATTTGAGTACATATTAGTTACATATTTCAAAAATGCAGTAATGCTAAACTTATCTTCATGTGAACAAGTTAGGTTTACAGATTTATACCACATTTAAACTGGCATTCATGCAGCTCCCTGGTAGAATACTGATTTAAGGCTGAGACCTAATGGTGATAAGTCACACAATACTGTGAGAATACATTTATGAATAGCCATTCTCAACATAGTATTGTTGAAGTCAAAATACAGATATTGATTAGTCATGGAACAGATCCAAGGCTCTATTTTTTTTACCATTAAGCCTAGTATCAAGTATTTACTTTTAACAAAACATTTCAACCCTTGTAACATATTGATGTCATTGATTTTAATTTACTAGCTTTGTAATTTTATTTATTTTTATAATTTTATATAGTCTATGTGTGTCTGTGCAGTAAGCTAGGAACACCTACCTTTAAGATTGTTTCAATGGAACTTTGTTTCTAATGTGCATGGAGTTAAGGACTTAATAATATTTAGACACAACAGCCAAGTTTGTGACTGCCACAGAATATGTTATTTAATATCTACCATGTGTGATACTGGACAGGTGATTTAAAGTACTAGCAATTACTTCTGCTTCTGTTTCTTTGGACATTGATACAACACTGCTACTCCTTGTTTCCCAGTTAGTCATCAGTAGTGTTCTTGCAGTTACTTTCAAGGATAGAGCAATGCTAGCATTAGCAAAAAAAATAGTAATCCTTTTCACTTGATATGATTTAACTACTTTTATCCATCAGCAAGCCTCTTCAGCAAAAATATATATCAATAATGCTAGACCATATCTGCATACCAACTCATAGTTTGAAAAGCACATATACCGCATTTTCTCAACCTGTATACATGGACTCCACTCTAGGAATCCCTCTTGCATACCCTAGGCTGGATTCATACCCTGTATTAGTCAGCCAAAGGGGTGCTAATGTAAAATACCAAAAATGGGTTGGTCTTTATAAAGGGTATTTATTCGGGGTAGAAGTCCACAGATACCAGGCCATAAAGCGTTAAGTTTTTTCTCTCACCACAGTCCATTGCCACGTGTTAGGGCAAGACACCCTTTCCACAGGCTTGCCCAACAGCCATTTTCTTGGTTCCACCCTCATCAAGCATCTGGGTGTTGACCAAACTCCAGATCTCACCCTCCAAGAGTGTTGGGGTGATTGCCACACCTTACCCAATCTTTGGGTTAGAGTTTTAGTCCCCTTAGCAAACTGAAGTGAAGACAACATTCCCCCTAACCTTTGGCATACAGGTTCAACCCTTTCAGAGCAATGAGTTGACCACCTGGCTTTCCCTAACCTTTGGCATACAGGCTCAACCCTCTCAGAGCAATGGGTTGACCACATGGCCTTCCCTAATCCATGGGGGACAGGTACACCCCTCTCAGACTAATGGGGTGTTGACCTTAACCCCCCTAATCTTTGAGGAATGTGCTCCAACCTCCCTGCACCCTGGGGTGGCAAAACTCTTCCTGAACATCGGGTGGGGGCATCCACCCTCTTCAACTGCTGGGGAAAACTCACCCTCTCTGTATATATGGGTGGGGCTCCTCTCTTGGCCCAAGGAGATGTCTTAATCCCAGATCTCTGCTTCCACAGTTTTCTTCTTAAAGCTGATTCTCCTTCAGTCTCTCCTTTCCATGCTCTCTTTTGTCCAAGCTGACAGTGGTTTTGTTCATACAGCATTCTCAAAAACTTTGTTGGTTTAGCATGCAGGAAGCAGGGGTCCAAGCCATCAGACAGTAAGACTTTCCACAAGTCTTTCCGAGATAACTGCATCTTCAATTCTGAGTTATGAGTTCCAAGTTTAGTAAAGTCTTCAAATAAGGCATTTTCATCTGGGAGTTTGATTTCCAGAAACTTGGAAGTTCCAGAATTAGTTTCTGTTTTCTTTTTGCCCAAAAGTTCAGTCATTAGTGTATTTCTTTCATCTAGTATTTTGCTATAAACTGCAAGGAGAAGCCAAACCACATTCTCCAAGTTTACCTTGGAAAGTTCTTTAGCTAAATGCTCTGGTTCGCCATTTTCAAATTCTGTCTTCCATATAACACCAGGAGTTAATCTTGTTAAATTCTCTGCAACTTTAAAACATGGATCACCTTTCCTCCAGTTTCCAATAATAGTTTCATCATTTACTTCCAAGGCATCATAGAAAGTCTCTTTAGCCTCCATATTACTATCAACAGTCTCTTCAAAGTGGTCTAAGCCTTTTCCATCAAGCATTTCACAATTCCTCCAAAAAATACCCCCTACCCATTTATAAAACTGTTCCAACATTTTGGTAATTACAAAAGCTCTACCCCACTCCTGGTACCAAATTCTGTATTAGTCAGCCAAAGGAGTGCTAATGTAAAATACCAAAAATGGGTTGGTCTTTATAAAGGGTATTTATTCGGGGTAGAAGTCCACAGATACCAGGCCATAAAGTGTTAGTTTTTTTCTCTCACCACAGTCCATTGCCATGTGTTAGGGCAAGACAGTTGCCAGAGTTTACCAGGGTTCAGGCTTCTGGGGTTCCTCTCTTCCCGGGGCTGCGTTTCTCTCCGGGCTTAGCTCTTGTTTCCTCCACAAGGTCAGCTGGCTCCTGTTTCCTCCACAAGGTCAGCTGTAGACGATCAGGCAAACGGCTTGCTTCTCTTCTCCTGGGGCCTTCTTTCCAATATCAAAACTGCTTCTCAAAAGTCTGCTTCAACTGTCCTTTGCCTTGCCTTTTATATTCAATTCCCCACCCACCAAGGGGTGGGGCTTAACGCCCTAATCCTAACCTAATCATGCCCAGATTAACAGATCAGTTTACAAGCATGATTCAATTATATTTTTGGAATTCATAAATACATCAAATTCCCCAACGGTTACATACCCCTTATAAATACCCTATCACACAGTATTATTCTCTAACGTGTAGGACTTACACATTGTTCGGTGATCTTTGATGATTATTTTGACTTGTCCAAAATGTTGTAAGCTTCTTAAGGTTAGGTACCATTCTGTATTTGTCTTTGAAGCTCCAGGGCTTAATGCAATACCTGGAATTCCTGTTAAATGTTCAATAAATATTTGATGAATGAATTAAATAAGCAAATCTACAAAACTCTGTGTCAATTTCATAATCTTATATTTCTTGGTAGGGTTCCAGTTATACCAAACATTTTCAAAAAATTTTAGGTTATTCATATTTTAAAAATTATCCTTCATAATGGGACTGACTACTCATGCTAACAAAGCTAAAGGTTTGTTACATCTTAGTTTTCCCTGGGAAGTGACATTAGCCTAATATTGGTTATATCATATATATTATTTTTATTTTTAAAATAGTTTTATTTATTCCCTAACCCCCAGCCAGCTTCCTCATCTGTCTGCTCATTGTCTGCTCATTCTTTAGGGGGCACTGGGAACCAAACCTGGGACCTCCCATGTGGGAGGCAAGTGCCCAACAACTTGAGCCACTTCCACTCCCTGCTGGTTGCATCATCTACTGGTTGTGTCATTTGTTGGTTGTGTAGTCTGCTCCTTACAGTGTCTGCTCATTGTGGCATCTGCTTGTTGTGGCAGTTGCAGCATCAGCTGGTTGCAGGGTCTGCTGGTTGCAGCATCTGTTCCTTGTGGCGTCTGCTTGTTGAGGCATCTCCTTGTTGCAGAGTGTGCTTGTCTTCTTTAGGAGGAACCGGGAACTGAGCCTGGGACCTCCCATATTGGAGGCAGACGCCCAATTGCTTGAGCCACATCTGCTTTCCTACATTATTTTTAAAGATACCATACAAAGTTAATTTTTTTTCTTTTTTTTTTCATTTCTTGAAGTATATCACTCATACATAAATATACAGAAACAATAAGTGTATAGTAATAGTTGTGAACTTACAAAAGAAACATACATAACATAATATAGGGTTCTCATACCTCACCCAACCACCAATATCTTACATTGTTGTGAAGCATTTTTAACTAATGATTAAAGAGCATCCACAAAATATTACTACTAACCAAAGTATCTTACATTTGGTGTATTTTTCCCCAACCCACCCTATTATTATTTTTATTTTTATATCATTTATATGTAAACATACTTAAAGAATAAGCGTACAGTAAAAGTTGTGTACTTACAAAGCAAACAAGCATAACACCATACAGAGGTCCTGTACATCAACCCACCACCAACATGTTGCATAGTTATGAGACACTTGTTACAAATTATGAAAGAATATTTCAACATCTTACTACTAACTATAGTCCTTACTTTACATTTGCTGTATTTTCCCCCAACCTACCCTATTATTATTATTTTAAATATATATTTATGATAGAAGTTGTAAACTTACAAAACAATCATGCACATGTGCAGAATTCCCAAACAACACCCCTCTATTTACACACCACACCATGGTGGCACATTTGTTACAGATTATGAGATAATATCTTCAGATTATTATATTACCAGGTCCATAGAGTACATTTGGCACACTTTTTCCATACTCCCACATTATCAACACAGTATATCTTTGGCATAGATGAATGAATATTACATTGTTACTGTTAACCACAGTCCATAGGTCATTCCAGTTGTATTTTTCCCATGCTTCTCCACATTCTCACCACCTTGCAAAAGTGATGTATATATGCTCTAATTCACAAAGGACACTCTTGTATCTGTACCATCAACCACAATTCTCATCCACCTCTGAATGTACTGTGTTATTCAGTCCCTAGATTATTCTCTAGCTTTCTGTCAATTGGCATTTACATCCCTAGACTACCTTTTTCAGCCACACTCCTATTTATAAACCAGCTGTTATTCACTATAATGTGTTACCATCAACTCTATACATTTCCACATTTTTACAGTAAAGTTAATTAAAGGTTCTACATATATTAAACATCAGTAGTCCATCTCAGTCCTCCTCTTATCTCCTTTAAGAATCCACCACCTACCACCAGGTCTTGAAGATATTTTCCTACATTTTCTTCTAGAAGCTTTATGGTTCTTGCTTTTATACTCAGGATTTTGTTCCATTTTGAGTTAATTTTTGTATAAGGTGTGAGATAGAGGTCCTCTTTCCTTCTTTTGCCTATGGATATCCAGTTCTCACAGCACCATGTGTTGAATGGACTGCTCTGCTTGTCCTGGGTAGGTTTGACAGGCTTGTCCAAAATCTCTTGACCCTAGATGTGAGGCCCTCTTTCTGAACCATTAATTTGGTTCCATTGGTATATGTGTCTATCTTTATGCCAATACCATGCTGTTTTTACCACTGTAGTGAGGTAATATGATTTAAAGTCCAGAAGTAAGAGTCCTCTAATTTCACTTTTCCTTTTTGAGATGTTTCTGGCTATTCAGGATCCCTTACCCTTGCAAATAAATTTGATAATCATCCTTTCCAATTATTTAAAAAAAAATGCTGGTGGACTTTTTATTGGGATTGCATTGAATCTGTATATCAATTTGAGTAGAATTGACATCTTAATGATATTTAGTCTTCCAAGCCATGAGTATGGAATGTTCTTCCAATTATTTTGGTCTTTTTAAATTTCTTTTAACAATGAGTTGTAGTTTTCTGAATACAAGTGCTTTACATAATTGGTTAAGTTTATTCCTAAATATTTGGATTCTATCTGTCATATTTTATTTTCACCACTCTTTTGAGACTTTTAGTTACTTTTACGGATATAATCTTCATTTCTAGACTCTCTTCCAAGTTTCTCTCTCCTGTTTTTTCTTTTCAAGTTGTAGCACACCTTTTATTATTTCCTGCAAAGTCTCTCTCTGGGTTATAAACTCTCTTAGTTTCTGTTTACCTATGAATATTCTAAACTCACCCTCATTTTTGAAAGACAATCTTCCTGGATATAGGTTTCTTGGCTGGAAGTTTTTCTCTTGCAGTATCTTAAATATATCATACCACTGTCTTCTTGCCTCAATGTTTACTGATGAGAAATCAGCACTTAATCTTATTGGGTATCCCTTATATTTTATGCATTGCTTTTCTCTTGCTGCTCTCAGAATTCTCTTTGTCTTTGGCATTTGACATTCTGATTAGTATATGTCTCAGAGTTGGTCTATTGGGATTTATTCAGATGGGAGTACACTGTGCTTCTTGGACATGCATATCCATGTCCTTCTATAGGGTTGGGAAATTTTCTACCATAATCTCTTCAAATATTCCTTCTACCCCTTTTCCCTTCTCTTCTCCTTCTGGGACACCCATGACACACATGTTTGCACAATCCTTGCTGTTGTTTAGTTCGCTGAGGCCTTGTTCAATTTTTTCTATTCTTTACTCCATCTGTTCTTTTGTATGTTCCCTTTCAGAGGCCATTTCTTCAAGCTCACCAATCCTTTCTTCTGCCTCCTCAGATCTGCTATTATATGATTCCAGTGTATTTTTTATTTCATTTATTGCACCTTTCATTCCCATAAGATCTGCTATATTTCTATGTATGCTTTCAAATTCTTCTTTGTGGTCATCCTCTTAATATCCTTAATCTCTTTAGCCATCTTATTGAATTTTTTAGGGAGATTTGTTTGAATATCTATGATTAGTTGTCTCAACTCCTTTATGTCATCTGGAGGCTTATCTTGTTCCTTTAACTGAGCCGTATCTTCCTCTTTCTTGGTATGGATTGTAATCTTTTGTTGGTGTCTTGGCATCTGGCTAACTAGATGTATTTATTCTGGGTGCAGTTTCTCTCTGTAGTTTAGGGCTTTCTTGTCCTTTCTCCCTTGCTGGTTGTGTAGTAGGAGTCAAAGATGTAGTTGGTGCTGTAGGTTGTGGAGGCTCAAACTGCCCTTATTTCCCTAGGGACCAATGAAGCTTCTCCCAACTTTCTCCTTTGCCAGGGGTAGGAACAGAGCCACAGCCATGTGTAATAGTACAAGTCATGCAGGCCTAGACTGTAGTTGCCCAGAAAGAATGATGAAGCTTCAAGCCCCTTTCTCTCCTGCCTAGGGCAGGGATGGAACTGCAGGTGTGGGCAGCAATCTATGCTGTGCAGGTCCAAAATGACCACATTTGCCCCGTAGACTTCTGACTATTCAGTGTACCTGCCAAATGTACCTGCAGTTACCCGGAGAGGCTGATGCAGGGCCTGCCAGCTTCCTTCCTGCTAGAGATGGGGCTTAAGCCTAGGCTAGGACTGCAGGGTGATCTGGTTGAAAGAAGCCAGTTCCTACCATCACTGTGATTTTCAGTCAGCCCACGTCCCCTCAAGCTTGGGGTGGAGTCAAAATGGTGGCTACTGGCCTCTTTCTGACTTGAACAAGTTCATACTTTAGTTCTTCTTAGCATTATACTTTAGCCAGCCAAATTTACTAATCAGTAGCTGAAATTGGTGGCCAACCATCTCTTCCTCCCCTGTTTTTGGGAAATGGAGCTTCCAATTCCAGCCACAGAATAGCTCCTAAGATGGCTTGTGGTGCCAGAGTAGAATGATCACTGGGCTCCATGGCGAGGCCTGTATTTTCCTGGAAAGGCTGGTGCAGGTCCCCCCAGCTTCCTCCTTGCTGGAGGTGGGGCTTGAGTTTATGCTAGAGCTGCAATCTGACCTGGATGGAAAGAAGCCAGTCCTTACCAGCACTGTAATTTTCAGTCTGTCTGCTTCCCCTTGTGCCAGGGGCAGAGTTAAAATGGCAGCTACCTGCTTCTTTCTCACTTGGACAGTTTCAGACATTAATTGTTCTTAGGATTATACTTTAGCCAGCCAAATTTATTAACCAGTAGCTGAAGTTGGTGCCCAATCATCCCTTCTTCCCCCGTTTATAGGAAGTGGAGCTTCCAATTCCAGCAGCAGAATAGCTCCTGAAATGGTTTGCTCCACCAATGTAGGATGGGCCCCAGCCTCTAGGGCATGGAGTGCTCTACTTACTACCTTCTCTGCAGATGAGCAGTCTTCTCCTTCCGTTCTTTCAAGGAAGTTGTAAGATGCTCTTCTGGTGTCCTGGAGGCCCCAGATAGGTGCTTTAGATAGCTCTGGTGATTACAAACCGCTTTGTAGCAGGAGCTGACTCTAGGAGCTCCTTGCTCTGCTGCCATCTTGCTGGTTGTCCACAAAGTTAATATTTTTGATTATACAAGTCAATTCAATAAACATTTGTTCAACACCTACATTGCATAGCATACTATATACTAGAAACCTGACAAAGTTGTATATAGTATGTTCTTACAAACAACTTAAACTTTAATTGAGAAATATAAGTGTTACTAGATTTTGTCTAGGCTCTTGACTATGCTATAAGAAATGAATTTCAAGAGTAAGTCAGATTAGTTAGGCCAGTAATTTATTAAGGAATGGTGAGAAGAGAAATGGGAAGAAATAATAGATCATGGGTCCCAGGTAGAGAGAAAGAGCCTGAAGAGTGATAAAGAGGACCGATTTACAGACTACAATTTCCCATGATCAATTAAAAAGGCCCAGGCCCCAGGATGTGTAAGTCCATTGAGGGTGGTGGGCCACACTTGTGGGAGATGTTTGTGTGGGATGTGGTGGGAGGTGTGGGAGGTGGGCAACATGGGAATCCCAGTGGGTTCCGTGTAATATTTTAGGTAATCTAAGCACCTCTTAAAATATATTTATATATATATAAATAACATTTTTGTAAGCAAATGCACATATATGCATATATATTTATATATCATTTTACAAATATTGGTATGTATTGTGAAAGTTTTGATTTTTACCCACAATAAAAAATAAATAAATTAAAAACGAAACAAACAAACAAACAAAAAAAACGCCCAGGTTTTACCTGTGTGTTGATCCATGTGGGGGGGCCATGGCGAGAACAGGGCGCAGAAGGCAAGAAGAGGGTCCAAAGGTATGAGAGAGACGGTTCAGCCTTTGTGCTTGATTTTTAAATCATTAATTATTCTGCCCCTTTGCTAATGGCATGGGAGGAGTTCCAGCTGTTTGCTGTTTTGATTGATCACCCCACCCATCGATCTCCTGGGAGGGCCCAATGATAAGGCCCCTGGAGAATATCCAGGGCTTCTCCTGGCTTCTGGAGGAAATCTCATTCTGAATGGGATTTCTTGGGAGGGTTTTCCAGCAGCCATCTTGGGTGTATCGATGTCCAAGTGGACTTTTTGCCAGGTTCCAGATCTGTCTATAGATTTCCTATTTTACTAGCCTGCTTCATTAGGTACAGCATGATGGGGGAAAAAGAAAGGTTAAACTGAAAATAATGGGGAAAATTGGAGGAAAAAAATAATCTAAATTTGGTGGATGGTGGGAGTGGTAAAATGGTTTTACTAAGGAGGGCCTTAAAAAGATGTTTCATAGCATTAATACAAAGTAATTTTTATAATATAAGATCCTGTAAGATACTTCAAATTAATATAAAATTTATATTACGTAAAATAGTTTGATCTTTTACATTAATATAACACCTGAATATAAAATAACATTAATCTGATCAATAGCTTTATATAAAGCATTGTTTATTTATTTATTTTTTTCCAATTGTAATAGTCTTCAGTTTGCACACTATATGAATATGTTTCTGCATCCTGGAATGCACATTTGACATGGAGACATAGCAGAGATATATAGAAAGACACTGAAAGGAAAACAGGGGTCACAAATCCCAAACAGTTCTGAAAACAGTTCTGGGCATACTCCATTAGAATTCAAAGTTTGAGAGTTATCTCTAGAATGATGGTTTCTTCTCCTAGGAGGCTCATGGATGGTAGTCCCACCTCTTCCAAGAGCTTGCTCAACCACCATCTTCTCAACTCTACCCTCATCAAGCATCTAGGTGGCCACTGAATTCTAGTCCCCACCCTCAAAAACATTGGGGTGACAGCCACAGTTCTCCCAATCTCTGGGCACAGGCTTAACCTTCTTAGCACAGTAGGGTGGAGGCCAAACTCTCCCCAATCTCCAGGGAATGTTTCCATCTTCTCTGAATCCTGAGGTGGCCACACTCTTCCTGAACAATGAGGCAGAAGACCAGCCCTCTCCAAGTGCATAAACATACTTCTGCTTTTCACACACATGGGTGGAGTTCCTCTCTTGACCCTAGAAGATGTCTTAAATAGAAACCTCAGCTTCCATGTTTTTGCCTTTGAAGACATTTTCCCTACAATCTCTCCTTTTTCTGTCCCTTTTAGTCCTGCCTGGCAGTGGTTCCATTCATACAGTTCTCACAAAAAAATGTGTTGGTTTAGCTGACAGAAAACAGGCATCCAAGTCATCAGACAGTAAGACTTTACACATATCCCTCCTGGATAACTGTATTTCCAATCCTGACTTGCAAGGAAATGGCAGGCTGGTTCCATGTTCAGTTAATCCCCACATGGGGCACGATTTTCTGTGTACTTGGTTTCCAGAGGCTTGGAATTTCCCAAACAATCAATTTTTGGTTTCTTTGTGCTCAGGAGTTCAGTTCTCAGCTTATCCTTTTCCTCTCACATTTTACTGTAAGCAGCAAGGAGAAGCCAGACTGTGTTTCCACATTTAGTTTGTAAATCTCCTCAGCTAAATATCCAAGCTTGTCACTTTCAAATTCTGCCTTACATCTAACACCAGGAGTTAATTTTGCCAAGTTCTCTGCCACTTTAAAGCAAAGATTGCCTTCCTTCCAGTTTGCAATGACACAGTCATCATTTCTGTCTAAGGCCTCATCAGAAGTATGTTTAGCATCCATATTTTTACCAGCAGTCTATTCAAAGCAATCTAGACCTTTTCTATCAAGCATCTCACAATCTTCCAGAATCTATTCTTTGTCCATTTATAAAACTGTTTTAACATTTTTGGTATTTGCATAGCAGCATGCACCCCACTCTTCAGGTATCAATTTCTGTTTTAGTTTACTAAAAGCTGATGGGAGCAATATACCAGAAATGGATTGGCTTTAACAATGGGAATTTATTAGGTTAAAAGCTTACAGTCTGAGTCCATGAATGTGTCCAAATCAAGGCTTCATTGGGCAATGCTTTTCTCCCTAAGGATGACTGCTGGTGGTCCTGGATTCCTCTTACATGGCAGGGCTCAATAGCAGCATCTACTGGTTTCTGCCTTCTCCTCTAGGCTCACTTTCTCCCAGACCTGTAGATGTGGGCTATCAGGACTCTGGTTCCCAGGGCCTTCTCTCTCAGCTTCTGGGTTCTTCTCTATCTCTACAGCTTTTCTCTGTGTTTGTGGCTTTTTATTCCTCCATTTATAAAGGATCCAGTAAGAGGATTAAGACCCACCCTTGGGTCATGCAATCTAACCAAAGGTCCTTAAATGAAGTAGTTCAATCAAAAGGTCTGACTTATAATAGATTTATACCCACAGGAATGAATTAGTTCCAAGGAGCTGATCTTCTGGGACCCACTGAGCTTCAAACTGTCACACTAAGTTTTAATTTTTTTCCAACCTAAATGTATTTGACTTCTACCTCTTTTAGCACCTATTGCTATGGCCTTCAACTTTTTAAAAAATTAACACTTAATGTGAAAATTATGAATAAATTTTTATATTTTATACATCTTCATATTCAAGAAAAAACTTCATTTGATCATGGTATATTTTTATTCTAATGTTATTGTAAGTTCTATTTGTTAATATTTTATCTAAGACTTTTGCTTCTATATTCACAAATGAGATTGTTCAGTGTTTCTTTTCCTTGTTGTGATTTTGGTCAATGATTTTTGGGTAAAAATAATAGGAAAATTCCCTATCTTTGTCTGTGTGCTCTGGAATTCACCTTTACATTTTTCTCATCTTCCCCATACTTTCCATAGGTTTGAACTCAACAATAAGATATTCTAAAGCAGTACAATATGGGGTTTAGTAGATTCATATGATTGGCTTACCCATTTCCAAACTCTATTTAGTGTTACTTCTTGAAATTTAGAGACTAGAAAGCTAAAAACACAAAATGAAATAACCCATATTCTCCTCAAAGTAAAAGAAAAATAATAAAGTTTTCATTTCATTTTAGAAAATGGATTTTAAAAGAAGATTTTTTAAAAAAGGAAATAAATATGTACTATTTTCACTGGGATTTATATCTTTTAAAAAGTTCCATTAAATGAGCAGGAAAAAAATGTAGGTCTGGGATTTAAGTGGTATTTTAATATAATCATCCTTGTGTTGTAGGTGTTGTAAACTCTACCTTTATTTTCTTTTTTCTTTTTTTTTTTTCAGTGCATTTTCATTTACATGAGACCCAGATTGAATAGGGAAATATGGTTCAAACTGAGAGATATTTTAAAATTTAAATAGTGTTACTTGGCAAATAAAAGTTAAAAGTGTGCTTCTGTAAAGCTCTAAATAGGTCTGGCCTCAGGGGCTCACAGCTCTTTTCAAAACATCATTTTAGAAACATGAAGATGCAATGTGATGAAGAAAAAAAGTGTGGATTTTGCAAACAGTCCTGAATAAGAACCCCATTTCTGTCACTTACAGACTTTGTAACATTAGTAAATTGCTTAATTTTTCTCAGGCAGAGTTTTCTATCTATAATTAAAAAGCACGATATCTAATCACAAGGTAACAGAACAGATAAAAGGAGATAATATACATGAAAGCTCCTCTCACAGTGCCAGTTTCACACTTTGCATTCAACAAATATTAGGACGGCTCACTCCCAAATGGGTTTTGCCAGATGAAAGTTTACTTATATAGACATATAGATTGAAACTACGGGCTTTTGTTTGTTTGCTTGTTTTGTTCTGTTTTAACTTTGCTCCACTACATAAATGGTATCAGTTATTTTTTAGAGGTTTTGTAGGTTTATAGAAAAATCATGCATAAAATATAGAGTTCCCATATACTACCCAATTATTAATACCTTTAATTAGTGATTTATAATAGCTGCAATTGATGAAAAAACATTTTTATAATTGTAATATTAACTATGTTCTATGATTTACTCTAGGTTTCAGTGTTTGAATTGTACTGTACAATGGATATTTAAAACATTTTTATTGGTAGCCGGTGTGGCTCAGCAGTTGTGCACTGGCTTCCCACATATGAGGTCCTGGGTTCAATCTCCAGCCCCAGCACCACACAAAAAAATTTATTCTGTCCATATATACAACCTAAAAATTCACCTTTTAACCATATTCAAATATATGTTTCAGTGCTGTTGATTACATTCACAATGCTATATTATCATCACAATCATCCAATACCAAAATTTCCCATCATCCCAAATAGAAATTCTGTACAATTTGACTCCCTATTTCCTTCCCAGATCCCAGCCCTTGGTAACCTGTGTTTTAGCTTCTGATGCTATGAATTTGCTTATTCTTATCATTTCATTATGGTGCAATCATACAATATTTGTCTTTTTTGTCTGCCTTATTTTACTCAACATTGATGTCATCAATGTTCATCCATGTTGTTGCATGTATCAGAATTTCATTCTTTTTTATAAATGAATAATATTTCATTGTGTGTATATACCACATTTTGTTTACACATTCATTGGTTGATGGACACATGGGTTGCTTCTACCTTCTGGTAATTGTGAATAATGCCACTTTAAACATTGATTTCAAATATCTGTTTGAGTCCCTCTTTTCAATTCATTTGGGTATATTCCTAGAAGTGAGATTGCCAGGTCATAAATATAGAATGGGAATTCTATATTTCACTTTCTGAGGAACCACCAACCTGTCTTCTACTGTGGCTGAACCATTTTACATTCCCACTAGCAATGAATCAGTGTTTCTACTTCTCTACATTCTCTCCAACACTTGCAATTTTCTGTTATTGTTGTTTTTTAATAGTAGCCATTCTAGTAGGTTTTCCATTTCTTCAGCGTATACTGTTGGAATTTTGATTGGGATTGTGATGAATCTGAAAATCACTTTGGGTAACACTGAAATCTTATCAATTCCAGGAATACAGAATAGAGAAGGATATTTATTCTGCTGATATGTGCTGCACATATATGTGCTCTACATAGGTATGTTAGGTCTAGTTGGATTAGAATATCATTTAAGTCTTCTATTTCCTTATTGATCTCCTGTCTAGATGTTCTATCTATTATTGAAAGTGGTATATTAAAGTTTCCTATGATTAATGTAGAACTATCTTTCTCTCCCTTCAAATCTGTCAATATTTGCCATATATATTTTTTGAGTTTGTGCTGTTAGATGCATGTATATTTATAATTGTTATGTCTTCTTATTGAATTGACCCATTTATGAGTATATGATGACCTTATTTGTCCTTGTAACACTTTCTGAATAAAGTGTATTTTATCTAATATTAGTATAGCTACTCGGGTTATTATTGGTTACTATATGCATTTTATCATTTTTTTTTCTTCCTCCATCATTTCACTTTCAAGCTCTTTATGTTTTTGAATTTAAGGTCAGTATCTTAAGGAGCATATAGTTGGGTCATGTTCTTTAAATATTCTTCCAATCTCTGATATTTTCCTGGAGAGTTTAATCCATTTACATTTAAAGTCACTACTGAAAATGCAGGACTTTCTTCTGCCATTTTTTATTTAGTTTTTGCAAGTCATATCTTTTAAAATCACAATTTCTTCTGTAAATGCCATTCATATTTACTTGATTTTTTTTTGGATTATACCATTGCATTAGTCAGCTAAAGGGGTGCTGATGCAAAATACCAGAAATCAGTTGGCTTTTATAAAGGGTATTTATTTGGGGTAGAAGCTTACATTTGCCAGGCCATAAAGCATAAGTTAGCTCCCTCACCAAAGTCTATGGCCACGTTTTGGAGCAAGACAGCTGCCAAGTTTGCCAGGGTTCAGCTTCTTGGGTTCCTCTCTTCCCGGGGCTTGATTCTCTCCAGGTTCAGCTGCTTGTTCTCTCCACAAGGCCAGCTGTAGACTCTCAGGTGAATGGCTCATCTTTTTTCCCAGGGCCTTCTCTCCTTCCTCACGACCAAGCTCTGCTGTATGCTTATGTCCTGATGCGCGAGCTCAAGACTCCAACATCAGAAGTCCAACTCAAAACTCCAACCCTGTCCTTTGCCGTGTCTTTTATCTTTGATTCCCCACCCACCAAGGGGCAGGGCTCAATGCCCTACTGACATGGTCCAATCAAAGCCCTAATCATAACTTAATCATGCCCAGATGAACAGAACAGTTTACAAGCATAATCCAATATCTATTTTTGGAATTCATAATTATATCGAACTGCCAAAATGCTACAACCATATTGAATCACTTCTCATTTCTTTTTGAAAACATTTTTCATGTACTTTCTTTGTGATTACCATGATGCTATAGTTTTACATCATATATATGTGTGTGTGTGTGTATACACACACACACATATATATATATAAAGCAATCATTTTTTATTTGATATCAAGTTTACTTCAATAGCCTATATATACCCTGTTCCTACAGCCATCTGTCCCCAACTTTATTTGTACTTGTTATAAATAATATCATAGCACATTTTATGTACAAAACTATAGATTTATCATTACTTTTTATTCAGTTGCATTTTAGCACCTGTAAGAAGTAAGAAGTGGAGTTACATGCCAAAAAATACAATACACTTATAATTACTCAAATGGTTACCTTTATTGGAAGTCTTTATTTCTTTATGTCACTTTGAACAATTGTCTAGTGCCCTTTTCTTTCACTGTGAAAAACTCCCTTTGACATTGCTTGTATGGCAAGTCTGGTGGTATTAAATTCCCTCACCTTTTGTTAACTGGGTGTGTTTTAATCTTTTCCTCACTTTTCAAGGAAATTCTCATCAGTTAGAAAATTCTTGTTTGGCAGTTGTTTTCTCTCAGCACTTTAAGTATTTCAACCCACTGCTTCCTTTCTTTCATAGTTTTCTAAGAGAAATCAGCACTTATCTAATCAGGGTTCCCTTGTGAAGAACACATTGTGTTTCTCTTTCAGCTTCCAGAACTCTCTCCTTGTCCTTGGCAGTCAACAGTTTGATTTAATATATGACAGGTCATATTTTTCTTCAAGTTTATCCTGTTTAGTGTTCTCTGGGCTACATAAATGAGTACATTCATATCTTTTTCTGATATTGGTATGTATTCTGTCATTATTCCTTTGAGTATTCCTTTTGTTCCTTTCTCTCCTTCTTTCTCTTCTGGAACTCCCATAATTTTGACTATTGGTATGCTGTATGTGTCCTACACCTCCCTTAGTCTATTTTTGCTTTTTCTAATTCTTTTTTCTTTCTTCTCCTCAGCCTGACTCATTTCAATTTTCTTGTCTTTGAGTTCATTTATTCTTTCTTCTGTCAGGCCTAATCTGCAGTGAAATCCTCCTGAAAATATTTATTTTAGTTATTGTGGTCTTCAACTCTTGTAGCTCATTTTGTTCCCTTTTAAAATTCTTTCTCTTTATTGAGATTCTCATATTCTTTGCTTTCCTGATATCCTTAAGTTCTTTCTCTGTATTTTACTTCATCTCCTTGAGCATACTGAAGATTTTATTTGCCTACTATGTCCACTGCCTTGTCTACTTCATGGATGTTTTCTGGAGTTTTAACCTTTCCCCTTGGATTACTCACCATCTTATCATTTCCTCTTTCTTTTATTTATCCTGTACTATTTTGTTGAATACAGTACATTTTAATATTTTAAAATGTTAACTATGGGGAAATGGATGTAACTCAAGTTGGTTGGGCACCTGCTTCCCATGTATGAGGTACCAGGTTTGATCCCTGGTGCTGCCTAAGAAAAAACAAACAAACAAATAAAAAAACCAACTCTCATTGGGGAGCGGATGTAGCTCAGTGGTTGAGTACCTGCTTCCCATGTACAAGGTCCTGGGTTCAATCTCCAGTACTGCCTTTAAAAAAATGTTAACTATGGGATTTAGTTCCTGAGATGTCTGTTTCTTGACTTTGTATACATCTGGTGATATGACATGTTTTCTTAAGTGCTGGTAGCTAACAAGACCAAACAAATCAAGGTAAACAAACAAACAAAAAACAAGCAAACAAGCACCTTTCACAATGTTTGAAAACTGGCTTTATCTTGGCTGGTGTTCTGCTTCAGTGTTCAGCCCTACTATCAAGAAGGTTAGCCCAAGGAAAATGTGAATTGCCAGGTCCTTCCCACCTTTTCTAGGCTTTTATCTTGTCCTAGGGTTTTTGCTTACTATATCCTTAGGAATTCCCCTGTTTACAGGAATTTGAATCCTCCCACCTCTCTCCAGGAATATCTCCCCTCCTGGGTGCTCCACCTCACGACTAAAAGCAAGTGAGCCTTTACCCCAGGACACCTCAATCATTTTTCCACACTGCTTTCATTATCTCAAACTGCTTTTTCCTGGAGGGCAAACTCTGGAAAAGGGTATAAGTGGGAGAGAAGTTTCCCAGGTCAGTCTTTTCCAGCTGGAAGGAGGCCAGGGACCTGCAAAGGGAAAGCCAGCTGGCTCCACACTGCTCTGAGGAGGGGGTAGGGAAGGGCCACCAAGGGTGGCAAGAGGTTCTACTATGGATCTTTGAAGCTTTGTTTTCTTGATTCTGCACTTGCTCAGTAAATGCAGTTTTAATCATTTTACCTAGTTTTGAAGAAGGGTCTTTAAGCCTCTTTTGCTGATTTTGCCTAGGGTAGGTTAGAACAATGGCCACCCTCAGAGCCTGGCACCAAAACAATCTGAAGTAGCTAATCAAAAGCAGTGAGCAGTTATCAGACCTCACACCCTAGATTCTAGGGGAACAAAGTCTTCATAGCTCACCCTACCCCCAGCAACATGCACCAGGGGCCTAGTTTGAGCACATCACTGCTGCTTGCTACAAGGCTGAGGGATGGAAGTAAACAGTGCCTGGAGAGTGAAATTCACTAGTATTTACTGCAATTTACCAGCCTTTCCCCCACACTCTTCCCTTATGCTGCACAGTGTTTTACTGGACCCTAGAGTTTCAGATGGTTGATTCAGACCATTTTTGTCTGTTTAATAGTTGTTCTAATGAGGTACTGATTCCAGGAGCTTCCTATTTCACCATCTTCTTGTAACAGTTTTTTACCTCTTTGAAGAAATATGCTTGACATAGTTTGCCAGGCTGCTGTGATAAATATCACACAGTGGATTGGCTTAAACAGCAAGCACTTATTTTCTCATGGTTTCAGAGGCTAGAAGTACAAAATCAAGGCTTCAACAAGGCTATGCTTTCTTCTTGGAGTCTGTGCCATTCTGGTGCTAGCTTACTGCAATCCTTGGGATTTCTTGGCTTGCATTTCTGCCTCTCATCACATGGTAATCTCTTTTTCATTGTGTCTGTGCTTCTTGTTTCTGCTTTCTTCCAGCTTCTTCCTGTGTAGCCTTCTCTGAATCCTGGCTTTTGATTTATTCTCTTTATAGGGCCTTCAGTAGTGTGGCTTAAGAGTTACCCTGTTCAGTTTACCACACTTTAATTAATAACAATATTTTCAAAAGGTCTTATTTACAAATAAATTTACACCTACAGGAATGCAGATTAAGATTAAGGAAATGTCTTTCATTAGGGTGCATAATTCAATCTACCACAATATTTAGTAAGTCTTTCATAGAAAAAGACCTTTATATGGGGAGAGGAGCATTGGGAAATGAGGTGTGTTAGAAAGAGTGGAAAAAGTCTGGTTATTTGTGATCTGTGAGAGTTAGGAAGGCAAGGGACTCTTAGGCTAACAAAGTAGACATAAGAAGTAATGGGTCAAGTAAGACAAATTTGAGAAAGATGAAGATATATTTTGCCTATTTCATTTTTTTTAGAGACAATCGTGATAAAAAGTCACTGATATCTGGAAATGAACCATTTATTTGACCAACGGACAGTGAATAATGATTAGAATAGCCTTGGAAGATGATTTTTCCAAATCCTCCAAATGAAAGAACTCACTGGGGATTTAGTAGATCCTCAGTGAAGCACACTAAGTAAGTATTACTCAAATCATTATGAGCCAAGTGAATGCATAAGCATGTGACTTAGTTTCATTTTCTAAGAACTCCTTATAATGTCTTCTTGCAATAGGCAAGTATTATTCTTTTCTGTTTTCAGAAAACGGAGAAATGTAGAGTTAATTTACTTGTTGAGAATGAGGAAGAAATTTGATAATAAAAGGAGACTGAAAATCTAGTTCTTTTTATTGCACGTCACCTATGGCCCTTGAAAATAATCTTAAAACTAGAGCTCCAAAATGGAATTTTTCAGTTGGTTTTACTGAAAGACACTATGACTTAAAATAATATCCAAACCCACTTAAAACATATCTTGATTCTTCTTGAGTCTTTAACTCCTTAAATTTTAATAATGCTTCTTTAAAGCCATATTAAGTATAAAAATCATCTTTGGCTACTCTTAAAATGGAGAAGTGAAATTTTCCTACTGCTGAGATTACACCTAATGATTTTTTATATAAAAGTATAGCATTTTAAACTGTAAGGATTATTAGGGATTATTTATTCTATCCTCTTTATTTCATATCTGGTACCTTTGAGAATTTGTTTAAGGAAATGATTTTAAAATGAAGTTTTGTCATAATCCTGTCTTGGCAGAGGAGAAAAGGCAATCAAAATACAGGCAAAGATGTTTGGACATAAAACTGTAAACATTAATCAGGTGATTGTTTCCTATGGATTATTAGTTCATTAATTAATTGATCATCGCATTTAAAGCCTCCAAAAACCCAGTGAGATTTGTAGTTTTCTTAATCCAACTTCATGTAATCTACTCTATGTAATCACAGGTCTATTCCATGCTTGTGAGCATAGTGAATTCTAACAGCTGATAGGCTAACTTCTATAGTGCCAATATGTTTATGCTCAATGGCTTGAGCTGCAGGATTACCAAGAGTCTGTTCCTAAACCTGTTGAATTAAGAATCACATATGCAGATGAAATATGACTACAAAAGAAATATAGTACTGGTTTCCCTGAAAACTCTGAATGCATCAGACAGCGCAAGTAAAGCAGAGGTGCTAAAATACTGGTGTTAAATCAGTTGGAGGAAAACAACTATAAAACACTGAGGAAAAAAGATTTAAAAAATAGATGGCTTCTTCAGTCAGATTATTTTTTTTTTCAAAAAGCAGAATTCCATTTAGCAAACATGAGCTCAAAATTCTGCATCCTAATTCAAAAGCTTGTAAAATGCATGTCCTTTTTGTTGCTGTAAAAAAAATTATATACAGCACACAGATATGTCATTAAAAACTCCTTTTCTTTCACTATGTGGTTTTTCATTAATGACCAGCTCCATGGCCTCAGATAAAATATTTCCAGCTCTATTATGCTCATTTAACTGGTTGAACAAATGGAGCTCCAGAGATGGTGAGTGACTTGGCTAACTGATAACAACCAAAGCACAGTTTTCCTTTCTCTCTGATCTTCTTCCATCATCTTAGACAGTATTTCTTCATCTCTCTGTTTTTGGCCTTGCATTTTAGAGCGTTGTTTTAATTCTAAGTATGAATTTATAAAGCAATTTCTCAAAGACATAAGTTAGTGGTTCATGAGGGGAATATTGGAATTTGGAGATCCCTGTAGGCAAACTTGCTGTGGGCAGACAACTCTGGCTGCCACACCTTTGAATCCACTGAGGTATTAATGCCAAGGCATTCACTCAGGACATGTTTGCCCCAGGGTGCTCCCAAGCAGTGACTGAGCTCAGTGAGGGATAAGAGCCAGACAATTAGTGTTCCATATGGGACTCCTCTAATGGGCAACATGTGCTTGGGGACTCTCGATAGGTCTGGTCAAAACGTTCTCAGAACTATGCACAATATGAGGCTCTTTCTATCTAGTCCTTTCTTCTTTGTTTCTTTCACAAGGATTTGACATACATCACAGTCTGAAAACTCTCCCTGCCTCCTCTAGTTCCCTCCTGCCACATCCTTCACTGGTGTTAGATTCGCCCAATAAATCATTTGCACATCTAAATCCAGTCTTGGTGTCTGCAAACTCAGAGGACTCATACAGGTGGGCCTGGGAGCGGTCTAAGAAAATAGGTGGTAAGATGGGGTAAGATGGAGTTTAGGAATTTCTCATTCACTGCTTGGCTGGCAAGGAAGATCACAGCTTGAGGGCAAAGTGGACTATGGATAGTTCCTAACACAAGGGGATAACCCAATTGCTGAAGATTTCACCAGTGGTGATTAGGAAAAAAAAAAAAAGTTCCAGTAGAGGAAAATACACTTGCCAGTGCATGATTCAGGCATTTGAAACTTACAGAGGAAACAATGTCTACAAGCACAGTGGAATTGGGTCTCTATTGCTAACTTTGATGACAGGCAGAGGACTAATGAGACCATAAGGCTGTTAACAACAGTCAAAGGCTAAGTGTAAGAGCCTGAGGGCTTCTTAGGTAGTGTACTAAAGGGCCCTTACTCCTACAGTTCAGGAGCAGGACACAGCTGAGGAGAAACTCATGATCTGCTATTTGGTGTCACAGAGCAACAGAGACAGTAAGGCAGGATTGTTTTGCCATGGCAGCTGTGAGGACATATGGGTATATGCCCCTGAAGCTTTGCCGTTGCAGACTCCCTATGAATCCTCAGAACTTGCAGAGATGGCCCATGACTTGGTACTAAGAGCTGGTATGTGAGAAATCATAATAGAGGCCCCTCTCTCTCAAGATGATGGGTTTATGCTATAGGAGTTGCCCCACTCTTTTTTTTTTTTTTTTTTTTGCAGTTGGGTCAACACCTAGGGTTAACTCTCAGCATAATTGGGAACGTACAGAGCCTAATTAGGTAGGGCACAGATCACACTCTGAAAGAACTGTAAGAATTAGCTGGCATATATCTACTGGGGCCATGGTGATACACCTAGGATTAAACTTTGTGGGTGTTTGATCAGAGGCCTGGAACATAAGACTGGATAAGCAAGGATTCATTGATTTGGGGACATGTTTGGGGGACATAGATTTAATAAACTGTCAAGGACCCCAGGAGATTGGGTGACTTGCTTCTAGTATGGTTCTTAAAGTCTGGAGGAAGAAATGGCTCATGCTGAGAAAAGTGGAAAAGCCTGAGTTTCTTTGGCAGACAGAAGAAGAAGAAATAAAAGGGCTAAGGAAAGTGGTCATGTTTGTATGGCTATATTATGTGTGGTCAGAAGACCCACCAGAGGATTGTGTTTTATGGGAAAGCCCAGCACTATTCATCAAGGCCATCAGGAATATTCTGGTGAGAGGGCACTAGCATCACTAAGTAGTTATTGTGTGGTTCTGCAGGTCAGGGCTGACATTTAGAGAGGTGTTCACAGAGGCAGCTTGTTAATAGCCATAGGTATGGGGTCCCAAAGTAATAGAGGTGATGTAACTGAACCTAACGACAGAAGGTAGGCACTGCATTATCTGAACAACTAAAAAGTCAGAGCCATGGCCAAAAAATGTGACCTACAGGGAGCTGGGCACATGGTTCATAGAACCTGATGTCCTTGAGTATATGTTATTGGGCAGCTATTAAGGGTGCTATTTAACATCTATAATCAGAAGAAGGCAAGAGTGGAGAAGCAGGTGGCTGAGGGCAATCATACTAATAAAAAGCCACAATCCTGTACTCAGTTCCAGGTTCCTTAGCCATTTTTTCATATATGGAGACTACTGACTACATAGATAGCTGTGTCCCTAAGAGGAAGAAACCTACCACAACATGGCATATATATATTGTAATGATTCCCAAAGTGCTATACCAATGAGGCACACAGCATTTGAAATGTCTGAGTGGAATACTCAGACATTTCATGGACTACTGGACATAAGGTATGAGCTGACATTGATACCCAGAGCTCCTGGCTTTTTACTGGGCCCTGGTAGAGACAGAAAACTTGAGCATGGAATACTAAGTGATCATGCATTTGGGACGTCTGTCAGAAACCCCATTTTGTGCTAGGTTCTTTTAGAAAGCCTATGCCATAAAGACAGGCAGATGCCCTAGCAGTCCATCACAAAATGGAAGTGGTATATCTACTTTTGTGTTCAAACAGAACCAAAGGACACTAGTAAGCTGAATGAGTAGGAGTTCAGACCCTCATATCACTTACCACCATATTACCATCTTTTCCCTATCACTTTATGTGTAGGAAATTCTAAATAACCAGGTAACAGAAAAGGAAAAAATCTAAGCTTTCTTTAGTCATTTTGTGACTACAAGTTGAAAATGAATGGTGGCGACTTTACAGTAAAACATTCAGGATGGCCTTGGAAAAAAACACAAAACTTCTCAATGGATAAAGCTACAAGTGGTTCACCTGGTCTCCCAACTTTGTAAGGAAAATGACTGGAGGTGAAAAAAAAAAAAAAAAAAAAAATATATATATATATATATATATATAGAGAGAGAGAGAGAGAGAGAGAGGGAGAGAGAGATTCTTTTGTAGGGGTGAATGGCCTACAAAGGCTTGGAGGAAAAGGATTGGAAGATTGAAGACAAAGAAGTATGGGGTAGAGGATGTAGAGGAACATATAGGTATGAGCATGAAGTGTGAAAATTTTTTTTAGATCACAGACAATATCAACCATAAAACATCAATCATGGAAGAGGCATTGGAAAACTAAGTAGAAAAAAATGACCTTCACATGCTGATGTTAGCCAGTTTTTGCCATTACTCCTCACTCCTTCTGTCTAAAGAGGAACTATTACTTTTCTTTTCTTTTTTTCAACTTTATTTTTAAAGGAGTTTTAGATTACAGAAAAGTTACATAGAAAATATAGGAGATCCCCATATACTACACCCCCTTCCCCACATTACATTTTCTCTATAAATAACATTTCATTAGTGTGGTACATTTGATATAATTGATGAACACATGTTGAAGCATTGCTACTAACCATGGTAAATAGTTTACATTATGGTTTACACTTTGCACTGTAAAATTTTCTGGATTTTGACAAAATGTATAATGGCCTGTATCCATCATTGCAATATCATGCAGAACAGTCCCAATGTCCTGAAAATGCCTTATGTTGCACCTATTCTTCCCTCTCTCTCCCCTCAGAACCTCTGGTGACCACTATCTTTATATCAATGTTACAAGTTCTTCCATTATTAGAAGAATAATAATGCTACTTTAGTCCATAGGTCCAATCCCCCCTTATGTTTGTACATTCCTCAATCCTAAGGTTTTTTGGGATGGTGATGTCTACTCTGCTTCTGATTAAGAGAGGGCTTAGGGTCCATGGGACAGATGGATGGAACTTTCTTGCTCGCAGTTGTAAATATTCTCTGTTTTTTGCGGGGAATGGGTGTTGTCCATCTTCATCATTTTGTTAGTTGTCCTGGGTGAGTCTGATGATCTAGAGAGTAGGTGTTGTCTGCAAGTCTCCTGAGATTCAGGGCTCAACTGACATATGAAGAGACTGAACAGAGAAATATAAGTCTCTGGGACATATATTTAATGAGTACAGTTCTAACTATAGGTTCAAATAAAGGGGCCAGAAAAGCCGTATGTAAGGAAATTATAAATGAATCTGACTCTGTTACATTGGGGAAATAGGTTAACATATATTCCAAGGAAAAGCCTACCGATGGGGTGCCTATTTCTTTGGGTTGTGTGCCCTGCCTTTAGTATCCAGATGTCTCTAGAGCCCTAGGAAGCACTTCTGCTTGAGGCACTGTTTACTGTGGCAATTAGTGAGATCCACCTGGGACACGCATAAGCGTAATCTCTGGAATGAACTCCCAACTCACTTTGAAATCTCTTATCCATAAAAACTCTTTTGTATTTAATATTTCTCCCTTTTGGTCAAGGTATTTTCCCAAATGCATTGGTAAGTAGTGTTTGATAGTAATCCCTTGGTACCAGGGTGGCCCATTCCTGGGAGTCATGTCCCACACCAGTGTGGAATGCAATGAGTTCATATGCTGAGGTTGGCTTAGAGAAAGGCCACATTTGAGTAATAGGGTTTTCAAGATGTAACTCTTAGGCAATAGATAATACTAGGCTAAGTTTCAGTTTTACAAGAATAAGGTTCATAAGTACAAGAATTAATATCAAGGGCCTGAGGCATTGGTCTGTCCTCTTTTACTAGGCACTGCCTATATACTCTAGAGATTCTTGCTGCTCTATTAGAGAATGTAGCAGGACTCCCAAAGATGGGAATTTAATGTTTCTTTGGTTATTGTGTGGGTCTCCACCCACTGAGATAATACCCCACGGACACATGAACACATTCATGTGCCCCAGGTGCATCCTTCCCCACACATCACCCCACCACCAACATCCTGCACCCGTGATCCTCCTCTGCCATAGTTGGAACTTTTCTGTAATCCAAAACCTCCCCAAAACTAGAGACAAAAATTTTTTTCTTGCATTGTACCTTTCATCACCATAAGATCTGTTATCTTTATGTATGTTGACCATTTCTTCTGTATGTTTCCCCAGTTTCTTCTTATATTTTTCATTTTATTTTCAAAGAAGCTTTAGGTTACAGAAAAGTCACATTGAAAATATAGGGGATTCCCATATACCCAACCCCCACCCCCCTCACATTTTTGGCTATTAATAACATCTTACATGAGTCTGGTACATTTGTTAAAATTGATGAAATAATGTTGAAGCATTGCCACTAATCATGGTCAATAGCGTACATTGTGGTTTACACTTTGCACCATACAATTTTATAGGTTTTTGACAAAATGTATAATGGCCTGTATCCATCATTGCAAAATCATGCAGAACAATTCCAATGCCCTAAAAATGCTTTATATTCCACCTAGTCTTAGTTCCTCCTCCCCTCGGAAACTATGGTAACCACTAAGTTTCAATTTTTCAAGAATAAGGTTCATAGTTACATGCATTAATATTGAGGGCTTGGGAAACGGATGTGGCTCAAGTGATTTGGCTCCCACCTACCACATGGGAGGTCCGTGGCTCGATTCCCAGTGCCACCTAAAGAAGACAGGGAGGTGGCACAATGGGCAGACTTGGCAAGCTGACACAACAAGATGATGCAAGAAGGGACACAAGAAGAAACACAACAAAGCAAGAAGCAGAGGTTCCCAGTTGCCTCCTAAAGAGGATGAGCAGGACGGCGAACTGGCACAACAGGTAAGTGTGGTGAGCTGATGTGACAAAATGATGCAACAAGAGACACAAGAAAAAAAACATAATGAGAGACACAACAAAGCAGAGAACAGAGGTGGCTTAAGTGATTAGGTGCCTCCTTCCCACATCTGAGGTCCCAAGTTCAGTCCCGGGTGCCTCCTAAAGAAACAAAGAAGATGAACAGACACAACGAGTGCAAACAATGAGGGGTTTGGGAAGAGATAAATAAATAAAATAAATCTTTAAAAAAAATAAAATAAAGTTTAAAAAAAGACAATAAGGGCTTGACTTATTGGTTGCTTTTCTTTTATTAGGCACTGCCTATGTATTTGAGAGAATCTTGCTCCTCTATTTGAGAACATAGCAGAACTCCCCAGGATGGGAGTTTAATATTTTCTTGTTTATTGTGTGGTTCTCCACCCACTGAGATAACACCCCATGACAATATGGACACATTCATATTCCATAGAAGTATGCTCTAAGCTCACCGTTTCCCACATCTTTCCCCACCACTGATACCCTGCACCAGTGACCCTCCCCTGTTTTATTTGCCAAAAAAACATTCCCACAATTCTATTTTCAATCACAGACCTACACCTCCCTAGAATTCACCTGTTCTTTCCTCCAGCCCTACGCCCAGTTCCATGGATAGTCCAACCCACCCCCCAACCTTGCTTAACCTCACATTCCAGCATTGTCAACCCCATTTACAACACTGCACAACAATACCCCTATCCACTGCCAAACCACCCCCTTCCACCATATCATAGGTTTTGCCCAGAATTTAGCATTGACTCACCACTCGCTACTCCCTTTCTTTCTCCTGGTAACCTAACTTCCAGATTCTATCTCTGTGAGTCTGTTCAGTATGCTTCGGTCTTTTCAGTGAGGTCATGCGACACTTGTCCTTGGGTGACTGGCTTACTTTATTCAACATAAGGTCTTCAAGATTCATCCATGTTGTCATGTGTGTCAATTCTTCATTCCTTCTTACAGCTGAGTAATATTTCTTTGTATACATATGCCACATTTTGCTTTCCCATTCATCTGCTGTTGGACACTGAGGTTGCTTCCAAGTTTGGCAATAGTGAATAATGTGACTATGAACATTGGTGTTCATATATCTGTTCAGGTCCCTGCTTTCAATTCCTCTGGATATATACCTAGTAGTGGGATTGCTGGATCATATGGCAATTCTATAGTTAGCTTCCTGAGGAACTGCCAAACCATCTTCCACAAATGGCTGCACCATTCTACATTCCCACCATCAATGGATGAGTGTTCCATTTCCTCCACATCCTCTCCAATACTTGTACTATTTTTTTTTAATAGTTACCAGTCTAATAGGTGTAAGATGATATCTCATTGTAGTTTTGGTTTGCATTTCCCTAATAGCTAATGATATTGAGCATCTTTTCATGTGGTTTTAGCCATTTGCATTTCTTCTTTAGAAAAATGTCTATTCAAACCTCTTGCTCATTTTTTAAGTGGGTTGTTTGCTTTTTTATTTCAAGATGTAAGATTTCTTTATATATGATGGATATTAGACCCTTATTGGAGAAGTGATTACCAAATATTTTCCCCATTTTTTAGGATGCCTATTTACTTTGTTGACAAACTCCTTTGAAGCACAGGTTTTTAATTTTCAGGAGATATTATTTATCTTTTTTCTTTGCTCATGCTTTGGGTATAAAGTTTATGTAACCATTTCCTACTACAAGATCTCTTAGATGCTTTCCTATGTTATCTTCTAGGAGCTATATGGTCTTGGCTCTTATATTTAGGTCTTTGATCCATTTTGAGTTAATTTTTGTATAGGGCATGAGATGGTGAACATCTCTTATTATTTTGGATATGAATATGCAGTTCTTCCTGAACCATTTGTTGAAGAGACTATTCTGTCCCAGTTGAGTGGGCTTTGTGGCCTTGTTGAATATCATTTGTATGTGTATGGGTCTATATCACAACTCACAATTTGGTTCCATTGTTCAGTATGTCTAGAAATGATATTTCTGATGATTCAGTTTGGGAGAAGGATCAGTATGCCTAAAGAAAACATATAAGACTTTTCTTCTCAATGCCAGGCAGTAAGTTTTTTTTTTTGTTTTGTGTGTGTGTATTTTTTTTTTTTTAATTTTAGAAACTGGGATTAAAATACAATTTTCAGTTTAAAATATTAACAATTAAAAAAACCTTAACATTATTATTTATAAGAAGCCTTGTTACAAAGCTCCTAGGTACATATGTGTACAAAACAAATTGCTATTACCACCCCACACCTCAATCCAAGATTTCCACCAAATCTCCCAATGTGAACAGTTATCTACTGAGAGGATTCTACCATAAATCAAAAACCTCCTGTGCAAGGATTGGCTGCCATTCATATGCTGTGCATGGCTGAGGCCAATTCATCATAAAATATTTCAATTCAACAGAACCTAACACAAAATAAATCCAACAGAACACTGTATATTCATGAAAGATAAGACAAAATTGCATATGATTTTCAGCTTTTGCCAGACTCATTAAATTCATTAACACATTCAGAGTCTTTTCTTCATGGGCACTTCTGGGGGCTTTAGATCTCAAGCCTAAGTTGAGATACTCAGCACCTTGATTAATATGAACAATTACATTAAAGAAAGGTTAGCGTTTGGGTTGATGGTGGGAGCAATTATCCAAGGACAAAAATGGAAGAAGGGCTTTCTTTTTCCATAAGACATTCGAACAGAAAAACAAGGCCAAAAAAGGTAAACAAACAAAACATGTTCACAGTAAAACATGCCAGATTTGTAGTTTCATTTGAAACCAACAGCAAATCATTAAACGTCCTGAAAAATATAAGTAAAGGTAAAATCTCCTAGAGTAATTACTAAATGAAGTTAAAATTCCCACACTGATCAGTAAACCCCAGAAGAAAAATAAACAGATCTTACATTTAAGGTCCTTCTTAAACATCAGGCAAATTTTCAAAGTTAATGCGAGGCAGTAAGTTTTGCCGGATCAAACCATTTTATGGGTGATGAGGTGGGGTGGGAGAATTTTCTGAGCTGCTATTAACTCTTACTTGAAATGAATGTCTAATTCAGGAGGAAACTCATAGCAAGCACCCTGGGATGACTAGCCCAAAGACACAAACTTATTCAGTAATAAAACTGATAATTTGTATACATCTACACCTATCTTGCCTTTGGTCCTTACACTTGGTTGTATAGTGTCCATGTCTGCTTGGACTTCAGAATGTGATCTTACTTGGAAGTAGAATGTTTTCAGATGTAATTAGTAAAGATGAGGTTGTACTGGAATAGGATGGACCTGAACTACAATGATTGATGTCTTTATAAGAGAAAGAAAAGGAAGATTTGGATACGAAGACACAGACAGAAACACACACAGGAAAAAAAAGCCATGTGAAAACAGAGGCAGAGTTTGCAGTGATGTGGATTCATGCTAAGGAACACCAAGGATTGCTAGCAACCACAACCTAGGAGAGAAGCATGGAATAAATTCCAGAAGGAACCAACACTCCTGACATCTTGATTTTGTATTTCCAACTTTGAGAACTGTAGGATAATTAATTTCTGTTGTTTTGAGCCACCAGTTTACAGTGATCTGTTATGGCAGCCCTAGGAAACCATAGTTTCTAATGTGAAGTGTTATTCATTAGCCTCTCAAATCCAAATAACTCGCAAAATGGAAGATAAGGATTATTCACAAGTCCTCTATTTCTTCTGCATGAAAGTTATTTTATATTAGAAGACTAATTTATGAGAAAAAGTAGTTGATAGTTAATTTGGTTTCTCTCATTATTATATTGCAGATAGTTGAGTGTATCTTTCGTTTCTCCTATTTAAAATTTCATTTTTAATAAGATGGAGATTTCAATTATTCAAAAATCATACTCTCTATCTACATTTATTGAGTTTTAAAAGCCAGAACATTGAGCTCAGAAAATCTCTTTAGAGCAAGGTAAGTCCATGTTGGCTGCAGAGATCTAGAAAAGCTCCCATATTCCTCAGAACAGAATCACCTGTGCTACAGCAGATAGGACCCAAGCATAGTGAGGATGCTGCTTTCCCAGCCACTGTGATCATGTGTTTGATATGTGGTCATGTAGTGCCTTGAAAGACCTTTTGCATTCTTCACTTTTATTTCTATAGCTCTAAGAAATAACTCTAAGATTCTTGAAGGTATCATCCATATGCTATACAAATATACATATTCAAATTGCAAATGAAGGAGATTTTTTACATCATCTAGTGGCATGGTTTTAAACCTTTTTTTTTTAATCAGTGATTTTTTTTCAGTAGGAAGCCTGTATATAAAACAAACCAAACAGGAGCTACACTGTTTTAAAGGGTGGGGCTATCACAATTGCAAACGGATTGTCCTGAAACCACCACCTTTTGAGACCCGCAGAATTTTGGGTCCAGCTTCTCTGTGTTTAGATTCTTTATTTGTAAAATGGAAGTGTTAACCCCACCTCATAATGTGTGGGTTGCTGTTGTTTTGCTTTGTGTTTGTGTGTGTGTGTGTTTGTTGGTTTTTTTTTTTTTTTTTCTTTCTTTCTTTCTGAGGTTTAAGACATAATAGCACCTTGTTACAATGCCTGGTTTTATTAGATAAGTTTCCTTATCTCAGGTTTGTCCTAGTCTCTTTGTTTTAATTTTGCCTCACATAGGCCATAGTTCATAATAAGCCTGGCATGGAGAATTGAAAATTCTAGGAGTGGCTCAACCTGAATGAAGGGTCCTGGGTCCCTCTGAGCCTCATTTCCCTGTTTGCCAGTTTCTTTATTGGTACAATGGCAATAATCTAACAAGCACATAATGTCAGATGCACTATTAATAAAAAAATTGGTGACTTAGCCATTTGTCTAGATGACAAAGTATTGATTTTGCCTATTTCCTAGATAGTTTTATAGTAATTATGAAAGAATAGAACTATGGTCAAGAAGCAAAATGTGAAACGTCTAGAAACTCTTGAATGAGGAATATTCAATGATATTTATTTTAAAAAGTCTATATTGAGAGATTTTTATTTTCAAATAAAAGATACAAGACAAAATAAAACAAATAAAATTCTAACATATTTAATTCACCCTGTAGTTTTTGTAATTTGTAAAGGATTTTGAAGGCATTTAACACTTCTGCTTGCATCTCTAATAGATAAATCACTAACACCAAGATTATTTTCTTTACATTGAAAATGTTTTTAATTAATAAAAGGAGCAGAGTTATCCGTCATGTCAAAAATGTGAACATGAGTTAAAACAAGGAATGGATTCAGCTTTGTTATTCCTAAGTGCTTTCCAACACTTAGACCAAATACAAATAGCTCAGAGTCTGTTACCTCTTAAGCTTGAAAAAAACTTAATTATTTACTGACACACTGTGAAAGTACCTTCTATTAGGAAAAAAAAAGAACAATAGGTTGTTATTTCAAAACTTCTATTTTGCATGACAGATTAAAAAATTAGAAGCAAATATTTTCTTTCAAGCATGTGAAATATAATATTTCAATGACCATATTAAAATATTGACTTTTATAATACAATCTTCACTTTTACATACTGTCTCTTCAGCTTCCTCTTTCTTAATACTCTCTCAAACTCAGACTTACAAAGTTGCTAATTTACTATTTTGAGTTCCACAACAACTATTGGATTTAAGCATTTTAGACCTGCATCTCGAGACTTGTTTGTGAAACTGTGGGTGGGTTTCTCCGATCCATGCCCAGGAGGAAAGTTTCTCCTTGAATTGTGTCAAGGGAATTGGACAATTTACTCATGGTCTGAGGAGGATGGATGTTTATCACTGTGCTCATGTTCCTTTTTACTTGACCCTATATAACACCATATCCTGTCAATTGCCCATGGATAGCAATTTCCAAATTGTCTGACTTCTCCAGAGACAAATAATTCAGAGTTGGAACAGGGTATACACAATGTGTATGTGTGTGTGTGTGTGTGTGTAGTGGAGGGAGATTGACAAGTATATGAACAATTTTTTCAAACTTTTACATTTTTTTCTCTTCCTTTTCTCATCATTTTAAGAAGTCCTTTTTTAAGCTCTCCTATTCTATGTTCTTCTCCTCCTAGGATGCACCACCTCTCTGCAAAGGATTACAATCCGTGGTTAAGACCCAGCTCTATAATGTTGCAATTTCTACCAACTTTAACTTTTGGCAGGAAGTTAATGCAGTCTTCCACTGCCTGTAGCTCAGTCTTCCTAGAATGCTGATTTGGATGACCAGTGAGCTCTGCTTCTGGTCAGAGTGACCACGGGTTAATAAAAGCAATTATTTCCTCAATTTAATTATTTCATCATAAGCAATGCTGCTGCTACTTTCACCCTTGAAGCAGTGGCTTTCCAGCGGTTTTGATCATGACTCACATTCAGATACATACATATGCGTAATGCCCTCTCCACTGCACTGGCAGTGTTTGGCTTAAGTTTAGAGTGATAATCATGCTCATGAGGAATGGTTGGTTTCACCCAACTCAAAGTCTAGTCACCTTTACGAAAGGATACTGGACTGAACCAAACACAACATGCAAAGTGGAGGTCTTCTGAGTCCCAGGTCTAGCTTCTAATGCCATGATTATACTGTGCAAAGAGCACATGAAGTCATGAGAGATGATGCAGGGTGTGTGCAGACGAACTTGACTCAGGGAAGATGACATCTCTGGAGTCTCCTCAGTTTTTATACTAGTTAGTCATAGAGACCCCTCAGGTACATGTGACTAGTTAATCATGCAGACCTTTGAAGGGTACGTGATTAGTCATCAATGCCAGTTTTTCATTCATCAATCTTGACAACAAGGTGTCTGGTACAGAGTTCCTGGCTAGTTTCTCACCTGTCTCCTATCAAATCCTCCTGTTAATTCTGTGATACTGATGAAGGATTAAATCTTCCGGAGTTCCTGAGGCTAAAGGAAAGACAAAAAGCTAGAATTAAGATTATAGAACTGTTTCCTTTCTCTATATAAAATGGTAACAAATTTTCATGAAATAATACTTTCTTTTACCACATATATTTTTCCCTTCCTGTATTTTATCTCATTTAGACTGTTTAGATGTAATTCACTTCATTAACTTCAGGTCTTTCTAATATGTTCAAACTCACAATGTGAAATAGAGTCTAAAGTATCAAAAAGTAAATATATCTCATTTCAAGAATCATCTTTTCCCCTGAAAATATAACCTATATGAAGAAAACATTTTCCTCCAATTAATATAACTTTGATTTTCTCCTCCCTGGGGGAAAGAGGGTTCAGTACATTTAACTACATTTGGGAAATATATATTTTTATTTTGAAACTATTATGAAAACTAAAATGATAGTCCTTTACTGGAGTATTTATTAACTTATTTAGTTAGAAGTACATTTCTTCTCTTTATTGTTTTCTCTCTTTACCAAGCCAATACCCATTGCCGGAGACCTAACTAGTGAAATCCATTATGACGACGTGCTCAGCATGTTTTGCAGATAGAGCCCTGGAGTAGGAGTTAGGTTATGCAGTCCTAGGAGCAAGCTTTCTCTCCACTAACTCTGTGACTTTCAACATGTGTTGTTATTGCTATTGATTTGAAGTAAAAAAATATTTGAGTTAGTTTTATGTCATATCTCTCCTCTAGAATAATAAAAATGTTAAAAATGGTGAGTGAAGGGCTAAGGTTGTACATTTTACATTTTATTTCTGAATCAAATTTTTATAGTAGCCCTGTCTATAAAGAAACTATAAAAGGGATTTGAACATGCAATTATTATTAGAATGTAATTATTATTTTGAACCATATAAAATCATTGTTTTTATAGGTCAAAAACAGACACATATTAAAAAATTAAAAAAAAAATAAAAAAAACAGACACATATTAGTAATTTTGTATGATCACACTTATTTTTTACTTATTAATTAAAGTGACTAAGTATGGAAAATACATATGTGGTGCTTCCTATCCCTAAAGTTATGCATACCTCAGTATAAGGTAATGTTTCTAAGTATTCTATTCTTATTTCCATAATGATCTTCAGGAATAAACCAATATTGGTTAGCAGGAATGTTCTAAAGGCAATCCACACTGATATAGACATTTAAGAGGGATTTATGAATCAGATTTATGAATCAGATAACTGACATGCTAATAACTCTTCTGACTCTCTTTTTAACCATTTAGAACTAAGCATTTCAATTGCAACAGGACATTTCTAAGATTATAGAAGGTTTTGATTGCAAAAAATATTTTAAATGTCATCCTGAAATCAATTCTTAAAAATTGTTTTCCTTGTTTTCAGAGCAAGCTATGGACAGAGAAAAACTGGAATATTGAAATTGTTGAAATTAGAATAGTATATAATGTCATCTTAAATGGGGGGAATTGCAATTGGCTTATGCTACTTTATGTTCAGTATTGTTGTCTCAGAGATGATTCTCATGATTCTTTTCGTCTTTACCACCCTCATCAGCTCTCCATTATTGTCACTATTACCATCTTCAAAATCTGTATGTTATTGGCTATCCTCAGGGTGCTGCAGAAACTCAGAAAATTCAGATATATAATATGAGAAGGAACTGTTTTATACTTCCTGTCATCCTTTCAGGTGGCTGAGTCAAATGGCATATACACAGCTTTCCACTAATGTTTGAAATGCTCTGCTTTTGAATTCACTTATTAAGTTTAATGAAGAATAGGGAATTTACAAAGAGATATGATTATAGAGAAGAAAGGAATTATTGGCAACAAAATAATCCATATCTAGACAGCAAGAATGTGGGATCCAAGGGAGGAAACAGACAAAAGGCATGGATAACATTTCTCTCTTAGATGTTGGTGAATGGTGGATACTGCGTGTCTGCAGAAAACGTCACTGACTACATGGTGAGGCTTGAAGGTTATATTCTAAAATATTATTTTATCATGTTTAAAATTCTTATCATGAGAATTATCCTCTGTGTTAAAAGATGAATTAGTGTACAATCATGCACAGATACAGAGTACTCAGAATTAGTTGTTTCAGTGTAGGTGGGATATGGAGCCCTCCCAGGTAGATTGCAGGTGTGTATGAGCTGAGGTAAAGAGGATAATGGGTACCTGGTGCTATATATGAGGCCAAAATGTTTCTCCATCCTTGATTTTTCACCTGATTATAAAACTGATTTCAAACCTGTATGTTTTGTCAGCAAGAGACGTTTTTTGAACTTACAGTTAGTTTTTTTTTTAAATCGAAAGAATTTGCCATTGTAAGTGAGAAAGGTGTAAACCCTGCTGTGAATTTATCTAATTCAGAAGAAAGCCTGGTTTTGCTGTGGGAAAAGGTGAGAGTACTGTTTCCCTCCCTCTCTCCCTTCCTCCCTTCCTTCTGGCTTTCTCACTTTCTTACCCTTTCTCTCTCTCTCTCTCTCTCTCTCTCTCTCTCTCTCTCTCTCT
>JAKSZT010053887.1:13984139-14146106 GCA_026826555.1 Tolypeutes matacus | reverse complement strand
TCTCTCTCTCTCTCTCTCTCTCTCTCTCTCTCCCCCCTCCCTTCTCTTCCCTCATCCTCTGCTCTTCTCCTTCCCTTCCCCTCTCCTTTCTTTTCCTCCTCTCCTCATCTCCCCTCTCCCCTCTTCATCTCTCTATCTCTGCTTGCCTCTCCTCTTCAACGTGATTTTAAAACAGCTGGAATATTGTATTTCACAAGTGAAAAATTGGTCAATCAAGAACCAAAGACTAAAGTAATGTTTGATATTTACAAAACTTGGCAATTTCCAGGGGTGGTTCAACCTTATAAAACCTGGTTAGAATAAACTTTCTAAAGTACTGCTTTAAACATTTAGCCTACTGTTTTCATCACACATGTGAATGGTGTCATAATTTGCTGTTTGCCTAGATAATATGAAGTTTTATTCATCTTCTTCCTCAAGGGTTAGTCTGCCTAATTTAAAAGACCAAAATTTTGCATTAATTTTTAGGTTTAAAATTACATTTACTAGACAAAAAAGTACAGGCATTTTTCCATAGTTCTCAGAACTCCTCATACAACTACTTTGTTAACTCATAGGTTTGAGAATGTTGGTGGCACAGAGTGGAGATGTTATCTATAATAATGATCAATATTCTCTAGGGATCCAACCATAAAACCATAATAGTTATGGCATTTCTCAACATTGATAAAAATAAAATTCCCCTATCTCAGAGATGTCAAATTCATGTAAACCAAAAAATGCTTCTCTCACATGGGAAACAATAAAGTAGAAATTCACTGACTGAACAACTGTGAATTTTTCAAGGGGCAGGGAATTTTTCTTCCTATTTCTTAATACTCAAGAAAAGTCTGTACCATATACCAATGATTGCTGAGAAATCTTTACTAATATGAATAATTCTTATTTTTAAAAAATAGGTGTTTTACTCCTATGATAATAGATGTGAAAGATTAAGTCGGTTGGCCAATTCATATTTCAGAAAGTGGTGTCAGATATAACCCAAGTGGAACGTGACTTTAAGGCATATACTGCGGAAACAACTTGGTCTACTACAGAAGTCAGAAAAAACTCACCATAGTGAAGTCGTGTATTCCAGCAATTACTTTCTCTTTACTTGAATATTTCAGCATTAGACGTTGATTGCCATCTGTGTTCATGTGCCTTTGCTCCCCTGTGACATTCTGTCAGAAGACCTGGTGATTCTTCTGCTTCACTACTATCCTTTTGGAATTTTGAGAATGGCTTGCTTCCTTGACTTGATTCTGGGCCCTGTGCTCACATCTACTCAGTCCTACCTCATACATCTTTTCTAAGGTTCTCTGAATATCCTTTTACTTGCCCTAAGCCACCTTTAAGAAGGCAAATGGCATGTAAAAGTTAAAGCATTCAGCAAAACCTATTTGTTATTTATCAGTTATGGAGTAGTTTCCTTCTCTAGCCACACCCACAAGCTCCTTGATGCACTCCCCCCTATTTCAATCTGACTGTTAAATTGGATGACCTTAAATAAAAACCATATTATTTCTCTTTACTAGGGAAGAGGAAAAAACACTTTAATGCCTCAGTTTTATTTTTCTGAGGGCAAAAGAAGAATAGAAGCAAAAGATAAGATCAACAATTGGCTAGGGAAAATTTTAGTTGTGTATGTTTGTTGTGTGCGTATGTATGCTGGTTTGTGTGTGTGTATAAAAAGTAAATATGTTAGATGTGTCCCAACCTTCCAAGAATGTATTCAAACTTGATCAAATGAGGTTAGTTTCAAGTTTGGGATGCCTCAGCAAGTGGTCCTGAAGATAACCAGTAGATAACCAAGCCAAAATTAATTTTGGAGTTTCTCATTAACATAGATTAAGAAAAAAGAAAAGGGAAAATGTATACATAGGTAGAGAGATGAATGATTATTTACTACATGATATTTACAACAGCTGAATTACATGGAAAATTCTTCAAACAAGAAACAAGGAAACCAGAATTAAGGAATCTATAGTTCTTATACACATGAAAAGTTGCTTGTTAAAGTCTTTCTGTTTCACTTCTTTATTTGTACAGGCTCATCATTCTTACAGGGAACTGCTGACTCAGCAGGTAATAGCTCCACTTTTATCCTTAGTGAAGTGGCCAATTTATTGGTGACTGAGAGTTTTTAATGGAATACTAGAAAATAAAGTTGCCATGAAAAATTTGGAGAAACTGCTTATTCCTTTGAACACTTTGGATTCCTTTGACAAACTAAGTATGTTAAAATGAAATGTAGTCTAGAATGGCACTAGGAAAGTAGAGGTCCAGACCTATGCCTGCCTCTCATTAGCTGTGTGACATTGTGTAAAACTGCATTTCTTTGTCCAACAATGCCCTCATCCATAAAAGAAGCCTTGGACCAGTTAATTCCTAAGGACCCTTCTAGTTCCAATATTTTGTGGTCTGACTGTTACAGATATTCTACCTCTGAGCTCTTCTTCCAGCTAACTCAGAATATTTATTCTCATAATAATACTATGGATTATCACTTTTTTGAGAGTGTAGAGATTGGCACATCAAGGTGAAGTGACTTGTGACAGTCTTCAAAAGGACGAAAACTGGAATCTACTCTGCTGTATTCATTCTGTTATTCTGTCAATAGTAATGGTGCACACTACATGGAACGTATAAACTAGAATACAAATGTTCTTCAAATACTACCCATAATCCAGTGCTGTAAGTCATAGAAATGAAGTCTTTTCAAACCTGCCAGTACATATTAAGAGCATCGCGCTTGCTGAGGTGATAGGATAACAGTGCAGTTTAGAGAGAAGAAAGCAATGTTAACAACAACTCTTTGAACTTCTGTAAGCTAAGGCCAATCTATATTCCGTCAAACTTCTTGAGACAGAGAGAACCTGGGCTGGACTGGGACTTTCTGGCTCCTTGTAACTCTTGATGTGAGGTACTGAGGGTCTCTGATAAGTTTGAGGAACATGTCTCTATGAGCATTAATGTTGCTTTTCAGAACGATCAGAAAGGCCTGATTTGGGTTTCTAACTTCAATCCAAATCTGCAGAGTCTTGTATCCTCCCCAAACTTTGGGACTTGCAGAAATCCTAGGATTGGGAAATGTGAATCCAGACTGCTTACTTATTGTGCCAGGTTTCTCTTGATATTGTAGCAAATTACCACAAATTTGTGTGTTTAAACAAAATAAATTTATCTTACATTTATGGATCCCAAAAATCCTAAAATTAAGTTGCTGTCAGGGCTGTATTCTCTCTAGAGGCTCTAGGGGGATCTGTTTCCCAGCCTTTATCAACTTCTAGAAGCTGCCTCTATTCCTTGGCTCATGGCACATACCTCCATCATCAAAGCTAGCAGCAAAGCATCTTCAAATCTTACTCTGACTTTGACCTTTCTGCCATCCTCTTATAAGGACTCTCATGATTACATTGGGCCCACCTCAATAATCAAGGATAAGCTCCCTATTTCAAGATCCTTAACTTAATCATATCTGCGTGGTTCATTTTTCCATGCGAGGTAACATATTCACAGGTTCTAGGGATTAGGTAGGATGTGGCTATCTTTGGCAGCTATTTTTCTTTCTGCCATACATACTGTGATGGCAAATTTTATGTGTCAACTTGGCTAGGTTATAGTACCCAGTTATTCAATCAAACACTAATCTAGGTATTGCTGGTGATGGTATTTCTGTAGATGTGGTTAACATCATAATCAGTTGATTTTAAATAAAGGAGATACCTCAGCAATGTAGGGGGGCCTCATCAAGTCTGTTGGAAGGTCTTCAGAAAAAAACTGAGATTCCCCTGAGGAAGAAAAATTCTGCTTCAAGGCTGAAACGTCAGCTCCTGCCTGAGAGTTTGCACCCTGCTGTCCTGCCTTACAGATCTCAGACTTGCCAGCCCCATAATCATATAAACTGGGTTATTCAAATAAATCTCTTTATACGCACACACACACACACCCCTAACCTACCTCCCACACACCAAACACATACACACACACCTATATACATAATTGGACATTGATTGATTGATTGATTGAATATATTGAAATACATTGAAACATATTGGTAACAAATTTAAAAAATGTATACATATATATTAACTAAAGTGAAAGGGTCCATCTGGATATGCTCTACTCTCCAAAATTGTGTTGTTGTTTCAATTGGATAAAAATGTTTTCCCTGTTCTCCACTGGGAATAATAGTGGCTGGACAATACAAAGGAAAAGATGTTTCAGTGATGTATCGCAAGCTCCGAAAATAGTGTCTGGCAAATATTACATCTTCAAAAAAGATTTTAAATGAATGACTAGAGATAAATCTCAGGTACTTCAGATAATATATCTTCATTGTCTTGTTTTCAACTGTCCCACACTTTGCACCAATTTTAATAGATTACTAACTTTAGCTTGTCAATTCTTCTTTTCTTTCCTGTATTCTTAACTTGTAGATCAAGGTTTGGCACTCCTAAGGAATCTGGCTCAAACTCATCACTCTAGTTTTTTCAACCATGGGTACAACCAGAAGGAAAAGTCACCCTAGCTCTGGCTTTGGGATATAGACGGTCACCAGTTTACTTAGCAGGTGTCTTAAGTGTGCCCATCTAAGCCAAGATCAATATTTGATAATTTTATAACAAATGCTTCTTTAAATCACTTTCAAATGGTTTCCATGAAGTGGTTGGAGTCAAAAAGGAAGAGATTTTCTGTCCAGTGTTTAAAATGTTTCTAAAGATAAAACTGTTACCCCTTGACTTTTCCTAATCATCCTTTGTTTCCTTCATTGGGTTAGAAACGAAAATATTCTTCATATTTCTAAAGTGATTCATTTCCTCTGAGGCGTTTTTGCAGATTTGTAGTATCCCATAGTTTTGCCAGCATGGCTTTGAGGGCAGTGCTAGATTTATAAAAAACAAAGCCCTGTGTGAGAGACAAGGGTTTTAGAGGTGACACTGTAATGCCAATTTTTGAAACATGCTGGTAATAAACACTGATGTTTGCCCCATTTGATGACCTGCTAGCCTAGTGCAGTAATTGGTCACATATGCTGCATGCATTCTGTTTTTAAAATGTTTACAATATAAATGCATTATTCTTTTGACATCTACCATGTCATAATATAGTTGGGGTAGTGGACAGAGTCACTAAAATGTTAATAACCAAAGGTATAAAAATATTTAATTTGTCATGTCATTTGGATCCTCAGGAAGTGAAATTATTTTTGCTGGCCCAAGCACAGCTCCAGACCTCTTAATTCTCCCTCTGTTGGCTTCACGACTCTGCACACTGAGCTCCTTGCATGTCATATTCTGCTGGAGAGAACAAGATGACAAGGCTCACTCTGTGTGTGTAGCAGCCCAGCAGGTGAGTTTTACTTGGATGAGCCAGGAGCCATTCTTGGCCAAATAGATGTCTTATTAGCAAGCATGAAAGGATGAAATAAATTCAACTAAAACTTATTTTAGAGAACATATTTTGCAAGCATATCAGATATCATTTATATTCATTTGTCAATTCCTTTATACAGAAAATAAATTTTTGGCTTAAAATGCTATAGCTCTCTGGACAGGTCGACTCACCAAAGAACTTAACATTTTCTTTTTAAATTGGAACATATGTAGAGACATCAAATTTATATTATAATCTTTTATTATCTGTATATTGGGTAGGTTAACCAATGCACAATGCCAAATATGAGACTGAGGTGTGTACAAAGGCTTTCCATATTACCCTCAGTTCATGAAATTTATAGCACCAATTTTGCCAAGAACAATTTTATAAATGGATTAAGCTGAAAGAACAATAGAAAATTTCAAGACTGAAGAGAGTGAATTGAATTCATCATGTCTTTTCAAATGGAGTTTGCATCCAAATACCCTCCATTTCTTTCCTTCTCTAAATCTTCCATGTTGCTAGATTAGGAGGCTTAGTCTTAGTTTCTTCTCTAATATTTTTCCTCCTTTTATCCCATATACATAATATACCATACTTAACCATATCCTGCAATTTTTCAAACTTTTTCTTTTAATCTGATCATCTCTTAGTTTCCATTCATAGGATCTGACTTAGACTGTTAACTAGTCTCTTGAACTCTACTTACAGGCAGCACCTGCCCTTCTCCAATACTCACAACTTCACTCTATATACTCTTCTTTTTACTGGAATCCTGGAAACATAAATTATTATTTACTCCCTACTGCAGAAATACCCTTTTCCCTTGGAATCGATCACACCATACTTTCTTAGTTTTTTAAAAGTATTTTTTTCTTAATTTCTCTCTTTCTTCTATCAGTCTCTTGTGTTGGCTAATTCTTCTCTACTCAGCTTTCAATGCTGCATCTTTCAGTCTTCACACTGTTTGCAATCTACCTAGTAATGCTGTCCATACCCACAACTCTAATTGTGATTACTAAATTGACTTTCCCTTGGGAAGCAGATGTGGCTCAAGCAGTTGAGTTCCTGCCTAACACATAGGAGGTCCAGGGTTCGGTTCCCGGTGCCTTCTGGAGAGGATAGGCAGGTGTGTGGGCTGATGTAACAAGATGACGCAACAAAGAGACACAAAGAGGAAAGACAATGAGAGACACAATAAACCAGGAGCTGATGTGGCTCAAGTGATTGAATGCCTCTCTCCCACATGGTGGTCCCAGTGCCTCCTGAATAGAAGATGAGCAGACACAGACAGCACACAACAAATGGACACAGAGAGCAGACAATGAGCGCACAACAAGGAGGGTGGGAATAATAAATAAAATAAATCTAATAATTCAAACATACCTTAAAATTAGCATGTCTTTATCTGAATTATCTCCTTCCCCTAACCAGGAACTTCTTCCGAGTTTCTTATAATAAATAATATCACCACCACCTCTAATTGTTCAAGTCAGGTTGCTTTCAATAAACCTCTTTCATTCTGCATCTGGTCTCCTATCTCTGAAAGATCTCTTAAATGCTTCCAATTCTCTCCTGCTCTTCACAACTTCTGTAATCTAAGCCAATTCCACCTCTTACTGGGATCATTGAAATGGCCTCTAAGCTAGTTTCTTTATATTCATTCTTAACGACCAACATCCCTAACATGGCTCTACAGACACCTGTTATATAATTTCACCCTTGGCTATTTATATTTCTCATGGCACTCTCCCATTTGTTTTTTGCATTGTTTTACTCTTCACAAATGGTGTACTTTATCTTTTTAGAACTCCTGCCTTTTCTCTTCTATTTACTTGGGACACCCTTCTCCATTCTCCTTCTTGTATGGATTCTCATTATCCTTGAATTCTCAACTTAAATGTGCAATCCATCGAGATAGCCATCCCCACACCACATTAGGTTTCCCCGTAGGTGCACATTAACTCTAATACCATTCTGTCTTTTCTCTGAGCACTTTTTCCTCACCAACAAGTATACTTTTATTTGCATTTGTGAATATAAATACATATTTGTCTTACACACTAGATTATAAGCTCCATTGGGCAAAAACTATGTTCATCTTATTCAATGACATATCATCTTTGCTATAAAGATGCATGATATATATTCAACAAATAAATTTAATAAATAAAGGCCAGATGAATCCTCCTAAAATTTGGCTTTCATCATATCCCTTCATTATTAAAACAGAAAAAAAAAACATAGAATGCTTTCTTGCTTCTAAACTCCCTTTTGTAGCTTTCAAGAGTACATAAGATTCAGTACTTCATGTTCTACATGACCTGGGTTCAATATGCACATATGCACTGTGTTCCTACAGCAAAGTTTGGGAAATGGTGTGGAATAAGTTGCATATACACTATTGGTTCCAAAGGTCTAGTAACCCAAGTTTTGTAAGAGAATGTAATTCAGAATTGTGGAACTGAATGAAATGACACAGAACAGAATACATTCAGGCACTTTAGTACCATTTGGGTATGAGCTCTGTAAGTGAAAATCAAAATTATTCTTAGAAAGACTGAAACAAATGGTTGGAGGTAGCCTTATACTCTGTAAGGAGAAATGATGTACAGTGATTGTATGGGAATAGTACTTTAGAATACCATGACTACAGAGTAAGAAAAATACAATGCTCTGTAGAAGTGGAATTGTATACATATAATATTTGAAGCAAGAGAAATTTTGGGGAGATAAAATGTCTTGAGCAAAATAAAGAAAGTTTGTTAAAGCCATTATAATATACTATATTTTAGTAACAGTCTACTTCTTGACTCAATGATTTTGAAACAACCCAATCAGAATCTTGGACATGAGAAAGCATGTAGATTAACCAGGAAGGTTGACTCATTCAGAATTCATGGTTACAACCAATAGAAGTAAACTGTGGCTGAAAGACCTCAAAGGAATTGTAGAAGTCATATGGTCGAATCCCTTCAACTTTTAACCGACAAAATTAAGAATGGTTTAAGCTACATCTCTGAGGTCTCACTGTTCATTTGTATTAATGCCATTGGCCATAATTTCCTTTTATACTGTCATATTCCTTTTAATGTGTTTAATTTCACTCCAATGATTTCTTGTGGTTCTTGGGTATGAGCACTTATATGAATCTCCATTCACTTTTCTTTCCTATAGATGATGGATTAATGTAAAGGGATTTGAAAAAATGTGTTAAGCTTCACAGCAAATGTTATGAGTAAATATAAATTAAGAATTTGCATTTTGAAATGAAAAGGTATTAGAGGCCATTCTGCTAAGCTTTACAATGTTGTGAGAGAGGAATGAAAATATATTATTTGCATTTTCTTGACATGTTCTATTTCATTTGCCAAAGCTTTGCCATTTGTGAGTAACACAGACAAGTGAAACTCCTGCCAATAAATATTTGATATTGTAGCAGTATATTTATATGTCACATATATAAATTTATATGTACAGAGAAATACTATTAGCACTATAATAAAATATTTCTTTCTGACTTGTCATGAAAAATATTTCAATCTTGCTTTCCTATGTTTCTATATGCAATATTATGAGTTCTCTTGGATTGTAGGTTTGAATCAGGAAAACTAAGTTTAATTTTTGAAGGTAGTTTAATAACTGGACATTGTCCAAATAACCTTACTTCTGCTTTTCCTCCAAGAGTTCTTTCTTTATCCCCAACCATAGTTTATTATAATTTAATAATTCATCATAAAGAGCTAAGGTGTAATACCTATGTGGATTTTCTAACAGCTAAGCTACATAGAGAAGTTTAAAATCAGGTGCACATAGTTAAAATCTTCCTTTCTTTAGACATGTCAAATCTTTTGGTGAATTAAATTTTTTATCAATCAATTGAGCCAACTATATGCTTATTATTGTTTTTGGCAAGGTAAGTGGTATACTCCAGGAATACAACAAGCAATTATAATGATATAGAGATAATTACTAAATATATATTTAGTTAAGATTTATGCGAAATGCCATTTTTTTTTAACTTTTATAGAGAATAAAGTTTATTATACAGGTTGAGGTAAAAGGGAAAATTTGATCTAGATTCAAATTGCTATATGCATGCTTTGTTTATTTAATTTAATTTTACTTTACTTTATTATTTTATTTTATTTTTAAAGAAGCTTTAGATTCCATAAATGATAGTCAAAAATATAGGGGGAGTCCCATATATCCCACCCCTCTCCCTCCCACACTTTTCCATTAACAGCATCTTTCATTAATGTGGTACACTTGTTACAATTGATGAAGACACATTGAGGTATTGCTACTAACCATGGTCAATAGTTTGCATTATAGTTACGCTTTTCACTGCACATTTTTATAGGTTTTGACAAAACGTATAATGGCCTGTATCCATCATTTCAATGTCATTCATAACAATTCGATTGTCTCCAAAATGCCCCATGCTACACCTCTTCTTCCGCCTCCCTCCCCTCAGAACTTCTGGTGGCCACTGCCTTTCTATCAATGTTACAAGATCTTCCATTGCTAGAATATTAAGTCTAATTTAGTCCATAGTTGCATTTCCCCCTTGTATTAGTCAGCCAATGGGGTGCTGATGCAAAGTACCAGAAATCTGTCGGCTTTTATAAAAGATATTTATTTGGGATAAAAACTTACAGTTACAAGGCCCTAAAGAGTCCAACTCACGGTTACTTCCTCACCAAACTCTGTGGCCATGTGTTGAAGCAAGAAGGAGGGCAACATCTGTGAGGGTTCAGATTTCCTCTTCCTTCTTAAAGCTCCATGGGTCCAGCTTCTTCTGATCTCAGCTGTAGGCTGGCATGTGGCTCACTTATTTCCAGGCTCAGCTGCTCTGGTCTCTTCACAAGGTCAGCGTTAACTATCAGGTGAATGGCTCATCTCTCTCCAGGGCCCCAACATCAAGTTCTCTCCTCTTCCGTGCCTATGTAGCTCTCTCTATTCCTCTGTGTCTTCTCCTGTGTATCTACTACTGTGTTCTTCTTTAGTGAGTGTCTGCTTGTATAGCCCACCAAGGGGGCATGGACTCAAACCTGCACTCCCTAATGACATGGGTGAATTAAAGCCCTTATCTTAACATAATAAGGTAAATGTAAAACCTTTTAATTTAATACAATTAAAGGGTATCACACCCAGAGGAACAGACCAGTTTACAAACATAATCAATATCTCTTTTTGAAATTCATAAATAATATCAAAGTTCTACACCCTTTATGTTTGTTCATTAATCAATCTGAGGATTTTAGGATGGTGATGCTCACTCTGCTTCTGATTGAGAGGGGGCTTAGATGCCATGGGGCAGATGGATGTAACTGTCTTGCTTGCCATTGCAGTTACTTTCTGTTTTTTGGGATGGGCATTGTCTGTCATTTTGTTAGATGTCCTGGGTGAGTCTGATGAACTGGAGAGTAGGTGTTGCAACACTGCTGAGATCCAGGGCTCAGCCGGCATATGAACAGACCAAAGATTTAATTCTTTGGTATATATATTTAATGAGCATAGTGCTAATTACAGGTTCAAATAAAAGGGGCAGAAAAGCCATGTATAGGGAAATTATAAATGAACCTAACTCTGTTACATTGGGGAACATATATTCCAAGGTAAGACCCACTGACGGTGCTGAATTCATGAGATTGTCTGCTCTGCCTATAGTGTCTAGATGTCTCTGGAGCCCTCAGGAGCACCCCTTCTTGATGCACTGTTTACTGTGTCAGTCAGTGAGATCCTGTTGGGACGTGCATAAGCATAACCTCTGGAATGACCTCCTGACATAATTCCTATACTACACAATAAATTCATTGTCTTTGAAATCAACTTGATCCTCAATTCTTCCTCCTACCTTTTTATGTTTACACTTTTAGCATTCTTTTCCTTTCTGTCTTCCTTAGCAGCTAGTGGCCCAAACAAACTGAGGTGACCTCAAGTTTTATTTCACAGAAGAATTAAACACCATAACATGTAAAGTGCATCAAACTTCCTGCCTTCTGATTTACAAATCCATTTTCATCTTAATCCATCAACCCCATCAGCCTTTCCTTCTGGTTTCAATAGATGATGTGCCCTTCAATTTTTAAGGCCATTTACTCCACTAATGCTTTTTTTGTTTCACCATGATTCTTGCCACATTACCAAGCCCTCTCTTGTATGTTTGGTCTCCTATCTATTGGCACTATCCCGTCAGCATTTAAATTTTGTCATGCCTGTCTCTTAGAATACAAATGAAAGCTAAACCATATGTCCTTCCAGCTTACGCTTCATGTTGCTTTTCTCTTTCTCTCACATATTATCTCTCTCATACACATACAGAAACCCTGAATTTGTTGTTTCTAAACTCATTACCTCCATTTCCTCAACCTTCTATAAAGCTCTTACCTTGCTCTATCATAGTTACATGCCATGATGTTTATCCTCTCCATAAAGTCACTACTGAGCTCCATTTTGCCATTTTTCTTGAATAACAACAATGGTGCCCAATTGGCCCCTAAATCCTCCCTTTTCCTTCTACAATCCTTTCTCTATATTAAAGCCAGAATGGTATGTAAAATGTAAATTATATATGTTATAGTGCTTAAAACCTTAGAGTCAAGTACTGATGTTTTTAAGATAGTGTTCAAAATCCTATGGTTTACAAGGTCCTCTACTATCTGACACCTGCCAGTATTTCCAGCTTTATCTTTCTCTACTTTTTCCCTTTTCTTCTAAGCCCTAGTCATATCTAACTTCCTTTAATGCAACAAATTCTTTTTTACCCTGAGCCTTCCTACATGCTACAAGGACTATTTTGATGTTGAGAATTTGGTACAGGGCTCCTCCCAATATAGGCAACTGGTAACTCAAATATGGTATCTCACTGAAGGTTTACACTTGGGGCTTTGATTCAAGTGAATGCCAATTTCAAAGAAGTCTCATCTGATGGATGGTGGAAAGAATGACTTTTCAGTAAGCAGAAGTGGTCATAGAAACATTGGTGACTATTTTGGCTCTGGGTAATGAGCATAACTTGGAAGGAATCTCCAGTGAGCACCTTAGGTCATGTAGAAATATGGTCCCACCTTTCCAGGAGAAGATGCTTGCAAAAGGTCTGTCAGAACTTTTGACATTTAAGACATCAATCCAGTCCCAACAGATTAGAAAGATAATCATTAATCTGAGTCCATTAGATGTGACCCAACATGTCAGGGTTATAGGTAGGCTGAAGTCAGCCAGGTACTTTTGTACTAGCTTTAGATCTCACCAATGGAAATAGAATCACTGGCTCAGACCTGATCATAGCTAAATCTCTTAACTTATATTGGTAGATCACATTCTATTTATAGACAGATGTATTTTTTTTTTCCCTACAGAGTTTGAATAAAATTTAAAAATTGGTTTCCAGTATTTAAATATTGGGAGATTTCATGGTGAATTTTGTATTTTTTAATGAAACATAGAAATAACTGACAACACTGGGTCTACATTTCTACATTGGTTAGAGCTGAGTAGCTGCTGTCCTGTTTAGGAGGGTCATGGGGTTTATGGTTCTCCATCCCTGCCTCCCTTACCAATCTATTTTGGTGCACAGTCATCCCAGGTCTGGGTCCTTTCATGATTCATTTACAATCTCTGCTTGTACACAGTGCAGGGTGCATCCTAGGGGAAGTCAATGACTGTTAAGATTGATGTTTGTGTATATAAAGGTAATAATGTAGTGTTCTTTGGTCTAATTAGAAAATTTCAAAACTAGAGGATCAAGTGGAGATAGGGCTTGCCATTCTCCCATGTTTGTAAAAGATACCAAAAAGTGGTAGCAAAGCACTCAACGTGAAATTAGGAGTTCATTGAAAGTTTTAATTTCCACTTGGAAAAAAAATCACTCTTTTCTGCCAACATTAGTAAATGGTTTAGTGGAAATAGCATTCAACAGATAAACTACCTCATAATTCAATACCAGCCTTGATGTAACTAATAATGCAAGATTATTTAGAACATTTGATGATTTGCTGGGCCTCAGTTTTCCATTTGAAAATAAAAGCATTTGAAATTATGGCTCTCCAAGGCCACTTTCGTTTCTAGCATTCAATTACTCCTTGGAAAACATACTACATTTAATTATGAGTTATCATAATCTCAACAGTGTCTAGGTGTTTCTGGCCTCATAGCTCTTAAAGTAGAATATATTGAAATGATTATTTATCTAACCAGTATATTAGCTTTTTGATCTGCTCTCTTATTAAAATACTAAAATTACCAAAGCCAGCTCTTTATCTGTGATTCTGAGTCTCTAGGTTTCAATACAGAAACACATGAAAATCAGTAGAATATTTTTCCAGCATCAGTTTTTGATGCCAAATAGCAAGGTCTGCTTCAGCACTTATTTTATATGTGCTGTAAATCAAGTTTTCTAACCAAGTAGATTTTATCCAGAGCTTATTGTATATGCATTTTCCCTTTGTACAGTACTAAAAATGTTCTTTTATCATGGCAAGGGTAAGAAAACGTTGCTTAGATTGTGTTTATTTTCTAGCGTAAACGTGCTGACAGCTGTTAATTCTGTTTGATCTCTTTCAAGATACCATTTATTATGGTAATACAATATACATTTTAAAGTTGTCTAGACAGAGTGTTTTCCTTTAGCTCTATACCAGAAGTGACCTAAGTTGTGTTTACTAATATCTAACATTTTGTATGACTTTCCCAGAAGGCAATATAGTTGGACTTGGGCATCAGTGTTCAAATCTCACCTCTACCCTTTCCTAGAGGAATAAAATTGTTTATGTTACTTAATACTTCTGAGACTTTTTCCTTACTGAAAAATTGATTTGGTGTTAAAATATATTAGCTAATTCATAAGTTTGTGTGAATCCTTAATGAGATAATGCATTAAATTGCTGAGCTCAGAACTAATACTTGCTGTTAATAATAGCAATACTACTAGTACTGCTACCACTACAACTATTTTTACTGCTAAAAAGCTTTGAAAGGAAAAGACTTTCTCTAAAACCCATTTCTCCAGTTAGCTTGGTAAATTAATTCTAGTAAGGCATATAGATAACTTTTGATATGCCTTAAGAATTATCTTGGATATCTTAACAAGAGCTAATATATTTATGGAATTTCTTTCAAACATCTTCCTCTCATAAAATTAAGCTCAGTGATTTCAGAATAATGTTATACATTTATAAAGAAAACCTTGAAAACTATCCTGAATATATAGGAGAATAACCTAATGATCAGCAATGGAGAAAACAGAATGGTCAAATTACAGCAATTAAATCAGAGAGATGCAAGAAAGAAAAGGTTATACAGGAAAGAGTGAGTGAGTACTTTGTTATTAGAGATAGTTATAACAGATACTGCAAGTGATCATCTTCATCTTCTTGATCTTAATACTACCACACAGTAGTATTAGAAAGAATAGGAGGAGACAAAAGTAAGCAGATCACCATGTAATGGAGGCAAACATTTATCACCAGTAAGCCACCCCCAGAACACTGCAGACTTTGGAAAAAGCATGGCTTGCTGATACCATGCTCTGGGACTCTAGCTTCCAAAACTCTGAGAAAGCAAATTATTCCTGTTGGTTGAGCCAACCAGTATATGTTACTGTTAAAGCACCCCTGGAAAACTAATGCAACATTGATGAGTCTAGAATGATATCTGTCACTCAACGTCCACCTTTGACTCAAGCAAGTACAAGGAGATGAAACGTAATAAAAGGGAGAACAAAAAGTTTAGAATAGTTTCAGAAATTTAGTTTTAAATGGAGATAATTAGAGGCAATAATCTTTTGTAACCTATATAAATGATCTCCAAAAATTTTGCTTCTGTACTTACAAAAGACATTTTAAAAGTTATATAACCCCTTGCACATTTTTAACTTGACTTCCTAACATTTTCATCATAAATTTATATAGCTCCAAAGGATATATCTAATACACTGTATTTACTGAAGTTTATAAAATAAAACTTTTATATCATTCTTTTAAAGGAATCCACTCTAATCTAAATGCATACTGAGTTCATATCACTATTTATTTGTTTAAAAATACACAAGTTTGTGTATTCAGACAGAAATGTGTGTTCCTATTTCTTCTCAAACTCTATTTCCATTTTATGTCCTGACAAATATTATCTCAAACTAAAATGTAATACTAAAGCAATATATTTACATTTGAAAATATTTTGTTCACCCAGCAATACTATTTTGCAAATATTGTTTGGATGGGGATTAAACCTTATTTTAAGAAGTTCTGGTAATTATAAGTTTCTGATATTTTTTTCTCTTGGATTGAGTTATATTATAATATTATTAGTGCAGAATTTATGTAAATAGCATAATTTGATTTAGGTTTTAATTAATAACAAATAAATACAGTAAATATCATTGGAAATGCATTTGTTAATGACAAGAATGGGACTTTTTACAATTATTTCATTTATGTATAAATGAGTACTTATTTATGACCAGATTGAGAAAGACTTCAATATCAAATTTATTCTGATATTCCTATCTATATATATGAAAACTTGTTCACATAAATAAGTAGATGGGAGTTAAAGATGTTTTATACTGGCAGGGTCCCTCAATTCTTAAAACCCTGTCAATGTATAACATTGATTTATAACATAGAATGCTAAAAATCACTTAGTGATTGAGTATCAAAAGTCTTTTTAGACCCTCCTTAATCAAGATGGCAGAGTGAACTACTTCAGGGCTCTGGTGCCTACGAAAGCTTTGAACAGTCATCAAGAACTGGCAGAAAAAGCTTTCTCAAAGCTCCAGAAAACAGCTAAAGTTCTGCAGTAACAGGGCCAGTGCTAAGTCAAGATGATACCTAGTTAAAAGCAGTAGGATCTCATGGAGTGCTGGCTGGCCACTCCCCCAAGCTCCACAGGCCCAGCATGGAGCTGGCCCACACTCTCAGTGTATGGATCCCTGGACCTGGTTATAGAGGGAAAAGAATAACCTTCATGAACCTGCTTGGAGCATGTATGTCTGGCCCAAACTATTTGGTGGTGGACTCAGAAAACTTGAATATAAGACAATTAAAATCATTCAGTTCATGGAGCAGAAAGAAGAAAGAACAAAAAAAGTGAACAGAGCTTGAGGAACCTGAGACATCATCAAGCATAACAATATATGCATTGTGGAAAACCCAGAATGAGAAGCTTGAGAGAAAGGGGAAGAGACGATATTCAAGGAAATAAAGATATGCATATACAAATATAAGGTGCTCAATGAACTCCAAACAGGATAAATTCAAATAGACCCATGCTACAGCCTATTATAATCAAACTGTTGAATGCCAAAGATAAAAAAAAAAAAAAAATTCTGAAAGCCACAAGAGAGTAGTAACTTGTCACAGACAAGGGAACTTCTATAAAGGTAAGTGGTGATTTCTAATTAAAAACCATGATGTCAAAAAGGCAATGGGATGACTAATTTAAAGTGCTGAAAGTATAAAACTGCCAGTGAAGGATTCTATATCTGGCAAAACTGTCTTTCAAAGATGAGGGAAAGATTAAGATGTTCCCAGATAAATGAACACTGAGGGAGTTTTTCAGCACTACATTGGCCCTATAAGAGATGCTAAAGAGAGTTCTACATGTTGTGAGGATGGCACAATAGGCATTAGATCAGAGCTAAATGAAGAGATTAAGTTCTCTGTTGAGGGAAATTACAGGGATAAGTAAAAAAGCCAGTACTATTGTATTTTTGGTTTATAACTCCACTTTTTACTTCCAAAGGGATTTAAACAGCAAATGCAGAAAATGTAAGATAAATCAGTGGCCTTGGACTCATAATGTATAAACATGTAATTTGTGATAAAAACTACATAAAGTTGGGGTGGTTGTGGAAGGGTACAGGAAAAGTTTGTGTATTCTACTGAAGTTAGGTTAGTATAAAAACAAATGAAAATTTTTACGGATTTAGGAGAATAAATTTAAGCCCCATGGTCATAAAAAGATAATATCTGAGAATATGCAAATTAGTAGAGGAAGAAAATAAAGTGTCAGGGCTGGGGAGTAGGAGAAATGGGGAGTTAATATATAATGGTTATAGGGTTTCTATTTAGGAAAATAGGAAATTTTTAGTAATGGAAGGTGTTAAAGGTACCAAAATGTTGTTAATATGATTAATCCTATTGAATAGTATGCCTGGAAGAAGTGGAGTTGGGTATGTTTATGTTGTATATATTTCCCTACAGCTAAAAAAATGAAAAGAAAGAGCAACTAAAGAGACAATGACAATCAAATGTAATGCATGATCCCAGAAGGGATCTAGCAAAGGAGGAGAAAAGACTCAAAGGGACATTATTGGAATGTATAAATAAATTTGAATATAGACTATAAGCTTTATGTCATTGTTAAATTTCTTGAACTTTATAACTGCACTTAAGGAGGTTACATAAGTGAGTAGTATTCTTATTCTTAGAAATGTGCATAGCAGTATTGAGTGTTTAAGAAGCATGATGTGTACAACCTACACTCAAGTGTTTGGAAAATGTATTGACAGATGGACAGATGGATGGATAGTTAGATAGCAAATAGATAGATCAAACAAAATGTGGCGAATGTAGCAAAATGTTGGAATTGGTGATTCTGGGTATCTAGTGGATAAGGGCATGTTGGAGTTCTTTGTATGGTATTTGTATTATATTTTTAACTGTCTTGTAAGTTTGGTAGTATTTCAAAATAAAAAGTAAAAAACCCAAATTTTAATGATTTACCATCTATAAGTCAATGAAGTTTTCCTGTAGTTTTATAGACAGAAAATAATTGTAAACAATTTGGCTTGCAAACAATTTGTTACCCAATAATTAGGTTTCTGGGAAGTAATCTAAAATAACATTACTAAGGTTCATCAAATGACTATTTAGGTACTTTATGCTTTTCTACTTAGAGGTACCTTGTTTAATATGATATACATAAATTTTGAAAAATTTAAATAATCAATTTAAACATCATTTCCAATAATTTTTTTGATAACTTGGTTGTGCCTTACCATGTATGTTTTTCACTTTAGAGCTGCAAGCACAACTGAGAAAAGGTACTTATTTACTAGTAGTTTGAAATTGTTAAATAAAAATTATTCCTGCTGTCCAATTCTATAGAATATCTTAATTTATAATATGCCAACATGGATCACAATAAGAGTTTCTAATACCATGTTTCCACCCTAAAGATAAATATGTAGAGGATTGCAAAAGATCTGATGTACTACAGTGCCTTAATTAAAAGATACTTGACTACCATTAATAATTTGAATTATTTATTTGCATGGTACACAGAAGATTTTATACCCTAGAGTAGTCATAGTAAAATATATAATGAGTATGTGGCATATTTTTCTTTTATACAATGGAGAAGAGTTATTATAAAAGGGAATGAGGGATAAGAAAGAAAATATTTTATTGTCTATGGATGCATGGTAAAGGCAAAAGAGGGAAATTAGAAACTGGACATTTGTTTCATTGAAACCATCCATGCTTTTGTATAAGGATACAGGGTAGGGATATATGTCACATATGTTGAAGACTGCTAAACTGTATTACAGAATGTAGTTCCAGTTGGGCATGAGGAATCAAGGGTACATCTCACTTGTGCTTGTACTTTGTGGAATACAATGTGCATTATATAATCAGACTCTATATCTGTCTGGAGGTGAGACAAAATGACAGAATCCCTGGGCATTGTGGATGCTTTCTTAATTTCAAGAATGACTGCAGGAATCCATGACAGATATCTCATTCCTGGGACTAGTTAGCATAAGTTTGAAGAGCATTGAAGTTCTTAAGGAATGAATGAAGTCTGAGTCAGAGAAAGAATGCTTTCTACTTACTGTGATTTAAAAAATCCTTACCAGATGAAGCATATTTACCTAGGAAACTGATTAATATTGAAATTTAGAAGAAATTTTGTGTTATGTTTTCTGAATTCTAAACAGATAAAATAACAGTGTTAGGGGGTCCAAGATGGCAGAGCAGGTAATGGCAGGCTGCACTTAAGTGGAATCAAGTGTCAAAGAGGACCCTTAACACAAAGCCAAAGAAAAATAAAACACTAGACAAGAGAGAGAAAACTAACCAACATGAAAAAAAAAATCAAGATAAACAAATGTTTAGACACCAGTAAAAAATTACAAGTCATATAAAGAAACAGGAAGACATGGCCCAGTCTAATGAACAAACTAAAAAGCAGGAGGAGACACATAATGTTGAACAACTAAACAAGGATGTCCAAACAAATATCTAAAATGAACACAATGAGATAATGTAAGAGCTAAAGGATATTAAGAAGACATTGGGAGAACATACAGAAGAAATTGTAAACATACGTAAAAAGATAACAGACCTTATGGTAAAGAAAGGCACAATTAAAGAAATTAAAAAATACACTAGAAGCACATATCATCGGATTTGAATAGGCAGAGGAAAGAATTAGTGATGTTGAAGATAGGACATCAAAAATTGGACAGATAGTAGAAGAGAGAGAGAGAGAGAGAAAGGAAAAATTCAGCATGGACTCATGGAATTGAATGACAGCACAAAATGCTTAAACATATACATTATGGGTGTCCCAAAGAAAGAAGAGAAGGAAAATGGGACAGAGGGAGTGTTTGAGGAAATAATAGCCAAAAACTTCTCAACTCTTATGTGGGACATAGATGTTCATGTCCAGGAAGTGCAGAGAATTCCAAACAGAATAAATCCTAGCATACCTACCCCAAGACACATACTAATCAGATTGTCAAATGCCAAAGGTAAAGAGAGAATCCTGAAAGCAGCAAGAGAAAAGTGATCCATCACATAAAAGGGATGCTCAATAAAATTAAATGCTGATTTCTCATCTGAAAACAGTAGAGGCAAGAAAGCAGTTGTTGACATAATTAAAGTACTGAAAGAAAAGAACTGCCATCCAATAATTCTGTATCCATAAAAATTGTCCTTTATAAATGAGGGAGAGATCAAAATATTCACATATAAACAGAAATTGAGAGAATTTGTCAATGAGAGTCCTTCAAGGAATATTAAAGGGAGTTCTGAAGGTTGAAAGAAAAAGACAGGAGAGGGAAGTATAGAAGAGAGCATATAACAGAAGATTATTAGAATGAGTAATTAAAAGGGTAAAAAGAGAAACAAAAGTAAAATATGATATATATAGGCCTAAAAAATGGTTAAAGTAAGTACTGCCTTTACAGTAGCAACATTGAATGTTAATGGATTAAGCTCCCCAAATATTTGAAGCTATAATTAGCAGTTTGATATTGTTTATGAATTCCAAAAATAGATATTGGATTGTGTTTGTGAACTGGTCTGTTTCTCTGGGCATATAAGATTGGATTGGATCAGAGGTTTCACTTTTACTTGATTAAATAATGATTAAGGCTTTGATTGGGCCACGTCAGTGGGATGTTGAGTGCCCATCCCCTTGGTGGGTAGGGACTCACAGAGAAAACGACATGACAGAAGAGAAAGCTTGAGTTTTGATATTGAAGCCCTGGGAAATAAACACAGAGAGAAGCAGATACATGAGGAAAGAGAGAAAGATCCATTAGAAAAGGCAGAGGTCCCAGGGAGAGAGACAAGCCATTCACCTGATAGTCTTGAGAGAAACAAGCCCCAGAAGAGAGACAAGACTTATCCCAGAGTACAGCTGATATTGGAAGAAGCTGGGACCACTGAGCCTTAAGAGGAAGAGGAAGCCTGAACCCTTGCAGACTTCGGCAGCCATCTTGCTCCAACACATGGCAACAGACTTTGGTGAGGAAAGTAACTTATGCTTTATGGTCTGGTAACTGTAAGCTTCTACCCCAAATAAATACTTTCTATAAAAGCCAACACATTTCTGGTATTTTGCATCAGCAGCTCTTTGGCTGACTAATACAAGTGTTATACTTATTAGATATATGTCCCAGAGACATAAATCTTTTGTCTGTTAATGTGCCAGTTGAGCCTTGAATCTCAGCAGAGTTGCAACAACTACTCTCCAGTTCATTGGACTCATGCAGAACAACTAACAAGGAGATGATGATGGACAATGCCCATTCCAAGGAACAGATATTTTCTGCAACTGCAAGCAAGATAGTTCCATCCATCTGCCCCATAGGATCTTAAGCCCCTCTCAATTAGAAACAGAGTGGACATCACCATCCCCAAATCCTCAAGAGTGGAGAATGAACAATGGACTAAAGTAGACATATTATTATTCTATTATAGACATTATTATTCTAGCAATGGAATAACTTTTTGCTTTTGACATAAAGGCAGAAATTCTGAGGGGAGGGAGATGGAAAAATGGGTGTAACATAGGGCATTTTCAGGACACTGGAATTGTCCTGCATGACATTGCAATGACAGATACAGGCCATTATATGTTTTGTCATAACCTACAAAAATGTGCGGGACAAAGGGTAAACTATAATGTAAACTATGTGTTCATCAATTGTATCAAATGTACCACACTAATGAAAGATGCTGTTAATAAAGGAAAGTGTGGGAAGGGGAGAGGGTGGGGTATGGGAATCCTCTATATTTATATGTAACATTTACATAATCTAAAGCTTTTTTAAAAATTAAAATTAAAATAAAATAAAAACTACTGGAGCTGATAAGAGTTCAGTCAAGTGGTGGGATACAGGTTCAACATGCAAAAATCAGTAGCATTTCTGTACTCTAGCAAAGCACAAACTGAGGAGGAAAATTTTTAAAAGTTCATATAACAGCAATTAGGGGGGCAGATGTGGCTCAAGTGGTTGGGTGTCTGTTTGCCATATGGAGGGATCTGGGTTCACTCCCTGGGACCTCCAGGTAAAATAAAAATAGAAGGCATGCATAAAAGCCACCGTGTGTGCACATGCACGTGGCGACCCAGGCCCCATCGAGCCATGCAGCAAGATGATGACACCATAAGGGAGAGACACAGGAGAGAGCCAAGATGAAATGCACCGAAAACCAGGAACTGAGGTGGCACAGGTGGCAGAGTGCCTCTCTCCCACACCAGATGTCCCTAGGATTGAACTCCAGTGAAGACTGGAGGAGAAGGATGAGAAGAGAAGTCAGGAAATAGACACAGAGGATCACCCAGTGAATGGACACAGACAGCAAGCAGAGGGTGGGGGTGGGGGGGGAATAAATAAAGTAAATAAATAAATCTTATAAAAAATAGCAACTAAAAGAACCAAATATCTAGGAAAAAACTCAACTAAGGAGGTAAATGACTTGTACAGAGAAAACAACAAAGCTTTGCTAAAAGAAATCAAAGAAAACCTAAATAAATGGAAAAATATTCCATGTACAGTTCATGGATTGGAAGACTAGGTATCATTAAGATGTCAATTCTACCGAAATTATTTTACAGATTCAATGCAATCCCAATAAAAATTCCAATAGCATTTTTTTTATTGAACTGGAAAGGCCAATTATCAAATTTATTTGGAAGGATAAGGAGCCCCAAATAGCCAAACATACTTGAAAAAGAAAAATGAAGTTGGAGGAATTTTATACTACCTGAATGAAATGCTACCTGAATGCTATTAGAATGGAAGAGGATCCCTAACTCATACCAGATATAAAAATTAACTCAGAGTGGATTGAAGACCTAAATATAAGAGCCAGGAACATAAAGCATCTAGAAGATAATGTAGGAAAGAATCTATGATATCTTTTGGTAGGAAATGGTTTCATAAACTTTATACCCAAAGTATGAGCAATGAAAGACAAAATAGATAAATGGGACCACCTCAAAATTAAAATGTTTGTGCTTCAAAGGAGTTTGTCAAGAAAATGAAAAGGCAACTAACTCAATGGGAGAAAATATTTGGAAACCACTTATCCAATAAAGGTCTAACATGCAGCATATATAAAGAAAACCTACAACTCAATATTAAAAAACTAAACAGCCCATTAAAAAAAAGGGCAACTGACTTGAACAGACACTTTTCCAAAGAGGAAATAGAAATGGCTAAAAAGTCCATGAAAAGATGTTCAACATCAGTAGCTACTAGGGAAATGCAAAGCAAAACTATAATGAGATATCATCTTACACCTACTAGATTGGCTGCTATTTAAAAAAAAGAAAACCAGAAAACTACAAGTGTTATGATGTGAAGAAATGGGAGCACTCATTCACTGCTGTGGAAATGTAGAATAGTGCAACCACTGTGGAGGATGGTTTGGCAGTTCCTCAGGAAGCTAAGTATTGAATTTCCATATGACCTGGCAATCCCACTACCATGAATATATCCTGAAGAATTGAAAGCAGGGACATGAACAGATATATGCACACCAACGTTCACAGCAGCTATATTCACAATTTCCAAAATATTGGAGCAGCCTGTGTCCAATAACAGATTAATGGATAAATAAAAGTTAGTATATACAGCTATAAGAAGGAATGAAGTACTGATGCATGCAACAAAATGGATGACCTCGAGGACGTTATGATGAGTGAAGTAAGCCAGTCACTAAAGAACAAATTTTGCATGATCTCACTGATATGAACTAAGGATATGAAACATTCTCATGGAGGTAGAGTCAGGAAGATAGGTTATCAGGAGACAGAAGGGGAGTAAAGATTGGTAAGCTAATGCTTTATCTGGGCAGAATTTATAATAAGGTTGATGGTAACAGTTTGGAAATGGACAGAGGTAATGGTGGTGCAGCAATATGAATGTAATTAACGGTGCTGAAGTGTGAGTGTGAACAGAGTTGAAAGGGGGAGATTTGAGCCATACATGATGCTAGACAGAAAGCTGGAGGATAAAGCAGATAACAGTACAACTCAGTGAACTCTGGGGTGCCTGAGGATTGTTGTTAAGAATCCAATTATAAGAATGTTCTTTCAGGATCTAGAACAAAGGTACATCACTAGTACTGGGTGTCGATAGTGGGGTGATATATGGGGGAAAATGCACCTAAAGCATACTTTTATGGGATATGAAGGTATTTGTGTTGTCATAGGTATGTTTTCTCAATAGATAGAAACCCCACAATAGATTAAAAATATTATCTAAGAATCTAGGGAATCCTGACACTTTCTCAAATAAAATTGTAAAAATATCTGGAATATATAGGCAGTGCCTAATGAAAGAAAACAGGCTAATTTGCCAAGCCCTTGATCTTATTGCTTGTACCTATGAGCCTTATTCCTATAAAAGTGAAACGTAGCCTAATTATAATCAATTCCTCCTTGTTACTCATATGTGAATAAAGCAAATAAAGTCACTACCTTCCCCCGATGTGAGACATGACTCCTGGGGATGAGCCTCCCTGGCACCGAAGAATTATTACCAAGCACCAACCAGTGATGCATTTGGAAATAGACCTAGACCAAAGGGGAAAAGATTAAATAAAAAAGAGTTTTTAATGACTAAGATATTTCAAAGTGTGCCAGGAAGTCAGTCCAGAGGTTAGGCTTTGTAGGTCTCAGGCAAATTTCACTAACTGGCACAGTAAACAAAACTTCAAACAGAAGTGCTCCCAAAAGCTCTAGCAATGTCTGAATATTATAGGTAAGGCACACAACCGCATGAAATCAATACACCTTTAGCAGGCTTTATTTGCGTTTATATGATAACCTGTTTCCCCAATATAACAGAGTTAGATTCATTTATAATTTCCCTACTAATGATTATTCTACCCCTTTTATTTGAATCTATAATTATCACTATACATATGTGTCTCAGAGACTTAAATCGTTAGACTGTTCATATGCCAGTTGAGTCCTGAATCCCAGTAGAGTTGTGGCCAACACCTACTCTCCAGTTCTTCAGACTTGCCCAATACAACTAACAAAATGATGATGATGGAAAAGTCTCATGTCAAAAAGCAAGGAGTATCTACCACTGCAAGCAAAACAATACCTTCCATCTACCCCATACTATCTAAGTCCCTTCTCAATCTGAGACAGTCAGAGCAGATATCATCCCAAACTCTTCAAGAATGAGGAATGAGCAAACAAAAGGGGGAAGGGTAACCATAGACCAATGCAGTGTAGTTATTACCATGTGGTAATGGAAGAACTTGTAACATTGTTATAAAGATAATGGTTACCAGAGGTTCAGAGGGGAGGGAGGGTGATGAATAATTGGAACACAGGGCATTGGAATTGTTTTGTATCATACTGAAATCTCAGATACATGACATCATGTATTTGTCAGTCTATAAAACTATACACACAAAGTGAAAACCATAAACTATAGAACTTAATTAGTAGTAATGCTTCAATATTGATTTTTCAATTGTAACAAATGTACCACATTAATGTAAGATGTTAATAATAGGGGAGAATGTGTGTGCTGGTGGCAGGGGAGTTATATGAGAATCCCCTATACTTGTGATACAACTTTTCTGTAATGTAAAACTTCTCTAAAAATAAAGTTTATTATGAATTTTAAAAATCACAGTGTCAGGCTCAATTAAACTTAAAACAAGGCTCAAGTCAACTATCCCAACTGAGAATTAGCTAACAAAAAATAGGAAAAACTTAGCTTTTCAAAGGACATTACTTGATAGGCACAGTGATGTCAATGAAAATGACAAAGTAAGGAACTCTGAAAATGCTCTTTAATGATCTAACATCTATAAGTCAACCAGAAAAGCAAGAGAACACTTGCAAAAATTGTAGGAGTCAACTTTTTCAGAACTCTGGAGATTAAATTGTTTTGTTGCAATCTGGGGAGCATTTATTCAAGAAAATGACTGAATCTCAGTAAGAACAGTGAACTTTGTTGTACTTTAACGTGCCCTATTCCTACACCATACCTCAGCTTGCAGTATCCTTGAAAGCCAACAATCTGCAATCACAATGAAAATGACTAGCCCTCCAGTCTCTGGAGTTGGAGCTCTTTCAAAGCCGTATTCCCAGAGAATTATCAGTAGTTGAACCATCTGGTAAGTCCCTGGAAGACCCCACTAGCAAAGCTGCCTGCATTTGACCTGACTGTGAGCTCACCCAGTGTGAACAGCCTTTTTCTTGGAGGTGTTTGTCTTAAAAAAAAACAGCAAATATTTTTTTCATTTAAAAGAATTTTATTGAAGTATATCATTCATATATGAACATGCACAAACAATAAGTATATCTTAAAAGGTGTGAACCTACAAAACAAACATGCATATCATCATACAGGGATGCCATACATCACCCCACCACCAACACCTTGCATTGTGAAATATTTGTTACAAACTATGAAAGAGCTTTGTCAAAATATTACTACAAATTATAGCCAATATCTTACACTTGGTGTATTTTTACCCCAATCCACTTGATTATTAACACCCTGTATTTGTATGACTTCATGAAAGAGTATTCTCACATTTGCTCTGTTAACCACAGTCCTTCTTCTGTCATAGTCCCATGCTTTGTACAATCCATTCAAAGTGTACATTCAGTTGTTCTCATTTTCATCACAGAATTGTGCTGTCATCAGCTTAGTCAGTTTTAGAATCTTTTCATTACCCATAAAGGAAAAATCCCATATCCCATATACCCCACTATGGTTGTCCCTTAGAATTGATATATCTTCTTAGTAGCAATTTCTTTAACATCATAACTGCATGATGTAGTGGATCACATTTGAGACAAAAAATAGGTTAACTAAAAAGAAAAACCCCATAGCGGCATTGAAAATCTCTGAAATAGTCTTGGAATCTAGGAGGCCACAAGCATGCATTACATAGAGTTGTGAGAATGCTCAAGAAAGATCTAAGAAGGCCCTCAGCTTTCATCTCTGGCTGATCTTGGGGCTCTGTGAAAGCAAGAAATAAATGCTTCCTGGCTAAGTGCTAAGGTTATGTCCTAACACGCACACATAGCTCCTTGGTAAAGATTGCTGTATTGGTTACAGGTGTATAGGTATATTTCTGTCAGTTCAGTACCTGATGGTTAAATTAACTGAGCAGAGATTTCAGTGGTCAAACATGACAAAGAATACAGACTTTACAGAATTAGTGCAGAAAAGTTACTAAACAGACAGACAGGCATTAATAATAACAAATTATGGGACGGGGGAGAATCTGAGTCCCAGAGTTACCAAATATATTACTTAAATTGTCCAGTTTTCAACAAAAAATGCAAGTTATGCAAAGAAACAAGAAAGTAAGATTTATACACAAGGTTAAAAAACAATCAATAGAGACTGTCCCTAGGGAAGTCTACAGAAAGACTTTAAATTAGCTACTTTAAATACATTGAAAGAACTAAAGGAAATCATGTCTAAGGTGGCTACCAGAGGTTCTGAGGGGAGGAAGAGGGAAAAATTGGTGCAATATGGGGCATTTTTAGGATATTGGAATTGTTCTACATGACATAACAATGACAGATACAGACCATTACACATTGTCAAAATCTATAAAATTGTGTGGTGCAAAGTGTAAACTGTAATAAGAACTATAGACCTTGGTTAGTAGCAGTGCTTCAATATGTGTTCATCAATTGTAACAAATGTACACACTGATGAAAGATGTTGTTAATGGGGAAAAGTGGGGTGTATGGGAATTTCCCTATATTTTTTATTAACATTTTATGTAATCTAAAACTTCTTTCAAAATAAAAAAGAACCATATACAAAATACCAATAAAATAGGTAAAGTATAAAGAAAGACAAAATGGTAATTCTAGAGTTGAAGAGGAAAATAACTGAAATGAAAATTTCACTAGAGAGGCTCCACAGCAAATTTCAGTGGGCAGAAAAAAACAGTGATGATAGGTCAATTGAGATTATCCAGTTTGAGGAATAGAAAAAGAAAAAAGAATTAAGGAAAATGAATAGAGTGTCAGAAATCTGGGGAGCACCATCAACCACAACATCACGTGCATAATGAGAATCCCAGAAGAAGAGGAGAGAGCAAAAAGAGTAGAAAGAATATTTGAAGAAATAATAAAAATATTAGACTACACATCCAAGAACTCAAGAAATTCCAAACTGAATAAGCTCAAAATTTTACACATATAGATACATCATAAAGAATATCTTATAGTGCAAAGTTATAATACACAGAATTATTATAACTTCTAAAACTATTAGTGTAAAAGCTAGGTTTACTTGGTAATAAAAGTGGGTCTACATATATTTATATAGAGAAAGAAAAATGGCTGTAGTAGACTATCCGAGCCAGAATTTAACCTTATGAGTGATAACGTCATAGATATGATTTATTTTATGTTGCATAGTTTCCCCCATTTTTCATTACTCTTTCCTGTACTTTTAAGTGAAAGTAGGGATTGAAGAAACAAGATGAATCTGCTGGGAAAGGTCATCAGAGCAGCAATCACTTGATCATGCAATTCCACCTGGGCTTTGGTCATGAGGAAATTGTAATTCAAATACTGATATTAAATGAGAAAATTTGGTGTTCTTCTCTCTTAAGGTACACTGTGACATTTACCATTACTTACCACTACGTTTGTAAATGCAAGGCTTTCCCTAGAGGGAATGTTTAAGTCCTTCTTGGCATTACTCTTAAATATGAGTAACTTTAGATGAATGGTGATGTCTTTGGTTGGTCTACTTTGTCTCAAAGTTGTGTCTTAATTCAGGTATTAAGTGAGGCCAGGTTCAAGAAATATTTTTTTTTTTAGTGCTTACTATTTACTTCGGTATATAAGATAGGCAAAACCCCTATACTTTCAAGGAGATTACATGCTAGGAGGAAAGATGAAACATAAACATGCAGTACAGTAAAAAAGATAATTTTAGATGGAAACAAGTGCGACCAGTTACATAATTTGTAAGACCTAGTGAAAAATGAAACAGGAACAGAATGATGCTTAAGAATGAATCTTAAGAATGAATTCTATGAAATGGTTCTGAGTTTTTTTGGATTTGAGTCTCAATATGATTAGTTTTAAAGGCATCAATGACTCTATTTCTATGGTACCAAGGGCACGGACTGGAGACCATGGCAGATGTTCCAATAGAGAAAAATAAAAGAGAGAGAGAGAGAAAAAAAAAGAAAAACATATTCCAATAGAGATATGCACAATATTACCATTGGGTATTTCTAATCAAATACCTATAAAAAGCAAGGTTCTGGTTGACCATCTATGTTTTAACTTAGAACATTTTAGTTACACTAAAAGTGTGATGAGTTTGATTGTTTACTTTTAACTGCTCTGGAGAGAGTGGGGAAAGAAAAATACAAGCTCATGGTTTCAAATTTCCAGCTTAAGCTCAGCATAAATGACCAGAAAGCTTTCAGGTCTGCTGTGAAAGAAACTCTGATCTCTTATAGCCATAGAGCTGAGATTTCTGAAAACTAAACCTCATTTTGCAAGTGACTGAATTACAATGGAAATTTAATTTCCAAGTCATAGGGTGTCTGCTGTTAAAGTTAAGGCATTAATTGGGAAGAAATGGGGTCCTGAAAATTGGAAGGGGCAGATAGGAAGATCCCAGTGCAGCTGGGGACATTGAACCTCTAAATTCTGCTAAATCTTTGCCAGTAAAAGCAAACCAACCACCGTGATGAGGAGGTTAAAACTGCAATACCTGAGGAAACTGTGATGTCCTTTCTGAAGTAGTTGATTTGAAAGTCACTGCCAATTCTCCTCAGGACTTACATCACCACTCCTCATTACTTCTAGACTAAAGTGTTGGCAGGCTCCAAAGGGTGAAATAAAAAGCGTGACCCACAAAGGAAGTGTACTACACACCAAAAGAACTCCATGATTTTTCCAAATAATACAGACAGAAATCTGGAGAATATATGTGGGAATGGACATTAAGGATGTGACATAGTAGTGGAAGAACATAAAGTTGGATCTGGCTGAATGTATTGATATAGGACCACTTAGCAGAGATTCTGGATTCAATGTTGTAGCTCAAGGGCTATGGAAGGGCTCAGTTTGTTTGGTTAGTTGGCTAAAATATGGATCAAAAGGTGACCAACATTAAATGAAGCTGAAATGCCAGAACTGCCTTGGTATACATCTAGAGTGGATGTATTCTGTTCACCCATCCCAGGAGGGTCCAGAGGATACATTTTTTCACCATGACTGAGGGAAATAAACTTTTGAGGGGAGCTTTGCATCCTGAAGATCTCTGTAATCACTCATTTCTGTAGGTCAGAAATTACATTGAGAACTGCTGCCACTGAACTGAGACCCCTTAATGCTCTTGGGATAATTGAATCTAGGATGGCAGAGACCACGTGAGAACAATTAATCACCAAAGAAAAAAGTGGGCATGGTTACCATAATAGACATTGAAGTCAAAACTCCAATGACAGAGAATAGTCTGTTTTGCAGAGACCTAGAACACTGACTAGTTGATCATGGTGTTACTGAAAAAGAAATAGATGGGCAATCTTTTGAATTATTACTTGATCCACGGAGGCAGAAGCATTCTAGATGGAGTTAACAAAGTGTACCTTGAATCACTGAAAACAGAATCATAGCCCCTCAATCAATTCCTAGACTTGAGACAGTTTACAGACCCAAAACCACTTGCATGAAGTGATGCTGAGTGCAATAGAGAATTCATAGTATGCCCAATAGAGTATGTCCCACATGCATATTGTTCATTTTTCTTCCAGCCTTCTCCAAGGTGATCTACAGCTATTTATCAGGCTGATGTTGGGAAAAAGGAAATAATAGTAATTTGCGGGCATTCCAATACCCTAGTTCTGAGTTGATACTGGTCCCTGGAGACCCAAAATGTCACTGTGGTACACCAGTAAAAGCAGAGGCTTTTGGAGGTAGGGTGATCAATGGTGTTTTAGCTCAGGTCCATTGCCAGTGGTCTAGTGGGTCTCTGAACATATTCTCTAGTTATTTCCCCAATTCCAGAATGCATAATCAGAATAGAAATACTCACCATCTAGCTTTCCCTCAATGCAATGCATCTGCCAAAACTGATCTTCATGGACTTACAGAATGCTTTAACCACCAAAATGATATTTCACACTGTATTGCTTCTTATCATGGAACTCACTTTACAGCAAATGAAGTGTGGCAATGGGTCCATGCTCACATCATTCAGTGCCCTAACCATGTTCCTTATTATACTGAAGCATCTGGCTGGATAAAATGGTAGAATGACTTTTTGAAGACATTCAAAACAGTGCAAGCTAGGTGGCAATCGCTTGCAGGGCTGGGGCAATGTCCTCCAGGAGACTGTATATGCTCTAAATCAGCATCAGGTATTTCTCCTAAATCCAAGCTTCACAGGTCTAAAATCCAGGGGTTAAAATGCAAGTTCTACCAATTGCTATTATCCTTAGTGCTCTACAATCAAAATCTTTGCTTTCCTTCTCCACGACCTTAGGCTTTGCTGATATAAGGGTCTAGTTCCAAAAAAAGGAATGCTTCCACCAGAAGATACAATGGCTACTTTGGTGTCCTCAGGCCTCTGAATCAACAGGCAAAGAACGGAGTTACTGTGCTGGGGTGCTTGATCTTGATTGCCAAGGGAAAATAGGACTGCCACTACAAAAGGATGTAAAGAAGAGTATACCTGGAAAATAGGAGATCCCTTACTTCTATCATATTCTGTGATTAAAGTCAATGGAAAACCACAACAATCAAATTCAGGCCTAGTCCCTTGAAGAATGAAGATTTGCATCTCCCCATCAAGCAAGAAGTGCAACCAGCTAAGGACAATGCCCTGTTTGCTGAGAAAAATGGGAATATGAAATGTATAGGAGAAGAAGGTATTTATAAATACAAATAGTAACCATGTGCTCAGTTGCAGAAATGAAGATTGTGACTGTTATGAATAATTATTTTTAATTTTGTTATGAATATGTTTGTGTTTATATGCATATATATCAAATATTTTTGTTTTCTTTCCTCTCTCACCCTCCTATCATCAGACATAAAATGCATCAAAAATAGGTTTACATCACAGTACTTAACTTATAGAATATCGAGGAGAAGAATGAACATTACCCCTTACCCAAGGACTGTGCATCCTTTTGTGGGGAAGGGTTTGAGCATCTTTGGTTGTATCATTTTAGGCAGAAGTATGCTTTGTCATTGTCTGTATTTGGATATTAGGCATAGTTTAAAGAGAAGTGTATGGGTGCCAAATTCATGAGGAGTGAACTGTGATGGTCAGTTATGTGTCAACGTGGTTAGACTATAGCTCTAGTTATTCAATCAATAACTATGTGCTACTGTGAATATTTTGTAGATGTGACTTACATCTAAAATCAGTTAACTTTCAGCGAAGAGTATTATCTTGGTTTGCCACAGGGCTGCCAATGCAGAGTACCAGAAATGGGTTGAATTTATACATGGAATTTATTAGGGGAAATCTTACAGTTCTGAGGTTGTGAAATGTCCAAATCAAGGCATCAGCAGAAATGCTTTCTCACCAAAGTTTGGCTACTGATGATCCTGGTGCCCTGCCACATGGCAAGGCAAGATGTCATCCCATCTCTGCTGAGATCCCTGCCTTCCCCTCAAGGCTCACTGTGTCTTAGGGCTCAGCTGTGGTTAAACAGGCATGTGGCAGCGCTTGTCTCCTCAGCCTTGAGCTGCTCCATGGGCCCAGACTCTTGTGAGCTTCATTGCTTTATCTTCAACTGCTAGTGATCCTCAAGTTCTCTCTCACACATGGCAGGGTTAAAAATGGTGGCTATCCATTTTTCTGTGTGTTTGTGTGTTCTTAGTTTATATAAGACCCAGCAAGAAGATAGAGACCCAACCTGAGTCATATCTCAGTGAATTAACCCAATCAAAAGTGGTCTAATCAAGGTCCCTTAACCAAATCTAAAGCAATCAAAGGATCTCACACCCATAGGAATGGATTAGTACAAAGGCCATTATCTTCTTTTTTGGATTCACCAAATTCAAACTGTCACAAATATTATCCTTGATAATCTGGATGGACTTGATCCAATAAATGAAATGACTTAAAGCAAAACTGAGGTTTCCCTGAGGAAGAATGAATTCTACCTGTGAACTGCAGCTTCAGCTCCTGCCTGTTTTTCTAGCCTTTCCTTCCTACTGGCCTTCACTATGGATTTCAGACTTGCCTAGATAGTCTCCACAATTGTGTAAGCTGATATTTTGCAATAAATAAATTATATATATAATCTCCTACTTGTTCTGTTTTTCTAGCAGAATCCTGACTGGCACAGTCAACAAATTACTTATTCAATCAACATCTTACTTCTTACTATTAAGTAATTATACTTTCCATGACATGGAGTGCTTTTTCTATTCTGTTGATTTTAAAAAATAAATGACAGGCTTATTTAAAAACTTTGTTTGGGGAACAGGGTAAAATATATATATATATATATATATATATCATATTTAGAAAAAAATTTATTGTTTTTATTTTATTCCAACTACTAGTTTCTATATTCATGTGTGTTTACACATACCAGCTCAAAAGACTATGAAGGACCTTTCTGCAAGTCAGATCATTTGGGTTTTAAAAATCATGGTTTAGGGATAGGTAAAAAATTCACATTTCTCTTCTGGGAGTCTTAGTGTGGCACAATTTATGGGGTGATATTTAAACTTCATAAATCTTCATGAAAAAAAAATTTAAGACATCTGAGAATCTGTCCATCTTAAGCTGTTGCTAGGGCCTGAAACCTGAAGACAGGAGTCCATAGTCATACTAGACTAAGAATGTAGATGACTATTCTACTTGGATCCAGCAAGGATGAGGTTCCTTCCACATGGAGGGCTAACACTCGCTAAGGGTCCCCTTCCACAGAAAATGGTGATGAAGCTAAAGAAGCAATCTGATGTGCTCTATTTACTTGGTCCAGAAACACACCACCAACATGCTTCTTTGACATGATGTTTTCCTTTTTAATGGAATTAAGTTAATGAGGCAGCATGGGTAATATATTAACAAGAGCCACAATGATAATTAACACCTGATTTGTGGGACTGCTCCTAATATGTCATCGATGATTCTTTGGAAAGAAGTTTCTTTTCCATTTTTCTTCTTGATTAAGATGACTCACCAAGCCATGAGAACATTAGGACTTTGAGACTGAAACAATCACGCTATTTAATTCTCACCAGTCAAAACCACCAGGACTCACTTTGCAAACACGGGTTCACATTTGTACCCTTGTATGCATGCACCCTCTTCACAGGTGGTTTTGGTAATTTGGAGCACATGAAAATAAGTTTTAATTATTCAGTAGGAAATCTCTGGGCTCTATAATGATCAGAGACTCTGATTTGATATAATTTAGGTGAAAATCCTCAGAGACTTCCTCTGTGACTCACCTTTCAGTTCTAGAACTCTTTTGTTTTCTAGCACTCCAAAATGCAGTATATTCTTCTAGCTCAACGTTTGTCATTAAATTTTGAAAGGATTGCCATAAGTAAGGCTTTTTACTTCTCTTTAATATATTTTTGTTACATAGTTTTTTCTAATGATTACATGAGCAATTGTCTCCTGAAGCTTGTACAGCTTTCAAATGAATATGACCTTTCCTATAAGCCTTCAGGAAAACATAAATAAAAGCATTTGATCTTTGCATCTTGCCATTTTCTGTTTCTTTCTAAAAACATACAGAAATTGAGAATTTTCATTGAACACCCACCATTTGCAATTCCTATCTCAAACTAAGTCCAAGAAGAGAGGCAAAACAGTTGAATGTGCCCTGGAATTCAAATGTTTTCAACCTTTGAATTTTCAGGGGAAAAAAAATAATTCATTCTTGCTATATGTGCATAACTTCAATTTTGGTGCAAGTGTCAGCCAACTGACTTTCCTTCACAGTGTAATGAGCAGTTTTCATTTACTTTTTCATTTATAAATATTCACTGAATTATTGCTGTATGACACACTCTGGACTAGACACTAATGAAGGATGATAGTAGTTTCTGCACCCAGGCACAAGAATTAAAAAAAATAAATCTCTATACATTTCCCCACTTATATTCTCTTTATGTAGAACTGTTCTATTTTTCCCTGTTTTTGCATCTTACATGTCTTCAACCACAACATTGAAATAATGTGTTCCACCTAGCTCATGGAGATTAAAAAACTTTTATGCTTATTCTTAAACACTTTTTCTAAAAATATGAGTGACATGATGAAAGGAGTTATAGAAATGATAAGTACTGAAAGTAGTGCCTGACCGACTGAGTTTAAAAGAGAAAGAGTGAGAAGAAAATGGTACAAGAGAAAGCAATTCCAGAAGGATGAATTTATTATGGTCCTTTATATGGAATTCTAGGGGCAAGTATGGTAAATTTTGTGAGTTAGTCACCTATATTTACTCAATTTAACAATATAAGTATATTTATTATTTAATTTAAATTTAATTTAATTAGCAATATTAAGTAGAATTTATTGTGCATTATACATGTAATTTTTATTTTTACAACAACTTTGCCAGGTAGATTTAGTATTTCTATTTTCTATCTGAGGAAGTCAAACCTAAGAAAGATTCATAAAAACCTTGCATGACGTGGTTCAACCATTAGTTGGTGCAATTGGCTTGGACACTCTTGCTACTACACTGAACTAACAGCTTGGTGCAGTTTCCTTGAACAAACATTAACACAATTCTGAGGATAACATTTTTACAGTTTCATATTTATAGTGTGAGCTCAGTGCCAAAATGGCTTCTTTTGCTTAATATGGAGCTTGTTTATTGTCCGTTTGCCTAATTCCCTGTGACGTTTGGGGATTTTTTTTACACAATATATTGATATCTTTATCCCCTGTATTGGGACTGTTAGCCATGCTGTAAGAATAAACATGATAACCAGATATTTTTTTCAATGTTGGCAAGAAGGCATTGGAGGAAGTAGGGGAGGAAAAAATTGCAGGAACTTGTAAGAAGAAACCATAAAGAGTTTTCTCTTGGGGACCGAAGATGTATATAAGATAAGTCAGACAATTTTTTTCAAGGGTTTTGTAATGAAATCACCAGCAATAAGAAGACCCCTGAATAGTAAAATTGCAATGAATGAAACTTTGAGTCTAAACCTAGAACAGTTAAAAGACATAGAATCCATCTTAGAAGATGGTACAAAAGGTCTTAGATCAGGCACAATACTCTCCTGCTTTCTTTTTTTATTACTTCTGAGACAATCTGTGGTGTTAGTCTTGTTGAAAATACTCAAGAGAAATGAAGTTTGTCATATGTTGTTCTCATAATTAAATCCATTCCCTTTTGTTCAGAATGGATGCAGATTTTTTTTTTTTTTTTTTTTTTTTTGCTATTTAGAATGGCCTGTTTTCCATAAGCACTTGATACAAGTTTAAGCAATATTGAAAGAGACCATAGAGTGGTAACTCAGACTGTTGGGAGCAAGGGTTTTTCCAAGCATGGCTGTTATACAACACCACAGCTATACATGTGCCTGTTGGGTCTCTGAACATGTAGCCATTTTGTGTATCCTCTCTATATGTCCATCTATGTTAGTGAGGCATGCTTAATGGAGAAAAATATAACCAAATCCATACAGTTCACTTAAGCTAACATTGATTGGGTTACCACTGTTGAATATCAATGCATTGGTAGAGGGGAAATCAAATGCACAGAAGTAATTCCGTTGGGAAAATAAAGTTTATGACAAAATAAAATCTATGATTATAGATTTTAATCTCTAGGAAAGTCCAGGCTGTTGGCAAAGATGGTGGCATCCTTCTATAGATTACTTTTTATTAGTTGTCATTAGCTTCCAAACTAAGACAGCAGCAATTTTAAGAGGTGTTATTCTTTAGCTTCAGCAAGCAACATAGTTATGCCTTCAAAACAAAGAGTATATTTGTTTTGGATCAAGTTTGCTTTATTATATAATTAGAGTCAGATTTATAGCTATGAGTTAATAAGTAAACAAAGACTCATAGCATTGAATCTCAGATGCAGGCCCCCAGGCATAGATCACTTGAAATAAGTTGACTCTAATTTATGATCAATCAACAAAAATACTTGAATGCTTATTATATGATTAAGCTACATTGTTTGGGATATTTCAGAGTGTAATAAGCCACCAGCTTTAACTTTCAGACTTGTGGGAGGTCCAGGTGTAACATGTAGAGCAAGCAGCAGAAATATATCTTGATAAGTCCTCTGATGTAAGAGGCCTGTTTTTATGCTCTACCCATGGTCTTGATTATTATAATTGGACAAGTTGAATAGCCTAGATACCAGAAATTATCTCTATACCTTTGAAGTCAACCCAAGACTTACAAGTAATACAGAATTTATTGAAAAGGGTTAGAAAGAGAACTTTCACATGTTGTAACACAGTAAACATATGTGCAGCACTAATGAAATCATATAATCAAACATGTATGCATGTAAACTCCAATATAAACATATACCTCAGATCACTTATTCTTTCATTTAATGAATATTAATTGAATATCTATCATGTTCCAAGTACCGTTATAAGAACTAGGGGCACAGAACACAAGATAGACAAATATCCTTGCCCTCTCAAGCTTATATTCTTGTGGGAAATACAGTTAAGCAATAAACATAGAAAATGAATACATTGTATAGTATGCTAGTTGACATATGCATATCAGGATAGCAACACATTTTTAGTGGAAATGGAAAGTAGACATTTTCTGGGTGTGCAGTGTGCACCACTATTCTTCAGTTTTGTTCAGGGCTGGGAAGGTTAATGCTAACAGTTGGTTGTGGCAGCACTAATATAGTTATTGTCTTCCTTAATTGTTTTCTAGCTTTATGACTTACCTGGTTAGTTCAATTCTCTAAGTCTTTTTACCTCATCTATAAAATGGACCTAATGATAACTCTTTTCTCAGAGAAATGATAGGAAGAATTTATAAAAGAATGCAGATAAAATATTTAGCATTGTGGTTGATACATGCTATTTCTTTGATGAATAGCAGACATCATCATTTTCAAAGAACTTCAGAAATCAAAACCATGAGAGATCACCTAATTCAATCTAATCATTTTGTAGAAGGAAGAAAATGAACACCAGAGAATTAAAATGATTTTTCCAAGACCACAACACCAAACACAGAGCTGGACCAAGCTTCTCTTGATTCTCCAGGACAATGTGTCCATACTTGGACATGATTGGGCAAACCCAAAGTATCCAAAGTATCATGAATACATATAAATAATTAAATACTTGCTCCTTCTCTCAGACAAGGTCTAAGAGCTAAATATCCAGATGCCAAGTATTACTCCCATCTCATTTCATCCTCTCTGTGTTGGTTTTTGCCAAATTTCTGGACCTTGTCTTATTTTATTATCACTCCATCTGTTGAAGTGATATACTGTACCACAGTTTGATTGATATAGAGAAAATGTCTTTAATATCTGACATCATAAACATATCACATTTTAAAAAGATATTACTTCAGAAGTGCGAAGTGTTGTTTTAATACTTACAGCATATTTACTGCAATGACAATGAATTAAGCCAACAGTGCCTCTGTCCATCTGTGGTAGATTGAATTATTTATCCCAATTTAGACATGTTCTTAATATCAATTCACATTCCTGTGGTTATGAACCCATTTGTAAGTAGGATCTCCTGAAGATATTGTATTTAGTTATGGTGTGGCCCAACTAAATGAGGTTGGGCCTTAATCCAGTTTAATGAAGGCCTTTATAAGTAGAGGAAATTCAGAATTCAGATATAGAGAAAGCTGCAGGGAAGAGCCAGAAACAAGAAGTTATCCAGAACCCAGAAGAGAAAGGAGAAGCCATTGCCATGTGACAGGAAAGCCAAGGAAACACAAGGATTGCCAGACAGTCAGAACACTGTCAACCCAGGGAGGAAGCAAACCTTCTAGCCTCTGAAACCATGAGACAGTAAACTCCTGATGTTTAAGCCGGCCCATTGTGTGGTATTTTCCACAGCAGCCTTCAAAGACATCAAAGACATCATCCAATATAATAATTTAACAGAAGGATACCAGTCTTCATGATCATAGAACTTTACAATATTCTCTAGTCAGGGTAATCAAAGTCACAGTCAAGCAAATTACTGGAAAATGTGCAGTGGGGGTACAGAAAGGAAGCAGAAAAAAAGTGGAAAAGCAAGACAAAGTCTGCTCCATCTCCAAGGATTCTTTGGTATTCTAGTGCTACAGACAAATTTGAGGAATGGCAGTACAGATCTCTAAGTCACAAGAAAGAATGATGAATTGTGATTATTGTGACATCTTTCCCTCATCAATTATACATAAAGACAGTTTGGATTTTTCTTTTCTGATTTTTGTTGCTTTCTTATATTGGTTAGGACTTCCAGTCTCAATATTGAATATAAACAGTGACAGCACAGATCCCTGTCTTTTCCTCACTTTAATTGTCAGGCTTCTAAATTTTCACCATTAAGTTTCATGTTTACTGTAGGTTTTAATAGGTATTCTACTATTCACTTCTATTCCAAATCTGCTACATTTTTAAAACAATAATGTTGATTATTATCAAATGACTTTTCTTCCTATTGACATGATCATACTATTTTTATTCTGTTAAATCTATGTATTTTAGTAACAAATATTTATATTAAAATGTCCTTAGGTTAATTCATGTCTTCATAGGAAAATATACACAGCATACAAATGTACAGAATTAACAAAAGAGCAAGAATTTGCCCAAAAATGTAAGATTTAAAGAGAGAAGCTAATTTTAACAATGTAAGTGAAGAGAAAAGAAAATACACAAACTAGATATACCTCTAAGTCATTTGAAAATTTCTTGTTTAAGTATATGCTTTTGTTAAATTTCAACAGAAAGTGTAAGCCAGTGGATATCATTTCTTACAAGTTTTGCAGTTCTCAGAAAAATTCTGTAATCACCAAGAATTCATTCTACAAATATTTTATTTTTAGTATGCATTTCCAAACTTAATGAAAATATCATTTTTCTTAATGTTATTCTTTAGTATGTATTCTCCACCCACCAGTTCATGGTATTTCTATGGAAACTGAAATGGTTTGCAGCTTTTGGGTGTTCTATCCTGGTTGATACTTTGGGTCTTTCTCATCCTGATAAACTGAAATTATGTGCAATGGAGAGTTATCGTAGCAGGGGCAAATCAGATCAGTCAGCTCACAGCAGCTCGAAGCAAAGATGCCATAGCTACTGTAATTTATGAAAACTGTTGCCTTTGTTTTTAGGAAATAGACACTGAAATATTTAGGGGAAAATGAACATATATTAATATAGATACGTAGATATATAGATATAGATATGTGGGTAAAATATTAACAATATAAGAAATCTGGGGAAAGTTATATAAGAATTATTTGTATTATTCTTAGAACTTTTCTGTAAGTCTAAAATTATGTCAAAGGAAAATTTAAAAGAAAAGTTATGGCAAAGAACAAGAACAAACAGAAATGTTTTTAATATAAAATAGAGATGGTTTGATTAGCCACTTAAATTGTGAAGTCAATTTTGATGAGTGATTTACAGCATGATTTACATAGACTTTAATCATCCCAAATTAGAAAATAAATGGGAAAAGAGAACTGCAGATATTCACTTTACATATAACTGTACTCAAACGCAATTAGCCCAGAAACTGATTAGCATTTCTTTACATTTTTGTCTTTTTGTGTCAAACAATAGAATACTTATAAATAAAAACGAAATATAGCAGCTTAAAATTAATTATTTCTGAACCATATTTCTTACAACCCATACAAAATCACCTGGCTTGTTACCTCTGCCAGCTCTGTGGAGCACTGAACAAGACAGAGTCTATAGGTAAATATAACTATGATCTGTTTAAGGAACTATGGTGCTGCAGAACATTTATTTGAATCAATTTTGGTTCTATGATCAGGGTTGTCTTATTATTTTGTGAATCTGTTTTAGGGAGAAATTTTCCTACTAAATTACAGATAGAGCGTGGACTACAAGATGCTATTTTTGTTTAATGGTTTTCTGCCCTTAAGGAGTTTTTCATTTTACATATCAGGTTTCAAATTGGAAAGCTGCCAAATTGGCTCTAATTTAAGCTTGATATTACAAATGAATCTCTGGGTAGGCATCATAAATCATCCTGTGAAAATATCAGTGCATCTGAAAGCCTGACCAAAACAATTTCATGTCCAAAGCATCTCTTTGCCCTAATGAACAAAAAGCTTAATCAGGCAGTAGATCAGAGCAAGCTTCAGTTACCTTCAGATAAACTCAAATAAAACTTTTTTAAAACTATGAGTTTCAGACTTCATCCATCCACTGAATAAATCTTCTGTCAATGATGTTCACTTACTCCCATTTATTAAGTGGTATTTGGTGACCAATAAGTCTGCCTTTTATATAGTGTCACTCGTTCAAAAGCTTATCATAAACTGAAGTCAAATTTTCCCAATGGATGCTATAGGAGCGCAGACCACCTCTGCAGTAGCTGAGTCTCATTTAATTGGTAGTGACAAGTCCTGTTTTTCCATTCCTTTTCAAATTGTGATGGCTAAACTCTATTTAAATCATGCTTTGAATGATTCATTAAAATAATTTCATAATTTTAGTGACTAATCAGAATATTTGTTTTATATTAAACAAATTTCTATTTGCTCTTGTTCTTCAATGTATTTTTTTCTTTTCTTTTTTTTTTGAATTTGACATAACTTTAGATCTATTAAAAAGTTGCATCAACCATTTGTTCGCTTGGGTTTCTAAGGGTTGGCAGCATGGACAAGGCTCAGCTGTCGTGGTTCATCTCTGCTCCTCTTGATGTCCACTGGACTCGTTCATGCTTTTATGGGTCAGGTGGCAAGTCAGCTGGCTGGTCCCAGATGGCTTTGCTTATATGCCTGGCATTGTTCACATTGTTATTGTTTTTAATAGATTAATTATAATACTTTCAAATAATTGTCCTGGATCTAAGACCACTTGTTTTATATGCCTTTTCCTTAAGAACATAGTGACTCCCTGTGGTGGACTGAAATGTGTACCCCAGTTTGGACATGTTCCTGAACGTTCTGATGGGTGTGAACCCATTGTAAGTAAAATCTTTTCAAGATGTTACTTCAGTTAAGGTATAGCCCAACTAAATCAGATTGGGCTTTCACCCAGAATACTGGAGACCTTTATAAGCAGAATGAAAGACAGAGGATAAAAGAAGCCAGAAGACACCACTATGTGATAGAAAAGTCAAGGACCAAGGATTGCCACCAGCAACCAGCCCCACAATGCCATAGTCTTCAAAAAAAAAAAAAAAAAAGCATCACCTTACTGACACATTGATTTTGGACTTCTCTTAGCTTCAAAACTATGAGTCAATAAACTTCTGTTGTTTAAGCTAACCCATTGCATAATTTTTGTTTTAGCAGCCAGGAAACAAAACCACTCCCATTTAGCCCCAATTAGCCAGATATTTATCTTCCCACAGAGTAAACGCTGTTGTATATGGATCTGTTTATGCATCATATCTGCTCTCTAACATCAGTTGTTAAAATCCTAGTGTTGAGGGGGCGGATGTGGCTTAAATGGCTGGGCGTCTGTCTGCCATATGGAGGGACCTGGGTTCGATCCCCGGGACCTCCCAGTAAAATAAAAAAAATATATATATATAAAAGATGTGTGGGCTGCCAGGCTCTGTGTGCCGGTGAGCCGCTAGGCCCCAGGAGCCATGCAGCAAGATGATGACGTAACAGGGGAGAGACAAGACGAGATGCTCTGAAAGCTCTGAAAAGCAGGAACCGAGGTGGCGAGGTGGAAGAACACCTCTCTCCTACATTGGAGGTCTGCAGGATCGAATCCTGGTGAAGACTTGAGGAGAAGGATGAGAAGAGATGGCAAGAATCAGACACAGAGAATTGCCCAGCAAGTGGACACAAAACAGCAAATGGGGAGGGGGTGGTTAAAATGGATAAAGTAAGTAAATAAATCTTTTTAAAAAATCCTAGTGTTGAGCCTTTCTTTCAATAAATTGTTAAATTCCTATTTCTCCTTAATCAACCTCTTCCCAGATTACGCTAATGTTGTGCATTGCCTGGATATTTTACATGTAGTGCAATATGATGCTTGTGTTTTATTAAATCACTCACAAAATTAAAAAAAAAATTATTTCAGTGCTCTTTTTGACAGGCACACTGAAATCTGGGTGGGGGCCTCCTTTGAAAACACTTGGGGATAACATATGACCATTCTTTTCTTATTTCATTTATTTTATGGATGGTATCATCAGTATTTGCCATAAGTGCAGATGCAGAAAATCTGTATCCAAGAATAATTGAACTTTAGATATAAGAACTTTATCAAACAAAGATTTTATAACTTAATTATTAAGAGAGAAAGTTTGGAGGTAGAGAAACAGTCCAATCTCAGGCACAAGGCAGATTTTCTTCAAGTCCTTATTTTTGAGAGGTAGGCTTCAGTGACCACTATCCCATTTATAATCACAAGCATATATATATATCCTGCTAGAAGACAACTACAAAGCTGATGGGACAAATATGTGCTTTCGGGAAAATAAGCAGTTTTTGGAAATATATCATTACTTTCCCCGCTTCATTTCAATCTTGTTCCAAACTTTAAAATTTGTATGTTTGGCCACTGGGATAGTAAACAGTAACTTACCCCACAAAGGATGTTTATTTCATTATCATATAAATGTCTGAGATGGACGGCAGTCCTGTTCCAGGGTGTGGTACTGGAACTCAGGATACTTAATACATCTCAGGATGTATCTTACTACTCCTCCATTCCCACTTCTGCTTGTTCAAAGCAGACTCTCCACAATGAAGTCCAGCCCCAGAGAGAGAGAGGAAAAGGGAGCAGAGGGCAGGCAGCTTCCTTTTATGGATCTAGCCTAGGCAATACTACACATTACTTGGTGAACATGCCATTTTCCAGAGCTGTCATATTATCACACCAAAGTTCAAGGATGGATTGGGAATATAGTCCCTACCTGGATTGCCAAGATCATGCTATAACTTATTAAAAGGCCAATGAGGATATACAAATACCATTGATTATACACTTTGGATGGATTTATGCTTTATTAATATGTATCAATAAAATTGATCTGTTAAAAAAAGACAATGAAGAGAATGGCTTCTGGTAGATAATTAATAGTCTCAGTCTCAGTATTCAAACTATATTTTGAAGACATGAATTAGTCACCTCTGGAAGACAGTTTAGGCATTGCATATTGAAAGCCTTAAATGTGTACCGTTAATATAACCATCACATTGCTAGGCATAACCCAAGAAAATAACTATGAATGGACACAAAAATTTTGTTACAGTTATCATCACTACAGTATTGTGAATACTGAAAGAAATTGCTTTTTTGTAAAGTTATTCTCCTAATGACATAAAGAGAACATCTCCAAAAGTTAATGCAAAACAGAAATCTAGTACACTATCAAATCTCATTTTATAAAGCAAGCCTTTACCTCAGCTGTATTTTTAATTCAGTACAGCATTAATGACTGAGGAATCACCACACTCTTCATTTTCTTTTGAATCTTATTTGGGTGGACTGTGGGACAATAGAAGAAGTAATATGTTTTGGCTGCTGCGATCTCCTTAACTGAAGCAAATTTCAGAAGGTGAGCTATTACTGTGGAAATCCAGAATCCAGATAAATTGGGTCACGACTGCTCACTCCTTTCTTGGGCTATCTTCTCTCCTTTAACTTAGGCTCCAGTTAAAGAATTGCTACATTTTTGTAAAAGGGACAAAAAGTTAAAATCTTTATTGGCTTCAGATAAGACAACAACACTTTAACTTGCCCTCTATACCTAATTTAAACTGGAAAAATATTTCTAAACAAGAACTGAATAAAACAGCCAATTGAGAGCATTGCCAGGAATGGATGAAAAGTATCTGCTTGTTAAAAAAGTCTGGCCAGAATTACAGCAGCGACTTTTTGCCTGGATTCTTTTGTGTACACAGTGGCAGAACCCAATGATGCCCATTAATTTGACCATCAAATTTCATTAAAGAGATGGAAATATAATCTTAGTAGGTTTGTTTCTTTACCAACTGCTTAATTATGAGAACTTCATCATGTTAAAATGGATTACATTTGTTACCCTGGCACTCACCAGCATCTAACTTGTAAATAGCCTATCAACTTATACTTTTCCATTTCAACTCCAGTGTTCCAAGGGGACATAATTTGACTTTGAAAACCAGCTGCAAGCATCTACTTGCTCTGTCCCAGTGTATTTTTAAGGTGTTTAAGTCAAATCATTTTATATCAATTTAACCTTTATTAAGGACAGGAGGGCAAAGTTGCTTCTTTATCTGCCATCACCAGTAGGTTTATTGTTTTCTTCCTCAAATATTCTTGGAAGCTCCAATTAGTAATTGAAATTTCCTGTGGATTTGTGATGATTGAGGGTCTATTTCTCATGGCACTGACGGGCCTGCTGAGACACCCAGACGTGATTCTTGTGATTCTCTCTGCTCCTGCTGAGAGTATAATAGCAGGGTCAGGCTCATACTTGATAAACCATACAATTATTGTTGTGCATTTTTAGGCAAACTTTAACTATAAGAAGTCTGACTTTGCTTTTATCTGCTGTGAGCTAACTGATATGATTTGCCTCTGCTATAACTCTCCATTGTTCTTTGCCATAACTTTTTCTCTTAACTTTTTCTTTTGACATAATTTTAGACTTGCAGAAAAGTTGTAAGAATAATACAAATAATTCTTATATAATTTTCTCCCAGATTTCTTATATTGTTAACATTTTACCCACATATTTGTATCTATATTTCTACGTATTTGAATATCTATATTGATATGTATCTAACCTAAATTGATATATATTAATTTCCCCCTAAATATTTCAGTGTCTATTTCCTAAAAACAAAGGCAATTGTTTTCATAAATTATAGTAGATGTTTAAATAAGGGTATTGGCATCTTTGATATATTCTTTTATTTTTCTTTCAAATAGTATAACTCTTCTTAAGACTACTTCTCTGTTCCCATTTTAAATTAGCTTCCAATGTATGTTGACCCCTATCCCCACCCCACACCTACCCCAGCGTGGCACTCATCTCATTTTCTGGCAAATTCCCCTCACAATGTCTATCTCTCTGATACACTACAAGCTTGTGGCAACCAGGACCATATTCGTTTTAATTCCCTCTGGATTCCAAAGTAGCACGATGCTTGCAACTTGATAAACTTACCATAATATTTTTAGACAAATTTATAGACTCAAGAATAAATGAAATTCCTTCACTGCTTTTTCTTTATTTGTTTTAGAATCATAGTCAAAAGGAATTCAAAGAACTCAGCGTTCATTAAGGCATACATAACTCCATTTAAAGCAATTTATTTTAGCGTTTTAAAGATTAGTTTTGCAGCTTCACCAGAAACTTTAAATAACAATTTAAGAGATAAATGAATTACTTTATTTACAGAGCTACTTAATTATCATGGCATAAATTTTTTGAAAACTTGCTATGTTTAAGGTGTCTTGCAAATAATTTTTACATCTTCATCATGTAATCAGAATGACAAGTAGCGTTTTAACAAGTGGTTACCATGTTCTAAGCACTATGTTAAGCATATTATAAGGATTATCAAATCTAATAATAAACCTGTTCCTATGTTCCAGGTACAGGTATAAGTCCTTTAAACATATTAACTCATTTAATCCTTACAAAAATGTTAGGACAGTGATGCTATTTTTATTTCTATCTTAAAGGAGAGGAAACTCAGACACAGAAAAATGAAGTCTTCAGTGGAAATTATTATGTCTATTTTACAGAAGAGAAAAGCTGGAACTTGGAGAAGTTACTTACTCAAAGCCAATCAGTTCTTTAATGGACTGTCAGGATTTGAACCCAGCCTCATCTGACACCAAAGCCCATGTTTTTAACCATTCTGTTCCACAGAGCATAAAAATCTCATTTTGTTTATGTTGCTAAAAACACAAAGCTTCTAATTCTCAAAGAAAATTTTCTATCTAAAAAACTTTACATGACTGCTTATTAAAATCTCTTTTTATTCCCTTTAATAAAATGTGTGGTTTTAGTTACAAAGGGTTTGTAATTTCTTTTAAATTTTATATCATCAAAAATGTTATATTTCCACTAAGTTTAAATTTAATATTTTATTACATCTTATTTATAAATATGTAAATAGAACAATTAGTTGTTTTGTGTATCCTTCCACATTATATTTTATAACTGGTCATCATTACCATTTTGAAATATATTTTTCAATATTTATTTTGTGCTTGTGCAGCTGACTGTACTCATCTAGTAATTATATCTAATAATTTTATGCACTATTTATATTGCTATATAATACCAGATTACAAAGATTAACAGATTAAGAGACCAAAACTAAAAGATGACATGATTTACTTAATCAATTTCTCTAATTTAGGGCATTAAGCTTTCTTTAATGGATCTTTTTAAAATATCTGCAGTGTGGGGGAAAGCTTTTAATCTTAACAAAACAGTTACATCTACAGCATTTACATTATTTCCGTTTAATCACATACACCATAGACATCCACGTATTCATTTCCTTTCACCTTGCGAGAGCTTCTTAACTGGTTTTCCACTATGGTTTATGTCCACTGTAATCCATCCTGTATGCCAAGGAAAGAGTAATCCTTGTAATGCTCAAATGTGGCAAGTCACTCCCTTGCTCAGTACCAATCTATGATTCTCAATTGCCTGTAGAAACTAAAGTCTTTCATAATCTGGGCCTAATCTACTTTTTTTTTTTTTTTAATTATGGCTAAAAATCAAAATTCTCACAATACATACAAACATTTGCAAAATGATATATAAATATATATGCATATATGTGTATTTGCTTACAAAAATGTTATTTATATATATATATATATACATATATTTTAAGAGGTGCTTAGATTACCCAAAATATTACACGGAACCCACTGGGATTCCCATGTTGCCCACCTCCCACACCTCCCACTACTTTTTCAGCCTCTTAACTCACCACTTATATTTAAATACTGCACCCTTCACTCAAACTAGACGTTTAAACAAGATAGCAATAAAATACAGTGGTTACGGTTTTCATTTTAATCCTGTCTTTATAATTTATTAACTCTATGACCCTGAGCAATTTAGTATCATTCTTTGAACCTCGGTTTCTCCATATCAAAAATAAGGAATGTAAAGACAGTGGCCACCAGAGGTTCTGACGGGAGCGAGAGGGAAGAATCAGGTGTAACGTGGGGCATTTTGAGGACATTGAAACTGTTCTGCATGATATTGCAGTGATGGATACAGGCCATTATACATTTTATCAAAAGCTATAAAATTGTGTGGTACAAGTGTAAAGCATAATGTAAACTATAGACCATGCTTAGAAGCAGTTCTTCAATATATGTTCATCATTTGTAACAAATGTACCACACTAAGGTCAGATGTTGTTAATGGGGAATGTGGGGGAGGGGGAGAAGGTGGGCATATGGGAATCCTCTATATTTTTTATGTAACATTTATGTAATCTAAAGCTTCTTTAAAATTAAAGAAAACAATTCAGTTAAAAAATAAGGAATGAAAATACTACTACCTAACACCAAAAATAAGAAAAAGAATAATGGGTGTAAAAGAATTATCACAGTACCAGGTATATGTAAGTGCTCAATATATGTAAATTATTAAAGACAAAATCCTGGCTGCTTTTCCAGTATCATAAATACTACCACCAGCATCCCATACCTACTATAGAATCAGTATGTGTGTTTTTTTGTTCTCCTCATGAGGCATGCCTTTTTATGTGACATCTTATAGTTATTTTTACAGAGGCCATGTCTCCTGTTGTCTCTGGTTGATTCTAAATACCATGAGAGCAGAAGCTATGACCTATCATTGCTTACTGTTTTTCCCAAAACATAGCACGTAATACTAACTATATAATACTGTTTATGAATTGCCTTCAACAAAGGAATCTCAAACCAAGCAAAATCATAGCAAAATAATATTTAGATGTAAGAGGTAGGGAAGAAAATACCTTTGAGCTACATAATAGTTTTATGAAAGTCAGTCGAGTACCATGAATTTGGGGGACTTATTTTGCTTATTTTTTGTTTCCTTATAGAAAATTTCCATTTATTTTAGTAAGTGAGGTTGGTCTGCAATTTTCTTTTGTTGTCCTGGACTAATTTTCTCTTTTAATTTTATATTAGCTCAGATAGATAGAACCATAGTAAATTTATATGCACATTTTCTTTTTTTTACCTTGCTTAGTCTTGCAAGACACTTATCAATTTTATTAGTTTTCCCAAAGTACTAATTTTCAATTGTTTTGTTTGATTCTGTTTTGTTTGCTTCTACTTCATATGTTTAAGCTATGCTGTAGATTCCCCATTTAATCCTCTATGAGACTGTCACCAAGGATTTTAATACTTCCTTTAAAGCAAAATTTAGGTATCTCCATTATTATTATTAAGTTTTATAATCCCACATTTCAAGCCCATCACTTTATGTGACCTTGAGCAAGTTTCTTAACATACCTGAGCTTAGAGGTCCTCATCTTAAAACAGATAATTCTACTACCTATTATATGGAGTGACTATGATATTTAAATAATAAAACATATTTAAAATTCGTATCACAGTGCTAACACTGATTAAGGATTCTCATAGATAATGGTGATGATGATGAAGATGATCGGTATGATAATATGATATTGCACCTATTTAAATCAGGCATAGCATTTGGGTTTTTTTCTTATTGAATTGTCTGGATTAAAATCCCAAATATACATTCTGTGTGATTTCCATGAATATTTATGTAGAAGAGCTTATGAAAAAAATAAGATTTTATCTACAGATATATTTTATTTTATTTATTTAAAACCTTCTGTATGGTCTATTTTAGGAGGACTAGTTTAGTTCTTCAAATGTACTCCAAAATAAAATTTAATGTCTGTATACTTATAGTTTATCTTAGGATTAATGAGGTAATGTCTAAAAAGAACTGTGAATTATTTGAAAAAATATACAAGGTGAAAATCTAAATTGCATCAGGACTTATGTTTGTGTTTATAAACTAGAAAGATGCTTTTCTATTTCTGAAGACTTAAGTTGCCAAGCACTCACTAATGTGTGAAAGAGTTGTTATTATGAAGAAAGAGGAGTGGGCAAAGATACAAGAACTGATGTAATGAGGGGAAAATGAGACATAATAAGAAAGAACTGGAACAAAAATGCAATAGTAAATCATATTTGAAGAAGCAGAGAAATGAGATAGAGTCATCTTAGTAGCTGCATGTGACATGGCTTATCACTCTCTTCCTTGAAATGCTTTCTTTACTTGGTTTCCATAAGAAAACATTTGTCTGGTTGTCTTTAGCTATTTCATCCTAAGGTTCCTTTGCTGGCTCCTTCTCATTTCTCTGACCTCTAAATGTGAGAGTGTTACTGCACTCGGTCATTGAGCCTCTTTTCTATATGCACATCCTCCTTTAATGATCTCATATAGACTCATGGCTTTGAATATCATCTATATGCTAATAATTTATAAATTTTTATCTCTAGCCTGGACCTCTCCTCTGCTCTAGACTTGTATATCAACTGCCTATTCAAAATCCCTACTGGAATTTCTTAGGATCTCAAATTTAACATGTCCCTAATTGAGCTTTGGGTAACCTCTTCCAACTCCTTCACAAGTTTTCTCTTCTCACAGTCTTTGCCATATTCCATATTAGTACATGCCAAATCCATCTTTTCTTGCCTTTTGCTCAGGCCAAAAACCTTTTAGCTATCCCAGATCCTTTATTTCCATCATGCTCCACAGTTAATCCACCAGCATATTGTGTCAGCTTTATCTTCAAGATATATCCAGAATCTGACCACTTCTTAACATCACCACCATTACCTCCCTCAATTGTCACAGTAGCTTCCTAACTGGACTCCCCACTTCCACTCTTGCCTTTGCTCTAAACTCTCTAGTAGTATGATGTGGTTAACAGAATTCACTTTAGAAGGGGAATTTCTGTCTACATGACCATTTGGTATCCCCTTATCCACAGTGGGACTGTTATTTAATTCTCCATTGCAAGTGATGTGGCATTGCTACAGAACCTCAGGGGTCTGCATTGTAATTCTCCCTCAGGGGTCTGCATTGTATTAGGGCCTCTTACTCCAAATCAGGAAACCTAGATCTGCTGCAGGACCTTTTCCTTCTCTGTGTTCTATTCAAACTGCAGCTTTTCATATTCATTGGTAAAAGGGCCAGAGCAGTATTCCAGGATATGGCCTATCAGGCATTGTACTTCCTTCTTTTTGCTTTAATTAATTTTCCTTTATTTCAGAGGGTATTGTTTCCTGGAATGCTACAAACGCTAAAATCTTTATTAATGTGGTAGTGTCCTAACTCTTCAGATATCCTATCCTATTCTCTGAAGAGCAGGTATCTTTCCAAGGCCTCCAATGTACTTGCCACTTGTTGCTCATCTGGTCTGATTAGCATGATGCCATCAATATAGTGGGCCAATGGAATATTCTACTGGAAGTCCATGAGTTCTGGGCCTCTTTGGAATATATTATAACAGAAGGCTGAGGGTTACTACAATCATGGGGCAATATTGTAAATTTATACTGATATCTATTTCAAGTGAATGTGAATGCTTTCTGCTTTTTGTTTCTCATAGGGATTGAACAACTCAGTAACCAGATCAATGGCCACATACCAGGTATATGAGGCTATGCTTATCAAAGTTACTACATTTGTAAAAACAGTTGCAATTGTGGGTATTACTTTGCTGAGTAATTTGCTGTCATCTTCCAGCATATACCTAACTATTGCAGGGGCTAGACAGGTGAATTGAATGAAGGTATGATGGGGACCACCCCTGTATCCTTTGGGGCATTAAAGTTGACACTAATCTATGTCAGTTTCACAGGCTACCTCTACAAAAGCTCTTTCTCTACAGATCAAGGAACAAGTATGGGAATTCTGCCAACCACCAAATATATCCACTTCAGCTATAAATTTCATGACTCAGAAAAATCTCTCTGGCAGTGTTACATACTCACTGTGAATTAGGTCTAGGCCAGGATTCCATTTGTTACCTGGCTTTCATGTTCCCTCATTCTAATAGGGGGTTCGTGATGATAAAGTAGGTTCCTGGGCATCAGTATCAGTTCTGTCTCTGTATCCATAGTTCTCAAAATGCTTAGACAGTACTATCTCTTCAGGGTATGATGACCTGAGTAAATAACTATAGTCCCCTGTGGGGATGGAAGGGGCAATCCTTATTGTATACACTTGCCATGGTACAGAACTGTACTCTTATATAGGCATCTATCTTCTCCTTCTGGCAGTAGTTCTGGGTCTGAAAACTGGCTCAGCTCTAAGAAACAAAGAATACTAATATTTTATTTGGGTATCTGCCTTAATCCTTCCGATTATCCTTGATTTACTCTGGTTGTGTAGATTGAACAATACCCTTGTTGGCTGGCCATCTATCTTTGTTCTACTAATTTTTTCATAGTTATCTGCAAGCCATTGCCTCTGGCTGCCACTCCCATCCTGCTACTCATTTCAGTAATTGAAGTGCCTGACTTTGACAATTCAGTACTCCCATCTGTCCTCTATTATTGAGAGATTTTATGAGTCCCACTGGTAGATCCCAATTCTATAGCAAATTTTCTATGGACTTCCCTGGGTTTTCAGTGATGCTCGTGCCCTTCTCACCAGCAATTTATTTATGCTTTTGATAAACAGGATGACCTTTGGGATCTCTCATGGCTGGACAGTATTCTGGTAAGTTTATAGTCCTTACACATGTATCACCTAGGGAATGCCCCCTTCTCTTTGCTTTTGCTCCCTTTATACACTGTCTGCCATGACAGTGGCATTTTTCCTTTTCTTAGAGTGGTTTCTTACTTTTCCAAGCATCTCTATCAGTAAACTTTTTTTGATCCAGCTTATCCCCTCCCCCTGTCCAAGACTCAAAAATTCCAGCTGCATACATTCTTTCCTGATTCCTTGCCATTGTGTCATTCCATATTTTCTAGGTCCGACATTTCTTTCATGGTCTTCTTCCTTTCCTCCCTTAGGAGTCCCATGACACCCCTTGGCATTTTTTTAATGCAATTTAATATGGTTGTTGGTCTAGTTGTCAGGAAGGAAAGTAGGGGGAGCTCCTAAGAGACTAATGGTTGTCTTGTGGGGGTAGAGCAGGATTCCCCTCACCACCACTGATAGGGCCCTTATTTCCATCTGGGGAGCAGATAATCCAGCTCTAAAATGCAATCTTAGCTTCTTTCTCAGATCTTTCCAGAAAGCAGACTCTTAGACAGAGATTACCTTATATGAATGTTATTAGGAAGGGCTGTAAATATTAACACCTCTGGGGTGAAGGGAAAGAGGCAAGATTGGGAAACTGGTAAATCTTGGTTTTAGGGTGGTCAGAATAAGGCCTCTGTCTATTTTGCAAGAAATGTGCACATGTGGATGGCCATTTAGAGTTGTCCTGAATTGAGGGAAGAGATTGGGTATTTATACCTCCAATTCAGTCATGAGATGCAGGTCACCCTGGAGTTGGGGGCATGATTTCAGACAAGACAGCCTTCTTTATTAGAGGCACTTTCTACACCAAATTGAAAAGAGTGCTCCAGACATCACTGACACAGAGCACAGGAACTCACATTTTTTAGGACACTGTGCTTCTGTTAAGGTGGCATTATATCTTCCTAGCTATTTTGGCAGCTATATCGAGGACTGATAGCTGGGATCAATGAAGCACACATCCCCAATAACCCCTGTATTAGTCTGCCAAAGGGGTGCTGATGCACAGTACCAACAATCTGTTGGCTTTTATAGAGGGTATTTATTTGGGGTAAAAGCTTACAGTCCCAAGGCCCTAAAGAGTCCAACTCAATGCTACTTTCTCACCAAAGTCTGTTGCCATGTGTTAATGCAAGATGGCAGGCAATCTCTGCCTGGTATCTACTTCCTCCTTCCTATTAAGGCTCTATGGACCCAGCTTCTTCTGATCTCAGCTGCAGGCTGGCATAAGTCTCATCTCTCAGGGCTTCCTATATCAGTTTAGCATAGGGCTCATTTCCTTCCAGGCTTTCTCAGCTGCTCGGCTGCAAACTCTCAGGCAAATGGCTCTTCTCTCACCGGGGCTCCAGGATAAAAACTGACAAAGTTCTCTCTCTCTTCTTCTTGTGTCTTCTTGAGTGAGTGACCATTTATATCAGCCCACCAAGGGGGCAGGGACTTAACCTGAGTCATGCCTTACTGATGTGGTTGAATCACAGGCCTTAAATTGGAAGGGAGAGGGAAGAATAGGTTTAATATGGGGACATTTTTGGGACATTAGAGTTATCCTCCATGATATTGCAGTGACGGATACAGGCCACTGTATATTTTGTCATAATCTACAAAATTGTGCAGGATAGAGTGTAAACTATAATGTAAACTGTAATTCGTAGTTAGTAGCAATACTTCAATATGTATTCATCAATTGTAACAAATGTACGACACTAATAAGGAATGTTGTTGATGTGGGAGAGTGTGGGAGAGTGAGAGAGTGGGGCATATGGGAATCCCTTATATTTTTTATGTAACATTTATGTAATCTAAAGCTTCTTTGAGGTGTGGGAGGTGGGCAACATGGGAATCCCAGTGGGTTCCGTGTAATATTTTAGGTAATCTAAGCACCTCTTAAAATATATGTATATGTATATATATATATATATATAACATTTTTGTAAGCAAATACACATATATGCACATATATTTATATATCATTTTGCAAATGTTTGTATGTATTGTGAGAATTTTGATTTTTACCCATAATAAAAAAAAAAATAAATAAAAAAATAAAAATAAAAAAATAAAAAGAATTAATTAAAAACAGGCCCTAAATTGACTTATTCAAGCAAACTTAAAACCTTTGAATTTAATACTATCAAAGTATATCACACCCAGAGGGACAGACCAGTTTAAAAACACAATCCTTCTCTTTTTGGAGATTCATAAATAATCTCAAACTGCTGCAACCCCCAGATTTGAAATAAATATTACATAGATTTTTCCTCTACCACACATTATTTTTGGCTAATCTGGAACTTTTACTGGATTAAATGAGTCTCTGCTTGGGTAAGTATCAACCATCATTAGGACAAATAGAAGTTACAGTCACTCAGGATTAGAAAGGAGCTGGGATGCCATCTAGTAAAAAAATTTAGTAGAACTTGAATCTCTATCGACTCATTCTCAACAAATCTCTTTGGACACTTGCATTGTTGGATTACTGACTTGCTCCAGTGGAACTCATTCCACTTTTGTTAGTTCTGATCAGTTTTAAAGCTTTCCCTCTTGTTGAGCAGAATCTGTCACCTCCACCTTTTCTTCTAGCTCTGACATGAAGAATCACTTATACAGATCAGCTCCTAATGACAGTGCTTCAGAGACAAAGATGGCTGTTAAGTTATGCCCTATACACCCCAACCCACTGACTCCAACTATTTTTCACGTGGCGTAGTTTTAATTCCCATCAGGGACTGGTCACTATCTTGGGACTTCACTCCAACTTACCAAGTTTTCCAAGAGTCATTTTCATAACTGAACACAATGCTCTAAGGCATGAAGGATACAGCCCACCCCCTACTTTTGAAGACACTGTACTTCTATTAAGGCAGATTCACATCTTAGTAGCTGTTTTGACAGTTCCATCAAGGGACATTTTACTCAGTGCTGAAAATTGCTGTATCACTGAGTAATTAAAATATGAAAAACAATATTCAAGCTAATTAATTGATTTGGAGTTGCTTATTGTTTTTATTTCCTTTTCTCACATATCAGAAAATTATGAGAATGAGATTTTGTGGTCAGTTGAATGATGTACACTAGCAATAGACATGTTCTTCCTCTTAATCTGCATCCTTGTGGGTGTGAATCCATTGTAAACAGGATGTTTTGAAGCTGTTATTTTAATTAAGATGTGGCCCAACAAATCAGTGTGGGCCTTAGTTCATATTTCAGGAGTCCTTAATGAGTACAAGAAATTCAGACACACTCAATCAGAGATAGTCAGACATGAACCAGAAGGCAGAAGCCAGCAGAACCTTGAAGAGCAGACACAAGCAGAGAGAGATCATTACATGATGGTGTCAGAGATGTAAGCCAACTAACCTCAAAGATTACAACAAGCGAGCACTGGAAGGCTACAGACATTAGGGAGAAGGCATGACCTTGCTGATGACTTGATGTTGGACTTCTGGGCTTACAAGTACTAAGCTAATGAATTCCTGCTGTTAAGCTAACCCATTGTGTGTTATTTTTTAAAGCAGCCTGGAAAACTAAGACAGTTTTCATTCTATACCAGGAAACATATGAATAAACAAAACTAGAGAAAAAAGAAACCATAAAGAGAAGTAAAGGTGAATAGGTGAGGGCATGCTCTTAAGTAGTGAGTGAAATGAATCTGTATGGAACCCAATTACTATACTAGGTATAAACTTGTATTGTTTACAATGCATTTTCTGGAGAAGGGATGTCATCAAAGATCACGGGTCAGAAAATAAGGAAAATGAAATCCAGATTTTAGTTACCTTAAACAAATGATTTTTTTAAGCTAACAGTTATATAATTGTGATTCAAAGTTTTAAAAATTTTAATCACTATATCATAAAGTTCATTTTAAGCATCAGTTAATGAACAAGATATATTTCTTCTTCTAAAAGATCCAATAATACTTCTCCACCCTCTAAATCTTTATTTCTGCAATGGACTCCATGTTACATCTCCTTGAAGCTCAGATGTTTCACAAGAACTCCATATACTACTATGCTGAGTTGCCATAATTTTATAGTATTCCTGAACCTGTTATTGTTGAAACAAACAAACAAAATATGGTCCAATAACTTAAAATAACCTGATTTTTTAACCTCTCTTTCCATAACATAGTCCTCTACTATCTGAACAAATGTCTTCAATGTCCAAGAGAAAAGCGGAGACAATGGGGTTTGGCTTTATAAGTAGTTATGATCCACAAACTGCATGTCTTAAAGGATCTAGGAGGCCACAGCACTTTAACAGATTTCAGCAGGTGTTAATGCTAGCTTTCTCTAGGAATGGTAGAATATGAGTGAGAGTATTTCAGGATTATGAACTGTGAGACTTAAATTATTTATTAAGAACATTTAACTGGCAAATGCTGGGAACAGGAAGAAAGGCAAGTTTTGCTAAGAAGCAAAATCCTGAGTAAAGACCTTGTTGGTGGCTGAATCACCATGAAACTGCTATTTTACTTTTATTTTTATTTAATGTTCAATTATCTTAAATACTTAGATGAGAGTTGAAATGCTACCATAATATGCCAGTGAGACATTAATTATGTGTTTTTAAATGCCTGAGATTGGAATTTATATTTTAAACATATGGTTATATTTATGGAGTTCCCTTATAATCATTGTAATGCTAACTTTCTCAATTGACTTTCAGCTGTGGACGACAAATCATTTGACAAACCAGGTAGACCTCACAATAGCACTGACTGACAGGTAATAACATCCAAAAGTAAGGATTTGTTCTTTTGTGTTCTGCAAACATGGGTACCTCAATTCTTTGAAGTCTCTAGTAGTTGACAGAATGGCAGGTGTACATGTCCTGACCATTATTTGAGCTGAAATTTCAGGTTGTTCACTTCTAAATACTCCCTATAAAATGTAATTGAAAACAGTAAAACTATAGTAGCAAAATTTAGGTTCTAGTCCTATGCTACCACTGCTTTAGTTTCCTTGTCTGCTCAAGGAAATACCATGCAATGGGATGGTTTAAACAATGGGAGTTTATTGGCTCAGTTTTAAGGCCAAGAAAAGTCCAAACCAAGGCTTCATCAAGGCAATGCTTTCTCCCCAAAGATTGTGGAGCTCTGGGTCTGGCAGCTTGTGATCCTTGGTCCTTGGTTCTTCTATCACATAACAATGCACATGGTGACCTCTCCTGGCCTCTCCCTTCTATTCCAGCTTCCACTGACCTTCAGCTTCTTGCTTCTTGTGATTTTCTCTCACTGTGTCTAAATTTCATTTTGCTTATAAAGACTCATCCTGACTAGGTTGGGCCATAGCTTAAGTAACCTCATCAAAGTGTCCTATTTACAATTGGTTCACACCCACAGGAATGGATTAAGTTTAAGAACAGGTTTTTCTGGTGTGCATAGCTCCAAACCACCATAACCACAAATTAGGTGGCCACAGGTTGAGGCCAACTACTTTAATTATTTTATTATCCCTTTCCCAAACAAGGAAGAGTAACAGGTATTGTCAATGGTTTTTCTGTCTCTAACAAGTTAGGATTCTAATCTCCTATGTATATTCTTAGCCAATAAATGAAGGTAGATTCAGGGAGACTTGTTTTTTAGTCACAAGAACTTGCAATTTAAAGTTAATGGGCCCAAGATTTTAGTTAATATGAAGAAATGCATATTAGACATATTACAGAACAAAGAAGCTACTGACTTCACTTATAACCAAAATGGATGAACAGAAATCAGATTTACTATTCTAATGGAAATAACTAAAAAAAATTAAAATATAAGAAATGATGGTTCTCAATATATCAGGCATCAGATAATGAAGAACATTGATTTCTACGGGATAGGAAACAAATAGAATATATGTTACAATTGCCCTAGCCAACTCCCTGGAGAAAGTCTCCAGACCATGGTATGCAGAGAAATAATCAAACCAAATCCCAGCAGTTTTCCTGAGTGGTGGAACTAGAAGTCTGAGGAAGCCAAGGCAGAGTTCTCAAAGGCAGAATATCAGAGAAGAGAGAGATGCACAAAGAGAGAACTCTAAATATCTGTAGAGGGTCTCCACAAAGATTACTTTGAGTACAGATCAATGTATACATGCAAGAAAATTACTAGAAGCTGGGGAAAGAAATACCCAAAAGGATTAGAAGGAAAAGTGACCTCAAATAAAGCCCATTTATTGGAACCAGAATAGAAAACCTCATAATTCACAGGGCATCAGGTAGAGTAAAAAGAAATTCACTTCAGTAGGGACACAGAATTTAAAAGCAAGAGGAGAAGGAATCAAAAAGCTTCCAAGTAACTTAAACACATCTCAATACAAAGATAGGATATTTACTGAAATACAAAAGCAAATGGTACCCAAAAAATTATAATTCACAATGTCTTGTGTCCAGTCAAAAATTAACAAGCATGCAAAGAAGCAGGAAATATTACTCATAATGAGAAGAAATATTAATCAAGATAAACCGATTTAGAACTTACATAGCTGTTAGAATCAGCAGGAAGGATCTTAAAAATGTTATTATAACTGTATAATATATATTCTAGAAGCAGAAGAGTGAAACTGTTAAGATGTGGAATATATAAAAATACTTCAATTCAATTTCTATTTATAAAAATTACAATGTTGGAGATGAAAAAAATACACTAGTTGAAATTAAAACTGTATTAGACATTGAAGAAAAAAAGATTAGTTAACTTGAAGACACAGCAAAACAAGCTATCCAAAATGAAACACAGAGATTAAAAAAAAAAAAAGACTAAAAACAACAAATACACACAAACAAAAACAATCTCAGTGATCTCTGAGACAACTTCAAGCGGCAAAACATATGTGCAGTTGGAGGCTCCAAATGAGAGGAAAGAGAGGGAAGAAACTGCAAAATTTGAATAAATAATGGTCAAAATGTTTCCAAGTTCAATGGAAATTATTAACCCATAGATCAAAAAAAAAAAAAAAAACTCATTCAAATCCAAGCATGGAAATCATGAAGAAAATTACAGCAAGGTACATCAGAATCAAAGTGCTTAAAACTAGTGATAAAGAGAAACTATTAACAGTAACCAAAATAAAAGAAGACATTACTGTTGGGAAACAATTCCCAATGGGTTTCTCATGTTTCTTCACATAGTATAAGCAAGGCATTAACTGACCTTTATTCCGATCTTTTAAGACATGTTTATATAATGAGCAGCCTTGTATCCCTCCAGAACAAAGAACAATCATGCTTAACACCCTACCAAGTATAAAAGACTTGGATTCCCTAAGCCTAGGTTTTCTCTGTTGCAATGCAACCAACTGCATGTGCAGGTGTCATCACTCTTTTTTGATGTCACCTTGTGGGAAGTAGAACACAGGAACCATCGCAAAAATGTTGATATTCTTACTACTGTTATTTTTGTGAGTAACAGGTCATCCTTTGTCTCTAACCCATGAGTCTCATGTCCCCCACCAATATCCATGAAAATATGGCAAACTAAATTGTTAATTTGCAAGTAGGGTAAAATCTCAGACCCTTCACAGTTCTGGATAACTTGGGCAGTGAAGCGGATATGCTGACAGAGACATAGCTTTCTGGAAAAGGAAGGTCAAGGGCTTCATGGGTCAATTAACAGGATTTGAGGGAATCAATGGGAATCAATAACATATTGATCAAGTTGCATGATGAATAGGCAATAAATGTTCTTCTATGTTATTGCCTGTTAATGAGGAGGAATTGAGGATGTGGGTTGAGGCTGAGTACCAGGAAATAGGTTATTAGGTTCAAAGAGGACTGCCCAAGTGGTGCCCAACTCTCCTCCAGGTAAGGCACATTCCTTGCTACTCTGGCAATCAGCTTCAGATCTGCATATTCTAACAAGTAGTAAGATTCATTCTTGGTGGGCAGAAGATTTGGCCCCTTTTATACAACAGTTACAGAAGTGTGCAGCTACCTTAGCACGAAAGGAGATAAATTAGCTACCACTATGGAAAGACCAGGCAAATGATTAGAAGGTTAGCTGGTTCCGTTGGAAGATAAGGGGATGGTGCTCTTAATGCTTGTTAAGGAAGAATGGCAACAATTAGACATTCGGCTCATCCTATCCTGCAGTTTATCATGCCAACTTTAGATTCATTCAGAGATGACAATAAAAGTCTCAGAGATTTGTTTTGCGGTGGATCCAGGCTACTGTGTACGTGTTTTTGCCCTCTTCAGGAGATTTCCCTAATCTCCTATAAGAAATCATGAATGAAGCACTTAATATTTGTTGTTTTTGTTTTTTTTTAATTTTTTTTAGGAGTTACTGGGGATTGATCCCGGGACCTCATATGTGGGAAGCAGGTACTCAAAACATTAAGCTATACCTGCTCCCCGAAGCACTTAATATTTAGACTCTTATTTTCCAGATTGGATTTACAAAACTGAAGAAAGTGACCACTGGAAGAAAGAGAAACTGACTCAAAGGAATCTAGATAAATTCTTAGTCATTTCTGCCACCTTGAAAACTCCCCTAGGACTTATGCTAATCAAAATTATTGAAAACTTAAGAGATGTTATTATCACAATGGAGCAGCATATGCCATAGACTGATGTGGACGCTTTAAAAAAATGCTGACTCAGATGACTCTTGCCCTAAACTAAAATCCATCTGGCTGTAGCTGCTGAATAAAGAGGTTCCCAGAGCCAAAACAGGAGCAAGAGGAAGGGTTTACAAAGGAACACAGGAATCTTGTGGTGCTTTTGATTATGTGTACTATTTTCATTGGTTTGTGGGGATGGTTTCATGGTATATGCAAATATCAAAATTTATCAAATTATATACCTTTAATATGTAAAGTTTATTTTATGTCAATTATACCTCAATTATTTAAAAAATTAGAGAAATTTTTATATTTATTCCTTTCTTCCTATTTTTGTTCTTTTTCTATCTTTTTTTCATAATAACTAATGAAAAGACAGGGGCTACAAATAAACATTATCATTTTGGAGAATCTATTGTATATTAGACAAGGACTCTGCATACTTGATCATATTTTATCCTCATGAGAATTATATTGGGTAAATTTTTAAACCAATTTTACACAAATGAATTTGAGGTGCAATGAGGTTAACCAACTTATATTTGCTTTTCCAATCTCAAGATAATTTTATTTCTTCTCTTTCTTTTGCATCAAACCACCAACTACTACACCTAAACACTCACATACACAGCAAATCGTCTCAACTTCTTGTTAACCACTTAGACTGGAACTCCGTATGTTACCTCTAAATCGCCTAAATTACCTGCATCTATGACTATATTCAATGTCGTTGTCCTCTTAGAATAAAAAGTATAGGTTCTATTGTGGGCCAGTTCTCTCTTTTCTCCTGAATCCCATCCCTTGTTACTCCTTTTGAGGCAGGTTAGTTTAGGGACAGGGAAAACGAGTCCCAGTTGAAACCTGGCAGAAAACATTGCCATGGGACATATGGCCATGAAACCCCTCTTGGAAACCCCTGAGAGAAAGACCACTGCCAAGAAAGCTACCGGAAGGACCCCACAAGACCCTGGCCATCAGAACCCCACTTGGACTGAGATTGAGATGAGATACCATTTGGGGTCAAGGGAAAACACCCGACACCCTCAAAAGCCTCACCATTGGCCCCCTGAGAACTGACAGATGAGACAACCAATCATAACAGCAAACATCTGGAGCCCCTCCCCAGCATCATGCAGGAGTAAAAGTCTTAAAAAGCTTAACCTGGGCTCCCACATGTGCGGCTCACCCTGCAGTAGGCCCACGGTTCATGCCTCAGACCATGTACTTTTCTTATTTTCTTGTTTCTTAATAAACTCTTTACTCCCTTGCCTACCCTATGGCATGTCTTTAAAATCTTTTATGCAACATAAGCCAAGAACCTAGAAGCCCAGAGCCCAGAGCCTTCTGCTAACATAGTTGGTGAGCCAATCCAGGAGATGAAGAGGTGTGCCGCTTTGTTCCCGGGCCTGAGGGTGATCAGCCCTGCTGCAGCCCGGGGAGCGACACTGGCTAGTTACGGGACGTCCGGTGCGCACTCCAGGAATGGCGAAGGTGAAGAAGTTGTCAGGGAGCGGCGTCGGGGGCTCCCTGGTCTTCACGGCTCAGGTGTGGGGGGTATCTGGTAAGGACCGTGCGTGAAAGAAAGAGACGAATCTTCTGGGTGGGGGAAAGAAGCCAAGAGAGTTTATTGAGGAAGTACAATGCATATATACTCTTCAGGTTGGGGGCAGTTCTTCAGCCGATGGTGGAGGCTTTTCATTGGGCAGTAATTAGGGTCAGGGGTTGCTAGGGAAAGGGGCAGAATTGGGGGCGGCAAGGAGCGAAGCAGGGTTGTCCAAATAAGGCGATAACTGGGGCGAGAGCTCTGATTGGTGAGAAGGAACAAGGGAGAGGGAGAGGGAAGATAGGGATGGGGGAGGGGATTGAGTTGCGCAGGCAAGGCCACAGCAAGGCCTGTGGTTTGTAGATATGGCAAGGCCTGTGTCTAGCAGATACTGCAAGGTGTGTAGCCTTCCCCAGCCCTGGTGAGGGCTGGTGAGTCTAAACTATGAATTACAGCCTGGATAGGCTCCCACAGGATATAATTCCAGGCCGGGGGTGGGGGCTCGGGTGCTGGACCCTTCTGCATCTGTACCATGAACCCAGGATTGTTGGACCTGGTGCCAGCTGGGCTTGTACAGGCACAGGCACCAACAAGACAGGGGGTCCCTGGCTATGCTTCAGGGTCAGCGGGGCTACCTTTTCTGACATGGATGGGGTGTCCCCACTCCAAAGCCCTGGCTTTTTAGCAGCTGGTCCTGTACAGCCACTGTCTTCTTCTGCCTAGGGCAGAACATGCGATCGTGCAGCTGGTGCCTCCAGCTAGACAGGAGTCCGCTGGGAGCCTACCCCCTGTTGGCCATTATTCCTCCAAGTCCCGCAGTGGTGGTGGTAGCAGAAAGCCGGGGGTTTGTGTTCCTCTTGCAGAGCTTGGCCTTGTGCATCCCCTGCTCTGGGGTTGGAGAAGTGGTGGGTCTTGCACACCTGCGCTACTGTACCAAATCCTCAAAGCATCTTCCAGGTATTGGGTTGGGGGTGGGGGCTGTGTGACGTTTGTGAGGCGCCCGTTCTACCCAGGGGCTTCTTATGCAAGTTGAGTGTGCACCTGTTCTGGCATCCATGCCTCACCAGTCCACCTTCCTCCCCACCCCTCCAGGGCTCCCCCGGTCTGGGACAGGGTCGGGGAGCAGCAATGGTCACGGCCGAGGTGGATGCCATGCTGCAGCCCACATTCCCTTTCCCAGTGGGGTCATGGGCCAGGGCCCTGTGCCTGTGCTTTGGCTCTTGCCCACCTTCCATCTTCCGACTATGGTGGACTCCTCGTTTTGGAACTGTGAGAGGCTTTGGAATGTCTTGAAAACTGAAAATAGGAAGGTTTTGGTCCTACCCTTGGTGGCATAGGGAGGTTCTGCTCCTTCCCAGCCCCCGGGAGGCCCTGACATTGCCTCGGGGCCCCCGAGGCTGTTGGCAAACAGCACAACATTGATCTCTGATCTCTTAATGGACTTTTAATATCCATTTTAACTACGAAACTCCCTGGCAGATGCCATAAAATGAGACCACTTAAAAGGCAAGCCAGTCCCTTTTCTAGGAAGAATCACATATTTTAGGGGCTTCGGTTTGGAGAGTAACAGCTCCAAACGTCTCCCAAAGGTGCAGTGTGGCAAGCCTTGTTCCAGAACCCAGGTACGGACATCTCCCAAGACTTAGTTCTGCCATGGAGATGCCCAATGGCACGGCTCTGAGTCCTCAGGACCCTGAGACCAGACCAGCAGCTCCAAACATCTCCCAAAGCCTACGCTACCCCAGAATAGTCGGTGTCCCCTAACTTCTTAGACGGACAAGTATTTTGGAAACTTTGGTTTGGGGGGTAAAAGTTTAGTCAGGCTTGGACTCTGGGATGCCAGATTGGCTGACAAACTCCTCTTCATTTTTCCTATAATAATGGTGTGGTCTCTAGCATTCCAGCAGACTGCCTATAGGATGGCTTCTCAGGAATTGGGACAACCTGCATACTGATGGTCTATGTGGCTGTAGTGTGGCCTCTGAATGGAACCCTGAATTCCAGTTAAACCTGTGTGAGAGGAGAGGAGAGGAAGATCTGAGGGCCAGAGACCTCATGGTCATGTCTCCTTAAAGGGATGAGGCAATTTGAAGCTCAGGGAAATTACTCAGAGGCAGAACCTAGAAACCCAGCCAGTCTGCTTCACATATCCATAGAAAGCTGCAGAAACTTTCCCTGGGCCCCCAAACTTCCATTAACTCCCTTTTAGAAACAACCTTTGCAGTTTTCAACAATCAAGTCTGAGCTGCCGAGGAGAAGCAGGTGAGGAGGGGCAGGCATAGGGCCCAGAAAGAGGCTCACCCTTTAACTGCTTAATAAACACAAGAGCCAATTACTCAGTCCTGGACTGCACCCCAGACCTCTCTAGCCTTGGTTGTGCCTAATAAGGGGAGTAAGTGGGGTATCAAGAGCTAGGCTCTTCACTAAACCTCTTTCCTGGAGAATAAGGAACCTCTTCTGATGCCATCAATTAAGATTAAAAAGTTCCTGGAAAATGGTTTCCATAAGGTCTTTCCCTATGCTAAGTGTGTAAAATTCTCTCTTCTGTTCTAATCTGTGCTTAACTTTGTGTTTAACTTTTTAAATCTGTGTTTAACTTTTAAATCTGTGTTTAACTTTGTCAGTCTGCTCGTACCTAGGAAATCAGATGTGGGGTTTGCTTGTTAACAATTGGATAACAGTGAATGGTATCCTAAAAATGAGTCTTTAAATGTCAATGCCATCTTGTAATTGGATTTGATGTATAATTCACAAGTGGAATTAATTCAATTGCTGGAAAAGCAGGAAAACTTAGCAACATTGTTAGTAATAAAATTGTTTTAGTTGCTTAGTTAATAAATGGAAGTGCCCAAATTGTTTTAAAGTGGAAACTTACTAGAAACTGTAACTAAGAGTTCAGATCATTCTATAGATGCCTTTATATTATAAAGTAGCAGAAGGATAATATCTGAAATTGCTATAACTGGGTGGATTTAGCCTAGAACCTACTACTGTGGTGGTAATTTTAGACTAATTTACCTTTGTTTATGGTTACTTCAGGTCTAACCTCACCCTTGCATATGCTAATCTGAGTTTGCCTTTGCTTATGGTTTGTCCCTCTCTGGCTGGGGGAAGTCAAATTGAGATACCCCTGTCTCCCAATCTTTCCACTGGTGTCAATAACCCTGCTTTCTCTCATGGTTTTCCAGGTGTGGACTAAATTGCTGCCTGGTGGAATTTTCGACCCTCGTGGTTGAATGTCCTCTCTTCCAATCAGTGGCCACTGGAGTCCTGTTACCTCTGAGGACAGGAGAGTAGGGGGCATCCAACCTCGAGGGTTGATATTCCTAAAAGCAGCAAGTCATGAGAAAAACCAGGTTTCCCTGAGACTTCAATGACCTCAGTGATTATGTACTGGAATTAGTGTTGCTCATCCAAGGTCTGTCAAAGTCAAAATGGGAAATAAACAAAGCTCTGCAGTAAAGGAAACTGTATTTTAAAGCATTGGGAACAATTTGGTTATAAGGCAATCACTAAAGAACAAAATTCTTGCTCAAAACTGCATGGTTACAATGCAGATTAATTAGAAATAACCTTCAAAGAGATCTTTCAAATATAATGTTATTTTACAGTTAAACTTATTTTTGTAAGAGAATGAGGATTATAAGTAGCATTAGTAAATTGTGTGCTTCTATGTCTAACACTCTATTTGTTCAGGGTATATTTTCATACCTCGGGATAAAATGTAAGTTTAGCATAAAACTTTTTATCTACTAGGCCAGGGAATTAAGAATCATAGTTCATCCTGTAATTCCCCAATTTAAACATTTTAACAGCCTTAAAGTAAGTGTGGTTAATAGTACTATTACCAAATTTCAATAAGTAAAGGAAAAGTCCTCGAAAGCTATGGAAAGATCTTTTAAAACCAATTAAACAATTATAATACTTTCCAGAAGATAGCAGTCAGTATACTTTATGATGAAAGTTGTAAATTCATTTCTTATGAAATGAAGTTTAAAAACTTATGCAGGGAGAGGAGTAAAAGTCTTCAAAGGCCTAACCCGGGGTCCCCACATGTGCGTCTTACTCTGCAACCCACCCATGGTCCATGCCTTGGACTGTGTACTTTTCTTATTTTCTTTTTTCTTAATAAACTCTTTACTCCCTTGCCTACCCTACGGCATGTCTTTAAATCCTTTTATGTTACATAAGCCAAGAACCAAGACGCCCAGAACCCAGAGCCTTCTTGTAGCACTGTTACCTTTTAAGGACTTCCTAATAGTTCCAACATCCACCTACTTTACCTTAATTCCCTCCAATTCCTTTTCCTGGATTATTCCTATAAATGTACCAAAAATGGTCTGGCATACTAAAAAAAACCCACAACTTTCTTTGGTTCCACATTCACCTTTAGCTACAGCCCCATTTTTTCTGCCTATTATTATAAGAATACTTTAAAAATAGTTGTGTCTATTCTATCTGTACAATATATTTACCTCTAGTCTCTTTCACTATTTCCTCTCATCCCAGTTGCTCCTGTGTTCTCTCCAACCCAGCTTCCTTCTCTCCATACCTTTGAAACTGCTTTTATGGAGGTGACTAATGATGACCATGTTGTCAATTTCAGTGGCCACTTCTCTTCTTCATCTTGTGCACACTCTCAGCAACATTCCCCACAATGTACAAACTACACCCCTCTTTTTGCAACATTTCACTTGGCTCTCAGAGCACCACTGTCCTGTGTTACTCCTATCTTTGGACTAGCCTTTCTTAGGATCACTTCCTGAATAATTTTACTCTTTCCATCTTCTACCTTTTGGAGAATCCCAGGGCCTTTCTTCTATCTCCACATTCCCTCCAAAAGTGTTACTTCTCAAGAAGTGTCTTTAAATTCCATCTTTATAATGATTATACTAAATATTTTATGCTCAGCTTAACTTCTCTCTTAGACTACACAATTGTACATACAACTTTCTACTTGGCACCTCACTTGCATAATTTATAGACACTTCAAGTTTAACATGTCTGAACCAGAATGCCCAATTATCCTTACCTAATCCTTACCCCAGCTGGCCTCATCTTGCTTCTCCATGTCTCTACATCTAATAAATTGCACTAGCTTCTATCTAGTTGTTCAAACCCCCAAATTCAGAGTTATGCTTGATTTCTTCATCCCTTCCATCTTATACTCAAATTCTTAGTATTTCTGACCAATTCTATCTCCAAATATACCCTGCTATGACCACTCTCTCCATCTTTATAGCAACATTTTAGTTTATAGCACCCTCACCTTTTACCTTGATTTTATTCCTGGTTTCACTTCTTCAAATCTTGTCCTTGATAATCAGTTCCATACACAGTAGACAGTGATCTTTTAAACAATGTAAATCAGCCTATGCCATTATATATGGCTTCCAAGGACTTTCCTTGGGTCCTTTATACTTGTTTCTCTCAGTCAAGTTCTCAATTTTATGTCATTGCCCCAGAGAAACTTTCAATGAAACCTAAATCACTTTCTATCATTTCACTCTGATATATTTTTTCTATGGTACTTCCAACTATTTTTTGAGATTATTATTTACATGTTTGTTTCTGCTTTCACTATAATACATGTCTTCTATGAGGACAGAAACCTTAATTTTGTTGTTCATTCCATACCACAAATATCTAAATTCCTGGCACATGGAAAGTACATAAACATGTCTGTTAAATTAATATGGAAAATTTGTACAATTCATCGTAATGGATATAGGATTCATGTACAGTTTTGCCTGATTCCAATTCCAAGTTCTTCTCACCTGTTCTACATTGCCTCCATTCAGATTTTATGGGAGAGTCTACCTGTTAACAAGCTAATATACCATATAACCTATATTATATTTAAAAGTTCCCATTTAAATTAAGACTTCAGCCAGTACGAACAGTAGAACTTTAGCAACTAGTTCCTAAGTCAGTGTCCCTAATAGATCTTATAATACAAAGCAGAGTACCATCTCTCAAATCCTTGCTTCATTATCTTCTTATGAATATATTGTCAGAGCATCTCTTTAATCTCTGGTAGGATAGACTTGAACTAACAGATTGGAAAGAAAAACAACTAATATTATTAATATCTTTTCTCTAAAGTACTGTATCTTTTTCTTTCTTTCTTTCTTTCTTTTCTTTTTTTTTTTTTTCTTGCTCAATCTGTTGTATATTCTTGTCTCTAACAAGCAAAATTTCACTTCATTTTAGGTTGAAAAATCACATTGACTTTTTGGGTGGATAAAGAATTTATGGATACCACATTTTTGTTGCAAACAGAACATTACCCAAGAAATACTGGTTTACATTTTTTCTTTTTGAAAGAATTTTTAGCAGCAAATGGGCCCAAACTGAAATCCATATCTCAGATGACAAAGCAAAAGTTAATGTATGAATTTTCTATATCCCCTTGAAATGTCCAAATAACTCTTTTTTGAAAGAGAGGATGGTTTAGAGAATACACAGTTTTTCCTGATCTACACTGTCCCCCTCCTTCTTTATGTCTCCCAGATAGTCTTATTAGTGTAGCAGAAGAGACAGCTTCTGGGTCAAAACAGAAGAATAGCTTTTTCCTACGGCTTGTTCAATGATCTCAGAAATGAGCAGGCAGGCTGTCAAATCACTGAATGTCTTCCTTATCTTGTGTAAGTCATCTGAGATTTACTAGTCATAAGGTAAAGAATTTATATCCACTTTGATTACACTTCTTGAGGAACTCTTTTACACAACTGACTTCATTGCATATAGTCATTTCTTGACATATCTGATTTGCCCACTCAACAGTAAGTTCATCAAGGTCAAGGGAATTGTAACCTAGCACTTCTAAAGTGATTGATAAATATATATTGTATAGATGATGATGAATCCATCTAAAATCTAATATAATATTTTTACTTCTTACAATTTTACCCACAGGTAGAGGATTTACATTGTGGAATATGTAGCTCAATTCTGAGACAGATATCAGGTTGTGTTGTAAAACAAACGAATAGAAAAACATTTTTATCAGTTACTGCCATGTTATTCCCACCCGTATCAATATTAACTGTTTATATTTGACAGAGGGAGAAATCTTTTCAACTATTTTCCCATTTATGTGTTTTATGACATTTTCAGGATGAAAAATGAACTCCAAACAGGAAGTTGTATTTTAGGGAGGTAGAATATTTCTGATATTTTAACTTTGTAATGGCACTATTACCTCTTTGAAATATGCAATCACTACTGTTGAATGAAAAAGGGGTATTTCCAGTCAAAAAATTTTTTTTTTTTTTTGGATAAGGAAAGGCTTTAGTTATTAGCTCACTCCAGTTAGGCAGATGTGAAAGGACAATGAGAAAGAGAATCATGAATGTAAATAATTTTTATTAATAGCTTTATCAGGAGAGAGATCTGAATAAACATTTTATAAGGAATTTGAGGTCCAAGGACTGGTAAAAGCTAATTAGCAAAGTGGTCGCTTTGTCTGGAAGAAGAATGAGTAGCTACAACAGTAAAATAGTCAGAATCTGTTACTACCTACAGATGTGTATACAACAAACAAATGTTTATATGTGTCATAATGACATTTATAAAGATACTTTCAGGCACTAAATACAATATGATGCAAAATCACATTGAGAAAACAGGATGGGGGAAGGTGCAGTGTTTGTAAAAATAAATATATATATATATTGGGAGAGTAACAAAAAGAAAATTAACAGAACATCAAATATAATATTAAATATACACACATACACACACTTCAACTAGGTAAAGCCTGCATGCAAGGAGGAAATTCCTAAAAAATCTAATGGTAGATTTTTTTTCTCAGTAGTGAAATTATGGTTAGATTTAGATCTTATTACAATCTTCTTTATTTTCCATGTATTAAAAAATAAAATTATGTGTATTTTATAATGAAGAAAAAAAAAAAAACACTTACTGTAAACAGAGTGGGATACCTCCAAAATAAATATATTATAAATCATTTATTATGAAAAATTATACATGAGATAAATGAATACAACTGTGTTAATTTAAATAAACTGTATTTTATGTCTCTCATGTGTTAGCAACTGGGAGAGGAAATAGTAACTATGGTACCTTGTCTGTATTTATTCATATCCAGTGAGTTATATGAGCTTATGGAGCTCACAGTTCAGTGGGGTATGACATAAAATATATATATTTATTATTTTATAAACTATACTTTCCAATCAATATTAACATTTTAAAATATCCAGCACAGGGATGAAATATATTAAAAGTCCTCAGCACTGTTGAGTGCCATGGTTGGTTTAACATTCATTAAAGGATTGCAGCCAAATCACCATCAGAAATCTTATATCTCAGTTGCCAGGTTCACCTTCAGACCATCCACACCTGCTATCATTCTTTGTAAAGGAGTAACTCAAAGGTATGTAATTAGGGGTAGTTGTCTGCTGTTGTCTGTTTATGTGTGTATGTGAATAGTTAGTAGTAGAATGGGAAGAGAGAGGAAATGGAGAAAAGGCTTACATTTTTTTTCTTATGAAATAATTTCAAATTTAGAGAAACTTTGCAAGCATCATACAAAGAACTTATTTTTTCTGAATCATTTGACAATATATGACCAATATTATGCCATTAACATAAATGTATGTGTTTCCTGTGTATAAACCACAATGTAAGCATCAAAATCAGGAAATTAACATTGATAGCCTGTATCACCTCCACAGACCCCATTCAAGTTTTACCAATTGTCCCATTCTAAAAGTAAAATGGCTAGTAGCAATGCTTCAATATGTGTTCATCTATTGTAACAAATGTACCACACTAATAAAATATGTTAATGGGGGAAAGTGTGGGAGGAGGAGGGGTGGGGTATATGGGAATCCCCTATATTTCGATATAACATTTATGTAATCTAAAGCTTCTTTAAAAATAATGATAAAAGATAAAAAAAAAGAAGAAAACTCCTAGTTGAGATCACACTTTGCATGAATTGTCATTTCTATTTAGTGTCCTTTAATCTGGAACAGTTACTCAGTCTTTCCTTGACTCTCATACATTAACACTGTTGAAGATTAGAAGTCAAATATTTTGTAGAATGTTGCTCAATTTGTGTTTGTCTAATGTTGCCTCATGATTAAATTCAGGGTATGCATTTTGGACGTGAATATCACAGAACTGATGCTGTAGTCTCATTTCCTCCTCTCAGGTGGTAAATAATTTTAATTTATCCAATTATTGGTGATAATAACCACCTGATTAAGGTGGTATTATGTCAGTTTTCTCCATTGTCAAGTTACTTTTTTCCATTTGTAATTTATAAGAATTTTGTAGTAAAGTAAATATCTGGTTTCTCAGCAAACTTTTACCCATTAATTTTTTCATTGCTGTTTCTTGCCTGATTATTATTATGATGTGTGCAGGATGGCAATTTTCTAATTCCATCATTTCTTCCATAATAATTATTTATAATTCTGCTGTAAAGGAAATGTTTCTCTTCCTTCATTTATATATCCTTTTATGTATGGTCTCATGGATTTCTATTTTATTCAATGGGTTATAATTCATTACAATCAATATTTATTTTGACGTCAAATTGTTGTAGATTTGGCCCTTGGGCATCCTTTAAGCTGTCTTTTTTTACATTATCCCATTATTCATTGAGCACTTCCTTAACTTCTGGCAAACAAGGAGGTCCAGGCCTGTCTTGTTTTTTTCCTGTCCTCATCCCTGGAATCCACCATTTCTCTAAAGAACCTCTAGTCCTTTTAGTGGAGAATACTATTTAGAAACCAAAATCTGGGCCCTAGGAATATTCAGTGCAATTGAGTGTCACTACTCACATGCCCTCTAAGTGGACAAGCCAGGATATACCTATTTATGTACAAGTGTTCATGTATGCACACATAGGCACCACAAACATGCATACACATTGCTATTTATATATACACATTAAAATCACACATTCATACCAATACTCCTAAATACAATCCAGTATCATAGGATTCATTTTCGTTTTTACCCTTTTCTATTAGCCTCAATATATTTACTTAGTAACTCGTTCCTCCCTGATATAACCAATATTCCATCACATCTGCCACCCCTGTACATGGAAACCTTCTTTACTCTTTCAGGCTCTGACACCCAATGCCAGGCAACTGAGAGTCCCCATTCTGCTCCCCCAAACCTTCTTCTGCCCATCTAAGGCTTTGGGACTGAGTTATTCAGGAAGGAGAAAAGGAAGGAGAGATGGAAGACCAATTATTATAAATGATAATATGATCCTGAGCTGCATAAAATCAAAATTGCAATATATATAACTAAAAATGCTTCAGTTTCTCTTTGTTTTCATAAGCAAACAAGGATAGGCAGAAACAGAGAACACTGGCTACTCTTTATCTGAGCCTCTACTGATGGCATGATAGCATGTGTCTACTGGTCTGTTCTCCACTGTCAGAGAAGTTGTGCAGAGGTGTCGGTGAGGGGAATGGATTGGAGGAGGGTTTCCAACACAGTATGTATAGCAGCAGGCTTAATCAGAGTTTCTTTGGTCACCTGAGATCTTAAATCAAGCTTATGGAAAGAAATATGTTGCTCTAAATTATGGATTAGATTTGAGTTAAAAGGTCAGAACTTCACTGACTTTTGTCTCAACTCACTTCACTCTTTCTCCTTCTCTTCACTGGGGCGGGGGTGGGTGGGTGCAGGGAGGAAGTAACAAAGCCTCTGTCTGATGGGTTGAAGATACAAGACTTGTGGAATGGGGATATCAGTGGGTATTGCAAACTGTAGCCATTAATAGTTCAGACAATGTGAAATAGTGAAAACACTGGCTATTAAATTTTTTTTTCTAAAACAATGACTGAATGTTTGTGGATGCCATATTGCATACTGTACAAGGAATATGTGTGTATTTTAGATCATTTTGAACATACATAGCCCCAAAACAGAATGTTATCTGTAATTCTGCCACCCAGAAAAAGCCCCTAAATGTATTCAATTGATATCTTTTCTATACATACCTATACATACACATACAAATCTAAAATTTTTAATGAATTTTCAATCTACTATATGCACAGTTCATAATTTTTTAATTTAACAACACAGTGTGTAATTAAATATTAATTTACAAAAGGCTTTTTGTTGATTAGAGAATTCTATTTTATACATGTACCATCAATTAAATACCATTTATATCATTTCATTGTTTTGTTTTTGTGGAAGTATTGTCATAATATATTAGTAAAATTTTACTATATTTTATTTCAATAGCCTAATAAAAGATCATAGAGGATCATTTCAACTCCAAATTTCTCTCCAGAAAATTTGAAGTAACAAACTCCACTCACCAATAGGAGAGTGTCCTTTCTCCCCTTTACTATCAGATCTTTGAAAATACAGAATATTTAAAAGTTGTAAATATCTTTGCCAAAGTAATAGATGAAAGTAGCATACTGTGATGGTTAAGTTCATGTGTCAACTTGGTCAAGTTATGGTATCCAGTTGTTTGGTCAAACAAGCACTAGCCTGATTGTTACTGTGAGGATATTTCATGGAGTTAAATCATCAGTAAGTTGATTGCATCTATGGCTAATTACACCTACAATCAACTGAGGATACTGACTTCAACAATGAGAGAAATCTCATCCAATCAGTTGAAGTCCTTAAAAGGAGAGCTGATGATGTCAGCAGTCAGAAAGAGAGAATTTCCATTTCTACTTCAGCCATCTGACTTGTCCTGGAGACTTTATTAAACACCTTCATTGGAGTTCCCAGCTTGTGGACTGCCATATAGAATTGATTTGCTTATCCCCACAGTTGTGTGAGATAATTTAAAAAATCTCATAATATTTACATAATCTCCTGTCTGTTCTATTTCCCTAGAGAACCCTGACTAATACACATACCATTTTAAATGTTCATTTTTATACTAAGAGCCACTAGATATTTTTTCATCTATTTAGAGGCTATTTGGTTTCTTCTTCTGGGAGTTACTTATGTATATTAACTCACTATGCATTGTTTAACACTTAGTCAGCCAAAGACCACCTGGGACTAATCTGAAGTCTGACAAAGTCAGATTTATTGACTTGATCCAGGAAGGGAGGGATTCCAGAGAAACCACAGAATGCCACATTATAAGAGGTAGAAAATAAGCATATTTTGTAAGGTTGGGTTTCCTGCTGAATGATTCTGAGGTATATCTAAGGAGAAGGTATTAACTGCAGATTAGTTGCTTCTCCTAAGCAGATTTAGGAGAAGTGAAGATTAACTAGAGATTGGGTTCTATCATGAAGTGAGAGTAGTTTAGCAATTAGGTATCCTTGTTAATAGATAAGCAGAGCAAATAGCATCTGGGGGCACTGTTGGTAAGAAAACAGTAGTCACACAAAAACGGGTGACTAGACTTGGTGAAATACTGTTTCCCATTAATTTGGGGACTGGTTTTATATGTGTACAAATTTCCACCCCGCCTGATTTAAGGCATGCCTTTTCCTTTTTCAGTCCTAGCTGGTACTCTTTTAGTCCCAGACAGGGTTTTTTTTTTGTGTTTGTTTGTTTGTTTGTTTTTTATCATTTCAGAGTGGAGTTTAGCAAATATTAGGCCATGTACATTATTGATTATTGATGTAGAATTTTCAATTACACATTCTTGAGTTGGAAAGTTGGCTTGTACTTTTACTGATTATGTAATTTTAGACAAGATATTTAATCACTTTAGTCTCAGTTTTCATATATGTAAAAGGGACTATTAATAATAACAAAATAACAATAATATCCACCTTATTGAGTTGTTGAGAAAATTAAATGTGATTATGATTATAAAGAACTATCAAAGATTATAAAAAACTGTCATGATGTAACTGCTCAAAAATGAAGAGCAACTAAGAGTGTGTTTAATAAGGGTTTTGTATGAACTAATTAATAGGAGCAATTAATGAAAAGACCGTGATAGCACATATGTGTACATATGAGAACTTAAGGACATCTGACTGTGTATTGTTATTATATGAATTGGAAAGTTATTTTTTTCCATGATTCTAGATATCTGGAGGGGAAATAAGAACAAACCTTTTGTAAATTTAGCTAGTCTTATAGGCATAATTCTCCTACCAGCCTAGTGTAGAAAAGCTGAGATCTAATGGCAACTAGGTATTGTAGTCTACTAGACTGTGGTTCCTATAAAGAAACAAGGACATACCCATTTCTCTAGAATGCTCTTTGGAGGAAGAGTGAGGTAGGTAGAATTCTATCTTGAAGGCTTGAACATAACTTAATGAACTGGAAGGGAACAAACTTAAAGAGAAAAGAAATGCATAAGAGGGTAGATTAATAAGATGAGAGTTAGAGGAGCTTTTCTGTAGTTGTTCAAATCCTAATCATCAGGTTAGAAGAGAAACATCTTAGAAGGGGAGGAATGTCAATACATCATGAAAGTGAGGAGAGACAAGAAGCCAAGTATGTGTGGACTCAGCAGAAGTAATGGATGACAGATGGATTTGACTTAAATGTGGTGATACGGCTGACGTACAGCACAGATGCACTTTGGATCCTACAAATGCCAGAGGATCAGTCGGCTGTTTAGGCTGTGACATACAGTGGCCTGGGATGGTGAAGAAAGTGTGCATTCTGTGCTAAGAAAAATTGTACTGAATCCAATCAATAAAATAACTGAAAGGCCACCAAGGGGTCCTAGAGAATATCCTTTTGAGTAGTAAATACAAACCAGCTGTTCTTGCTGCTGCTTCAACATATGACCATGGGGAGACAATGGCCTAGGTGCTTTAAAAACTGAAAAATCACTGAGTTATTCAAGTCTTAGGGACAAAAACAAACCTACTATTGTCGTGCAGCCAAAAGGACATGCTGCCAACTGAGTAGAACTGAGAAAATTTAGGGAAGTTGTAGATAATGGAAGACAGACAAATAAAATTGACATTTATCTGATTTTTTTAAATCAATAATTGGGTGATTCACAGAAACAAAATACTTAAATAAAAGCTATGCCATCAATATGTGATATATGGCCCACTTCGACTTGGATCAGCTTATTCAAAAAGTACTATTTTTAAAATTGAATAGGTCAAACTCTCCCAACAGTGAGTCATTGGCTGAACCAAATTTAGCTAAATCCAGGCCACTGATCATCCACTCTTATAATTTCTTTCTTACACAATTGTAGGGGAAGAGCTGTATTCTTGTTTTTAACCTTAATTTCATCCTTTTTGCTTTTTTTTTTTTTTTTTTTTTTGTCTTTCATATATATATTGGTAAAGCTAATAATACTCCTAAAAGAAGAAAATCTAATCCATCTTGGGCATGTCAAAAGAGAAGACAATAGAGCTCCAGATATGGCCTCATCATAAAAATTCTGAAACTGATCCTTTTGTCAGGACAGATTGTAACAACATACTACTTAAACATTCCTCTTTTGCCCATCTGACATTTCAGATGCTAATACAAGGGTTAATTGCCTTGAGTAGCCATGGAACAGCTGTTCAAACTCTAGTAACAAGGTTCTGAAAGTTTTCTCTATGCTATACTCAAATGATTTACAGACCAGTGCCAGGCAAAAATTTCTTGGATATTTATATATGTATACATACACACACACACACAAACACAGGTAGAGTTTTGAATAAATTTAGAAGATTCAAATTCAATAATTTAAAATAAAAATTTAATGTCAAAGCCAATTGAACTTATATTAGAAAATTCCTTAACCTGAGAAATATGTAATTTCATTTTAATACCTTATATTTAACCTTTCAAATATCATTTGGTAGATAGTCATATCTTACTGTGACCTATACAGAGTCACAATTTTAAGAAATTGTAGTTTTTCAGTTTTCACAAATATTCCATTTGGTGTGAGGCATCTGGTTTAATTTTTAGAACTTTTTAATTTAATAAGTAAAAAGATATTCAAACCCTGCAGGTCTTATTAGATCTCAAAAATGATTCAATGTTTTTCTCTCTTATATTTGAGATAATATAAAGGTATTTCTGCTCCATGAGACAAAATAGAAAGAATCCAAAACAAAACTAAAGTACAATTAGTGAAAAATGAAAATATGTATTTTTAGTTTGTTAGCTCTGCTATTATACTTCTATAATATTAACATTTTCTGTCAATATTTTTGACAACATCTATCCAAATAATAAGCCTGCATTTACATTGGCTTATATCTGGGTTGTATATGAACATTTTTCTTAACTTCTGTTATAATGTAGCTAGTAATAAGACATTCATTCTTGGACAATTAACAGTCTTAAGCTTATAATTAATTAGTTAAACAATTAATAATTTACTATGTCTATATTCAATAAATTAAAGAAAAGCATAATGGAATGGAACAATCCTGAGAAGACAATTGATAATTCAACTTCAAAAAAAAAAATTTCCATCAAATGCTAATACTAAAATACTTTAGTATGAAATATAACAGTAAGCAGGAGAGACATATGAATATCTGGCCCTTCACCAGATTGTTCTTAATCTTTGTCAAATGTAAATTCAACTATATGTCTTTCACACTCTGAAGTATATTTTTTTGCTGCACTGAAGTTTGCATCTCCTTTTATTGAGTATAAAAGTTATCATTTACAGTTCCTAGAGAAGAATGAGAGTATATGCTGATAACCAGGACTTAATACACGAAGAGACTGAGAAGCCAGCAAGGAATTAATTTGCTAAAGTTTATCCTATTAGAAAGTGACAGAAAGGGATTCAAGTTCAGATTTCTTTGACTATAAAATTTTTCCCCTTGGTCAGTAGTCCCCAACATTTTTAATATATCGATCTCTATTTAATCACTTTAAAAATAAGATAATTTAGAGATTAAAAGTTGGTACTGGCATCAGGTTCTCTGGATTTGAATCACAGCTTTGCCAGTCAATAACTGCAGAGCCTTATGTAAATTATTTACACTTTCTGTGACTCTATTTTATAATCTCAAAAAAAAGAGGATAATCATAACCTTTAAAACATAAATAGGGACTAAGTAAATAAATACATAAGATAATTCATACTAAAATGCCTGGTATCCAGTAAGTATTAGCTGTTTATATTGGTACTTTTGGTATCATTGTTTCTGAATCACTTTCAAATACAGTTTTTGTCATTAATATCTTTCAGGGGAATCACTGTCCTTCAGTCAACAAAGTTTTGTTCACACAGGGATCCACAGTCCTTTTTAAAAATGTCCAAGGATCCTTATTCCCAAATCTCTTGCACAGGATACAAGGCTTATTGTTTGGGAACCACTGCATTCTATCTGGTATCTCTTAATGGAGTTCTTTAACTTTATATTTGTAAAGCAGGTAAAAATAATTTTCCCTTTTTGTTGTTTTAATAAGAAATGGTTTTCTGTTTAAAATTTGATCCTTATTGTTACTTTGCCCTGTATGGTCTCCTGGTTAAAGATATCTCTCTTTTTGTCAGAATTAACTTTACCTGATGTGGTCTTTTCTTCTAACAGAACAGCAAATTCCTCTCTACAATGGATGCCTTTATTTCCTGTAGCTTATATTAGGTCTAGAAACAGGCCCATTTTTCTGTCTTTTAGCAGGGATCAAAAACTATTATGGCAAATGTAGCATCTGCTAGAAAACTCACAGTTAACTGATAATGCCTTGGGTTATGTTATTTTACAAAAGTTGAATATTTGTTTAAGTTCACACTGGGCATAATAGTTTCAGTTTTTCAGAGACCGAGCTCCATTTAGTTAAACCATGATAGGGTCTACTTTTTGTTCAATGTCTGTGCATAACTCCCACTTTATTTGAAATTGCTTATGTGCATCAGTAAAGGAACACATTTATATTTAGCGCTTAAGAATAACAGTTCCAGAAGGAAAAGATCCATCTTGGATCTGCAAGATTACCCAATTTAGAGAAGAAATGATTCTTTTGCAATGACTTCCCAAAACTATTCAAACTACTTAAGCTTAGAAAATATGTTCACACTGATGAGTGCGTATAAGTGGAATGGAAAATCATAATTTCAATTGAATTTTCTTGTCTTTAGCCATAGGAGACTTGACTGGCTAATATGTTTGTGCTGTAAGAATCTCTGCCATAATATGGAATTTTGTTTGCATAACTTTAGCATATGTGCAATGATCCTAAAATATACATTTAAGCCTTATTATATAGAAATTTATATTAGTACAGCCATGAAATTCAAAAGAAACACATGGTTCAGAAATCAGAAATTAGTTATAAGGACAGTTTTATCATTACCACAAACATTTAGAGGTTAACCTTTTCTATTAATGCTTTAATAGAAATGTTTGTACAAATTTTACTACATGGCAGCTTAAATATAATCTTACCTTAAATTCCTATTCAAACAATGACATCACAATCATGAAACAATAAACAGGATCATGAAAGAAAAACGTGTTCTGTTTCATTGTTCTTTAAATATGCCTGCATTTTATTTTTCACATAACATAACTGAAAATTGTATATATAGTAAACAAAAATAATGTGTGCATATGTTTTCTTTGACAGATCACATTTCTACCATTTAATTTTATTACTTATTTTAAGCATTGTTACAATAAGTGTTTTAAAACTGAAAGAGCCATGAGACGTACCATCTAATCTAACTTCTACTGCAGGAAGGCCATAAATGTATTGTTCTTTTGTCTGAAATGAGAGTTTTGTATGAGATAGTTTCAAAAAAGACTTTTTCGTTAACAATTTGAATGTTGTCCACTGTTAATTTTTACTAAGTGTGGTGGTTTGGAACTATATATACTCCAGAAAATCATGTTCTTAAGTCTAATCCATTTCTATGGGTACAAAACTATTGTAAGTAGAGCCTTTTGATGAGGGTTCCTCAGATAACACATGGCCGAGGGTGGGTCTTAATCCTCTTACTGGAGTCCTTTATAAATGGGATGAATTTGAGGGGGCGGGGGTTAATAGAGAATGGGGGAGCCAGGGAATCAAGAAGGTGAAAGCAATGAAATCCAGAAGAGAAAGGAGACGCCAGCAAATACCACCATGTACCTTACCATGTGACAGAGAAGTCCAGAATCACCAGCAGCCAGTCTTCAGGGACAAAGAATTGCCTGATGATGCTTTGATCTGGACATTTTTCCAAGCCTCAAAACTGTAAGTTAATACATTCCCATTGTTAAAGCCAATGCATGTCATAGAATCTGCACTGAACAGCTTAGCAACTAAAACAGATTTTAGTATTAGAAGAGTGAGGTGCTTGTTTGCAAATACCAAAAATGTTAAAAAAGGTTTTGTAGTTGGATAATGAGTAGAGGTGGGAAGAATTATGAGGTGCTTTATTTTAAAAGGCCTAGATTGCTTTATAAAGACTATTGGTAAAAATTTGGACATGGAAGCTCCTTCCACATCCTTCCACTGGCTGCCGGTGGTCCTTGTTTCCTCTGTTACATTGCAAGGCACATGGTGGCATCTCCTGGTTTTTCCTTCTTTTTCAGGTTCCATTTCAGCTTCTTGCTTCCTGAGGCTTTTTCTCTTTTTGTCTGAATTTCATTCTTCTATAAAGAACTCCAGTAATAGGATTAAGTTCCACCCTAAATGAAGTAAGTCATACCTTAACTGAAGTCAAAAGGTCCTACTTACAATGCATCCACACCCACAGGAATGGATTAAATTTAAAAACATATTTTTCTGGGGTACATACAGCTTCAAACTACCACAACAGCCAAACTGCTCAATTGTATAACTCAAAGTGGACAGTGGTGTGAACTAGTCCTGAGAGTGCAAAAAACTAGTCTTCAAATGTTTGGCTTTGGAAAATCAGTGAGGTGAATGTGGTTTAGTTAGTGGCTTGACTAAATACTTCAGTTTCTTTCTTTTATCCTGACTCACCTCCAAGTTCAAGCAAGGAATTGAAAGTATCCCTGGAGAGCTGGCAGGAGAAAGATTCTTCTTACAAAATTGGCCCTTAATGTTATTGTGATTAATCTAAATTTTTAATGAAAGTCCATTTAATCTTGAGTAATTAACTTCCTTCTTTCTGTTTCTCTTATATTTCTTCATCAGCAATCATATATGTGTGGAATTGATGATACAAGGGGAAGAAAAATGAAGCCCTCACCTTGTCAGGTTACAAGCTAGTTAAGGAGATAACTGATAAACTATTTTGCAATTAGGGAGCTCAGGTAAGGACATTTAAGGCTAATCATCAGTATACCTGGAAATCCCTTCTAACTGAGTTGTCAGTTACAATGTTTTAATTTTATTTCAATTAGTCCATATTTATCATAATTTGATGACCATGGGATGGTGAATTTGCTTGAAGGAGCTATTACTGGTTGAACAGAAAAAGAAGAAGCAGTCTTAAATTTGGTTTTGATGGAATGTCCTCAGTAAATTTGCATTTTCCTGGAGCTTTTGTATAGAAGCTGATGGTGTTTATTCTTTTGCTCAACAAATATTTATTGAGTACAAATCACATATATATCACATATCATGAAAAGAACTGGACATTAAGCATAGTTCTGCCTCTTTATATCCTCTCGGCTTTGAAGGTCAGTTGTCCATTTTAGTGGTGACCTATAGTCTCAATATACTAAATCTTGATTAAACTGGTATTTTTCTCACTAACCCCCTTGTATCTTCCAAATGCCTTGGCAAATGATGTTATGCTGTAAGCATAGATGGAATAATTGATATCTAGGTTAGTCACTGACTTTGATAGGAGCTGTTCAGAAAGTCCAGATTGTTGGGCTGGGGAAAATGAGGGGGGAAATAGAATATTATGTGAGCTTAGGAGAGTCTTAGAGGATTGGAGAAATGGAGAAACGTTATTCTAGGAAGGCAATAGTGCTTAAATGAGTAAGGCAACACAAATGTGCTAGAAATGTGAGTTACCTGGGAGGATGTACAGAAAAAGGGTCCAAATAGTGGGAAGCACACCAAAGTTTCAGTGTTCCAAGATGCTTTATTGTTTCCACTTCTCTTTTAAACGTTGTATTAGGCCAAGATTTTACAACACAGAGGATTTATAATGTCAGGTTCATTCAGATAAACTGTGACTCAGGTAAACCATATCTTTTCTTAAGGAGCTGTCACTGATATAACTCAGGCTCTACTGGCTAAATCTCACACTATTCTAACTTGAATTGGTCTAACTATAGAGAAATTACAAAGCTCTAACAAATGGATCTCTGATTCTTGGAAAGTTCTCAAAATCATTCTTGCAAAAATGAATTAAAGAGCTGGAAGTATACTATCATGAGGACAATTCTGATTTGGTGTATTTGTTAAACTCCACAAATTATCAGAATTAGGTAATTAAAACCTGATGGGAACTTTTAGGCAAATATACTGTATTTTTCAATATTACTGAGCTTTAAATCACAATATTTAAAATGCATTACATCCAAATATCCCAATATCCAATGTTATTCCTGTTTCATTATTTAGTTTTTGGCCATTATTTCCCTTTAATTTTAATAAATTATAATTCCTTTTACTGCTAAACACTGCTTTTTAAAATGTTTGAATAAGTATGAAATTTAGAACACTAAAATTATATATATTTTTCTATGTATGTATATGTGTGTATATATATATGTTTGTAAACATATGTGTGTATATTTTTAGTGAAAAAAAAATCTTCTTCCAATCACTTTCCCCATCCTTCAAGTTCCACTTCAGAGCATCTCCCTCTTACTGCCAATAAATAAGCCCTGTTACTACATTTTTAATATCAGCCCAAATATTTTTATACATATATAAGGAAGTAGAAATAGATATTAGTTTTCTTCATTTTTTACACCATGTGGTAGCATACTCATCACCCTGATCTGCATCTTGCTTTTTACATTCCACCCATATATTTTGGAGATATTTTCAAGCCAGTAAATAAGGATTTCCTTGGCCCTCATCCATTATCTAAACTTTGTGAAAAATGTGCTGTTTCTTGTTTCAAAACATTCATCAACATAGAAGAGATATGACTATAGGTCTAAGCACTGAATGTCCCCAAACCAGCTGTAACCATCATGGGGTGGTGGTTAAATATGGGACTCACTAAGTTTTAATTGCCCATTTCCAATTTAGTTGGAATTCTTCAGAAGGGGTCCCAAAATAAGTCATTTTTTTCTGAGTTTATCTAAACAAGAAACTAAAGCTTCCTTATACGATGTTCAAGAAATTAACTGAGGGGGATTGTGGGAACATGGCCAACGGGTTAGACATATAAATCTTAGTTCTCACTAAAACTACCAAGAAAAAGCCAGAGGCTGCTATGAGGACCTGTTTTGGGGCACAGCAAACTAGGACACTGCTTACCAACTCTGAGAATAGCAAGGGTCAGAGACACAAAGAAGCCAAAACAAGTAATTGTGAGTTATTAAACCTCTCGGCTGCTGGGAACTGCTCCCTTTTCCCACCCCCGAGATATTAAGTGAGGGTAAAACTCCTGGTGAATTGTATTTAACTGAAAGTAGAGCAGACACCTACTTCCACGGGAAGTGCTCTGAGTCATCTAAGAGGGTACTGGATAGATAAGGAAGCCAGGAATAATGGGGGTTGCTTACCTCAGAGGCTGGAAGGGGCACACTTACCCGGCCCTCAGGGTGGACAGACTAGGTGGAGACCCAGCCCCCTGTTCCAAAGGGGTGTGTGACAGCAGATTCCCGGCGAGGAACAGGGGTCTGGGAGAGTGGAGAGCAATTTTTTTTATTTTTTTTATTTTGCAGCGAGTTTAGCCAGCTGGGCTCCCTTGAATATCAAAAGGGATCATGACTGGACAGGGAGAAGGGAGGAGGATCATCCCAGGCTGGTGGTCCAGCCATCTAGGTAAAGAGAGAAATTACATCAGGGAGGAGGCAGGGACAGGCTGCAATCAGCACCACTCCAGCTGACTGCAGGGGGTCTAACCTGCTCTAGGGAAAAGGGGCTGATAGCCTTCTGAAACGCTAATTAATCCAAGGAGGCAGAATAGCTCAGTGGGAGGATTCCTGCCTATCACATATATGGTCCCTGGTTTGATTCCTAGCTATTCCTTGAGAAGAGATCCACCAGGTTGTAAGGTAGCCAACTGAAACTTTATGAGAGGGAACAGATAGACATTTTCTTTCTATTAACTTTAATTGGATCTATTATTTTAAAAAATAAAAAATAAAAAATTCATTTTCTTTTATTTTCCTTACTTTACTCACTAAAACCTAGTTCAAAACCTTCAGAGGGCAGGCTGCATGGTGAGTGACTGAGGAACACCAGCAGCCTGAGAAGATTCTTATGGGTCTAAGAAAGAAGGCTGTTTTTTCATGTTTATTATTTTTTTCTTCTATCTCCTTTAAAAAAAAAAGTTGCTGCTGTCTTGTTTCTTGCTTGTTTTGTATCCACACACACACCCCCTTTTCTTTCTCTGCTTGTTTACTTTTGTTTTTCTTTCTTTTATTCTTTTGGTTACTGATCTATACTATCTACGCCCACTTCTTTTCACTCTTTCATCTTTATACACTGTTTGTTTTCTACAGTTGTTCTTTCATTCTACTTCCTTTATTTGGTCTCCAACCTTTCTTGTTTGTATTTATCCCTCTCTACCTTTTTCTCTGTAATACTCTCTTTTTTACTGTTTTCTTTCTCTCTTCTCTGTTTTCTTTCCCCCTCTTCTCACCATTCCAGTATTTTAATTCATTCTATATATTTCTTTCTCTATTTTGTTTCCTGTTTCATTGTTTCAATTTTGCTATCCTAATCTTTTTCTCTATGCTTCTTACTCGTGTTAATTTTTCAATTTCCTAGGTCTTGTATAGGTCTTGCTCCCTTGTCTTTTACTAATACCATTGCTATTATTCTTTTTGTCTTCCTATCTCTTTCCTTTTATCTGGTCTCAATTTTTTTTTTCAAAAAAACATAAGCAGAACTCTTTCACAAGAGGGCAAGATCCTGCGTGAGTGAGCTGTTTTGGGAACCCACAGAATGGGAGGCCTCAGGGCATCGATTTGGAGGGAGCTAGATGAAGAGATAAATTCCTCAAGGTGCTTGCTGGCTTGACTCTTGGTTACTGTGTTTCCTCTTCCTTGATTTCCCCTTTTATGTATGTACCAATTTTTGTATACAAAAGGCTATCTTTTTCCTGCCTTCATCAGTCTATCTTCTGCTTTCTGTTGTTGTTCTTACATTCCACTTCTCTCTGTTTAGTCCCCAGTTTTTCTGTTTTTTATTAATACCTCATCTATCCTGTTCTTTTTCTTTTATTAAATTATTTTCTTTTTGTCTTTTCTTTTCTCTTTCCCTCTCTCCTCATCATATTGGCCTTTTAAATCAGTCTATATATATTCTCTGTTTGGTTATCTATTTCATGGTTGTTACCCCACTTTTCTATTCCTATTACTTTACACTGTGTACATGAATGAAATATTCATTTTCTGAGTTCTTAAACAGTTCCTCTTCTAACAATTACTATCATTATTACTATTATCCTTTTACTTTTCTTACTTATTACACTTTCTCTGGCCCTAATTTTTTCCTCCAAGGGAACATAGACAACAGCAAGGAAATAGAATAAGAAGAACAAAGTGTCAATGAGAAAACTAAAACACACAAAAAACAGCAATTAAATAAAACCGTAGAGTAAAGAGAGAAGCTAATCAACTGAATAAACCCATCAAAGAAAAAAGGATGACCAGAGGGCAACAAAAAATTACAAACCATACTAAGAAACAGGAAGACATGGCTCAATGAACAAAATAAAAACCAGGAAGAGGTGCAGAACATTGAACAACTAATCAAAGCTGTCCAAACAAATATCATGGACCAACTTAATGAAGTGAAGGAAGAGATTAAGGATATTAAGAAGAAACTGGGAGAACATATTGAAGAAATTGAAAACATACATAAAAAGATAACAGATATGACAGTGATGAATGGCACAATTCAAGAAATCAAAAAGACACTGGAAGCACATAACAGTAGATTTGAACAGGTGGAGGAAAGAATTAGTGATGTAGAATACAGTAAATCTGAAATCAAACACATAGTAGAACAGATAGATAAAAAGATAGAAAAACTCCATCAGAGACTTAGGGATTTGAACAAAACACAAAATGCACAAACATACGCATTATAGACATCCCAGAGGGAGAAGAGAAACTAAAGGGGACCAAAGGAGTGTTGGAGGAAATAATGGCTGAAAATTTCCCAACCCTTTTGAGGAAGATGGATGTACAAGTCCAGGAAGCACACTGCACCCCAAACAGTATAAATCCCAACAGGGATACTCATCAAATTGTCCAATGCTCAAGACAAAGAGAAAATACTCAAGGCAGCAGGAGAAAATAGAATCATCACATAAAGGGAAGCTCAATAAGATTCAGTGCTGATTTCTCATTTGAAACCATGGAGGCAAGAAGGCAGTGGTGTGACATAGTTAAAGTAATAAAAGAAAAAAACTTCCAGCCAAGAATTTTCTACCCAGCAAAGCTGGCCTTCAAAAATGATGGAGAGTTCAAAATATTCTCAGATAAACAGAAATTAAGAGTGTATGCCAATAAGAAACCGACCCTTCAAGAAATATGAAAAGGAAGTTCTGCAGGTTGAGAGAAAAAACATTAGAAAGAGAGCTGGAGGAGAGTGTAAGAACAACTAAAACAACGTATGACATACATAAACACAAAGACAATATTGCTAAAATAAGGATTTTCTTGAGCATAACAACACTGAATGTTAATGGTTAAACTCACCTGTCATGAGACCCAGATTGGCAGACTTGATTAAGAAATATGACCCAGTTATATGTTGTCTACAAGAAATCCACCTTATACCCAGAGACTCAAGGAGGATGAAAGTGAATGGCTGGAAAACAATCTTACAAGCAAACAATAACCAAAAAGGGCAGGAGTAGCTATGCTAATATCGGACAAAATAGACTTTAAATGAAAAACTATTATAAGAGGCAAAGAGGGACACTATATATTAGTGAAAGGGGTAATCTTCCAAGAAGAAAGAACAATCATAAACATTTACGCACCTAATAGGGGTACCTCAAAATACATGAGACAAACACTGGAAAAACAAAGTGGAGAAATAGATGTCTCTACAATTATAGTTGGGGACATTAATACACCATTATCACCATCAGACAGAATGTCTCAACACAGAATTAATAAAGAAACAAAGACTTAGATTAACACATTAGAGGGTCTGGACCTAATAGTTATATACAGAACACTAGAACCAAATACAGCAGGATACACATTCTTCTTGAGTGCACTTGGATCATACTCCAAGACAGACCTCATGCTAGGCCACAGGAAAAATCTCAATGAATTCAGAAAGATTGAGATTATACAAAGTAATGTCTCAGACCAAAATGGAATGAAATTGGAAGTCAGTAAGGTCTTGAGAACCAGATAAGGCACAAAGATATGGAAGTTAAATAACAAACTCTTAGATAAACAGTGGGTCAAAGAGGAACTCTCAAAAGAAATCAGTAACTACCTTGAAAGGAATGAAAATGACAATACAACATAACAAAACCTATGGGATACAGCAAAATCTGTACTGAGAGGGAAATTAATAGCCATAAATGCAAATATCAAAAAAGAAGAAAGAGCTAACTCGAAGACCTAACTGCACACCTGGAGGAATTGGAAAAACAATAACAAACTAACCCCAAAGGAAGTAGAAAAAAGAAAATAACAAAAATTAGAGCAGAACTAAAAGAAATAGAAAATAAGAAAGCACTCGGGGTCCTCTTTAAGAGGATCAATAAAATTGACAAATCCTTAGCCAGACTAACAAAATAAAAAAGAAAGCAGATGCAAATACACAAAATAAGAAATGAGGATGGAGATAAATAAAGAGTATTATATGTGAATACTTTGAAAAATTATATGCCAACAAGAATGATAATTTACAGGAAATGGACAAATTCCTTGAAACTCACAAGCAACCTACATTGACAAAAGAAGAAATTGATGAACTCAATAGTCCAACTACAAGTAAAGAGATAGACTCAGTCACCAAAAACCTCCCAACTAAGAAGAGCCCAGGACCAGATGGCTTCACAGATGAATTCTACCAAACATTCCGGAAAGAACTAACACCAATCCTTCATAAGTTATTCCAAAAAATAGAAGTAGAAGGAACACTATCTAACTCTATGATGCCAACATTACCCTAATATCAAAGCCAAACAAAGATGCCACAAGAAAGGAAAATTACAGACCAATTTCTCTAATGAACCTAGATGATAAAATCCTCAATAAAATACTTGCTAATTGCATTCAGCAACACATCAAATGAATTATACAGCATGACCAAGTAAGCTTCATCTCAGGTATGCAAGGATGGTTCAACATAAGAAAATCAATCAATGTAATACACCACATAAACAGATTGAAAGAAAAAAATCACATGATCATCACTATAGATGCAGAAAAAGCATTCAACAAAATACAGCACGCTTTCCTGATTGAAAAACAGCAAAAGATAGGAATAGAAGGAAATTTTCTGAACATGATAAAGGGTATATATGAAAATCCCACAGCTAACATCATCTTCAATGTTAAAATCCTGAAAGGTTTCCTGCTAAGATGGGAACAAGACAAAGATGCTGACTGTCACTGCTCCTATTTAACATTATCTTAGAAGTACTAGCTTGAGCACTGAGGCAAGAAAAACATATAAAAGGCATCCAAATTGGAAAGGAAGAAGTAAAAATTTCACTATTTTCACACGACATAATCCTATATGTGGAAAGCCCTGAGAAATCGACAACAAAGTTTCTAGAACTTATAAATGAGTTCAGTGAAGTTGCAGACTATAAGATCAATGCCCAAAAATCAGTAGCATTTCTGTACACCAATAATGACAACCTGAGGAGGAAATAAAGAAAAAATACCATTTACAACAGTAATTAAAAGAATCCAATACCGAGGAATAAATTTAACTAAAGATGTAAAGGACCTGTATACAGAAAACTACACAACACTGTTAAAGGAAATCAAAGAAAACTTAAATAAATGGGAGAACATTCCTTGTTCATGGATGGGAAGACTAAACATCATAAACATCATTAAGATGTCTATCCTACCCAAACTAATCTTTATGCAATCCCAATAAAAATCAACAAAGCATTTTTTAATGATTTGGAAAACTAACTATGAAATTTATTCGGAAAGGTAAGAGGGCCCAAATTGCCAAATACATATTTAAAAATAAAAATTAAATTGGAAGAATCACACTACCTGACTTTAAAACATACTACAAAGCTACAGTGGTCAAAACTGCATGGTATGGGCACTAGGATAGACATACTGACCAATGAAACCAAATTGAGAATTCTGATATTGGTCCTTGCTTACACTGTCATCTGATATTCAATAAGGCCACCAAGCACACTCAACTATGAGAGAATGGGCTCTTCAACAAATGGTGCTTGGAGAACTGGATATTCATATCCAAAAGAATGAGAAAGGAACACCATCTTACATCTCGTACAAAATCAACTCAAGATGGATCAAATATCTAAATATAGGAACCAACACCATAAAGATGTTGGAAGATAATGTAAGGAAGCATCTATAGGACCTTGTAATAGGAAATGGTTTCATGAACTTCACACCCAATGCATGAGCAGTGACTGAAAAAATAGATAAATGGGACTTTCTCAAAATTAACAACTTTTGCACCTCAAAGGACATTATCAAGAAAGTAAAAAAAGCAGCCTACCCAATGAGAGAAAATATTTGGCAACCATATATTTGATAGGAGCCTAGTATCCTGCTTATATAAAGAAATACTACACCTCGAAAATAAAAAGACAAACAACCCATTTTAAAAATGGACAATCACCAGAAAAGTCACTTCCCCAAGAAAGAAGTAGAAATGGCTAAAAACCACATGAAAAAATGCTCAACATCACTAGCTATTAGGGAAATGCAAATCAAAACTACAATGAGATGCCATCTTACACCCATTAGAATGGTGTCTATTAAAAAAACAGCAGACTATATGTGTTGGAGTGGATGTGGAGGAATGGGAACCCTCATCCACTGCTGGTGGGAATGTAGAATGGTCCAGCTATTTTGGAGGACAGTTTTGTGGTTCCTCAGAAAACTAACCAGAGAACTTCCGTATCATCCAGCAATTCCACTGCTGGGTATATACCCAGAAGAATTGAAAGCAAAGACATGAACAGATATATGCACACCAATGTTCATAGCGGCATTATTCACTATTGCAAAAAGATGGAATCAACCCAGGTGTCCATCAACAGATGAATGGACAAACAAAATATGGTACATACATACAATGGAATATTGCTCAGCTGTAAGAAGGAATAAAGTGCTAGCACACAGGATAACATGGATGAATGATGAAGAACTTATGTTGAGTGAAACAAGCCAGGCATTGACGGATGCCAATACATTACCTCATTGATATGAATTAAGCAAATTGAGCAGACTCAGAGAGCTATTGCCTGGAAGATAGGTCTACAAGAAATAGAAAGGAATAAGAAGGTTGTGAGACAACACCCACATGGACGTAATCTATGATAAGGTGAAAGTGTGTAGTCAGGTATTGAAGGATATGACAGGAGGATAGTGATATTGGGATGGGTGGTGCAGGGTTGGCAGGTGGGTAGATTGGGGAGGATGGGTTGGAAGGCCCAGGGTAATGGGGGTGGGGTTGGGAGAGGGACCAGGTGAACACTGGGGATATGCAGGTATGTGGTTGAAAGTACAAAGTTGACAATGCTCTTATGGCAATATGACAAGGAAGGTTACTGGTTTAGGGTTTTGGGTGGGCGGGCATTTGGAACAGGGCACACCTAGAGCAGGCTTCTAGGGAGTGTGTGAGTGACCATTCTGTCATAATGTGTTTTATCAGTGGGTGAAGACCCACATAATAAGCGGGAAGAAGTTGGACTCCCATCCTTGGGAGGACCGATTTGTTCACAAATAGACAGGTGGGAGTCTCTTAAGAGCATGGGTGTTTCCTAATAGGGGAGGACAAACCAGTGTGTCAAGGTCTCAGTCTTGTTGCATGTAACTATGAATCTTGTCATCCAAGGAATAAAGCCAAGGGGTCACTGTGGGCCCCAATGGGAGGGGCAAGGAGGAATAGAATAGATCAAACAGGGGGTATTTAATGGGCAGTGGAAGTGTTCTACATGATCTTACAATGTTGGGCACAGGACATGGTAAATATCATCAAATTTTATAGAAGTATATGGTCTAAAATGTAAACCATAAAAATATAAACCATTGACCATGTTTAGTAGCTATGTTTCACTATTTGTATATCAGTTATAACAAAGGTACCATCCACATATAAAAAGGTATTAAAATGGGGGTGGAGCAAAGGGGGAGGATGTTAGGTATATGAGAGTCTTCTGTATTCTGTGTGTGACTTTGCTGTTACCTAAAACTTCTTTGGAAACAAAATGAAAAACAGTGAGATACTGGGGAATGTGTGGGGGAAGTTACTACAGTACAGACAGGACACCAGATGTTGTGGTGATGAAAGGTAAAATGTCATGAAAAAATTTTTTTAACATTTTTCATTTTTTTAATATCCCAGTCTTTTAATTTTATTATATTTTTGATTTTTAAAATTTTTATGCATTTATTTCTCATATTTAAACTTATCATTATTGTTTCATTTTCCTATTATTGTATTTGGCTATAGTAATAGCTTCATTTTTGAAGAATATTTGGACCACAGTAAGGTTGCAATTGGGGTGCGGGAGGACCATTGGTGTGGGGTGTCAGTGATGGGGAATGCATGGGAGGAAGTTTGCCTGAGCATACATATAAAGTATGTAAAAATGTTCAAATGTTCACAGGGTATTGTCACAGTGGGTGGAGACTCACACAATAACTGAGAGAATACTAAATTTCCATCCTGGAGAGCTCTGCCACATTATCTAGGGGAGCAGCAACAGTCCCCCAAGTGCAGAGGCAGTGACTGGTGAAAGAGAATGATCCACTGATGGGCCCTTGATATTGAGGACTAGGCTTATGAGCCTTTGCTGTTGTTATGGAAACTTAGCCTATTGTTATGGGGCATCTAAGGGTTACCTCCTAAGAGCCTCCTTGTTGATCAAATATGGCCTCTCTCTAAGCCAAACTCAGCATATAAATGCATTACCTTCCCCCCAGTGTGGGACATGACTCCCAGGGATGAGCCTCCCTGGCACAAAGGGATAGCTACCAAACACCAACTAGCAATGCAACTGGAAAAAGACCTTGAATAAAAGGGGGAAAAGGTAAAGACAAATGAGTTGATATGGGTAAGAGACTTCAAAATTAATTGGGAGGTCATCCCAGAAGTAAAGCTTATGCACAGCTCGACAGGATCTCATAACTTCCAAGGTGGATACTACCCCAAATAGTGGGGCTCCTGAGAGTTCTGGAGACACCCAAATCCTATGGTCAAGTCGGATAGCTCCGGAGTTTGGTGCCTTGCCAGTGGACCCTCCTGTGGAGTTTGTGCTCCTGAGAGTGACAGAATTGGACTTGCTTATGTCTTCCCTGTACATGGCTCATCTGTCCCTTCTATTTAAATCAATACTTGGTTCTGGAGTTTGTAAGCGTACATCCAGAGACTCAAGTCTTGGGCCGTCCATGTGCCAGCTGGGCCTGGAACCTCAATAAAGTTGCAGCACCTATTCTACAGCTAGTTGGACTCACCCAGGTAAACTGGCAGGGAGATGATGATGGGCAACGACCGTCCCAGGGAACAGAGAGAGTCTGCAGCTGCAGACAGGATATTCACATCCATCTTCCCCATGGGATATCAGCCCTCTTTCAATCAGAGGTAGAGTGGATGTCACCATCCCAGAATCCTTGGGATTGTAGGAAGAGCTATGGACTAGAGTGGACTTACTGGTATTCAACTATAGACATATTGTGATTCTAGCAATGGAAGAAATTATAACATTGATGTGGAGCCAGGGGCCACTGGAGCCTCTTAGGGCAGGGAAAGGGAAAAACAGTTGTAATACGGGGGCTTTTTTGGGACTTGGGAATCGCCCTGAGTGACGTTGCAATGAGAGATCTAGACCATTTTATATCATCACATAACATGCAGAACTGTGTGGGAAAGACTGTAGATTACAATGTGAACTATGGTCCATGCTTAATGGCAAAGCCCCAGGATGCGTTTATCAACGGCAGTGAATATGCCACACTAATGAAGGATGTTTATGTGGGAGGGTGTGGGAGCTGTGGGGAGTGGGGCATATGGGAATCCCTATATTTTTGTGTAAAATTTATGTTAATGTAATTATCTTTAAAAAACTAAAGATGATATGATAAAAAAAAATAGTTAAAAAATAAAAAGCAAAATCATCAGCTGAGAGTGAGGACTGGAAGGAAGTGACAGACCTGAAGAGGAAAATATGGCAAAAAACAAAGTTAACTGAGTTATTAAAGATGGGTCATGTCAGAAGTCAAAAACTCACCCAATTGTAATTTCATGAAATCTCTAAATGGAATACTTTACAAAGAAGACTCTCAGAAGCACTGCACATCCCCACAAAGGTAGGAATGCTATATAAGGTGTGGTCCCTCAGGACTTCCCATCTTGGTAGGCTAAGGTGGCTGAAACCAGTCATCCATTAACACTGTGGGCAGAAGCCCACACTCTTGAGCTCTAAACTCTCTCTCAACTCAGTGGCAAAAATCACTTCATATTCAGTAACCCTGGCTTTATAGCTCTCTCTTTTTTTCCACTGATATAAAAGGAAAGTGCATCTATGTACCAAAGATTTTTCCCATCCTATTCAAACTAATGTTGCCATCTAAAGCTAAATTACATCAATGCTTCAGATTTCTAGGTTTCATATTGAAAGTGTTAACCTATCTTGCTAACAGAGTGAAATGAAAGTAATTTAGCTGCTCTCCCTAGTGAACATTAGTTGTTAGAAACACTAGCAAGTTAAGAGTAAGCAAATAGCAAATTTGGAGACCATTGAGGCATAAAGGACTTAGCCTACCACTACTTTGAAATTGCTACTTTTTCTCCTGCTCTAGTCACTACTCTGATCTTCAGATCTTGTTTCTTTATCTCATTTCTTCTTTCTGTCAGGAAAGCTGCTTCTTATCCCCACAAATTTTATTTCCTGTCTTTACTACCATTTCAGCAGCACAATGACACCTTTTATCTTCTGGCCACAGAATTTTGGTTTCTCTTCCTTCTTTTCTCTTTCATCCTGTGCTTCCTGGATTTGGCGCACGCAGTGCCTGGCACTAATGGCTCAGCCACTGTGAGAGTTATAAGTGCTGATTGAAAATTATTCCCATTCTAAGCATTTGGCAGTTTGTATTTTGGGGTCCTGCTTGGAGTTATGTGGGGCCACGTGTTCAATACTGGTCAGTAAATTGTGAGCAGCTCTATGTGTATCACTTCCTCGCTGAATTCTCAATGAGCTTTTTTTTTTTTTTTTTTTTTTTTTTTTTTAATATTATTATTTTTTATTTTTGAAGAAGCTTTAGATTATACATAATTGTTACATTAAAAAAATATAAGGAATTTCCATATGCCCCACTCACTCCCCCTCCCACACTTTCCCACATCAACAACATCCCTCATTAGTATGGTACATTTGTTACAATTGATGAACCATATTAAAGCACCGCTACTAACCATGGACTACAGATTACATTATAGGTTACACTTTGTCCTGCACAATTTTGTAAGTTATGACAAAATATGCAATGGCCTGTATCTGTCACTGCAATGTCATGCAGGACAAATCCAATGTCCTGACAATGCCCCCATGTTACACCTAATCTTCCCTCTCCCATCCCTTAGAACCTCTGGTGGCCACTGCCTTTACAGCATGGGAAAATTTTCTCTTTCTCTTTGGTCCCAGGGATTGGAAATGTTCAAGATGGTGGCTGTGCTATTCTGACACCCTGAAGCCCAGAGTGACTACAATGAGTAGATCTTTTCTATCAACTCAAAATATGGCATAAACAAGAAATATAAGTATTTGTTTTAAAAAGACTTTGGGGGTGTTTATTAGCATGCATAACTGAGTTTATAGAATATTCTATTGTAGTGAACACATACCCTGCCAAAAAAACAAAACAAAACAAAACAAAACTATGTCCGTGTCCTAATCCATGGAAAGAGTAGATATGGCCTTATATTATAAGAGAGTGAATATTACCTTATTTGGCCAAAGATGTGATTAAGTTAAAGCTGTTGAGAGGAGAAAATTTTTTTTTTTTTTTTTTTTTGTATTATCAAGTTAATTGCAAGTGTCCTTATGAGTATGAGGCATAGGAAGAATTGCCAGACAGGTGAAAAGCAGCAATGGAACCAAAGAGGCAGAGACCGGAGTGATGTGGCCACAAGTCAAGGAAGGCCAACGGCCAGAAGGGTTGAAGAACACATTCTCCTCTCAACTCTCCAGAGAAAGGCCCTGCCAACACCTTGATTTTGGACTCCTCATCTCCAGAACTATATAGCCCCTGAGAATATTTCTTTCTTCTTCTTGGTGAAGAAATGACATATCATGGTTTCTGTACATATCACATAGTCATTGCTTGGGGGTGGAGGGTGGTTACTTTTCTAGAACTGGAATTTTACTGTACTTTTTGTTTACTTCCAAGTTTAAGACTGTTCTGGAAGCTAAGAACACTATAGATCTGACAGCCAAACCACTGACAGTGTAGGATAAGAGGTGAGAGGCACCTTCTGACTGTCCTACAGAAGACAGAGAAGAGATCGAAGATATGCTGGGTAGCAAGAGAAGCCAGAACTTAGTCCCAAGGCTGGCTTTCAGTTCTAGGACTATCATTCCTGGAAATTGATAATACCAAAGTAAGGTTCCAAACCTGAGTCTTTACTTACAATCAAGAGAGGTGCTTGGTCTAGGGATCCAAAGCACAAGCTCTTATCAAGACAAGGATATAAGGTCAGGATTTAATGCAAGGGACAAGAAAGAAATACATCACACTGTGGCTCATGGTCTAGATCAGGCCAACTGCAGATTTCTCCTATCTTTTTTTTTTTTTTTTTTTTAAAGATTTTATTTATTTATTCATTTATCCCCCCCCCCTTGCTGCTTGTGCTCGCTGGGTCAGCTAACCACACCGTGCAGGTGGGCTTGCCTTCACCAGGAGACCCCGGGAATCGAACCCGGGGCCTCCCATATGGTAAACGGGAGCCCTACTGATTGAGCCACAGCCGCTTCCCAGATTTCTCCTATCTATATTCAGGATCAGCTCTTAACATTGGAGTGGGCTTGACCTTGCAAATAAAGGTCAAGTGTCCTGACTGTAGAGACGGCAGCCATCCTGTGGCAGGAAAACCTGGAGCAACCTTAAACTTGAGTAATAACCATTTCCTCCTATTTCTGTTTTTCTTTCTGTTTTGTCCTTACTCTCGTTAGAGGAATAATCAGGATTGGGTTGTAAGTGACTAACAAAGTGCTGAAGGAATAGAATAGATTAATAGCTTGATAGATCCTCATTTGCTCACACTGATATGTATGGTTCTCTCTAGCCCTGTATGGTTAACACCTGTTCCTGAGTGATCCACAAATATGGCATTGCATAGTATGATGCCCCTATATATTTATTGCTACCTCTATTCATCTCTATCATTATATCTATTTCTGCTTCTATATGTTTTTTTCACCTCCCAATTCATTCTTTAGAGCCATTTTCTGGTCTGTTTTCAATTCAACCAGCTTCCAAACGAGCTGTTCATTTTTCCTTCTGGTCTTGGCATTGAGTGCTCAGCAATATGTTCCCAAACATTTACCTTGATTGCTTCACAATCAAATTTCATATTTACCAATCCCCTCCCTAACTTCATAGCTTCAGATTGCCTCAGAGTTTGCCTGGCCTCATGAACCTTTACTTCATTGCTACTCCAGTTTGGCTATCTGGGTTGATCCAGCTTGTTGAACAAGATTTAGGTTCCATAGTAATAAATGTATGATGCCTGCTTTTAGGACACATCCTAGTGCTCCCTGGAATCTAAAGGAACCTCTTAGGTATGATCTTCCTACTCCAAAAACAGAAATATATCCTACATAATCTGTGCCAGGTAATTTGAGAAATTAAGGTATATCTTTTTACATAGAACAAGGAAAATATAAATTAATTTTGAAGAGAAGGAAGAGGAAAAATGAAAAAAACCTTTTATTCAACCAAATTGCAGTCTTTACAGGTAAAAATATATATATAACTATAAGTGACATATGTTTTAAATAATTATTGAATCAAAGTCCAGAGGTCTATACGTTAAGCATGGTTTTCCCTCTGACTTGCTTTGTAACCTGGAAAATATATATGTATATAAGCTCTCTGTTCTCAGTAAGAAAGGGAAAGGGCTAGACTAGAGGAGCTCTAAGGTTATTTTTAACTATATAATTTTAATTATTTTCATAGATATTTTCAGGTCATAGCTTCTAATTTGTATTAAGAACCAATAAAAAATTGAAATGACATTTTATTTTGTAAATAATCCTATTAAATTATCTTATTTAATAATCCTATTAAAATGTTTGCATTTAATCACTACAAATTCTAATTATTAAAATAATACTATGTATTTTAAACAATGACCATTTACTGAGTTCTTACTTTGTACCATACACTAGTAAAGTCTTTACTTATGTGGTCTCATTAATGTACCCAGTATCCCTATTAAATACTTACTAGTATTTTCTATATTTTAAAAATAAAGAAACTAAAAAATAAAGTGATTTGTCCTTTTTTATACAGCTAGGGAATAGATTTGAACCCAAGTCTATTTCACTTGTGTTCTCCTGCTCTTAATTATTATCCATCCCTGCTACCAGAGAAAATAATTATAAGGAATTGAATGCTGCACTGTCTAAGACTATAGTCACAGAAGCAATTTATTTCAAGAGTTTAAACAGTCTTTAATGGAACTTAAGTACATGTTAATTATCAAAGGGAAAGGAAAAAAATAGTACAATACATGTTAACTTTCACGAGATGGATATTTGGCCTTAAAGTATGTAATTATTTATAAAATACATGTAACATTTTTTAGATGATAAAAATAATGCATATCTATTGTAGTATTCAGATAATATGGAAATATATAAAGAAGAAAAATTATAATCACACATAAACCCATCCTTTAGACATTTGTTAATATTTTTCTTTCTTTCTGGCATTTTAATTAAAGATATACTGTTACATTATATATAGTTTTAAATCCTGCTTATGTCACTTTAAAAAAATATATAGTTAACCTTTCTTATGCAATTTACTATTCCTTGGCATTGTAACATTTTTGTTACTTTGTATATTGAATAATTTCATATTTACAGCAAAGTTGCGAAAATACTACAAAGCACTCTGGTTTATCCTTCACCAAGATTTCTCAATTGTTAATATTTAACCATATTTGTCTTATGTTCCCTTGCTGCGTGTGTGTGTGTATTTCCTAAGAACAAGGACATTGAGTTACATAACCTCAGTGTAATTATCAATATTAAGAAATTAACATTGGTACAGAACTATTATCTGATATGCACACCATATTCAAATTTTGCCAATAGTCCTAATAAATGTCATTTACAACAAAAGAAAAAGTTCTGCTCCAAGATTTCATCCAAGCTCATACATTCTATTCAGTTCTTCAATGACTTTGATCTTTTAAACTGGAACAGCTCTTTATTCTGTGTTTGTCTTCCATGGTCTTGATATATTTGAAGAGTTCAGGGCAATTACCTTTTAGAATGTCCCCAAATTTGGGTTTTATGAAATTTCCTCATGGTTATATACATTTTGTACATTTTTGTATTTTGGCAGAAATACTACAAAGTGAGGTAGGACTTATTTCTTGTGATATTAAATTTTATCACTTTATCAAAATGGTATTTCTCATATTTCTTCCCAGAAAAGTTAAACCATGCAATAATGGCAAAGATAGACAAATAGTAGACAGAAGCAGAATTCGACCACATGTATAGTCAAATGATTTTTTACATCGATGGTAGATATTTCAGTATGAAGAAATATATATATTTTTTAACCAGTTATACTGAAACAATTGGAAAGCCATGTACAAAAAATAGACATTGACCCTGTCCTCACAATATTTACAAACATAACTCAAAATGGAGCTTATACTTAACTCTATGAGCTATAATTATAAAATGTCTAGTTGAGAACATATAGAAAACCTTTAGTCACTTTAGGTTTTTCAAATATTTCTTAAGTGAGATACAAAACTTCCAAACTATAAAAGAAAAAATAATCTATAAATCATACTTCATCACAGTTAAAATATTTGCTCTTTAAAAGACACAAACAAATGAAGAAACAAACCATAGATGAGAAGTTTTGGAAACAGCTATCTGACAAAGGACTTGTACTTAAAAATATATATATATAAATATATATATATATATTCCTACCTCTCAATACTGAAAAAAAAAAAAACAAATAAAAAATGAGTGAAATATTAGAACATATATCTCAAAAAGAAAATATACAGACAGCAAATAAGCACATAAAAAGATTACCAATACCATTAGTCATTAGGAAAAAGAAAATTAAAAGCACAAAAATTTACCACTATCCTGTAAATTTAATGTTAAAAAGACTGACTCTATCAAGTTTTGGCAATGATATGTAGGAGCTGGAACTCTCACATACTGTGGGAGAAAGGTAAAATGGTACAACCTCTTGGAAGAGTAAAGCACTTTCTTAAAATGTTAAACATATATCAACCATAGGACCTAGCCATTGTACTTTGTATTTTCCCAGGAGAAATGAAAATATATTTCCATATAATGACAACTAAATGAATTCTTATAGCAATTTTATTTTTAATAGCCCCAAACTGGTAAAATCCAAATGTCTATCATTATATAAATGGATAAACAAATTTTGTTATAGCCATGCAATGGGATGGTACTAAGCAATGAAATCAATATATGAAGTTATAAATATCAATATACTTGGGACTGGAAGTGGCTCAAGTCATGGGGCATCTCCCTCCCACATAGGAGGTCCCAGGTTCAGTTCCTGGTGCCTCCTAAAAAGAAGACAAGCACACAATGAACAGACACAGAGAGTAGACAGCGAGAACAAACAATGAGGGGGGTGGAGAAATAAATAAGTAATTTAAAAATGTATATACCTGCAACAATGTGGGCAAAATAATTATGTTGAGTGAAACAAGGCAGAACCCACACACACACCCCTTACATTCTGTAAGATTCCATGTGTATAAAATTCTAAAAAATACAAACTAATCTGTAGTGTTAGAGAGCAGAACAATGGTTTCCTGGGGACTGGTAGGGAAAAGAATGAGTCCAAGAAGACAGTAGAGGGAGAGGAAACTTTTGCAGGTAATGGATATGTTCATTATTTGGGGATGGTGTTGGTTTCACAAATGAATACATTATGTCAAATTTCATCAGAGTGTTTGTTTAAATGTGTACAATTTATCCTATCTCATTATACTTTAATAAAGTTGAAAAATTAGTAAATCTAAAAAGGGAAGGTATCATTTTTGAAGGCTTACAATTTTTAAAATTTTGATAAGTTATCAAATAAATGTTATAAATGATAGTATTTTAAAAGAATAAAAGGAAGCAAAAAGAATTAACAGAAGAAGAGAGAGTGAATGGCATTCCAGGGAGCGAAAACAGCAAGTGCAAGGACCCTGGGGCAGATTAGAACTTTTCATTAACCCAAAGAAGGCTAATGTGGCTGAAATGCCTGTGAGCCACATAGAGACCAGCAGATACCAGTTCCTGTGGGGCATTATGAGCTTGCCTTCCTCCCTCCCTCCCTCCCTTCCTTCCTTCCTAGGACTTTGCACTTTATGTTAAATGCAAAGGGACTATAATTAGTCTAGAGTTGGTAGGTGTATACCCAAGAGACTTAAATCTTTGTGATGTCCATGTGCCAGCTGGGCCCTGAATCTCAACTGAGTTGCAACACCAACTCTCCGGTTCATCGGACTCACCCAGGACAACTAACAAGTAGGAGATGATGGATAACCACCATACCAAGGAAACAAGAGAGTCTACAACTTCAAACAAGAGAGTCCCATCCATCAGCCATGTGGGATCGAAGACACCTCTCAATTAGAGTGGAGTGGGCAGCACCATCCCAGAATCTCAGGATTGGGGAATGAAATATGGACCAAAATAGACTTACTGTTATTCTACTATAGACTTATTGTGATTCTACCAATGGAAGAAATTATATCATTGATGTAGAGGCTGTGGCCACTGGAGGTTCTGAGGGCAGGGAGAGGGAAAAACAGGTAATACTGGGGCATTTTAGGGACTTGGGAATTGTCCTGAATGACATTGTAATGACAGATACAGGCCATTATATATCTTGCCACCACCTACAGAATTGTGTGGGAAAGAGTAAATGTAAACTATAATCCATGCTCAGTGACAGTGCTCCAAAATGTGTTCATCAATTGCCATGAATGTACCACACTAATGAAGGATGTTATTAATGTGGGAAAATGTGGGAGGTGTGGGCAGCGGGGCATATGGGAATCCATTATATTTTTTAAATGTAACATTTATGTAATCTAAGTATCTTTTTAGAAAAATAAAAAATATATTTAAAAAAAATAAATGCAAAGGGATACCACTGAGAGACCTAAGTAGGAAGGTTCTCTCCAAACTGATATTACTCTAGCTCATTAGTAGCCTAATAGCCTTGTAGAAAGACAATAATATAAGCTAGGTGACCTGGAAGGAAGTTCTTTTAGTAACCTATATGAGAAATGGTGGTGATTTGCATTAGGGTAGTGACAGTGGAGATCAAAAGAAATAGAGTCAAATTATATTTTGGAGACTGATATGATAGTATTTGGCATAGACATAGGGAAAGAGAATGGGAAGCAAGAGAAAGTGGGAAAATGCAGTAACATTCTTTAAAAATGTTAAAGAAGGAAAAATATGTAAGGGAAATTTTTTAAAAATTCAGTTTTGAACATAGTAAATTTGAGAAGCTTATAAAATATCTAAGTGAAATTGTAGCAGACATAAGTGGATTTATGAAACTAAATGTCCTTAAGCCAGATAAACTAAAAAAGGTACAATTACAGAACCCATCAGCATCTAAATTTAAAATAAAAGGAAGCTATGGCTATGGGAGGCCCAGTGAGAGGAAGGGACAATTCTACTCTCATACAGTTAGTGTCCAGGACTATTTTTTCTCTACAGGATCAGCAGATTACTAGGAGTAGGGACTTACCCTGTACTCTGTGACACTCTGTATATTATTGTAGATTGTATTTCATCCAATCTGATATTTTTAAAGGTATTTTTCAGTTAAACTTTAACCGTATTGTACAGTTAATTGAGAAAAAAAAAATGATAATCTAAGTGTTCTATCCCAAGCTTCACTAATCTCTGGGCATAAACTAGGTTTCATTGAAAGTAAATTAAAATAATGGTTCCCACCCGCCACCCCTCATCCCTTGATGCAAGACCTTAGTGTACCTTCCTCCCTTCCTCAACATATGCTTCAGTAAGAATTCCTAGAGAAATACATTGCTGACTATTCATGTTTTTCTCCATTTTTTGTCAAGGTATCTTGTCTCTGCCTTTGCTTCAGGTGTTTTCCAGCAAATGCTCTTCTTTCTGCCATGACTCTCTCCCGGTGCCTGCCTGCCCTCCTCTCCAGCCTAATGAGGCCCTGAGGTATGTGGTGGGAGCTATGAGTGTCTCTGGGTGTGTGGTGAGCAGGGATGGGTGCTATGGTAGTGTTAGGGATCATGGAAAAATACCCCTCTCACAAAAGAGATTCACTTATTCCCCTGAACCCTCAAATGGCACTTCTCACAGCAGTTTCTCCCAGAATTTTATGAAGGCATCTCATTTGGCTGCTGAGCTTTACCTTTCTCTCTTGGGTACAGCTTCAAGTCCTTCAGATCTGATAGTGTAGAATACGAAAGGGTGATGATGGCAAGGGGCAAATGAAAACCAGATTTTCTTCCTCTCTCTTCAGGTACCATGTGAGATGGGGTAAAATAAAGCAAAACAAAAAATAAACAGCTTTTTCTTCCTTTAGTTAAACAACCAAACACTGCCCCCAGGTATATTCACTTATGTAAACAGACGTCAACAGTGGTTATGGGCCACTAGTTCCATAAAGATAGAAATTAAAATTTCTGAATTTGGTTTCTTCTTGGAGAAAATATCATGCTAAATTTATTTTCACAAATAAAAAAATTAAATCCTATATATGCAAAATGACTTTCTCCCATAAAATGAAACAAGTTTGCCTTGGAACTGGGATTAGTGCCTAAAATTAGGTCTGTGCCAATTATCACTTCTAACTGCAGAGGGATACAATGGTCTCATTATTAAACAATAACAACAACAACAAAACAAACCTTCCTGAATAACAGTAATGCAATGGTATATTATGAGCACAAGGTATATATTGTGTGATGAGTGACTATATGTATTTATGTATATATATATGCATGTCTGTGTGTTTGTGTGTGCATTTCCTTTAAATTGATCCTTTATACCTGAAATGAGTCTTCACAGTAGGTTCTCTGACTTTGATGATAATATCCTTTATGAGGGTATCAAAAAATAAATAAATAAAAGGTGTTTTATATTTCCCTATCTTCCATACAAACAAAGTACATTGGAACAAACTCTATTTCAGCATCTTTAGGTCTTTCCAGCTTTAGTATAAAACTGAGAGGAAACAAATGGATCTTTATTTTCAACTTTCTTTAAAGCTTCTTTTGTTCCGTCCTTACATCCATGATACAAGTAATACTTCCAAACCAAATACACTGTTTATGTACAAGATAGGTAATGCCAACTTCAAGAATCTTGATGAATATACTTTCAACCTTTTGGATGGTGTTTCTATTAGTGGAGATGACTGAATTTACAAAGTGACTCACTCCAGGTTTTTCAAGAAAACAAGGTCATTGTCTACATTATTTTGCTAAAATAACATTTTTGCTGTGATACATGAGAAAATCCAAGATCCTGCACTTAATTTTCCTTTTAAAATTCAGACAGATCCTCTCTTCTCGGTCAATCAGTTTTCTTATTTTGTAGTCTTCTAACACCTTAACAAAAGTGACTTTTCTTTTGTTTTAAAACAGTTGCTGCATGATGGTTTTATTTGTTTTTTAATGAGGTTGAATTTTCAAACTAGAGAACTGTGTTTTAATGACCCAATGACCTATCTTTAAAGAAGCAAGATAATCCTTTTTTTTTCTTTTAATCTATATTTCCTGGTAAGAGCCAGTTAAAACTCTTGACTGCCTATTGCTTGCTGAGCTGCTTCAAACTGTTAAATGCAATTTGCCTTAAAATAGCATAAACTGGAATACATCAATGAACTATAGTGAAATTGGATATTTAAGATTCTGAATGATTTTTGCAAATCAAAAGGGAGTATCATACTCGAAATCATTTCTGTATCTTTTTATGTAAAAGTCATGGAAAGATTTTTTCCTTTTTTGTTGTTCAATATTTCAAATTCTTGCTAAGATTTTCAAATGTACTTAATGATTTCTCCTTTGTCAGATAGGAATTAGAATTTATCAGTATAAAAAGGAAACTTATGCCACTTTAAATCCTGACAAGTTGCTAGAGTTTCATGATAGTAATTTAAGACTATTATGGTGTTTAAATAAAAGCAAAGTGTCTTTTTCAAATTCTCTTCTATAGAGAGGAACTGCGGGGTTAAAACAGCCACAGAACTCCCGTGTTTTGGGTTGGGTTCTGATGCCTCTGACTCTTTAAAATGTTGAAGATCATTTCTACACTGCCTTTGGGTGCTAGGCTGATCTTGGAAAAATCAGAGAGACTCAACTCCTTTGAAAATCTGTGATTTTTTTTTAGCATTTAAAAGATAATAAAAATTATCAGCATTTATATAGCAGTTGTCCCAGTGACAGCTTTTTGAATAATTAATATACACATATATAAGATTAAAAATTTAAAATATTTGCATTGTGAATATTTGTTTTATTAATGGAAAACAAATGAAAAAAAATATGTACATTAAATCTTGCAAATGTTCTTCAGGAAATACTTCCCTTCTTCCTTGTTCTTCATCAGGTATGTAGAAAATACTACTACCTTAAAATTCTATGTGCTTTTAACATTTCAGAACATTTATGTTCCTAGACATCTTTCTATATATTCTAGAATATTTCTGGCTCTCCTTTTTAAGATGTTGTATAGAACTAGTGTGATATGCCTACTGCAAAAGGATACAAGTCTGGAAATCTTTGAAGACTATAATTCTTTTTAAAAAGATACAGACATCATTCTTTGTGAAGCAAGAATAAAATCATGCCTTTTATTCATTGTCAGTGGGCCTGCTCTTCCAGAATACATTACTATCTTTCTTTTATCTAATAGCCTATTACAGATTGCAGAGCATGTAAAAGCAGTGCTATTGCTCAGGGTCTGGAGATTTCATTTTTTATTTCAATGCCATTATTAAATAACCCCTTAGATGGAAATTCAATACAGTCACGCTACATGATAAGCTATGTTAATAGCTCATGTTATGCAAGAATTGAGCAATTACTTGAAACTTAATAGTAGGCCTGTGAAAACGAGTAATTGGCCAGATTCTCATCCATAGTAATGTTGCACAGTTACCTTAGCGTTAGCAAATCAGACTGTGGTCCTTTGAAAAGACCTCATGAAGCAGGGCCAGATTACTAAAGAGGGGATTCCTTTTATACACCTCTGTTGAAATGTGGGGGACAGAAACCCTTTAAGATATCAGTTGTTTGAACAGGAAATGTACTGCAAAGAATGACATTTGAGCAGTGGGACAATAATGTTGATGTTGTTTAATTTTATACACATCTATATCCCTGAAACAATACAATATGAAGCACATTAATATTCTCACAATACAAAGACTATAATAAATTTAAAACACACAGTAAATGTGAAGCCTAATTTAAATTTGCTTCAGAAAGAGAAAAAAAAAATTTAAATATAAGAATTCAGGAACAGAGAAAGAAAAATAATCACTGGCTGTCAGATTAGGTATAATTATAATTAATGATGATTATGTTATTATACCCAGAAAGAAGTGATACAGAGAAACTACATTGGAAAAGAAGAGTAATCAGGAAAAGTTTGAAATGTAGGGCTTATCAGCAGGAGTCATATAGTTGTGTACCCATTGAGTTGACATAGATGGTTCTTGTGGCATTTCATAGCTCCATAATAATATCCCATGTTTTACACCAGCCCTTAGAAATCACTGAGCTAAAATTAAATTAGGCATAGCATTAAAAAGGGGACCTTTACTGGAAATTCTCAGCAAAACTTTATATATCCAATTGCAAGAAATAGTTTAATGACTGACTTAGAGCTGGAAGAGAACATTTTGCAAAAACTGATTTATTTTCCCAACGAAGACAGTCTTACCCAGAGCGGTTACTAATACAAGATCTCAATACCTAGTTAGTGAAAGATCTGGGGCTAAATTCCAAGGTTCTTGTTGCACAGATCAGGGATCTTTATTTATTTATTTATTTATTTTAATTTATTTATTTTTTTTATTATGGGTAAAAATCAAAATTCTCACAATACATACAAACATTTGTAAAATGATATATAAATATATATGCATATATGTGTATTTGCTTACAAAAATGTTATTTATATATATATATATATGCATATATTTTAAGAGGTGCTTAGATTACCCAAAACACTACACGGAACCCACTGGGATTCCCATGTTGCCCACCTCCCACACCTCCCACCACATCCCACACAAACATCTCCCACAGTGTGGCCCACCAACCTCAATGAACCCACACATCCTGGAGCCCCGCCACCAACCACAGACCACAGTCCACACCACAGACCACACTCTCCCCCACTCAGCCCTGAGCGGTGTGTGCTGATCCAAAATGGCCCACATCCATCGCCACAACAGTACTCAGGACAACCTCCAACTCCCAAAGAAGCCCCTGTATCTCAACTGCTCATCCCCTCCCTACCCAAAAACTGTCAAGTGGCCACTGGCTCCACCTCATTGTTATAATTTCTTGCATTGCAAGAATCACCATATGTGAGCAAGAGAATACCATCAAGTCCACTCTAGTCCATAGTTCTTCCCCCAATCCAGAGGCGACTGGGATGGTGATGTCCACTCCAACTCCAAGTGAGAGAGGGCTTATATCCCATGGATATGGTGGGTGGGATGATCCTGCCTGCAGATGCAGGCCCTCCCCATTCCCTGGGATGGCCATTTCCCATCGTTGTCTCCTCACCAGGTGACTTGGATGAGTCCATTGAGCTGTAGGGTAGGAATTGCAGCTCCACCTAGATTTCATGCACACCTGGCACATAAGTAGGCGGGAAGCTCCAGTCTCTGGAAGTATACCTAAGAAACTCCAGCATCACATGTAGGTTTGAATAGAAGGAACTGGTGAACCATGTGCAGGGAGGACTTATTTGAGTCTAATTCTGTCACTCTCAGGAGCACAGATTCCAAAATAGAACCCACTGATAAGGCATCAGTCTCTGGGGCTATCCCCCCTTATACAAGACCAGGGTGTCTCTGGAGGTCTCAGGAACCCCACTGAGTGGGGTGATAGGCACTTAGATGTTCTATGAGCTCCTACTGAGGTGTGCGTAAGAGTTACCTCTGGGATGACCTCCCGACTCTCTTTGAAGTCTCTTAGCCACTTGAACTCATTTGTCTTTACCATTTCCCCCTTTTATTCAAGGTCTTTTTCCAGTTGTGTTGCCAGTTGGCATTTGGGAAAAGTTTTCAATTAGCAATAATCGTGCCTCAGATAAACCTCATTGGCTACAATACTGCCACTGAACAAAGCTGCCAGTTGGCACTTGGTATTAATCCCTCGTTGCCAGGGAGGCTCATCCCTGGGAGTCATGTCCCACGTTGGGGGGAAGGTAATGCAATCATATGCTGAGTTTGGCTTAGAGAGAGGCCACGTTTGAGCAACAAGGAGGCTCTCAGGTGGCAACCCTTAGGCACCCCACTACTGCAGGCTAAGTCTCATTTGCAAGAGCAAAAACTCACAAGGGTAGTCATTAATAAAAAAAAAAAACAAACAAAAAAAAACATCAGTGGGTCATCCTATTTTGACAGGCACTGTCCCTACACTCAGAGGACTATTGCTGCTGATCAGGGATCTTTAAAACTGACTTTTAGGCATAGACTTTTAAGAACTTTTTTGAATATACATTTTATCTTTATTCATAATACTTCAACCTGGAGCATCTCAAATGTCCATCAATAATAGTATGGGTATATATTTTTGTTTTATTCATACAGTATCAAACTACCCATCCATAAGATTAAAATAAACTGGTTATCCACGCAAAACCAAGGACAAAGCACAAACACATTTTAGTGGCCAAAAGAGACAGACATCAAAATGTTTATTCAGATTTATTACCATTTTATGAAGTTTAAGACCCAGCCAAACCTATGTATATTGACAGAAATCATAACTAGGGCTGTGTATGCTGGGGCAGGAGCTTTATTGATGGGTATTGATTGGAAAGTTGGAGGGTGTATATTCTGAGTTAAAGTACATAGTTTATATCTTTACAGGATTACTGAATACAGTAGGAAAATATAAAATTTTAATAATTTTAAATCATATACTAAGATTGGTACATTTCATTACATTTCAAATTTACATTCATACAAAAACAAGAAAGAGGGATAGCTGGTAAATCTATGGGTCTTGAACAGAGCCTTTTGACTTCAGGACCATGGAGGGTCTGCAATCTCCAGGCTTTGGGCTGATGCTTGGGAAGCTTTGAGAAGTGTTGATGGTGCTACTACCAGGTGACAAGTCCAGACCACACATTCAACAACCACTTGCCATCAGATTTTTTGGGGGTCTCCAATTATTCTTCAGTCCTGTGTAAGGGAACAATTTTTAGAACTTCCAGTGGAGCAAAACAATAATAATTTTCTTTTTGAAAAAGTAGCAGTCTTCTAATTTGTTGTCTCAGAATTATCCTCTCCTTGGTCTTGTTGGAACCTCTGGAGAATGAATGTAGTTCAAATAACCTAAGATGTTTCAGGCATCATGTCTATCATTAAAATTGTACAATTTACTACCCAAAGATCTAGAAAATTCCAGTATATCAAACCATGAAGTATCTTAGGCACAAGATAGTTTGTGTGATAGAAGCTGCAAGATTCCTAGATAGGTAGTTTCAGAGAAAGAAATTTATCATCTCGGAGTAATCATCTTTTCTTTTAAACAAACCAACACATGAAAAGCACTTAGAATATTGCCTGTAAGCACATAGAAGTGTAAGCACACAGAAGGTTCCATGTACATGTTTGCTACTGTTATTATTACTTTTATGATCATCACCTTCATCATGCCCTCTAACGTCCTCTTGGATACTCTGACCCTGACGTGACTCCATGGAATTGAGAACCCTTATCTTTTCATCGTGTATTCCCAATGCTAAGCACATTGTCTCCCATATAAAAGGTAATTCAAAGTTGCTACCTGAATGAATATTCTTACAACATGTGGGTTAACATGGCTCTTTCTGTGTAAGATAGATCAAATATGGCAAAATTCAAATTGCTACAAAACATCCAAGTATTTAAAGCCAAGGAAAGTAAGGCATGAGAACAGGGGAAAGAGAAATAAAAGAAGAAGACAGAATTTGTTTTGTGGCAGAGATTCAGGGTTCCTCTATGGCTACCATGGCATATGGTAGGCTAAATAGTCACACCCTCAAGATGTCCACATTCTAGTCTCTGGAACTGGTGAATGTTACCCTATACAGTAAAAGGTACTTTGCAGATGTGTTAGAGGTCTTCAGGTGGGGAGGTTATCCCAAAATATCTGTGTGGGCCAATGTAATCAAAGGGTCCTGAAAGAGGGAGGCAGGAGGATCAAAGTTAGAGAAAGAAGGTGTAAGGACGAAGCAGGGTCAGAGAGGAGAGAAGATGCTGCGATGCTGGCTTTGAAGATGGATAAAGTAGCCACAGGCCAAGAAATGTAGGCATCCTATAGAAACTGGAAAAGACAAGGAAACGAATTTTCCACTAAACCTTCCACAAGGAGGGCAGGCTTGCCACCCCCTTGATTTTATACCAGTGGAACTGATTTCCAGGTTCTGACCTTCAGAACTATAAGATAACATATTCGTGTTGTTTTACACAACTAAGTTTGTGGTAATTTGTTACAGCAGGAACAGAAAACTAAACTTATGCAATATCTCTATAAATTAAGGCATATTAGAGTATAATATGAAGTTACTAAGCTTTGTGTCTTTGTAGTTACAGTGTCTCCCTTAAATGTGCTCATACCTCTTAAGTATACACATCCATTCCCACTCAAAGAAAGTGCCTTTCCTTTCCCTTTCTCCTCCTTTCTTCCCTCAGTTTTCTGTTTTAAATGTACAGATGTATATGAACCTGATTCTTCCCTGGCCTTATCAGTTCTGTGAATACTTACATGGTCATGGCAATTTTATTAGTTCAGAATTTACTGGCCCTTTTCTCACTTTGCAAAGGGCCTACCTCCAAAGTATTCCTGGGATTCCTCAGAGGTTGCTTTACATTTTTTGATAATAGTCCACTTCTATTGGGTGATATGCTGTTCCCTGACACCACAGTTCTCCATAGGGCCACCCTGGCAGACAAATTGTTTGTACAGCACATACTGTGTTTGCATGAGGTGCCACTGGATGCACCCAATACACTGGAATCTTTTTAATGTCACATGTTGCAGATGATTTTTGATCAGAATATGACCTAATTGTTCTTAGTACTTGTTAAGGATTGAATCATGCCCCATACAAAAGGCATATTGAGGTTCCAACCCTGATCCTGTGATTGTGAATCCATTTGTAAATAGGACCTTTGAAGATGTTATTATATAAGGTGCCCAAACTCAATGGAGGTGGACCTTAATCCAAAATAGCTAAAGTCATAAATTAGACATGGAAAGGGAAGCCATAGGGAACATCTAGAAGCTGGAAGTTCACAAAACCTGGAAGAGAAAGGAGAAGATGCTTCCATGTACATTATCATGTGATGGAAAAGCCAAGGAACCACAAAGATTGCCAGCCAGTTGGAACATACCAACTCCGGAAGGAAGCAAGCGTTCTATTCTCTGAAACCATAAGCCCATAAATTCATAGGTTATTAAGCCAACCTACTGTATGATATTTGTTTTAGAAGCCAGGAAACCAATATAGTGAATATAATGGGTTCCATAGGGTCTCCCCAAAATTCATGTCTCTCCAGAATCTGTGAATTTGACTTTATTTGGAAATAGGTTCTTTGCAGGCCTAGTCAATTTAAAATGAGGTCCTACTGGAATAGAGTGGGCCCTAAATCCAGTGTGACTTGTGTCCATATAGGAAGAGAGAAATTTGGACCCAGAGACACAGAAACAGCAGGAAGACAGTCATGTAAATATAGAGGCAGAGATTGCGTTAATGCTGCCACAGGTCATGGAACGCCTGAGGCTACCAGGAAAGGGAGGAAACAAGAAAAGATTCTCCCACAGAGGCTTCTGAGAAAACATGGCCCTGCCAAGACCTTGATATAGGATCTCTACTCTCCAGAACTGTGAGAGAATATATTTCTGTTGTTTTAATCTACCCAGTTTGTGGTACATTGTAACAGCAGCTCTACAAAACTAATATAGTATTCTACTGTGCTAAATGAGTCCCAAGGCAGTGCCTACAGTATCTGACAGTGTTTTTAGTGAGACAGTTGTTTCATGTTTTATTTAGCCACCTTCTGTTTTCTGTGGGATTCAAAAGTGAACTGGAGGATGCTTGGGAGACAAATCTGAAAGAAGCTGCCATGTTGTAGTCAGAATTGTCCTCTTCTCCTGACAACCATGGCATTTGTATTACACTTAATTCCTTTGACTTAGATCCTTCTTTCTCTAGGAAACTTTCTCTCCTAGAAGTTATCTCAGTATCTTCATGAATACATTTTTATTAAGGCTTTGTTAACCATCTAGGTAGTCATGGCCAGCTTTAAATATGGCTTGAATTTCTCAGACTTCATGAAAATCGGCTTTGGGGAGTGTTTCTCTACCTGCTCACCAGTTATGACATAATGCCACTTGGACTCAGTATGGATTCATCTTTACCTCCATTATTATGCACCTCTAAATCTGATATAGTTTAATGATATAGTTTAATGACCTAAGAACACTGTTTTGTCTCAGTTTCCTTACTCTGTAAATCCAGGATTAAAATACTGATCTACCAGTAAAGATTGCTATGTAAATGATTTTGTATCTGAAGAGTAAATCTATTTTAAGTCCTTAGTTCTTGGTTTTGTTTTCACAATATAAAGAATCCAATCTACCTGTATATACTGTGTTCTCAAAGTTGTCATCACCTGCAGAATTTGTAAGGAATGATTATCCACCCCAAACAGAAGAGGTGGATTTGAGGTGTGTGCTGATTAGGTTGAGCCTAAGCTGATAGCCAGAAATGCTAACTGTGGCCAAAGATGTTGGCAAATGCAGAGTTTCGTCAGTACTTTCAATTCTTAGAAGCTGAATAATTAGCCCAGTGCTTACTCCTATTGGCTCTTATCATTTCAACTTTGTCTATATCATAGTTCAGGTCTATTGTAAAAATTAGGAATAAATAATGGTTATTTCACACCTTACCCAAAAAAACAATATCTGCTGAGGAAGAACACTATGTTCTGATAATAGTTCTGCCACTGTCATATTTATCTATTTCAGCATAATAAACTGCCTCAAATATTAGCATCTTAAAACAACAAAAATTATCTCACACAATTTCTGAGGATCAGAAATCTGGGATCAGCTTAACTGACTGCTTCTGCTCAGAGTCTTTTATGAGCTCACAGCCAAGTGTTGCGTGGAGCTCCACTCATCTGAAGATTTGACTGGGGCTGGAGGATTTGCTCACTCACGTGGCTGTTAGCAGAAGGCTTCAGTTCCTTGCCATTTGGGCCTTTCCATTCAGCCACTCATGATTTGGCTCCTAGCTTCCCACAAAGTTAGTGATCAGAGAGGCAGAGAGACAGAGAGAGAGAGAGAGAGAGAGAGAGAGAGAGAGAAACAGAGAGAGAGGGAGAGAGAAAGGTTACACTGACTTTTCTTACCTAGTCTCTAAGTCACACACCCATCACTTCACTTACTATAATCATTAGAAGGAAATCACTAATTCCAGCCCACATTCAACAAGAGGGACTAAGAATACAGAAAGGGGGTCACTGGGGGCCATCTTGGTTGCTGCCTCCATAGGCACCAATGTGCCGCCCTTGGACTAGGTGCTCTTCTTCTCGGAGCTTTTGTTTTCTCCTGTTTGAGTTTACAAATTCTACTGGATGAGGTCTATCAATATGGGCTCTCAGATCATAAGATACTGGAGGATGATTTGATACTGGGGCTGTTAAATAAAAACATAATCAGTGAGTGGGAGAATATGCATTAGTACATATTTTAGTTTCCCAGGCTGCTCCAAGCAAATGTCATTAAATAGCTTGGCTTAAACAATGGGAATTTTTTTGCTTACAGTTTTGAGCCCATGAAAATGTCCATATCAAGCCATCATCAAGGCGGTGTTTTCTTCCTGAAGACTGGCTGCCAGCAATCCTTGGCTCCTCTGCTACATGACATGCTGGGTAGCATCTGGTTGGTCTCTCTCTTCTCTTCCAATTTCATTGATTTTAATGTCTTGCTACCATGGCTTATTCTCTCTCTCTCTCTCTCTCTCTCTCTCTCTCTCTCTCTCTCTCTCCTTCTGTATTCATTGTTTCTCTAAAGGACTCTAGTAATAATAGGGTTAAGTCCCATCCAGAATGAGATGGGCCACACTTTAAATGAAGTAGCCTCACCAAAAGATCCTACTCACAATGGGTGTATACACATGGCAATGGATGAGATTTAAGGACATGTTTTTCTGGAGTACATACAGCTTCAAACAGCCACAATACCTTTATCCCAATTTCCTACTGTGACCGCTGATTTTTTTTATTTTTTTTTGATATCTAAAACACTGATCAAGATGCTTTGTTGATTTTAATCAATAGCTATTTGTAATATAGTATCATAGGTTATTTTGCATACCAATCTTAAGCATTAATGTTTAAATTCTTTCATTTTACCATTAAAAAAACTGAGATCCAGAAATGACTCAGGTACTGCTCAGAGTTATAAGGCTCTGGCATTTATCATTGTAACATATCTTATGTAGTAGCACTATTTTTGCTGAGGTAATAAATTAAATAACATATATTGAGAACTTGCTATATGCCCAAGACACTTCTAAGTGTTCTTTAAATCCTTCCAACACCCCGAATGAGGTAAAAAGAAAGCAGTTTGCTTTGGTCATACAGCTATTCCTTGGCACAGTCAGGATTTGATACCAGAAAGTCTAACTCCAAAACCCAGGCTCTCAACACCTACATTCTACTGTGTGCAGAGAGGGTACACAACTTGCACAAGATCACAAAGCAAATTTAATGAAGGACCAGGATAGGAATGCAGTTTACTTGTACAGTCACACCCCCGGGAAAGTCAACAAACATGGCAGATGTGGTGGTGGTACTGGAATGACTCAACTCTTTCCTTTTAGTGTATTCAGACCCTAAAACTTCAGGAAAATTAAGAGGCTGGCTGCATTGGATCTAAATTAGGATTTTGAGCCTATCAGGCATTTTTAAATTCTAAGAAGTCAGTGCTAGCTTCACTTTCTTAATTGCATGTCAAACTCAGTAATTTTACAATACAAAAGCATCAAATTTCCCTGTTGCTATAGTATCTGCTAGATAGGGTGGTTTCATCCTTTGTCCAAGTCTGTGAGGAAGGAGCTGGGTTTCAGTGTGGGATAAAATGATTATGGTAGCTAGGTATGAGTTGACAAACACTAGTCTTGGTAAACATCAATTATTTCCCTTGTTTTTGTTTTCAGAGTGAATCACATGGTAGAGAATGCCCAGAATAGCTAACAATGAGGTACACAGGATAACAGGAGCTTCTCTTAAGGCTTTTTTCAGTGTTTGTTCTGTTTTGTAGATCAACTCAACAATTCAGAGAAAATTCAGATTACATATTTCCTAGCTGTTTCAGTGAAAACAGCATAGAGTACATAACTATAATCTAGTTCATTGATTAAATGGGCATATGGGTTAAAACATGAACACTGAATTTTCTTATTTTAATATGTTTAATACAAATTAATACAGTGAGCACCACAATTTAGATTACCAGATATGGTTGCCAGATAAAATACAGGAACCCAGTTATATTTGAATTTTAGATAAACAACAAATAGAATTTTAGTATAACATATTTGAGATATAGTTATACTAAAAATATTTCCATTATTTATCTGAAATTGTAAATTCAACTGGTGTCCTGTATTTTCATTTGCTAAATCTGACAACCCTAACTTTGAGGACTTGAGAATTGAGAATGGTCTCTTCCATTACAGGTTTTCGGTCTGTTGGCCTCATTTCTCCAGACTCTAAAGTATCAACTGAGTAATAGCTAAGCTTCCATGTCTTATGAAAAAAGCAGAGGCACTGGAGTAAGTTAGATGCCAAATTATATTTGCTACTTACCATCTGTATATCACAAGAAAGTTGTTAAAATTTCTGTGCTCGGTTTCCTCATTGGAATCATAAACATGATAATTCTCACCTCAGACTATTCTTTTGAGGATCAAATGTAAACATGTATGTGGAATCCTTGTGATTCTCCCATGTAATAGCCATGTAATATATTTTATTGGTCCCATCTCTCTTACTACTATAAAGATATGTGTACTGAATTTCTTAAAGCCTTGTCTTCCTATGGGTACAAATTTTATTACATTAATAAAAACAAATTGGATTTCATCAGTTTTTCCCCTATGTGCGTAGTAGTGCAGACCCACTATGAATTTTGCCCACTTATTTTTGGAAACCTCAAGAAGTGTTTCCACATGTTCTTTTTAAAAATATATACTTTTTAATTTTTTTAAAAAGATACTTAGATTACATAACTATTTCATAAAAAATTTAGGGGATTCCCATATGCCCTGCTCCTTATCCCTCCCACATTTTCCCTCATTAACAACATTCTTCACATTTGTTACAATTGATGAACACATTTCTTTTAAACTGTTCTCTTATAATTTTCAGCTCCAATCTATTTTTTATCTGTTGCCATGACACATTTAACCATATTTATCACCCGTTACCACTACTTCCAGCATCCTTGAAGCTGTTGATCTTTTTACTGTGAGTATTAATCTCCAGTGTTTGAAAGTGGCAAAGTCTTGGAGATACAAAGGTATACTACATTCTCTCCAGTCCTCAGTACACTAGAGCTAAACAATATTCTGAGGGCTAATTGGGACAATTTTCCTCTCCCCCTTGTCATTTGTGATATCTGAAGCAGTAGTGCTGTGGTTACTATATTTCAGAATTCTCCTTGCAAAAGAACTCTTTATAGGGCCCATATCTCTTCATATGACCCTATCTCCCACCCTCCCTCCTTCCCCACCCCTTACTTCTCCTCCTTCAATCCTCCCTCCCTTCCTTTCTATAAAGATGTGATTCAGGGCTGATTAAAATTGTCCTAAAGATAAGAATACTAACTTATGAAGAAAAAAACAGCCATGAAATTGCTTCCATCATCCTGACTATCTTATATCATTACATGCAACCACTTGACTCTTTGAGTATTTATTGGAAAGAATTAGATGGGCTGATATAGAATGGGAGGTAGGAAAAATAAGCTTTTAAATAGAATTATCAAAATTTCATAGTATTTACCAGAGAGAGACAGAGCAAATAACTGTTAAATTTGAAGCTGCATAAAAGAATTTGAGGCAATATTGTGTAAGAGTGGTCTTTTTGTTTGTTTATGGGTGAACATTAATGTCTTTTCATGATATGTTTTAGGGTGGAGATATCCACATCCTTTTGGGTATAAAGTAATAGGAATTAATGAGTGATATGTTGGGAAAATGCCAGAACTTGGAATAAAAATATATATTTCATTTAGGTCATAACTCAAAGATGTGATGAGGGAAGAAACACTAACCCATGTCCAAGCCAAACAGAATTGCATGTAGACCTCTGCAAATATCGGCTGTTTACTGTCTCTCTTCCTTTGCACATGTTATTCCCATTTCCAAGAATGCCCTTTTTTCATTACCCTTCTAAAAATGTATTTTTCTTCCTTATCCCCAGGAATCATCTTTCTTCTGCCCAAATACCCTTTGTCCTTCTTATACAGAGACCGTCATTTTATATCTTATGCATACTGCAAATATTTCTTCGATTGCATTTGCCTCTTGTTATTTTAATTAATTCTTTGCAAGTCTTTCTCATCTCCTTGGAGGAAGAGACCATATGCTATTCATCTCTGTGTTCCCAGTGTCCTGATAGCACAGAGCTTAGTGTGTAGTTTTCCTTAGTAAACGTTTGTTGAATTGAACATAGCAGAATCATTGGCCATAAAGTTGGAGAAGCATATTTGAATTACTATATTCTATCATGTATCATATTATCAACTATTTAGCATATTTAAATTCTTAAGAAATTAAAAAAGCTGTAAGAGATGTGAATAATTTGATATGTTGGGACTAGAACAACATTAATCTCCTAATACCTAAGTGCTCATCCCAACATTGATATGTATCTTTTACTTTGTTATTATGCCCAGAGTCCAGATGGATTTTTATTAGTTCATCAAATAGTGCAGCATACTTGACTTGTATTTAAATCAGTACAATTAGTATAATCTTAAAATAAAGCAAATGAATTTGCTAAATGGCTCTGAATATTTATTTATGACTTTTTTAGTGCCTAATAAATTTAAATGAGATAAAAGAGTAATACACCTCCCCATAATCTGACACATTACTTTTTCATAGCACCAGCTGATGTTGCAGGCTTTGCCTGGTCTTCTGAGCTCTAGCACCTTTACTTGATCAAGATAAGGTTTTATTTATAGAAAATTATAATGGGTTTTACCACAAAAGCAAACACACTTTTTGTTTCTAAATCAGAAGCCTACTTGTCAGCAATATATATGAATTTCAGTTAGTCTGAAATTTTCTGTTATTTTAGTTTTTTTCTTGTTCTTTGTTCTTTTTATTCCAGAGGGCTTTCTGAGAAAGTATTTAGCTTACAAATTGGATATAAGGATGAGATAAAGTTAGCAGTGAACATTTCTTGAGCATTTACACATTCAACAATATGCTAGGTATTTTGCATTTAATCCTCACAACTTTCTAGAAGATGGGTGTTATTGCTATTTTCATTTTATACAGCTAGTAGCTGTGGGAAGAGTCAGAATCCAGACCCTTTTCTCTTAGAAGTTATTCTGATTAGCTGTGGGAAGGACACACAATACTGTTGAAAGTTTTGACTAAATCTACTGAGTAAGTTAAGTTTTCCTTTCCCAGAGATTACATTGCTTAGAGGAGCTTAGGATCAATTAGCTGTCAGTATTGTTGAACCCTGAGGAAGTTCATGTCCACCAAAGCCACTATCCATGTGGTCATTCATGTTATGGCCACAAGGGGGAGTTTACTAAAGAGAAAGAAGCCTGAACCTGCCTTTTTCCACAGAAAAGTATCTTATCTTTGAAATGATTTAGAGTGAATGCCTGGACTGAGTTTAATCTTGCTACAACTTTTCCAGTGTGTTACAAAGGACTTCCACTGGTTCTGTGTTCTTTATGCCTAATTGCATCACTGTTTGGAACATTCCATTGAAATAACATGGTTTTAGAAAGCTTTTTCCAAGGGTGGGTACTAAAAAACGCCATAATCATCTAACACAATACAATTCAGTTACTTTTAAATGAGATTCTTTCTTTTTAATGGCTTTTTCCTACAGCTTCTTGGCAAGTTCTGTAGAGCCAGAAGATAGATCAAAAGCTTTAGCTCACAGCAAAAGAGAATCTGATCATCAACATAAAATTGAATCAAGAATGCATTCTGGAACCAAGTGGTTGAATATATAGTTTTCATCTACTTAGGATAATTATGCTAAATGTACTAATTTAATTTAATAACTGTATTAAAACTATGGATTCAAAACATATGCCACAATAAAGTTTGAGAGAGAGCATTATAGAAAAATGGGAAATTGACCCATCATTTAATTAACTTTTTTTTTTTTTTTTTTTTTTTAAGATTTTATTTATTTATTCATTTATCCCCCCCTTGCTGCTTGTGCTCGCTGGGTCAGCTAACCATGCCATGCAGGCAGGCTTGCCTTCACCAGGAGGCCCCGGGAACCGAACCCGGGGCCTCCCATATGGTAAACGGGAGCCCTACTGATTGAGCCACAGCCGCTTCCCCATTTAATTAACTTCTAACAAGTAATTCCTGTTGTGTAGCTGTAGAAACTCAAGGGCTTAATATAATCTCCCTCTTCCGTTTTTTTCCTTCATTTGAAATACTTATGTGGATCATTCCATATAAGCCTACTGAGATTTCCTCTCTCCATGAATAGTTTCATAAACTACATGGAAGAAGCAACTAAAAAAATAATCACCAGGAAGACCTAGATTTCTGCATATATGTGTGTGTGTGTATGTATATGTGTGTTCAACATTCTATTTTCAGAGTGGCAATATTCAGGATACCCTTGAATATAGTCCTCCATCCTGACATATGAACATAATTAATTTATTCATTCAATGGGTATTTATTAAAATCCTAATATAATCCAGGCTCTATTCCAGGCACTTGGAATATTTAGTGAACAAACTAGCCCCATCTAGGGGAGGTGGAAAGGCAATAAAAGAAAAACATAGTGAATAAGTAAATGGCATAGTATGTTAATATATAAATACTATTGAAAAACAGATCAGAGTTAAGGGGATTAGGAGTGCTGGGGAAGATTATCATGAAGCCAGGGTATGCCTTATTGAGAAGTGAAATTTGAGCAAGGACACAAAGGAGAGGGAATTTACTTTGCCGATATATGGAACATTCGGTCAGAGGGAACAGCCAGCGCCAAGGCTCTAGTAGGCAGCTGAACAAGGAGTTTGACATAATCTGACATAGTCTGACTTATGTTTTTAAAAGACTCACTTTGTATTTTATGTTGCAAATAGACTGTGTGTGTATGTTGGGATGAAATGCAGGCAAGTTTCATGGAAGAGATAGTAACTGCAACTAATATCTAGTGTGTTACAAAGGACTTCCAACCAGATAACAGTGGATTCTGGGTGGATTTTGAAAGTTGTGCCAGCCAACTTTCATGAGAAGTTGGTTGTAAGGGATGAAAGGAAAAGAGGAGTCAAAGACACCACCAAGATCTTTAGCCTGAGTAACTGAAAGGATGAGGTTGTCTTAAACTGGTGTGATGCTTATTTTGTGTATCAACTTAGCTAGGTTATTGTGTCCAGCTGTTTGGTCAAGCATTGGCCCAGTTGTTGCTTAGGGGTATTTAGTAGATGTGATTGGCATTTATAATCAGTTAACTTTAAGTAAAGGAGATTACCAAAGCAAAGTGAGAAGGCCTCATCCAATCAGTTGGAGGTCTTAAGAGTAAGAAATGAGAGTTCCAGGGATTAGAAGGAATCCTGCCTCAAGACTGCACCCTCCACTCCTTCCTGAGTTTCCAGATTGCTGGCTTCACTTACAGATTCAGAATCAAGGCTTCAATATCACTCTTAGGAGAATTTCCAGCCTCTGGCCTGCCATATGGTATTCAGACTTGCTAGCTCCATGGTTGCATGAGCCAATTCTTTATAATAATCATCTAGGAAAACCTTGACTAATATGACTGGTACAAGGAAGACTGCAGATGGAATCAGAGTGAGTGGTGGGCAAAGGACGAGAAGTTGGGTTATAGGCAGATTGAACTCGGTATGTTCATTAGACATCCGGTTGGCAGTTGGATGTAATCACCTCTTCCCAGAAGAAATGATCACCCCTCACCCAAGTGTCATCCTTCCCCTCCTCTCACCCATAGCTGACATCCCTCATCAATAAGGCTTTCATTCCTGCTTGCCTAATGCAACTCAGACTCTTTCTTACCACACAACCCAGATAACCAATACTACCTAACCAGGATTTAAGAATGAGATTTACTCCATTGATTTCCTCATTAGGGTAGCATCTAAGAGCAAACAGATTACTCACAGCTGTCTTAATATTGTAGCCAAGGATTTCTTCTAATATATACTTCATCAAGATCTAGATGGTGATAAGGCATGGCACAAAACTCAGGTATTTCCATTTAATAATCTGTGGCTTTCTGCATTTTCTTAGGATGGGAAGGTAACGTCCTATCATGCCAAGAAATCCATTTCAGGCCTACCTGACAGTGGAGACTTTTCCTGAACTTCTTTGTAGTTGCCATTCTAGACTCTCTGGCAACTTCTTGTTTTGAATTGGTAGATATAGGGTAAGAGAAAGTAGAACAGGTATTCTGGATATTTCCAGTATAAAGGAATGTTTGATGTAAAAGAAGTCTACCCTTCTGATTTCCTAATGTAGAAACACTTTCTTGTCATGTGGACAGGGGTCTGATTTTCTCTTAACAATTAAATCTCTGTGTCTTGCAAGTTCTACCCATTCCTGTCACTGAGTGAACATAATCTCTCTTCCATCTACTAGAACCTCTAATAGAGGGTCTGTAAGAGTATACAGTAAATTACTTCCCTACCACCTAAACAACACAGAATAAAGTATTTAAAATGAAATAAATAAAGTCTGAAGGACATTCAGTAAGAATATGCCACATCTTCATTTCAATGGAGTTTATTAAGTGTGGCCAAAATTTGTTCCATTAAAGAAAAATATTTTACATTTCTTTGAGTGTGGCAATACTCATTTGGCAATGAATAAAAGAATTATATGTTCAATTCACACTGGTTAGTAGATTGTTTGTTCTCACTTGAGGCACATAAGCACAGATGTCAGTAGAGATTCCATTTGTCCATTAATCTGAGTATTATAAACTGCTGACACAGAAGCTAAGATAGCTGTATTTTCTGCCAACAAACTTGCTCTTCCCTGATTTACAGAGTAAGGTTGTTTGTTTTGTTTTGTTCTTGTTTTGTTCTGTGTTTTGCTTTTTGTTTTGTTTTGGTCTGAGTATAAATCAATAGGAAAATTTTATTTAGAATTCCAACCATCTGTATTAAACATGAACGTCTTTAATTATGAAATATCTCCCCTAATTTATTCATTTAGTAAAACCAGATGTATATTCATTTTACATTGTTCTGAATATAAAGTCACATCTATTAAATCAAGGCCACACATAGAAGTCTCTATAACCAAGCAGTAAAATTGATTAAGTACATATTTATTCAGATAAGTGTTATCTCCTCCTAAATTTCTAAATAACACCCTTGTGTTGTTCCTGTTTTTTTTTTCGTTTTTGTTTTTAAACAATTTCCTTACATCCTGTGACATACTTCCTTGGATAACCTTAATGAAGGAAGCTCAGTCATTTAGGGACAAGTTTAGTAGAAAGGATGAATAAGGTAAGATGAATGGTCAGACTGAATAATATTGGTTTGGTCAAAATCATGCAGTGATTCTCAGAGTGTGATCCCCAGACCAGCACCAAAATCCCCTGGAGGGCTTGTCAAGGCCTCTGATTGCTGGGCCCTACCCTCTGAGTTTCTGAGTCAGTGGGTCTGAGTTGGGGCTTGTTGTATTTCTAACAAGTTCCCAGGTGACACAGATGCTGCTGGCCTAGGACCGTATTTTAAGAACCACTGAAATAACAGATGAGATAAAAGTAATAATTCTGCTCTTCTTTGGTAATATTAGCTGGTTTTAAAAGCAGTTCCAGTGGGTTTTCAAAAGTCAGTATTATTAGAGATGTCTAAAATCTCTCAAAGTCACAACGCTGCAGAAGAAAATATTCATGTTGTATTACAAGCAAAGAACCTCAGGGCTTTGCGCCTACCTGTGGGATTCCGACTCAATCTGGCTTGGAAAGAGACCGGGTCTGTTGTGGAAACCCTTCCCAAGAGGGTCACTGCCACCCAGCCACCACTCATTGTGTGTCACAGGAAAGGGGGAACACAAAAGACCCTTCATGTTCTGGCCCTTTCTTATCTCTCTCTCCATGTCTCTCACCATACCATACCTTGCACCAGCCAGCATTAATGATTTTATTTGTAATTTCCTGAAAGCATTGTGCTCTTAGTCACTGACTAGAACCAAATGGCAATCTTATTTTTACTGAATATTTGTATATAAATGCTGTGACCTTTGGAAAAATAAGGTAGAATTGATTAGACCTCACCTAGTAATTTGCACTTAAATTCTGAAGACAGTTATTTAGTACTTTTGTCTACCTAGGTAAAATGAAATTTTAATTAGGAGAAATGATAACTATTTCAAACATAATAATAGACCATTTGAAAAATACCTCAAGCTGCCATGGCGAGAATAATTGAAAAGCCAGTTGCCTCTGTTTCTTTCTAACCAAATTTGGGGAAGGAGTCTTGGGCACAAAGGATTTCCATGGCATTTTCCTGGCCCTTGAGGACCTTGGCACTCCATCTGGAATAACTTTAATGGTTATCCTCAATGACTTAAATTATTTATCCTTAAAGCACTTAACTTGAATAATTTTTATTTGTTTTGGTTAAAAAGGGTTAAGTAGAGGGTTTTTTAATCAATCATTTTTTTTTCATATAATAAACTTTATTTTAGAGAAGTTTCAGAGCTTATAAACATTACATCGAAAGTATAAAGGATTTCCTTATACCCACTCCCTTCCCCTCCAACATTTCACCCCATTAATAACTTTATTGTGGCACATTTGTTACCACTGATAAACAAATATTGATTCATTACTACTAGCTATAGTCTATAGTTTACATTATGATTTACACTTTGCACTGTACAGTTTATAAAATTTGAAAAAATGTATAATGACCTGTATACATCATTGCAATATCATGCAGAAGAATTCTAATGCCCTAAAAATGCTCTATATTCTACCTATTCTTCCCACCCCTTCCCCTCTTAACCTCCCACAACCTCTATCTTTATGTCAATGTTACAAGTTTTTCTATTACTACAATAATAATACATACACACTGGTCCCTGGTTGCATTCCCCGCCTTAAGTTTGCTCATTCCCCAGCTGCGAGGACTTTGGAATAATGATGCCTCCTCTGCTTCAGACTGAGAGGGGGCCTAGATCTGATGGGGCAGATGGAAGGAACTGTTTTGCTTGCAGCTGTAGATACTATTTGTTACCTGGAACAGAAGTTGCCCATCATCATCATATTGTTGCAATCTTGGGCAACTCTGATGAACTGAAAAGTAGGTATTGGGAATCCTTCTATGTTCTCATATAGAGTGGCAAGAATCACTATAGTACATAGGCTGTGCCTAACAAAAGGAAAACAGAACAATATGCTAAACCTTTGATATTAATATAATTGCTTTTACTTATGAAACTTATTCTTGTAAAATTTTAACTTAGCCTAATAATAACTATTGTCCAATAATTACCTCCTGAACACCATCTTGTTACCTAAATGTTGCTTCTCTCTAAGTCAAACTCAGCAAATAAACCCACTACCTTCCCCCTGTTGTGGAGCATGACTCCCAGGAATGAGGCTCCCTGGCACTGTGGAATTACTACCAAGTGCTAACCAATGGTGTATTTGGAAATAGACATTCACCAAAAGGGGGAAACATTAAATCAAATGAGTTTTTATGGCTAAGAGATTTCAAAGTGAGTCAGGAGGTCATTTTAGAGGTTATGGTTATGCAAGTCTCAGGTGGATCTCATAAACTGCCATAGTAAACAAAATTAAACAAGGGTGGTCCTGAGGACCCCAAAGACATCTGAACACTCTAGGAAGGGTACGCAACCCCATGAAATCAGCACCCCATTGATGGGCCTTATCTTGTAATATATGATTACCTTTTCTCCAGTGTAATAGAGTTAGACTCCTTTATAATTTCCTTACACATAATTCTTCTATCCCCCTTTTTTTTGGAACACATAATTGGCACTATATCTGTTAAATATGTGTCTCAGAGACTTAAATCTTCAGTCTGTTCATATGCTGGATGAGCCCTGAATTTCATCAGAGTTGCAGCCAACACCCAAAGTAGAGGTTTTTGATTTTGAAATTCTGAAAATTCATCAAACAGTTTGAGTCTTCCAGATAAAGAAAATATGTCTTAGTTTATACTAGGAAGAAATGTGAGACATAGTACATTCCAGTTAGAATCAAGGTAGGTTAGAACATCAATTCAATAATATTCTAAATTTCCTGGTATGCTACAAGCACAGGTTATGCCATCAAAGAGTAAATTACAAACATAGCCATGAACGTAGAGTCAAGAGGACCTAAAAGTCTGCATTTGTTGAACATTTCTAAATGACCAGTCACTTAATGTCTTTGCCCATGTCCCAGGAAGCTTGTGTAGATAAGTGGAGATGATATATATAGAAAAACCAAAAGCACTATTGATTTTCATTTATTATTACCATTCATAAAAATCCAGAACTTGCTCCAAATATTTCACCTATCATAGCAATCAAGAGTGTGGGCCCCATAATTAAACATATCTGCAATCAAATTCCAGCTCTACTGCTGAGGAAATCTGTGATTTGGGGCACTGAATATAAGTTAACTCATGGGTGAAATGAGGATCCTAATAGTACTGACCTCAAGATAATCAATGTAAACTTCTTAACATAGAATAATTGCCCAATACTCATCAGCTATTACAGTTAGATGCTATTGTTATACTTGCTTTGTATCAAGATGCAGAACTCAGAACACTGGCTTTTCCAGGAAGCCTTAACTTTTTTCCTACAGGCATGATTAAGCAGCAGTAACTTATTTATTCACCAGAAGACCCAACTGAAATCACAGGATATTTCTCAGGAACCTGGTTTTCTTGTGTCAACTCTGTAAGATGACAGCTTATACGTAGTTCAGATTCCTACAACTTGGCTCAGTAATTTAAAATTGATTCCATCCATCCGTGTGTATTCATGGATGATGGATCTGAATTTAGACCAAGCTCATTGTAACAGCTTTTTAATGTATAAATATGAAATGCTGATGTGCTCAGTGCTAGACAGAATGCTTCAAAAAGCAAACCCACCCTGTGCAGCTTGAAATCATAAAGAAGTATTCTACTTCCCATAATCTACACTCACTCTAATATGCACCATTAAATGTTATCATAAGTTACAAAAACATCAATGAGTTCAAAGTGTTTGATATATTCAAAGAAACAACAGGTACTCAGTGTATGGGTAGATAGAATAGAGCCTATAATAGTTAGCTTTCTGGGTTTTATTTTTGTTTTTGTTTTTTTCCTCGATTCCTTCCTACCTGTTTGTGTGCCTCAAGGTAATGTCTGTGATTTGTTTAAAACTCGGTATAGGGAAGCGGCTGTGGCTCAATCAGTAGGGCTCCTGTTTACCATATGGGAGGCCCTGGGTTCGGTTCCCGGGGCCTCCTGGTGAAGGCAAGCCCGCACGCACGGCGTGGTTAGCTGACCCAGCGAGCACAAGCAGCAAGGGGGGGATAAATGAATAAATAAATAAAATCTTTAAAAAAATAAATAAATAAAACTCGGTATCTGTCTGCTTTTGTTCACGATTATGTACCTTTTGAGAAGTAAGGAAAGACTCAGTCTCACAAACTTGATTATCTCATTCACATATATCCATTGCCCAGCCTTGGGAAGATGAGGTTGCATTAACCACCATGATCTGCAACATTGATGGCAGCAATGTCAACATCTGACCAGGAGGACTCTGTATCGTTTGGCAGTGGGCACAGCTTGCTTTCTGGGCCTGCCATCCCTATCGCCACTATGCTGGGAGCCCACATCTTGAATGAGTCATACTTTAGATCAAAACTTCAAATCTCTATAAGGCATTTGGAAAAATTAGTGCCTCTTGATTTCCAGTGACCTAATTTACTTTCTGCTTCTCTTCATCAAAAATACTTATGTCCCACATTTATGGTGCCCTCATCTCTCTATCACGAACTGAACATTTTGTACTCTAGAGATCATGGTCCTAAGCAAGTGGGACATGGGATATATTTGATGAAGGGGAGAGGACCCCTTGAGAGTTCAGAGTTCCTGGTGACAAATATTTAATGAAGAAGAATGAATGTTTGAAAATACAGGGCAAGAAACAAAGACTTATCTGATTTGCCCTGGCTGTAGAGACTCAACTCTCCATGATGCTCATGTCTCTTCCAGTCCTCCTAATACTGCAGACTCCAGGATTATCAGCACTGCTCCTTTCCTTTAGTCTTACGGCACCAATTCAGACACAAAGGACTGGTAATTATTTTAGATGCTAAAGTGTAGGAGAACTTATGAGTAAAACATAAAACATAAAAATTACAAGGAACTGGAGCTTTTCTTTAGCCAGTGGTAGGAGGCTGCAGAAAAGTGCAAAGGCTAGAGAAATGAAACTACTCTGCAAGTCTGAATTCTCTCTGTTCCTACAAATTCCTACCTTTTTCTCTTTTTCCTCTGTTTAGTTTCGTAAAACCTTCTTCCTATCAACTTTTAGCTCTCTCTTTTCCAGAATAGCTAGATTTCTATTTCTATTTATTTGTTTGCTTCTTCCATCCCTGTTACATTTGCATGTGGCCTGTAAACTCCTCCTCCCTTCCATGCAGCACTATCTGACTCAATTGATCAGGTCCTGTGTCTACCATATGCTGTATTGGGCTAAAACAAACTCAGATTAGAGAGTCAGGGGAATAGCATTTCTTGTTTAACCAAATATACCTTCTAAAGGTTTAATGTTGTGAAAATATAGATTTGTTGTGTAAGCAGCACACCATGAAGACAAAACATAGAGATAAGACATTCTATAGTGCCGTGCAACTTGCAAAGAAGATAAACTCATACTCCTTGATGTATACAAACAAATATTGTAGTGAGTGGTAATTTTTGTTGTAAGTGGAATACATTTGCATATTTAATATTTATTCCTTCAAGAAAAGACTCTGGATCTAAGTCTCCAGCATTCAGCACACTTATCCATGGTTTTATTACATGCCTCAGTACAAGTTTTACTTGGCTCTACCCATGTGTTCCATTTTTCAGTCCTCTCCTATGAACCATTATGTACCTGAAGTCTCCTTGGGAAGGAATTCTGACTGATTATGCCTTGGATGTCCTACAGGGAGAAGCAGGAACTGTGAGCCTTGTTGGAGGAGAAAGCTTGGTCTACCTTGGGGAGTGGGTACACAATACACTGAGAATAAGTTCTATCATGGGGATCTAAGAAAAGATAAATATGAGAGGAAATTTATGCACTAAGGATGAAGAAGAGGAAGTGTGCCTATAATTGCTTCCCTTTGTAACAAGGTATGGTTGAAGCTGTTGCCATCTTGATTATGAGAGAAAATATCCCAAACACACTTAAGGTGATAGAACACAAGATAAAAAGAACACGAGTCCTTGATTACATTGCTGAACTGCTTCACCAACCCAGAATCACTTACCAAGTCATATATTAAAGTTGTACTCACCTGTATAGGAAGTGAAGAGAGATGATCCCCTTTAATAGTAAACCTTTCCTTTACTCTCTACCAATACAAAACATACTCTTCCTTCAGGATCTAACTTAAGCTCCACATTTTCTAGCGCTATTTCATTTCACCACTCTAGTCAAAATAAATAATTTTCCTTATAGGGATCCCTAGAGTTTTATTGCTTTGGCATTTAATCCAATATTTGTATGACCTATTTTATTCAGTGGAACTATATGATACTTAAGGTACAGAGTCTGCAAACTAACTTATCTTTCTTTTATATTCTTTAGATTTTCTATCTCTATGCAAACTGTCCATTAAGAACTCAATAAGCATAGTTTTAATAGCTAACAATTTCCTTGTGCCTGGTCACACTACTAAATTCTTTGTAACATTTAATCCTAATTAATATCCTTGCACTATAACAGTTAATCTTCATGACAATATTGAAGAGGGTACTGCTATACTACATGACTCTCTCTGAGGCTAGGTTGGCTCCCTATTAAATACTATCATAGAATTCTGCACTTTTCCAGCACAGCACCCACCCATCACAGTTTTGATTATAAAACAAACTACACATGCATTTGGTTACTTATTGTTCATTTCTCCCCATTTAAAGTCCAAGAAGGCAGGGCAGTCTCTGCCATGTATCCCCAAGTCCTGGTACGGTGCTTCCTGCATAGAAGGGCTTTCACAAACATTTGTTGAATTAATAAAGGATTATTCATTTTTTAGAAGAGGAGAATGTTGGGAATTTAAACATTTACCCCCAAAAAGACATACTCATATCTTAATCTGTATTCCTGTAGGTGTGAACCCATTTTTAAATAATATCTTTAAATATGTTAAGGTGAGTCAGGGTGTGGATTCCTTTGTGAATAGGATTTTCGAAGATCCTATTTAGGTATAGCCAACTGAATCAGGGTGCATCTTAATCCATATGACAAGAGGCCTTTTAAAGAGAAGCCAGAAGTCAGAGAAAGCCACAGGAGGAGACCAAGGACATTGCCATGTGCTGGAGCAGAGATGCTAGTCAAGGAACCACAAGAATACAGGCAAGCCATTACCAGAATGCTTCAGACTCCAAAACAAAGCATAGATTTGCCGATGCCTTGATGTGGGCCTTCTGACCTCTAAAATTGTGAGCCAATATTAATTCTTGTTGATTAAGTCAATCTATTGAATAGCATTTGTCACAGCAGCCCTGGCAAACTAAGACAGAGACTGAAGCTTGGAGCATGACACATCTGGCCCACCCTCACACCAATGGGGCAAGGATTCAAATAAATGTTCATGTTGTCTCACACTAGAGGCCCTGCGGCAGTACTTGTACCATATTTTCTTTCCATTGATTGGAGTTGTTTTGAACTCCAGTTGAGGTTCTGGCTTTCCATCTCATTTGATGTGTGGAAAACTAAGAAAACACATTTTAAGAGCCAATGCAAATATTTAAGTCTTATGATAAGCAGCTAATGATGATGATGATGATGATGATGATGGTGATGATGATTATTTTTTGCTGGGTGCTTTACACATATTACCTTAAATCTTAAAGCGTCATTTGATTTCCCTGCTTTACAGATGAGAAAATTGATGCTTAGAGAGGGTCAGAAACACAATGAGATCACATAGTTAACAAGTCATAGAGATATACTGTGAACCCAGGTCTACCTGAAAGTAAACCCTGGGTCCTTAAATTTTACCAGGTTACCATTTTCATTCATTGAACACCAACTATATGCCAGGAAATGTACTAGATATTCCTTTTATCTTCAAAGTAATCTGCTGAGGCAATTATTGTTGCATGAGAAAACTAGAAATGGTTATATGTGAATAAAGTTAACAGTAAAATAAATCAGTTGTTTGGTTTAAAAGGTCTTGTAGAGTTTTCTAAAGACATTGTATTATCCAGCCAAGGGGTGCTGATGCAAAGTACCAGAACTCTGTTGACTTTTATAAAGGGTATTCATTTGGGGTAGAAGCTTACAGTCACAAAGCCCTAAAGAGTCCAACTCCATGTACCATAAAAGGTACTTTCTCACCCAAAGTCATTGGCCATGTGTTGAAGCACGATGGCAGGTGATGTCTATGAGGGCTCAGCCTTCCTTCTTCTTCTTAAGTCTTCATGGTCCCAGTTTCTTCCGATCTCAGCTGTAGGCTGGCATAGGGCTTGTCTCTCTTCTTCCAGGCTTCATCTCTTTCTGGACTTAGCTGCTCTGTTCTCTTCATAAGGGTCAGCTGTAAAGTACCAGACTCATCTCTCTTCACAGGGAGGAAGGAGTCTCTGTGTATCTTCTCTGTGTGTCTACCTCTCTGTATGAGAGTCTGTGTTATCAGCCCACTAAGGGGCAGGGACTCAACCCTGCATGCCCTAATGACGTGGTTGAATCAAAGCCCTAATCTTAACATATTTTAATCAAGTAAAAGAGAAATGTCTGAGCTCAATGCAATCAAAAAGGTATAACACCAAGAGAAATAGACCAGTTTACAAACATAATCAACGTCTCTTTTTGGAATTCATAAATAATATCACATTGCCATAAATATGTTAAACTTTCATGGAAGTTTTTGAACATATCTATTACAGAGAAATGTTTATGTTTGTTTTATCCATATATTGGAGAATAGCACGAGAACACCAGACTTGGATATGAAGAAAGTAAACTGTACTAAAATGGGGTACAGCAAAAGCACATTTTGCAGGCATGGGTAAACTAGTTGTGCAGACACCTTCAAAGGGTCCGTCAATGGTGGGAGGTATAGAAAAATTAAAATTTAAAGCAGGTGCATCCACCTTGAGTTCATTCATTTCTAAGTAGATTGCACCATTTTAAAGAAAACATAAATCTATAAGAGCTGGTGTGGAAGAAATTGAATCTTCACTTCTGGTGCCATAGGAACAAAAAAGGGTTGAAATAGAAAGTTAGATAAAAATTAAATGTTTCCTTTTAAGCTATAATGTCCAATCCAGTGTTATTGAACACAGCTATGTTCTCATTTTCCACCAGACATATGCTGTTGGAAATTTAATTGTATCTGTCACTTCAGTAATTACGTGCATGTGTTTTTTTCAGAAGGATGAGTTGTAGACTCTTAGTTTGGGGCTGGATGAATGATGCATGGCTGCTGTAATGCTAACAAGAACATTTCATCTATTGTTTCCAACCATTCTGCTAGTGTAAGCCTAAGGTCCACTGCCAGATATACCTCTGCCTCTAAATCAAGGGTTCCTAACCTTTTTGTTCCATGGACCCCTTTGCCAGTCAGGTGAAATGAATACTACTGTAATTTATGTATTACCTACATTCATAAGTGAAAGAAATGCTAGATTTCAGTTAGAGGTCAGAGAAAATAAATATAATTAGTAATTTTTTTTTTCAATTCAAGCTCACAGATCCCCTGAAATCTTTCCACAGACCCCTTAGAGCTCTAAATGCTCCGTAAAGAAACCAAATGAGGCAAATCGAGGCAACCTTCAGATAACAGCATTCAGTAAGGTGCTATTGGAGGTGGTGAAAGCTGGAACACTTCACTCCCCCAGGAGGAAATATGGATGGCTGCAGCCCTATCAAATAGGGAGAAGAGATAAAAAAAAAAAAAAAAAAAAAAAAAAAAAAAAAAAAAAGCAGAACTGAGGCTCTCCAAGAGAATGTTTGCTTCTCCTTACCTATTTTATTTTCTATTTTAACATTTTGTTCTTGTTAAAGAATACTTTTGAAATAAAAGGATTGAAAAGTCCAGTGGGAAACATTTAAAAGGACTGACCTTATTTAGACTGAAAAATTTCATAACAATCACCTTGTCCTGGTTAAATTATATTTAAAATTTAAAATTATTTGCCCATTATTATAAAAGTTCCCTGTCTGGGTGAGTTCTAAATTTGAATCAAAGAAGTATTGCATACCAACAACTTGAGGACACAGTGAATAGTCACAGAAATTCGGGAAGTAAACACCCAGAATGCTCCAAAATGTGCTCATCAATTGCAATGAATGTACCACACAAATAAGGGATGTCAATGTGGAAAAGTGTGGGAGATGTGCAGAGCAGGGCATGTGGGAATATCCTATATTTTTTATGTAACATTTATGTAATCTAAGTATCTTTAAAAAAATAAAAATTAAAAAAGCAAAAGCCATGGTATTCATTGCCAAAAGTTGGAATCAGCCCCGGTGCCCATCAACAGACGAATGGATAAGCAAAATGTGGTACATACATACATGGAATATTACTCAGCTGTAAGAAGAACAAAGTGCTAACACATGGAATAACATGGATGAATCTTGAAGACCTTATATTGAGTGAAGCAAGCCAGGCACTGAAGGATGAACAGTACATGACCTCACTGATCTGAACTGAGGAAAGTGAGCAGTCTCTGAGAACCATTGTCTGAAAGATAGGTTAACAAAGGAGAGTAAGAGAAGAGCAGGCTTTGAGCCATCACCCATATGTACATAATCTATGGTAAAGAGATAGAGTGTGGTTGCATGTTGGGGGATGGGGCAAATGAGTGGTGGTGTTCCTGGGTTTGGTGGTGCAGCACTGGGGGGTGGGTGGATTAGGAAGGGCTGGTTCAAATCCCCAGGGCATGTAACTGTGAATCTTGACATTCCATGGGTTGGGAGAGGGGGATATCACGGGCCCTGGGGGGCTGGGGAGAAGGGAATAGTCAAGATCTAATGGGTTGTTTGGTGGTCATGGGGAAGGTTTTTCATTACCTTACAGTAATGGACACAGGACATGGTAAATATCATCAAAATTATTAAAGTGTATCATCTAAATTGTAAACTATACTGTAAATCACTGACAATGTTTAGTTGCTATATTTTGCTATCTGCATAACAGTTATAACAATGCTAACAACCAAAAAAAGGGGGGGAGTTAATATGGGGTGGGAAAGGGGGGGTGGTTTGGTATCTGTGAGTCTCCGGCACTCCGTGTGTGACTTTGCTGTGACCTAAAACTTCTTTGAAAATTAAATGAAAAATTGGGAGACAATGGGGATTGAGAGGAGGAAGGTGTCATGGTAAAGTGATAAAGGGAAGGGAAAAAAAGGAAAAAAGAAAAGAGAAAGGAAAAAAAATGAATATATATATATATATTTTTTAAAGGCATTTCCTTTGCTTTTTTGCCCATTTTTTGAATGTCCCAATCCACTAATTATATTTTATTTTGTTTTGTTTTTTGTTTGATTATTTGTTTTTTTTCCTTCTCTTTTTTTTTTTCCCCTGCGTTTCCTTATGTTTGTCTCTTGCATGTAAGCTTATCACACTTGTTTCTTTTTCCTAGTAAGTGTATTTGATTATTTTATGGACTAAATGTTCATGGAGGATTTGGATCACAGAAGGGTTACAATGGGTACTGCAGGGGATTATTGGGGGGGTGTCTGGGGGGGGTTCGTGGGGATTGGTTCATCCGAATATACATGAAAGATATACAAAATCATTGAAAGGATCGGGGGATGGGGCATGGTCACGATGGGTGGATAATCACACAATAAATGAGGGAATCTGAATTCCTAGCCTGGAGAGCTCTGCCACAGTCTCCAAGGGAGCAGCAATAGTCCTCTGAGTGTAGGGACAGTGCCTGTCAAAATAGGATGACCCACTGATTTGTTTTTTTTTAATTCATGACTACCCTTGTGAGTGTTTACTCTTGTAAATGAGACTTAGCCTGCAGTTGTGGGGTGCCTAAGGGTTGCCACCTGAGAGCCTCCTTGTTGCTCAAATGTGGTCTCTCTCTAAACCAAACTCAGCATATGACTGCATTACCTTCCCCCCAACGTGGGACATGACTCCCGGGAATGAGCCTCCCTGGCAACGAGGGATTAATACCAAGTGCCAACTGGCAACACAACTGGAAAAAGACCTTGAATAAAAGGGAGAAATGGTAAAGACAAATGAGTTCAAGTGGCTAAGAGACTTCAAAGAGAGTCGGGAGGTCATCCCGGAGGTAACTCTTACGCACACCTCAGTAGGAGCTCATAGAACATCTAAGTGCCTATCACCTCACTCAGAGGGTTCCTGAGAGCTCCGGAGACACCCTGGTCCTATATAAGGGGGGATAGCCCCAGAGACTGATGCCTTATCAGTGGGTTCTATTTTTGAATCTGTGCTCCTGAGAGTGACAGAATTAGACTCAAATAAGTCCTCCCTGCACATGGTTCACCAGTCCCTTCTATTCAAACCTATATGTGATGCTTGAGGTTTTAGGTATACTTCCAGAGACTGGAGCCTCCCGCCTACCTATGTGCCAGGTGTGCATGAAATCTAGGTGGAGCTGCAACTCCTACCCTACAGCTCAGTGGACTCATCCAAGTCACCTGGTGAGGAGACAACAATGGGCAATGGCTATCCCAGGGAATGGAGAGGGCCTGCATCTGCAGGCAGGATCATCCCACCCACCATATCCATGGGATATAAGCCCTCTCTCACTTGGAGTTGTAGTGGACATCACCATCCCAGTCCCCTCAGGACTGGGGGAAGAACTATGGACTAGAGTGGACTTGATGGTATTCTCTTGTTCACATATGGTGATTCTAGCAATGCAGGAAATTATAACAATGAGGTGGAGCCAGTGGCTACTTGACACTTTTGGGGTAGGGAGGGCATGAGCAGTTGAAATACAGGGGCTTCTTTGGGAGTTGGAGGTTGTCCTGAGTACTGTTGTGGCAACGGATGTAGGCCATTTTAAATCAGCACACACCACTCAGAACTGAGTGGGAGAGAGTGTGGTCTACAGTGTGAACTGTGGTCTATGGTTGGTGGCAAGGCTCCAGGATGTGTAAGTTCATTGAGGGTGGTGGGCAACTTGTGGGAGATGTTTATGTGGGAGGTGTGGTAGGTGGGCAACATGGGAATCCCAGTGGGTTCCGTGTAATATTTTGGGTAATCTAAGCACCTCTTAAAATATATGTATATATATATATATATATAAGTAACATTTTTATAAGCAAATACACATATATGCATATATATTTATATATCATTTTGCAAATGTTTGTATGTATTGTGAGAATTTTGATTTTTACCCACAATAAAAAAAAATTAAAAAAAAAAAAAAAAAAAGCCATGGTATTGTTACCAGTAACCTGTGTCTAACGTCCATGGCTTGGAAACACTGCTAGAAGTGACTCTTTGAGATGCTGGATTAAAGAGGCCATTCTACATTTAGTTACTCTAAGGAAGAATAGAGTGTGTCAGCATGGCTTCAAGGTTGCTCTTCAAAAACAGTACAGTGATTGGTTTGCTTTACATTTTCTCTTTATTTTCAATAATCACACCCTTAATTGGAGATATCACTGACTAACTGCCAAGTGGTATACTAAATTAGGAATTTCTGTTAGAGAATTCAAATGTTAACTTGATCCTTAATCATCCAAAGATAAACAGCACAAGAAATCCCAAACTGTTTGGGCAGCAATGAAGATAAAAAGATAGGCCATTTTTTTTCCTGCCTTTTCCTCCACTGTAACAGATATCACACCCATGAATGCTAGAAGATGCTTGCTATTGATTTGAACCCAGAAGTATACACACACGTACACATGTACACAGAGAGACTTTAGAATATTTAAGAAAGAATAGAAGATGCCTTCTGTAAAAGGTCCCCCTTGTTATGGGAATTATAACATCCTGTTTTTCTCCTTTTTATCACACCAAAACTGCAAATGCACAATTCACTTGGTAATTATTTAATCAGTGCCTAACTTCCTGCCATGCTCACATTTTTATGTCCAATGGGAGATGGTGTGAGTCCTTTGTGGACCCCAGATAATCCTTTTCTTAAAGCAAACCCATTTCTGTGCCTCTAAAAACATTGTATTTGGAACTTTTTTATTAGATTCAGTTAAGGGGACTTTTGATTAGATCACTTTTGATTAGGTCACTTCAGTTAAAGATCTTTAATTAGATCATGGGACCTGAGTGGGTATTAATCCTCTTACTGGAGTCCTTTGTAAATGGAGGACCAAACAACAACAGACACAGGGAAAAAGATGTAGTAACAGACAGAAGCCTCTAGAAATCAATGAACATGGGACAAAGAAAAGCCACAGACAGAGCAGCCCAAAGCAGAACTAGCAATGTGGCCTGGAGGAGAAGGGAGAGATGAGAAATGAGCAGACATCATCATGTGCTTGATTGCCCACAGCTGAGTTCAGGGAAAAAGTGAGCCTGGAGGAGAAGGCAGAGTCCAGCAGAGCTGCCATTGTGCTTTGCCACATGGCAGGAGTCCAGGATCACCAGTAGCCAAACTTCAGTGAGAAAGCAGCTTTGATGATGCCTTCATTTGGACATTTTCACAGCTTTTAACCTAATAAATTCCCCTTGTAAAAGCCAACCCATTTCTGGTATATTGCTTGGGCAGCATTTAACAAACTAAAACATCCAACATCTATCTTCATACTTTGTATTTCATATATGGTCAGAAATATTGGTTGAATTATTAAATAAAGTAGCCAATGAATGAATATCCTTTATTTATTCAAGGACTTCATTGATCAGATGTAGTGTCTTTTTGTCAACTATTCTTGAAGCATGGCTGAAAACAATGAAGAAAGATATTTTTGTTTGGACATCTTATAAAACTGATCATACTTGCTCTAGAAAATAAAAACTAAATTTATGGCCCAAAGCTTAGAATTCTTAATTTTAATTGTTTATATCATTGAAGTCAAGAACCATCTTTTTCTTATACACACAACACACATAGACACACACATACTTACCCAACATCTACACAATAGTATTTTGTAGTAGAACGATGATAATAATATTTAGAGATTTCTGCATGCTTTGGAAGAGAAATTGGAAAAGCATTGTGAATGAGCAATTAGTAGCTTCATGAAAGTGGTCTGGAGCTGGGGATTTTCAAGAGTCTGACTGATGCTATTGGAAGTAACACATTGAGGCAAATGCCTCTTTTTCTAAACCTACAGTTTGGACCTGAGCGAGTAAATAAATAGTTATTATATGGCCTTATTTTTTGGCAAAGAACAATATTTCCACTATGACAAAATATTAACAGATTGAGAACAATTCTTTAATTGGGCTTTGGGAGAGCAGGGAATTCTGAATTATTTTTCCTTGCCAGCACCTAACTTGCTGTGTACTGTGTACCTTATCTGTTCTTTGTTTTTTAGATGAAAGTTTAGAATATCCTAGGTTTTCAAGGGTCACATTTCATTTGATTGTACTCCTTTTGCAGTCTTAGAAAGATTGCTTTGCCATGGACATAGTTTCTCCTCTAGCTGACAATATTATTGAAAGAACACTCCACTGTTTTATGCAAAAGATAATATAAATAATTTATTGCTCAGTAAACAAATGCAACCCAAAATGCAAACGTAGGAAATCAATTGTGAAAAAGCAAACATCTTACCACTTGGAAAACCTAAAAAAATTAGTTTTGTATGTTCTTTTGTATTGTGTAAGAAATGTAGGATGAGGGTATTTTTTTTCAGAATTTAAAACATGTTCATTATCTTTTTTTAAGAAGTTAAATCATGTTCTCACTGAAAAAAACGAGTAACTCATGATGTTATTTTAAAGAGTAATTGAAAGTGTATGGGTATAAGATGTTAACACACAATTTGGGATATGGCAGGTGCTCAAAATATGTCAGTTGAATTTATGCTTAAATATATTGCATTTATACCATGTATATATGGAAAATGATAAAAATGGAGGCCTCACAGAATTTCTCTGATGGTATTATTCAAGCAATTTTACAAATGAACTGATAAATCATGTATAGCATCTGAAATTTCAGTCAATGGTAAATCTGGGTAAAAATGTCATCATTATGTATTGACTCTTGGTTGCAGGGTATAAGGTAAAATTAAACTAATGTTGTATTGTAAAAAAATACTAGAAACATTTTAATAGGGAGTTCCACTCCCTGGACATCATTAATAGGATATTTCATCTGAGACAGCATAGAAATTATGATATAAAAGTAGTTCTTTTACAATGACAACAATGGTAATATAGCCTAGTATATTTGGGAATGTCAGAAATATCAGTAACTAATACTGTGAGGGACTCATTAAAAGAGAAATTTAAACTTGTCTTAAATGAGAATACTGAATAATAAATGGCTATAAAATGGTATCTCATTGTGGTTTTGTTTAGCATTTCCCTGTTGCCTAATGATGTTGAGCATCTTTTCAGATGTTTACTGGCCATTTGTGTGTCTTCTTTGGAAAGATGTCTGTTCAAGACTTTAGCCCATTTTGTAATGGGATTGTTTGTCTTTTTGTTCTTAAGTTGAAGGATTTCTTTATATATACTGGATATTAAGCCTTTATCAGATATTTGGTTTCCAATCATTTCTCCAATTGTGTAGGTTGTCTTTTAACTTTAGTGATAAAGCTTTGGTGAACAAAAGTTTTTAATTTTGATGAGGTCCCATTTATCTGTTTTTTCTTTTGTTGCTTCTATGTTGGGTGTAAGGTCTAACTGCATAACACAAGATCCTTGAAGATGCTTCCTTACATTTTTTTCTAAGCGTTTGATTGCTCTAGCTCTTATATTTAGGTCTTTGATCCATTTTGAGTTGATTTTTGTATATAGAGTGAGGAAGGGGTTGTCCTTTTTTGTTTTGTAAATAAGATCCCATTTTCCCAGCACCATTTGTTGAAGACACTATTCTTTCGTAAATGAATGGTCTTTGCCACCTTGTCAAAAGTCAACTGACGGGGGTCGGATGTGGCTCAAATGATTGGGCGTCCGTCTGCCATATGGAGGGACCTGGGTTCGATCCCCGGGACCTCCCGGTAAAATAAAAAATATATATATAGAAGGCGCATGGGCTGCCAGGCTCTGTGTGCCGCTGAGCTGTTGGGCCCCGGGAGCCATGCGGCAGGATGATGACGTAACAGGGGAGAGACAAGACAAGATGCTCCGAAAGCTCCAGAAGCCAGGAGCTGAGGCGGCGCAGGCAGCAGAACACCTCTCTCCTACATTGGAGGTCTCCAGGATCGAATCCTGGTGAAGACTGGAGGAGGAGGATGAGAAGAGATGGCAGGAAACACACACAGAGAATTGCCCAGCGAATGGACACAAAACAGCAAATGGGGAAGGGGAGGTTTAAAATGGATAAAGTAAATAAATAAAATCTTAAAAAAAAAAAAAAAAAGTCAACTGACCATAAATGCAAGGGTTAATTTCTGAGCTCTCATTGGTCTATATGTATTTCCTGGTGTGAGTACCATGCTGTTTTTGATTACTTTGGCTTTGTAAACAGTTTAAAGATTGGGAATTTTGAGTCCTCCAATTTCATTCTTCTTTCTCAAGATGGCTTTTGCTATTGAGGGTCCCTTACATTTCCTTATAAATTTGATGATTGGCTTTTCCATTTCTGTAAATAAGGTTTTGGAATTTTGACTGGAATTGCATTGAATGTATAAATTGCTTTGGGTCGTATTTAGTCTTCCAATCCATGAATATAAAATATCCTTTCATTTATTTAGATCTTATTTTATTCTATTTAACAATGTCTGGTAGTTTTCTGTATACAAGCCCTTTACAACATTGATTAGATTTTATTCCTAGGTATTTGATGCTTTTAGTTGTTATTGTGAATGGAATTTTTTCTTCATTTCTTCTTCCAATTTTTCATTCCTGGTGTACAGAAACACTACTGATATTTGGGTGTTAATCTTGTAACCAGCCACTTTGAAGAATTCACTTATTAGCTCTAGGAGCTTTGTTGTGGGCTTTTTAGGATTTTCTGTATATAGGATCATGCCATCTACAAATAGGGAAAGTTTTAATTCTTCATTTCCTATTTGGGTTCCTTTTATTTGTTTTTCTTGCCTAATTTATCTAGCTAGAACTTTTAGCACAATATTGAATAACAGGGGAGACAGTGGCATCCTTGTCTTTTTCCCAGTCTCAGCAGGAAAGCTTTCAGTCTTTCACTGTTGAGTATAATGTTAGCTGTGGGTTAGTCATATATGTACTTTATCATATTGAAAAGGTTTCATTCTACTCTTATCTTTGGGGATGTTTCTACAAAGAAAGGATATTATAATTTTCTGCATGAATTGAGAAGATCATGTGCATTTGCTTCTTCAGTTTATTAATGTGGTGTACTACACTGGTTGATTTTCTTGTGTTAAACCACCCTTAAATACTGGGCATAAAACGCACTTGATTATGGTGTATAATTCTTTTGATGTATATCTGGATTCAGTTAGCAAGTATTGTTTTTGAAGATTTTTGCATCAAAATTCATTAAAGAAATTGGTCTGTAATTTCTTTTTTCATAGTATCTTTATCTGATTTTGGTATTAGGGATCTGTTGGCTTCATAGAATAGTTTGGTAGCATTCCTTCTGTTTATATTTTTGGTGAATTTGAGCAAGATTAATTTTAGATCCTCTTTAAATGATTGGTAGAATTCACCTTTGAAGGCATCTGGTCTTGGGCTTTACAGTTTGGGGAGATTTTTGATGACTGTTTCAAGTTCTTTAATTGTGATTGGTTTGTTGAGGTCTTCTATTTCTTCTAGGTTCAGTGTAGGTTGTTCATGTGTTTCTAGGAATTTGTCCATTTCATCAGGGTTGTCTAGTTTTTTGGCAAACAGTTGTTCATAGTATCCTCTTATGATTTCTTTTCTTTCTGTTGGGTCAGTGATAATTTCCCACTTCTCATTGTGATGTTATTTGTTTGAATCTCTCTTTTTTATCTTTGCTAATCAAGCTAAGGGTCTATTGACTTTGTTGATCATCTCAAAGAACCAACTTTTGGTTCTCTTGATTCTGTTTTTTTAAAATTCTTTATATTGTTTATTTCTTCTCTAATCTTTAGTATTTCTTTGCCTCTGCTTGCTTTGGGATTGGTTGGTTGTCTTTTTTCTAGTTCTCCAGGTGTGTAGCTAGGTCTTTGATTTTAGCAGTTTCTTCTTTTTTAAACATAAGCATTGAGGTCTATAAATTCCCCTCTCAGCACTGCCATCGCTATATCCCATAAGTTGTAATATGTTGTGTTCTCATTTTCATTTGTCTTGAATATTACTGATTTTTTTTGCAATTTCTTCTCTGACAAAATAATTATTTAAGAGTGTATTGTATAATCACCATATATTTATGAATTTTCTCTTTGTCTACCTGCTATTAATTTCCAACTTTATTCCATTAGGATCAGAGAAAGTGCCTTATATAATTTCAATGTTTAAATTTATTGAGATCTGATGTAGACCCAACTTATTATGTATCCTGGAGAATGATACATGATACATTTGAGAGTAATGTATATCCTGCTTTGTTTTGGGGTGTATGTTCTATTAATGTCTGGTAGGACTAGTTCATTTATCATAACATTCAAGCACTCTGTTTCCTTATTTATCCTCTGTCCAGATGTTCTATCCAATGCTAAGAATGGTGTACTGAAGCCTCCAACTATTATTTCTCCCCTCAGTTTTGCCAGTGTGTACCTCATATATTTTGAGCCACACACTTTAGGTGCATAAATATTTATTATTATTATTTCTTCTTGGTGAATTGTCCCTTTTGTTAATATATAGTGACCTTCTTCATATCTCATAACAGTTTTGCATTTAAAATCTATTTTGTCCAATATTATTATCACTACTCCAGATCTTTTTGGTTACTCTTTGCATAGAATATTTTTTCAACCTTTCACTTTCAGCCTGATTGTGCCCTTGTACCTACAGTGACTCTCTTATAGATAGCATGTAAATAGCTCATAATTTTTTAGCCATTTTGTCAGTCTGTGTCTTTTGATTGGGGAGTTCAATCCATTAACATTCAATGTTATTATTGTAAAGGCAATACTTAGTTTCTCCTTTTAACCCTTGGCTTTCCATTGTCATATCTTACTATTGTCTGTCATTTAACACTTTCAGTTACCTTACTTACAATCTTTATTTTTATACCCTTCTCTCAGTCTCTTGCCCTTGTCTTTTCCTTTCAGGCTATAGTAAACACTTTAGTATCTCTTGTAAATCCGGTGACAATCTCTTGGTGACAAATGGTGCAGTTACTGTGGAAGACAGATTGGCAATTCCTCAGAAGCTAATTATAGAAATACCATATGATCCGGCAATGCCAGTACTAGGTATGTACAAAAGAATTAAAGACAGAGAATGAAACACTTATTTGCACACCAATATTTTTAGTGGCATTATTCACAGTTGCCAAAAGATGGAAGCAACCCAAGTGTGCATCAAATGACAAATAGATTTAAAATTTTTGGTATATACATTCAATGGAATATTTTCAGCTGTTAAAAGGAATGAAATTCTGATACATGTGACAACATAGATGAACCCTGAAGACATCATCATGTTGAGTGAAATAAGCTAGACACAAATGGACAAATATTGTATGATCTCATGGATCTGAAACAACTAGAATAAGCAAACTCATAGAGTCAGATTCCTGGAGGTATTGCCGAGATTAGTGCCACCATCAAGGATTTGAAGGATGCAGGGGTGATGATTCCCACCACATCCCCATTCAACTCTCCTATTTGGCCTGTGCAGAAAACAGATGGATCTTGGAGGATGACAGTAGATTATCGTAAACTTAACCAGGTGGTGACTTCAATTGCAGCTGCTGTCCCAGATGTGGTATCATTGTTTGAGCAAATCAACACTTCCCCTGGTACCTGGTATGCAGCTGTTGATCTGGCAAATGCTTTTTTCTCAATTGCCATTAGTAAGGACCACCAGAAACAGTTTGCTTTCAGCTGGCAAGGCCAGCAGTATACTTTCACTGTCCTGCCTCAGGGGTATATCAACTCTCCAGCCCTATGTCATAATATTGTCCACAGGGACCTTGATCGTCTCTCCCTTCCACGAGACATCACACTGGTCCATTATATTGATGATATCATGTTGATAGGACCTACTGAGCAAGAAGTAGCAAAGACTCTAGATTTATTGGTAAGGCATTTGCGTGAGAGAGGATGGGAGATAAATCCAACAAAAATACAAGGTCCTTCCACCTCAGTGAAATTTCTAGGTGTCCAGTGGTGTGGGGCCTGTCGACATATCCCTTCGAAAGTAAAGGATAAGCTGTTGCACCTGGCCCCTCCTACGACCAAAAAGGAGGCACAACGCTTAGTTGGCCTCTTCGGATTTTGGAGACAACACATTCTTCATTTGGGTGTGTTACTGCGGCCCATTTACCGAGTGACCAGGAAAGCTGCTAGTTTTGATTGGGGACTGGAACAAGAGGAAGCCCTGCGACAGGTCCAGGCTGCTGTGCAAGTTTCACTGCCACTTGGACCATATGATCCAGCAGATCCAATGGTGCTGGAAGTTTCAGTGGCAAATAGAGATGCTGTCTAGAGCCTTTGGCAGGCCCCTATAGGGGAATCACAATGCAGACCCTTAGGATTTTGGAGCAAAGCCTTGCCATCCTCTGCAGATAACTACTCCCCTTTTGAGAAGCAGCTTTTGGCTTGCTACTGGGCCTTAGTAGAGACTGAACGCTTAACCATGGGCCATCAAGTTACCATGAGACCTGAGTTGCCTATCATGAGCTGGGTATTGTCTGACCCACCAAACCATAAAGTTGGGCGTGCACAGCAGCACTCCATAATAAAGTGGAAGTGGTATATACGAGATAGGGCTCGAGCAGGTCCTGAAGGCACAAGTAAGTTACATGAGGAAGTGGCCCAAATGCCCATGGTCACCACCCCTGCCGTGTTACCTTCTCTTTCCCAGCCCACAGCTTTGGCCTCTTGGGGATTCCCTTACAATCAGTTGACTGAGGAAGAGAAAACTCGGGCCTGGTTACAGATGGTTCTGCACGATATGCAGGTACCACCCGAAAGTGGACAGCTGCGGCACTGCAGCCCTTTTCTGGGACATCCTTGAAGGATAGCGGTGAGGGCATATCCTCCCAGTGGGCAGAGCTTCGAGCAGTGCATCTAGTTGTTCATTTTGCTTGGAGGAAGAAATGGCCAGAGGTGCGTTTGTACACTGATTCATGGGCTGTTGCCAATGGTTTGGCTGGATGGTCAGGGACCTGGAAGGAACATGATTGGAAAATTGGTGACAAGGAGGTCTGGGGAAGAGCTATGTGGATAGATCTTTCTGAGTGGGCAAAAAACATGAACATATTTGTGTCCCACGTGAATGCTCACCAGAGCGTGACTTCAGCAGAGGAAGAGTTTAATAATCAAGTGGATAAGATGACCCACTCTGTGGCTAATGCTCAGCCTTTCCCCAGCCACTCCTGTCATTGCCCAATGGGCTCATGAACAAAGTGGCCATGGAGGTAGGGATGGAGTTTATGCATGGGCTCATCAACAAGGACTTCCCCTCACCAAGGCTGACTTGGCTACAGCCACTGCTGAATGCCCAATCTGCCAGCAGCAGAGACCCACACTCAGCCCCAGATATGGCACCATTCCTCGAGGTGACCAGCCTGCTACCTGGTGGCAGGTGGACTACATTGGGCCACTTCCATCATGGAAGGGGCAGCAATTTGTTTTAACTGGAATAGACACATACTCTGGTTATGGGTTTGCATTTCCAGCACGCAATGCTTCTGAATGCAGGAGATCCTCTAGGGCGTCTCCTAGTCCTGCCATGCCCTGTGATTAAAGTCAATGGAAAATTGCAACAAACCAATTCAAGCAGGACTAACAATGGCCCAGAATCTTCAGGAATGAAAGTTTGGGTCACCCCACCAGGCAAAGAACCACGGCCAGCTGAAGTGCTTGCTGAAGGTAACGGGAACATGGAATGGGTAGTGGAAGAAGGTAGTGATAAATATGAACTTTGACCATGTGACCAGTTACAGAAACGAGGACTGTAATGGTCATGAACCCTTCTTCCATGTTTCGTTATGAGTATGATTGTATATGTACACAAAATGAATTTCTTTGTTTTCTTCCCCAATCTTTTTCCCTATCATGAAAATTTGTATTAATCCCACATCATAATATTTAAGGATGTCGAGTTTAAGAGTGACTATCATCCAAGGACTTGCACCCTGTTCTGTAGGGAATTAATGCGTTTCCGGTTGTACACAGGGGAGTTGAACATTGTTAGGCGGAAATATATATGTATTCTTGTCTGTTATTGTTTTTACTTAGAGACTAAGTATGGTTTAGAGTAATGTGTATGATTGCCGAGTTGACAAGGGGTGGACAGTGATGGTTAGGCTAATGTGTCAATTCGGCCAAGTAGTTGTGTCCAGGTGTTTGTTCCAGCAAGCATTGGGCTAATTGTAATACAAGAGCATTTATGGACTTCAATCACCAGTGAGTTTACTGCGTGGATGGCTGATTACATCTGCATCAATCAGGGAGATTACATTATCAATGGGTGGTGCTTTTATCCAATCAGTTGAATGACTTAAAAGTGGAAGTGATTTCAACATTCAGAGAGAATTTCCCAGCTCGTCGTTGGACAGGCAACTTCTCCCAGAGACTCATCAACGACCTTTCATCAGGCTTTCATCGGAGCCCCTGGTTTGCAGCTTGCCTGAGGAACCTGGACTTGTGAGTCCCCACGGTCGTGTGAGAGACTCTTTTAGAGTTCCATATTATTCACAGATCTCTCCTGCTGATTCTGTTTCCCGAGAGAACCCTGACTAATACACTAACCTTCTGCCTTAAGAAACTAGAAAAATAAGAACAAAGTGAACCCAAAGTAAGCAAAGGTAGGACCTAAAGATTAGAACAGAAATAAATGAAATAAAGAATAGAAAAACAATAGAGAAATTTAACAATACCAAAATTGGTTCTTTGAAAAGATCAACAAAATTGACAAACTTTAGCAGACTTAGAAAAACATAGAAAATAATTAAATCATTAAAATCAGGAATGAAAATCGATATTACCATTGACTTTATAGAAGGAAAGAGGATTTTAAGTGAACATTATAAACCACTGCATGCCAAAAAATTATATAACCTTGATAAATGGACAAGTTCCTGGTAAGACAAAAACCACTGAAATGGACTCAAGAAAAAATAGACAATCAGAATAGACATATAACAAATTATAAGTTTGAATAATTTAAAAACTTCCCACAAAGGAAAGCCCAGGTCAAGATGGTTTCTGGTGAATTCTACCACATATTTAATGTGGTAGCCATTCTTCACAAAATTCTACAAAATAAGAAGAGGAAAGAACACTTTCCAACAGTCTATGAGGCCAATATTACCTTGATACTCAAACCAGACAAAGACACCACAAGAAAACTACAGATGAATATCTTTATGAATGTGAATGCAAAAATCCTCGATAAAATACTAGAAAATTGTATCCAGAAACATACAAAAAGGATTATACACCAGAAATGGGATTTAGCCCTAGAAAGCAAGAGAAGTTTACAACCCAAAATCAATCAATGTAATATATTTTATTAATAGAAGTAAAGAAAACACTTGATTAACTTAATAGAAACTAAAAAGGCATTTGAAAAAACCCAACACCCTTTTATGAAAAACACACTCAACAAACTAGTAATGGAAGGTGTATTAGTTTTCTGAGGCTACAATAACAAATTAGCACAAACATGGTGGCTTAAAATAACAGAAGATTTTTCACACACGCTTCTGGAGACCAGAAGCCCCAAATCTAAGTTCCATCAGGGATGGTTCCCTCTGGAGTTTCTGGGGGAGAAGACAATGCATGCCTCTTTTCTAGCTTCTGCTTGTTGCTGACAATCATTGGCATTCCTTGACTTGTGGATGAACACTCCAATCTCTGCCTTCATCTTCACATGACCTTTGTCTTTTTTCCTTATCTCTTCTTATAAAGATGGTTGCCATTAGATTTATGATCCACATGAATTCAGAATGATCTCATCTCAATATCCTTAACTTAATGACTTCTGCAAAAATCTTTTTCTAAGTTAGGTGACTTTCATAAATTCCAAAGTTTAGGATATGTACCTATCTTTTGGGGAACTACTGTTCAGTCCACTGCAGAGGGAACTTGCTCAGCCATATAAAGGCAATCTATAAAAAACCCCACAGCTAACATAATATTTAATGATAGATGACAGAGTGTTTTTGCCTTAAAATCAGGAACATGACAAGGATGCCCTCTCTTGCCTCTTCTACTCAACATTGTACTATAGGTTCTAGCCAGCAGAATTGGGCAAGAAAAAGAAATAAAAGTTATCCAGATTGGGAAAAAAACAATAAAACTTTTTATTTGCAGATGGCATGATCTTGTATATGGAAAATTAAAGAAACAAACAAACAAATAAATAAACTATTAGAACTAATAAAAGACTGACTTCAGATTTCTAGTCTAATACATAAAAAGCTTGGAAGTCATCACTCCAATCCCAACAACAACAAAAAACTGAAGAACTGAAAACAACTCTGCTTATATACATCAGAGAACTGGGGTTAGAGGGCAAGCTGCTTTCCTAAAATCTGGAGAGAAATGTGGATACAGAAAATCACAACTTACCTGGAAGATAAGCCCAGAAGCAAAAGCCTGCCTACTGGAGCCCATATTGGTAGGAGTCCTCCAACTGTTACTGATGAATTGCTGGAATCCCAGTGTGGACTCACTGCAGATTTAAATACTCCAGAGGCCCCGTCTTAGGGGAGTCCCCATGCTTTAACAAGTTTTATCTCCAGGAGCCCAGGCAGGTGATCACAGTGAAGAATTCTACCGTGCTTCGAGCAGGAGGAAGGGAATTTAACCATTTTGGAATATGCCTAGATAATTCTTTTCTTCTTAATAAAATACTTCCTTGAAAAGAAACTGTTTTATCAGAATCTAACTAAATTGGGGTTTACCAGAACCTAACTGACTTGAGGAAAGAGGAATACACAACTCTAGCTCCCCCTAGCATTCCCATTTTTCAGTGAAAGACTGAGATGTAATAATAAGATTATATAATTTTTCACCTCTTCCCACAACTTACAAGTACATCAATAGGGCTCTTGTATAAAAAGAGGAAATAACAAGGGAAAAAACCTCAAGGCTCGGATCTTATCTAATAAATCTATAGGGAACTCAAAGATAATGAGGTAGGCATAAACAAGGACACCAAAAGAAATTTTACCCTCTAATATCTACAGCTAGAGCAAAGAGTAACAGTTAAATTTGTAGGCAGAAGGACGTTTCTCATGCTCAATGCTATTTACCTCAGTTCCTTTTTACCTGGCATATCATGTGTGGATTTCAACAAAAATTACAAGACATACTAAAAGATAAAAACAAGGGATCATGGAAACAGGGATGACAGGTTAGACATATAATTTTAAGCTCGCACTAAAACAACAAAGAAAAAACCAGACCTGCTTTGGGGCACAGCAAACCAGGACACTGTGTACCAACTCCTAGAAATGCGAGAGTCAGAGACAGGAAGAAGCCAAAACAAGTAATTGTGAGTTATTAAACGTCCCGGCTGCCAGGAAGGGCTCCCCTCCCCCACCCAGGAGATATTAAGCGAGGGTAAAACTCCTGGTGAATTGTATCTAACTGAAAGTAGAGCAGACGCCTACCTCCACGGTAAGTGTTCTGAGTCATCTAGGAGGGTACTGGACAGATAGGGAAGCCAGGAATAATTGCGGCTTGCCTACCTCAGTGACTGGAAGGGGCACACATATCCGGCGTTCAGAGCCTACAGACTAGGTGGAGACCCTGCCCCCTGCTCCAAACGGGTGTGTGGACAGATTTCCTGTGAGGAAGAGGGTTGGGGAGAGGGGAAAGCAATATCTTTGCAGCGAGTTTAGCCAGCTGGGCTCCCTTTGAATATCAGAAGAGACTCCGATATGACAGGGAGAAGGGGGGGGGGGCGTCTCAGGTGGCCAGTCAAGCCAAGCCACATAGGTAAAGAGAGGAATTATGTCCATGAGGAGGCCGAAACAGACAGCGATCAGCACCACTGCAGCTGACTGCAAGGGATCTAACCTGCCCAAGGGAAAAGGGGCGGATACGACTTCTGAAAAGTTAAACAACTCAAGGACCCCGAATAGCTCAGTGGAGAATTCCTGCCTAACATATATAAGGTCCCTGGTTTGATTCCTGGCTATTCCATGAGAAGAGATCTCCTAGGTTATCAGGCATCCAGATGAAATTTTATGACAGGAAACATATAGACATTTTCTTTGTATTAGTTTTTCTTCAGTCTCTTATTTTAAAAAAAAAAAAAGTTCATTTACTTTTATTCCCCTTTCTTTACTCAGCAAAATCCAGTTCAAAACCTGCAGAGGGCAGGCTGCAGGGTGAATGAGGAACACCAGTGGCCTGAGAAGATCCTTAGGGGTCTAAGAAAGAAGGCTGCTTTTCCGTGTTTATTATTTTTCTCTTCTGTCTCCTTTTTTTTAAAAAATGAGTTGCTGCTCTTTTGTTTTTTGCTTGTTTTGTATCCCCTCCCTTTATTTCTCTGCTTGTTTAATTTTTGCTTTTTCCTTCTTTTATTCTCTTGGTTACTGATCTATTCTACCTATACTATTTCTTTTCACTCTTTCATGTTTATATCTTTTGTTTCCCATTGTTGTTCTTTCATTCCATGTCTTTTATTTGGTCTCCAATTTTTCTGGTTTGTATTTGTCCCTCTCTCCTTAATTCTCCGTATATTTTCTCATTTTTACTTTTTTCTTTCTCTCTTCTCTATTTTCTTTTCCCCTCTTCTCACCAGTCTAGCATTTTAATTCATTCTATATATTTGTTTCTCTATTCTGTTTCTTGTTTCATAGTTACAATTCCACTTTCCTAATTTTATTCCTCTGTATTTCTTACTCATGTTAATTTTTCAATTTCCTAGGTTTTGTATGTTTGCTCTCCTCCATTTTACTAATACCATTATTATTATTCTTTTTATCTTCCTCTATCTTTCCTTTTATCTGCTCCTAATTTTTTTCTTTCAAAGGAACATAGACAAATCTCTCTCACAAAAATCAGCTGAGTGGGGGCAAGATCCTGCCCGAGTGAGCTGTTTTGGGGCCCACGGGGTAGGAGGCTTCAGAGGACCTGGAGGGAGCTGGATGAAGAGATAAATTCCTCTAGGTGCTGCTGGCTTGATTCTTGGTTACTGTGTTTCTTCTTCCTTGATTTCTCCTTTTCTGTGTCTACCGATTTTGTATACCAAGGCTATCTTTATTCCTCTCCTCATCATTCTATCTTCTGCTTCTGTTGTTGTTCTTACATTCCACCTCTCTTTGTTTAGTCCCCAATTTTTCTGGTTTTTATTTCTACCTCATTTATCCTGTTATCTTTCTTTTATTAACTTTTTTTTCCTTTTGTCTTTTCTTTCCTCTTTCCATCTCTCTTCATCATACTGGCTTTTTAATTCAGTCTATATATTTTTCTCTATTTCATTTCACATTTCATTGTTAATACCCTACTTTTCTATTACTTCTACTCTACACTGCTTACATGAGTTAAAATTTCATTTTCCAAGGTCTTAAATGGTTCCTATTCTAATAATTACTATTATTATTACTATTATCCTTTTACTTTTCTTACCTCTTTCACTTTCTCTGTCCCTAATTTTTCCTCCAAGGGAACATAGAGAACAGCAATGAAATAGAATAAGAAGAATAAAATGTCAAAGAGAAAACTTAACACACACAGAAAAATAGCAATTAAATAAAACCCTATAGTAAAGTGAAAAGCTAATCAACTGAATAAATCCCAAGATAAAAAGAAGACCAGAGGGCAACAAAAAATTACAAGCCGTATTAAGAAACAGGAAGACATGGATCACTTCAATGAACAAAATAAAAACCAGGAAAAGGTGCAGAACACTGAACAACTAATCGAAGCTGTCCAAACAAATATCATGGACCAACTTAATGAAGAGTAGGAAGAGATTAAGGATATTAAGAAGACACTGGAGAACATACTAAAGAAATTGTAAACATACACAAAAAGATAACAGATATAATGGTGATGAATAGTTCAATCCAAGAAATCAGAAAGACACTAGAGGCACATAACACTAAATTTGAACAAGTGGAGGAAAGAATTAGTGATGTGGAAGACAGTACATCTGAAATCAAACAGATAGTAGAACAGATAGATAAAAAGATAGAAAAAATCCAGCAAGGACTTAGGGATTTAAATGACAACACAAAACGCACAAACATATACATTATGTTTCTTCATCCCAGAGGGAGAAGAAAAGGGAAAGGAGACAGAAGGAGTGTTGGAGGAAATAATGGCTGAAAACTTCCCAGCCCTATTGAGGGACATGCATGTGTATGTCCAGGAAACGCAACACACTCCAAACAGTATAAATCCCAATAGGCCTACTCCAGGACATATACTTGTCAGACTGTCCGTTGCTCAAGACAAAGAGAAAATACTGAAAGCAGCAAGAGAAAAGAGAACCATCACATACAAGGGAAGCTCAATAAGATTAAGTGCTGATTTCTCATCTGAAACCAGGGAGGCAAGAAGGCAGTGGTATGACATAGTTAAAGTAGTCAAAGAAAAAAACTTTCAGCCAAGAATTCTCTACCCAGCAAAGCTGGCATTCAAAAATGATGGACAGCTGAAAATATGCACAGATAAACAGAAATTAAGAGAGTATGCCAATAAGATATCTGCCTTTCAAGAAATACTAAAGGAAGTTCTGCAGGTTGAAAGAAAAAAAACAGGAGAGAGATAGCTGGAGGAGAGTGTAAGAGCAACTGAAAAGACAAAAATAGAAATGAAAACAACATATGACATACATAAACCCAAAGAAAATATGGCTATTATAAGCAATTCCTTGTGAGTACTAACACTGAATGTTAATGGATTAAACTCACCAGTCAAGAGACACAGATCGGCAAAATGGATTAGGAAACATGACTCATCCATATGTTGTCTACAAGACACCCACCTTAGACCCAGAGATTCAAGGAGGCTGAAAGTGAATGGCTGGAAAACAATCTTACAAGCGAAAAATAACCAAAAAAGGGCAGGAGTAGCTATACTAATATTGGACAAAATAGACTTTAATTGCAAAGCTATTGTAAGAGACAAAGACAGACACTATATATTAGTGAAAGGGGTAATCTTTCAAGAAGAAAGAACAATCATAAAAATTTATGCACCTAACAGGGGCACCTCAAAATACACAAGGCAAACACTGTAAAAACTAAGTGGAGAAATAGATGCCTCTACAATTATCTTGACATACCAACTAATAGATGCCTCTACAATGATCGTGACAACAAAATAACCTCAAAGGAAGTAGAAAGATGGAAATAAAAAGATTAAAATTGAACCAAACGAAATAGAAAATAAGAAAGCACTAGAAAAAATAAAACCATAAGCTGGTTCTTCAAGAAGATGAATAAAATTGACAAACCCTTAGCCAGGCTAACAAAGAAAAAGAGAGAGCAGATGCAAACACAAAAAATAATAAATGAGGAAGGGGCTATCACCACTGACCCCACAGAAATAAAGAGTATCATAAGAGGATAATTTGAAAAATTATATGCTAATGAGAATGATAATTTAGAGGAAATGGACAAATTCCTAGAAACTCACAAGCAGCCTACATTAACAAAAGAAGAAATTAATGAACCCAACAGTCCAACTACAAGTAAAGAGATAGACTCAGTCATCAAAAACCTCTGAACTAAGAGGAGCACAGGACCAGATGCCTTCACAGGTGCTTTCTACGAAAAATTCCAGAAAGAACTAACACCAATCCTTCATAAGTTCTTCCAGAAAATAGAAGTAGAAGGAATAGCCTAACTCATTCTAGGGTGCCAACATTACCCTAATACCAAAGCCAAACAAAGATGCCACAAGAGAGGAAAATTACAGACCAATCTCTCTAATGAAGCTAGATGCTAAAATCCTCAACAAAATACTTGCTAATCACATTCAACAGCATAATAAATGAATTATACACTGTGACCAAGTGGGTTTCATCCCAGGTATGTAAGGATGGTTCAACATAAGAAAATCAATCAATGTAATGCACCACATGAGCAGATTGAAAGAAAAAAATCACATGATCATCTCTATAGATGCAGAAAAAGCATATGACAAAATTCAGCACACTTTCCTGATTAAAAAAAAAACTGTAAAAAATAGGAATAGAATGAAACTTTCTGAACATGATAAAGGGTATATATGAAAAACCCAATGCTAACATCATCTTCAATGGTGAAATCCTAAAAGTTTTCCCTCTAAGATCGGGAAAAAGACATGGATGCCCGCTATCACTGCTCCTATTTAACACTCTTAGAAGTACTTAACTAGCACTGAGGCAAGAAAAAGATTTAAGAGGGATCAGAATTTGAAAGGAAGAAATAAAAATTTCACTATTTGCAGATGACATAATTCTAAACATAGAAAGCCCTGAGAAATCTATAAGAATGCTTCTAGAATTTATAAATGAGTTCAGGAAAGTCACAGGCTATAAGATCAATACTCAAAAATAAGTAGAATTTCTGTACACCATTAATGAACAATCTGAAGAGGAAAAAAGAAAAAAATACCATTTACAATAGTAACTAAAAGAATGAAATACCTAGGAGTAAATTTAAGTAAAGATGTAAAGGACATCTTTATATATCTGTATATACAGAAAACTACACAACATTGTTAAAGGAAATCAAAGAAGACTTAAATAAATGGAAGAATATTCCCTCTTCATGGATAAGAAGACTAAACATCATCAAGATGTCTACCCTACCCAAACTAATCTACAGAGTTAATGCAATCCCAATAAAAATAAACATTTTATCTTTAAGGAAATGAAAAAACTAACTACAAAATTTATTTGGAAAAGTAAGAGGCCCCGAATTGCCAAAGACATATTGAGAAAGAAAAATGAAGTTGAAGGTATCATGCTACCTGATTTTAAAACATACTACAAAGCTACAGTGGTCAAAACTGCATGGTATTGGCACAAGGATAGACATACCAAACAATGGAACCAAATTGAGAGTTCTGATATAGATCCTTGCGTATACAGTCCTCTGGTATTTGACAAGGCTACCTAAGCCCACTCAACTGAGAGAGAATGGCCTCTTCAACAAATGGTACTTGGAGAACTGGATATCCAAATCCAAAAGAATGAAAGAGGAAGACCATCTCACACCTTATACAATAATCAACTCAAGATGGATCAAAGAACTAAATATAAGAATCAAGAACATAAAGACCTTGGAAGGTAATGTAGGGAAGCATCTACAGGACCTTGTAATAGGAAATGTTTCATGAACTTCAGCCCAAAGCACAAGCAGTGAAAGGAAAAATAGATAAATGGGATCTCCTCAAAATTAAAAACTTTTGCACTTCAAAGAGATTATCAATAAAGTAAAAAGTCAGCCTACCCAATGGAAGAAAATATTTGGCAACCATATATCTTAATATCCTGCATATATAAAGAAATCCTACACTTCAAAAATAAAAAAGACAAACAACTCATTTAAAAAATGGGCAAGTGACCTGAAAAGACACTACTCCAAGGAAGAATACAAATGTCTAAAAAGCACATGAGAAATGTTCAACATCACTAGCTATTAGGGAAATGCAAATCAAAACTACAAAGTGATACCATCTTACACCCATTAGAATGGCGGCTATTAAAAAAAAAAGCGGACTACAAATGTTGGAGAGGATGTGGAAGAAAGGGAAGACTCATCCACTGCTGGTGGGAATGTAGAATGGTCCAGCCATTGTGTGTGACAGTTTAGTGGTTCCTCAAAAAACTAACTATAAAACTGTATGACCCAGCGATTCCATTGCTGGATATATACCCAGAAGAATTGAAAGCAAAGACACGAAGAGATATATGCACACCAATGTTCATAGTGGCATTATTCACTGTTGCCAAAAGTTGGAATCAACCCAGGTGCCCATCAACAGATGAATGGGTAATCAAAAGTGATACATACATACAATGGAATATTACTCAGCTGTAAGAATGAATAAAGTGCTAACACACAGGATAAAATGGATGATTCTTCAGGACCTTATGTTGAGTGAATCAAGCCAAACATTGAAGGATGAACAGTACATGACTTCACTGATATGAATTAAGAAATTGAGCAGACTCAGAGAGCTATTGTCTGTAAGATAAGTTTACAGGAAATAGAAAAGGAGAAGAAGGTTGTGAGCCAACAACCATAGGGACATAATCCATAGTAAGGTGAAAGTGTATAGCTCTGTATTGAAGGGATATGACAGGAGGGTAGTGATATTATTGGGTTGGGTGGTGCAGGTCTGACAGTTTGGTAGATTGGGAAAGGTGTTTTGGAAAGTCCAGGGTACTGGGGGGAAGGTTGAGAGAGGGACTAGGTGAACACTGGGGATTTGTGGGTATGTGGTTGAAAGTACAAAGTGGGAATGCTCTTATGGCAATATGACAAGGAAGGGTTACTGGTTTAGGATATTGGATTTGTAGGCATTCGGGACAGGGCATACCTGGAGCAGGCTTCTAGGGAGTGTGTGCATGATCATTTTGTCATAATGTATTGTATCAATGGGTGGGGACCCACATAATGAGCGAGAAGGAGTTGGACTTCTGTCCTTGGGAGGACCAATTTATTCACAGATAGACAAGCAGAGTCTCTCAAGAGGAAGTGTGGTTCCTAATAGGGGAGGACAAACTAGTATGTCAAGACCTCAGTCTTGTTGCATGTAACTATGAATCTTGTCTTCGAAGGAGTGAAGCCAGGGGGTCGCTGTGGGCCCCAAGGGGAGGGAGAGGGAGGAAGAGAAGAGATGGAACAGGGGGTATTTAGTGGGCTGTGGAAGCGTTCTACATGATCTTACAATATTGGACACAGGACATGGTCAATATCATCAAAATTTATAAAAGTGTTTGATCTAAAATGTAAACAATAATGTAAACCATTGACCATGCTTAGTAGCTATGTTTCACTATTTGTATATCAGTTATAACAAAGGTACCATAAACATATAAAAAGGTATTAATATGAGGGGGAGGAAAGAGGGAGGATGTTGGGTATTTGAGAGTCTCCTGTATTCTGTGCGTGACTTTCCTGTGACCTAAAACTTCTTTGAAAACAAAATGAAAAATAATGAGACACTGGGGAATAAGTGGGAGAAGGTGCCATGGTACAGACAGGACACTAGATATTGTGGTAATGAAAGGCAAAATGTCAAAAAAAGTTTTTAAAAAAATATTTTTCTTTTTTTTTTTTTGTAATATCCCAACCTTTAATTTTATTGTATTTTTAGTTTTTTAAATTTTTATGTATTTTATTTCTTATATTTAAACTTATCATTATTGTCTCATTTTCCTATTAATTGTATTTGGCTATTGTAAAGGCTTTACTTTTTTGTTGTTGTTGTTGTCTGCTTTTCTTTTTTTTTTTAACTTTATTTTGTACATTTAATAATTGAAAACATAAACAATTAAAAACTAAAAAGTAAACACAGATGAAAAAATATATACATTTCTCTATTAAATGTAATGGATATATGTAAACTTTTTTTTTTTTTTTGAATCAAAGCATATAGCAACATGGATGAACCTGGAGGACATTATGTTGAGTGAAGCAAGCCAGACACAAAAAGACAAATACTGTATGAATGCATTACTATGAACCAAATATATTGTGTAATATATTGTTTGATTCAAAAAAAGAAAAAAGGCTTTACTTTTGAAGAAGCTTTGGATCACAGAAGGGTTACAATTGGGGCAGGGGAGGATCATTAGTGTGGGATGTCAGTGATGGGGGATGCATGGGAGGAAGTTCACCTAAGCATACATATATGGTATATAAAGATGCTCAAATGTTCATGGGGAATTGTCACAGGGGGTGGAGACTCACACAATAACAGAGAGAATACTGAATTCCCATTCTGGAGAGCTCTGCCACATTATCTAAGGGAGCAGCAACAGTCCCCCAAGTGCAGGGGCAGTGACTGGTGAAGAAGAATGGTCCAATGATGAGCCCTTGACATTGACAACTAGGCTTATAAGCATTTTCTCTTGATATTGAAACTTAGCCTATTGTTATGGGGTGCCTAAGGGTTGCCTCCTGAAAGTATCCTTGTTGCTCAAATGTGGCCTTTCTCTAAGCCAGACTCAGCATATGAATGCATTTCCTTCTCCCCAACATGGGACATGACTCCCAGGGATGAGCCTCCTTGGCACTGAGGGATTGCTACCAAGAACCAATTCGCAATGCAACTGGAAAAAGCCCTGAAATAAAAGAGGAAAAAGTAAAGACAAATGAGTTTATATGGCTAAGAGACTTCAAAGTGAGTTGGTAGGTCATCCCAGAGGTAACACTTATGCACCTTTCAGCAGGATCTCACAGACTTCCAAAGTGGATACTACCCCCAAATAGTGGGGCTCCTGAGGGCTCTGGAGACACCCAGGTCCTATGGTCAGGGTGGGTAGCTCCAGAGTTTGGTGACTTGCCAGTGGGCCCTACTTTGGAGTTTGTGCTCCTGAGAGTGACAGAGTTGGACTCAATTATGTCTTCCCTGCACATGGCTCATCTGTCCCTTCTATTTAAATGTATACTTGGTGCTGGAGTTTGTAGGTGTATGTCCAGAGACTCAAGTCTTTGGGCTGTCCATGTGCCAGCTGGGCTGGAATCCCAGTGGTGTTGCAGCACTTCTCTACAGCTCATTGGACTCATCCAGGACAACTGGCAAGGAGATGATGATGGACAATGGCCATTCCTGGGAACGGAGATAGTCTGCAGTTGCAGGCAGGATAGCCCCATCCATCTTCCCCGTGGGATATAAGCCCCCTCTCAATTGGAGGTGGAGTGGACATCACCATCCCTGAATCCTCGGGATTGGGGGAAGAGTTATGGCTCGAGTGGATTTACTGGTATTCTATAGACATACTGTGATTCCAGCAATGGAAGAAATTATAACATTGATATGGAGCCAGTGGCCGTTGGAGGCTCTTGGGCAATAAGAAGGAATAACAGTTGTAATATGGGGGCTTTTTCTGGACTTGGGAATCATCCTGAACGACACTGCAGTAACAGATATAGGCCATTTTATATCATCACATAACATGCAGAATTGTGTGGGAGACAGTGTAGACTACAATGTGAACTATGGTTCATGCTTAATGGCAAAGCCCCAGGATGTGTTTATCAATTGCAATGAATGTGTCAAACTAATGAAGGATGTTTATATGGGAGGGTGTGGGAAGTGTGGGGAGTGGTGCATATGGGAATCCCTGTATTTTTTTTTTAATATTTATGTAATCTAAGTATTTTTTTTTTAATGAAAAGAAAATTTAAAAAGGTAAAAGCACAGTTTGAAGAGACAGAACAAGCATCAAAACTCAACTCAGATATGGCAGAATATGTTGTAATAATCAGAATGGGAATTTAATATAGGTATGTTTAGTATGCTAAGGGTCCTAATGGGAAATGTTAGAAACATGCAAGAGAAGATGGGTAATTTAAACAGGAAAATTGAAATTCTTAGATATTATAAAAAAGAAATTCCAGAAGCAAAAAAATATATAATGTAATAGAAATGAAGAATGCCTTTGATGGGTCATCTGTAGACTGGGCACAGCAGAGGCAAGAATCATTGAGTTAGAAGATATATTAATTCTTCAAAGAAATTTCTATATTTGAAATTCAAAAAGGAAAAAGAATGAAAATATTTGGAAATGAAGACCTCTGGGACAATTATGGAAGGTATGATAGGTGCATGTGACAGTTTAAATTTTGTGAATACTAAAAAGAGAAAAATTATGTTTTGAACCAATCCATTCCTGTGGGGATGAGATGTTATCAATGGGACTATATCAGTGAGACATGACTCAGGTTGAGTCTCTACCCTTTTTCTGGGTCTGATAAAAACAGAGACACAGAGAGAGACACACAGAAAAAGGATCCACCATATTTGGTCCCGCCATGTGAGAGAAAGGACTCCATTTTCACCCATCTGCAAGGAGAGAAGCCCCCAAAGTTTCGAAGAGCTGAGGCCCACTGAGAGATGAGCCATATGCCTGCTATCTTGGAGCTGCACTTGGGGGAAAAAGTGGAGCAGCTGAGACTACTATAGGAGGCCCAGAAAGAGATAAGCACTATGCCTGGTTGTCCGCAGCTGAGCTCTGGGATAGGATGGATTCTGGAGGGGAAGGCAGAGACCTCTGCAGAGATCAGCACCCATCTTGCTTCACCATGTGGCAACTGACTTTGCTGAGAAAGCTTCTCTGGTGATGACTTAATTTGGACATTTCACAGCCTCAGAACTGTAAGCTTTTGTCTCAAATAAATCCCCATTATAAAAGCCAACACATTTCTGGTACTTTGCATTGGCAACCCTTTGGCAAACTAAAATAGTGCATAATGGGAATATGAGAAGGAGAAGAAAGAGAGAATGGAATAGAAGAAATATTTGCACTAATAATGTTAAGAATTTTTCAAAATTAATAAAAAGTACAGATCCAGGAAACTTAGAGAATGCCAAATAGGACAAATAACAAAAATTTTACATCTATGCATATCATATTCAAATTGCAGAAAGTCAAAGATGAAGAGAAAATCTTGAAAGAAGTCAGGCAGGGAAATATATCTTTCCTATAAAGGAATAAGGATAAGAATTACATCACACTTCACTTCAGAAACTGCAAGCAAGCAGAGAGTGGAGTGAAATATTTAAGGGGTTGAAAGACAAATCCTACTCACCTAAAATTCTGTATCCAGTAAAACTAGCTTTCTAAAATGAAGAAGAAATAAAAAATTTACAGACAAAGAAAACTGAGGGAATTTGTTGCCAGTAGTCCTGCCTCACAAGAAATGTTAAAAGAAGCTCTACAGACAGAAAGAAAATGATTTTGGGTCAGAAACTAGGATCTACTTTAAAAAGGAAGAGTGTTCAAGAGGAATAGATAAAGGTAAAATAAAATCTTTCATTTTTTATTCTTAACTGACCTAACAGCTAACAGTTTGTTCAAAATAATAATAGCAACAATATATTGGATGGTTATAGTTTATAGATGAGTGAAATGAATCACAGCAATGTTTTAAGGTATAGAAGGGAGAAATTGGTAATATCCTAAGTTATCTGCACTACACATGAAACAGTATAGTTTTATTTTTTAAGTGGACATAGATTACTTGAAAATGATTGTCCAAAACTTTAGGGCAATTAGTTAAAAAAAATTTTTTAATGAACTAATAGAATACTTTGGCAAGATTGCAGGCTACAAGATCAGTAGACCAAAATTAATTGCCTTTCAATATAGTAGCAATGAAAAATCAGAAATTGAAATTAAGAAAGCAATTCCATTGACAACCACATGAAGAATAATAAAATAATTAGGAAATAAATTTAATAAAGAAGTGTAAGACTTGTTATCAAAAGCTATAAACATTGTTGAAATAAATTTAAAAAGAACTAAATAAATAGAAATACTTCCCTTGTTCATGGACAAGAAGATTCAATGTTGTTAAGAAGACAATGCCATTAATAATCCCCCAACTGATCTACAGATTTTTTTTTCTTTTTTTTTTTTTTATTATGGGTAAAAATCAAAATTCTCACAATACATACAAACATTTGCAAAATGATATATAAATATAT
>JAKSZT010053887.1:13877747-13983739 GCA_026826555.1 Tolypeutes matacus | reverse complement strand
GAACTCAACAGAGCAAGTACAAGTAAAGAGATAAAATTAGTTACCAACCATAGACCACAGTTCACACTGTAGACCACACTCTCACCCACTCAGTTCTGAGTGGTGTGTGCTGATTTAAAATGGCCTACATCCATTGCCACAACAGTACTCAGGACAACCTCCAACTCCCAAAGAAGCCCCTGTATTTCAACTGCTCATCCCCTCCCTACCCAAAAACTGTCAAGTGGCCACTGGCTCCACCTCATTGTTATAATTTCTTGCATTGCAAGAATCACCATATGTGAGCAAGAGAATACCATCAAGTCCACTCTAGTCCATAGTTCTTCCCCCAATCCAGAGGCGACTGGGATGGTGATGTCCACTCCAACTCCAAGTGAGAGAGGGCTTATATCCCATGGATATGGTGGGTGGGATGATCCTGCCTGCAGATGCAGGCCCTCTCCATTCCCTGGGATGGCCATTTCCCATCGTTGTCTCCTCACCAGTTGACTTGGATGAGTCCATTGAGCTGTAGGGTAGGAGTTGCAGTTCCACCTAGATTTCATGCACACCTGGCACATAGGTAGGCGGGAGGCTCCAGTCTCTGGAAGTATACCTAAGAAATTCCAGCATCACATGTAGGTTTGAATAGAAGGGACTGGTTAACCATGATCTACAGATTTAACACAATCCCAGCTGGCTTCTTTGCAGGAATCATGCTGATACAAATTTACATAGACATTTAAAGGACCCAGAATAGCCAAAATGACCTTGAAAAAAAAATAACAAATCTAGAGGGTTCATGTTTCCCTGTTTCAAAACCTACTACATAGGCCTAATAACCAGTTAAATGGGGGAAAGAATAATCTTTTCAACAAATGATCCTGGGACAATTGAATATCTGCATGAAAAGAATAAAAGTGTACCACACTTCACATCACACACAAACATTAACTCAAAATGGATCGTAGACTTAAACATAAGAGTTGAAACTAAAATACTTAGAAAAAGGCATAAAAGTATATCTTTGTGTCCTTGGATTAGGCAGTGGTATTTTAGATATGACACCAAAAGCTCAAGCAACTAAATTAAAACTAAGTAAGATTAATTAAAATTAAAAATTAAAGAGGGAGGGGGCTAAGATGGCATTAGTGTAGGAGGGCACACACTGCAAGCTCCCAGAGCAAGGCAGATTGTGGATGGGGGTCCTGCCCGGGGATCTGTGCTGTGCACACGTGGAATGAGAAGCTAGGGACATCTATTTGCGTGGATCAACGGCGTGGATGGAATGGTAGAGATTTGTGAGTTTTAAGCCTGCCGGTGGTGGTTGGCACAGACGGCTGAGCCCTGCGGTTAGGGAAAAAAAAAATAAAACTGCCAGTTGGAGCCACGAGAGGGGCGAGAAAGTTTTATTTTCTGGGGATCTGGCTGCCTGGAGCCCCTTGGACCTTGGGTGAACAGAACAGCCGGAGCGAATTGGCCCCCGGTGGATGGGAGGGGTGGTTCTGTTCAGGGGAGGGAGTCGATTTGCCTAGCTGCCCAGGGATAAGCCCCGGGATACCGCAGAGCCAGGAAGAGGGGACACTCTCCAAAAGAGTTCTGTTGGAGGACAGGGAAGGGAATTTTTTATTTTTTTATTTTTTGCCATTGATTTGGCTGCCTGGACTGCCCCATAGCTTTGGGGAGTACATAAGCCGACCTAAAGCAGCATCAGGCTGAGAGGAGAGGTGAATCTGCAGAGTCAAACTGACTTACACAGCAACCCGGTGACGCTGGTGCTCGGCTCCAGAAAGGGCGGAGTCGGCCGTCTTTAGCACTCTGCACTAACATCAGAGCTACAGCTACCCTGGGGAGTCCAGGAAGTGGGACGTGCTTGATTAATTTCCACGAGCCCAGCTAGGGTCCCTTCCGTAAGGGGGTTGGTCTAGAGGAGGAATTATTTGGGTCCTGTATTTTGCCAAAAAAAAAAAAAAAAGTGAGAAGGTCACTTCGATAAATGAAAAATAAATTCTTTTTAATTTAGTTTAATAGCTAAAAGCTGTTTCAGGACCTGCATATAGAAACCTGCAGGGAAATTGATTGATAAACACAAGTAGGCAGGAAGGATCCACGTGGACCCTAGGGGAATCATTGACCCTCCTTAGCTCTGTTTGACTGCTTGCCTGTGTGGATCTTTGTTTTTTCTCTGTTTATTTCTGGTCTCTTGCTTTCCTTTCCTCTTTCCTCCCCACTTTCGTTTTTCTTTCATTTTTTAAAATTAGGTGCTGCTAGCTTGTCGCTTCTTTGCTGTGCTTCTTCTTCAGTAATTTCCCACTCATTGTCTATATTGATTTTGTATTCCAAACTATCGCTTATCCTTCCTTAATCTTTCTGCCTTCTGCTTTCTGTTGTGGCTCTTAGATACAACATTTTTTCATAGGCCCACAACCTAAGGGTCACAATTTCTATTCCATCTATTTTGTTTTCTTCTTTTTTTTTTTATTAGTATTAACTTTTTCCTTTCAGCCCTTTCTTTACTATTTCTCTCCATCCTCATAATTCTAGCTTTCTAAATCACTATATATATATTCCTCCATTTGTTTTCCCAGTCCATTGTAGGAACTCCACTTTTTTTTCCTATTACTCTACACTGCCTACACAAGTTAAATATTCATCTCATTAAGTCTCATTTGGCCCCTTTTCTAACTTTTATCAATATTACTACTATCCTTCTGCCTTCCTTACATCTTTTGATTCCTCTGGCCCTAATCTTTTGCCTTCAAGGGAACATAGAAAGAAGCTAGGAAATAAAATAAGAAGAAAAAGTGCCAAAGAGAAAACTTAACTCACACGCAGAACCACCAGCTAAATAAAACTGTAGAGCATAGAGAAAAGCTAATCAACTGAACAAACCCATCAAGATAATATGATGACCAGAGGGCAACAAAAACATACAAATGACTCTGAGATGGCAACAAAAACATACAAATGACTCTGAGATTGGTTTTTTTTTTTTTTTTCCTGAGTTTCCTTATGTTTGTCTCTTGCATGTAAGCTTATCATTGTTGTTTCTTTTTCCTATTAAGTGTATTTGATTATTTTATGGACTACATGTTCATGGAAGATTTAGATCACAAAAGGGTTACAATGGGTACTGCAGGGGATTATTGGTGGGGGGTGTCTGGGAGGGAGGATTCATGGGAGTAAGTTCAACCGAATATATATGAAAGATATACAAAATTGTTCAAAAGATCAAAGGATGGGGTATGGTCACGGTGAGTGGACAATCAGTCAATAAATGAGGGAATCTGAATTCCTAGCCTGGAGAGCTCTGCCACATTCTCCAAGGGAGCAGCAATAGTCCTTTGAGTGCAGGGACAGTGTCTGTCAAAAGAGGATGACCCACTGATGAGTTCTTTTTATTGATGACTAGCCTTATGAGTCTTTGCTCTTGTAACTGAAACTTAGCTTACTGTTATGGGGTGCCTAAGGATTGCAACCTGAAAGCCTCCTTGTTGCTCAAATGTGGCCTCTCTCTAAGCCAAACTCAGCATATGAATGCATTACCTTCCCCCCAACGTGGGACATGACTCCCGGGAATGAGCCTCCCTGGCAACGAGGGATTAATACCAAGTGCCAACTGGCAACACAACTGGAAAAATACCTTGAATAAAAGGGGGAAAAGGTAAAGACAAATGAGTTCAAGTGGCTAAGAGACTTCAAAGAGAGTCGGGAGGTCATCCCAGAGGTAACGCTTACGCACACCTCAGTAGGAGCTCATAGAACATCAAAGTGCATATCACCCCACACAGAGGGACTCCTGAGAGCTCTAGAGACACCCAGGTCCTATATAAGGGGGAATAGTCCCAGAGACTGACGCCTTATCAGTGGGCTCTATTTTGGAATCTGTGCTCCTGAGAGTGACAGAATTGGACTCAAATAAGTCCTCCGTGCACATGGTTCATCAGTCCCTTCTATTCAAACCTATATGTGATGCTGGAGTTTTTAGGTATGCTTCCAGAGACTGGAGCCTCTGGCCTACCTATGTGCCGGTGTGCATGGAATCTCAGTGGAGCTGCAACTCCTACCCTACAGCTCAATGGACTCATCCAAGTCACCTGGCGAGGAGACAACGATGGGAAATGGCCATCCCAGGGAATGGAGAGGGCCTGCATCTGCAGGCAGGATCATCCCACCCACCATATCCATGGGATATAAGCCCTCTCTCACTTGGAAGTGGAGTGGACATCACCATCCCAGTCCCCTCAGGATTGGGGGAAGAACTATGGACTAGAGTGGACTTGATGGTATTCTGTTGTATGGTGATTCCAGCAATGGAAGAAATTATAACAGTGAGGTGGAGCCAGTGGCCACTGGGCACTTTCGGGGCAGGGAGGGGATGAGCAGTTGAAATACAGGGGCTTTTTCGGGATTTGGAGGTTGTCCTGAGTGCCGTTGTGGCAACGGATGTAGGCCATTTTAAATCAGCACACACCATTCAGAACTGTGTGGGAGAGAGTGTGGTCTATGATGTGAACTGTGGTCTATGGTTGATGGCAAGGCCCCAGGATGTGTAAGTCCATTGAGGGTGATGGGCCACACTTGTGGGAGATGTTTGTGTGGGATGTGGTGGGAGGTGTGGGAGGTGGGGAACATGAGAATCCTGGTAAGTTCCGTGTAATATTTAGTTAATCTAAGCACCTCTTAAAAATATATATATATATATATATATAAATAACATTTTTGTAAGCAAATGCACATATATGCATATATATTTATATATCTTTTTACAAATATTGGTATGTATTGTGAAAATTTTAATTTTTACCCACAATAAAAAATAAATAATTTTTTTAAAAAAATTAAAAACACTTCTGGTGCAAAGATAGCATCAAGAAAGTGAGAACAGGAAAAATATTTGAAAATCATATATCTGATAATGGATTTATATTAAGAATACATAATTAACTCTTACAACTCGATCATAAAAAGACAAATAACATAATTTCAAAACAGACAAAGGATTTCAATAGACATATCTCCAAAGAAGAGACACAAATGGCCAGTAGGTACATGAAAAGATGTTCAACATTATTACTCATGAGGGAACTACAAATCAAAATGACAAGGAGATACCACTTCACATCTACTAGGATTGCTATAATAATAATAATAAATACAATAACAAGATATGGAGAATTGGAACCCACATGCACTTCTAACAGGATTGTAAAATGGTGCAGCTGTTTTGGAAAGTATGTTGTTAGTTCCTTAATAAGTTAAATGTACAGTTACTCTATGACCCAGCAATTCCACTCCTAGGTATATGCCCAAGAGAAATAAATAAAGTTTCTAATATTTGGCTTTCTTCTCCATTCCTATTGACATTGCCCTCAGCATAGTCTTTAATCATCTCACATTTGAGTTCTTATAGCAGTCTCTAAGATGGATTATTTGCCTCCTTATTAAATTTATTCCAATCTGTTCAATCTTTAGACACTAAGATAGAGAATAAAGGAAAAAGAAAATATTAACTGAGAGAAGACCTTATCATCCTTAGTCCTTTACTTTCCATCACCTCCCATGTTGTATCAGTCACCATGTCCTATGAATTCTTCCTCCCAAATATCACTCAAATATTCCCTTTTTTCTCTGTAACAACTATACTCTACCAATTCAACAAGTCATCTTTCCTGTTTTAGCTTCCCAAATGACAAGAGACCACACTGGCTTTTCTCATTCTCCTGTCCTCAAATGTCTTGCCAGTTTTCTCCTACCAGCTGAAATCTGACAGAAGCAAGGCAACCTGGAAAATGCAGTTTGAAATGGTTAGTCACCTTCTATAGAGTGCAGCACTTGACGTAAGAGGGAAGGCATGTGAGAGAAAAGAAGCAAATGATTGGCACATTAAAGCATCATCTTTTGGAGTTAAGCATATATGCTACCATTTCGTTGTCAGGGTTCACAATAGATACAGTATGATAGTATGAATAGTCATACCATAGTATTTCTCTTTCCGTATCTGTGGGAATGTTCATGTGTTTGAGTTTGGGGAGGTGGAAGAAAAGCTGTTAGTTGCTTGGACTCTTGCCTATAAATAATATCCCTCTACCTATCTATGAAATAACATTACTAACAGTTTGAGAGGATTAAATGAGACAATATATATAAAATTTATAACACAGAGTGTGGCACATAGTAAGTGCTCAAAAGTTATAGTTACTTCCCATTTCTCACCTAAAGCCCCCTTATAGCAGTGCCCTCTTAATATGCCTTCTTGCTTTAGAATTTGGTCCATGTTAAGAAGCTGTCAATGAAGTCTACTAGCTTATGAATGCAGCTTTGTACTCAACCTGGAAGTTGTCATTTTATTTGGCAACTTCCAAAACTGCTGCCTTGGCAAACAGAAGTAGACACTGGGCCGTGTGATTTACATTACATGGATCTCTGCTCAATTATGATTTGCAATCTGGCTAATCTGCCATCCATTCACCCCAAATCAAATACATGTGTGCAAAATTAGTCCAAGACACGAAGGCCATGACTAATGAGAAAAGAAAATCTGGTGTTGGGGAGGAGAAGATTAATTCAAGTGGCAGCAGAAGCAGTATTAAGTTCTTATAGATGATCTCCACTTTGTCATTAAAATACTTAATTCTTTCATAAGAATTCATTAGGCAGTTTTGCAATTTGCTACTAGCAGCCACACAGCACTATTACCATCCTGCAAAATTAGTCATTTAATTGAACCGAATAATTTTTGCAGGGGTCCTCATTATCCTCACTGTGTTCACAGACTTCTTAATCCTTGGTTTGGAATTAGTGCCCTATAGCATGGGTCCAGGGACGCAACAGCCCAGCATTGCTTTTAAGGTCTTTTTGTGGAGAGAGAATAAAACTCAAGGTCATGACCATTTGTGTTCATTAAAAAACCCACAGAATTTTGAGACAGGATAAGGATGTTCACTCTCTCTGGTATCCTGGCTAACTTCCAGCCAAATAATGATTTTCTTCCTGTAAAATGACCCCCTACAGTTGGGATTGGCCATAGCCTTTATTTACTTATTTTTCCCACTTTCACCTTGCATTGGTTGTGAGAATGGAGCTTGTTTCAAGAGGTCACATGCTACCTGCTCTTCTTGGATGGGTTTCGGCAAATGTTTTCAAGTACCCAATATACCTTGGCCTTCAGAAGTTTGGAGTTTTTATCTGGTACTATCACACCCTCTCCCTTTTCCTCAGTAAATTTTTTAGAATTATTGGAGGAATGTATCATCTATTTTCCTAAAGTTATGCCTCTTCAAGGTTATTACATTATTTGCCTAAATACATGTTCAAGATTTTATAGCTTTTTTCATAATCTTAATATTGCTCATGTAGGAATGCCTAGATTGATGCATAAATATAATATCACAATATGTTGCTCATTTCTTCTGCATTTGTTTTATATTTTTATAAGATATAACATGTATATTCCTCCACCACAGCATATATGTTTCTGCCAATGTCTGAATTTGAACATCTTGTGAATTTGTGCAATACAAATAATTCTTAAGATTAGAACTCTAAAAGATAATAGTGCTGCAAAATCTCCTCCAACAGACAATTGGAATCTAGTGGATTTTGCTTCCCTGGGCATCTTGTTTATCATACCTATAGCAATCAAAGAAAAACTAGCTGGACAAATTTACCTGGAGGTTGAATGTTATTTATTTATTTATATATTCATTTATTTATTTATTTATTATTCATGATGGGTTTTTTTGTTTGTTTGTTTTGTTTTTTATTGTGGGTAAAAATCAAATTTTTTCGAATGTTATTTATTAACAAAGTTGACTGAAGGAAGGTTCATTTCAAAGAAGGAAAAGATTACTTTCTTCTATTTTAAAAGTAATTTCTCTCCCCATTTTTGTCCTTTTCTTCTACTTTACACTTCGAGCACAAAATTTATTTTCAGAGGTCTATATTCACAGGTTGGTAAGACTTAAGGATCAATTTCTCTTGATGACTAAACCACATTCACGATTCAAAAGAAGTGTCACCAGTTTAACTTCGGATCCAGAGGATAGGATGGGTAGATTCTTTTTAGGAGCGAGTTTTACTATATCCTTCAATTTAAAGTAATTGGGTTTAGTCATTTGAAAATCCAGTCTAGGAAATTAAGGCCAAAATGTTGAAGTTATTTGTTCTAAGTCACAAAACTAAAAGAGCTGAAACTAGAATCTAAATATCGTGACTCTTTCTTTCCTTTCCTAGAGCCTCTAAAGTTTGAGATTTTATTTAGTACTAGCACATTCTCTGCCTCTTTCTTCATACATTTGCTAAAACATTTCTGATATTTCTCATAAAATGATATTTCTTTTGGAATTCATTGCAATTTTTCCAGCTAAGACTCCTCTATATATACGTGATCATTTAAGATATGGGACTTACCATTTGTTGTGGCATAAAGAATATTCTGTTTTGAATCTTGTCTACTCAGAGTGGTGGTACAGAAGGAAGCCATTGAACTACAGAAACTGTCAGAGATAGCACTCACACAATGGTGATTGCTATCCAATTTATCAGAATAGGCATGGAAAGTTGGATACTACATGAAAGGGAAGAGGATGACTTGTAAAGGTGATTTTGAAGAGTGAACTGAGGTGGTGAATAAAGCTTGTGAGCAGATGCTCCATATGAGAGGGGGAACACAGTAAAAGGGAAATTTGGTTCATTCCATAGGAGTTGCCAGTCTGGATTAGATTACTGATCCATAAATTTTGGATACCTTCCAATAGCAACAGGGATTTATTCCGAGAGCTTACCAAGGAGTCAGAATTCTTTCATCAGATTCCAAGCCAAATGAATTATGCAGAGGAAAGTCAGTTGAAAAACCTTGAGATCTGTAGAAAGAGAAATAGAAAGTCTAAAGTCATGACTACTTAATTTTTCAAGTAATTAGTTATACCACTCCCTTTGAAAATATGTATTACATATAATATTTATTGAAAATTTTAAAATTCTATTCAATTGTACTTGACTGGCTAAAGACAAATTCTTAAAACTCTCATGGCTACAAAGAATGCAGATAACTTTTAAGAAAAGTGACTTTAAAGATATCCTTTTTTTTGCTTGTAGGGAAATGTAGAGTGATGATTGGATGGAACTATATGTGTATGCACCAACTGATTGAAATAGGGATTACCACCAGCTCTAGACAAACTCATGAAGGCTGGACAAAAAATAGGTCAGCCAAATCTAAGGTCAGATGGACATGTTAGTCCATCAGTAGGACACCTTGATGAAAACAGATCTAATCACTGTACACAGAAAAATGTAAGTGATCAGGGTTCAATTTTATCATTTTCCATAGAACTATCTAGTTGAATAATACCACATATATAAAACTCCATCTTTTTTTCCTAATTTGAGATGCCACCTTTATCAAATAGTAAAGATCCAATATTCAGATAGGTTTATTTATATTTTGTTTTTAATTTGGCTTCATTGATTTATTTCTCCATTAATAGGTTAATACAACACAAGTTTAATTGCAAAGGCTTTACAATATGTTCTAATATCTGCAGGGACTACCCTCGCAACTGCCCACCCCCAACACATAGATACCATTGCTTTTATTTTTCTGTTGATGTTTTCTTTTTCCTAGTGATTCTTGATAGTTTATTTTTCTAAAAAAACTTTACAACCAATTCATCATGTTCCAAGGGAAAAAAAGTACTGGTATTTACACTGTAATTGCTTTAATTTTAGCATAAGGAGATTGATATCATTATGATATTGAGACTCAATTAAGGAAAAGGTACGCCTTTCCACTTATTCAAGTCAACTTTCATGTTTTCTTGGGTTTAGTTGAGGTATTTTATATCTATTTATTTGTCTATCTATTTATTGCTATAGCAATGGATACTTTTCCTCCATTATATAGTCTAAATGACTTTATTTGTATATATGAATGTTATTAATTTTTGTATGTTGAATTTTATACTTGGTGACTTTTTAAAATTTTCACAAGATTTAAGGTAAGTTTCTCACTAATTCTTTACATTTTCTATATGTTATTATATTATTTGAAAATATTCCAGTGCCTACTCATAAAATTAATAGATAGACAATCATGCCTTATAAATCATCATTAGATGGTATTTCCATTAGGAAATATACAACACCATCTATGAATAGTTCTTAGTTAAAAAATCAAACACAAAATAGATCAAGCCTTTAGGTCCAATCACTAACTGAAAAGAAACACCAGGGATAACAGAATGCTTTAAATGACAATACAAGATGCAATCAGGAAAATTCTTGACTAAGTGAAGCTACAGTGAAGCAAACAGATTTTTTCAACAAACTAGTAAGTCAAACTGTAGAAAGTGAACAGTTAAACATTTCAATGAAAGTGGAAAAAAGTAATATTTTATATTAGATTTTATATTATATATTTAAATACATTATAAAATATTACATTTTGTATTATAATTTACATTAGATTAACTCAAAATGAATTATATATTCCTTGGGATATTTACTAAAGAAAATAGTGAAAGAATATTTAAGTTATTCACTTTGGAGGGAAAAAATACATAATAAATATATTTTAATACTACAATAAAATGAGAAATTCTATGTAACAAACTACATCATAAAGAAAGTGAAAAGGCATTTTACAGAGTGGGAGAAAATATTATTTAAGTATATACACACATAAAAGCAAAAAACTCTATTGTTGAATATATAATTTATGTATATCATATATAATCATTAAGAAAAGAGAAGACAACTCAATAAATGAAAAGGCAAAAGATTTATTTGACGAGGCACTTTTCAAAAGAGCATATCCAATTGGCCAACTTAAAAATGTGATATACATGCAAATATATATAGATGAAATGACATGGTGTCTTAGACTTGTTTCAAAGTAATCCAGTGAGGCAGGCCCCAGTAAGGTTAAAACAGAAATGAAACAAGAGTGGCAGCTGTGTGATGAACATATGGAAGTCATTGTACTAGCAATATGCATTAAAATTTTCCATAAGAAGTATTAAAGAAGAAAAGTAAACTCTAAGAAAAATCTTAAATGTTTCTGAGATAATGTTCCAGTACTCCATGGGAGCTTTGCTACATTCAGCATTGGAATCACTGGGACCTAGAGTAACCGCACAGTTAAAAGATGAACTTATTTCTATACCAAAACTCCTATGTATCCTTGCAATAAACTCAATTATTGAATGTTGTCTGAGGCCATCTCTTCCCTGCAGACTTAAAGACCTCAATAAATGGAATGAATTCATTAAAAGCTTTTTTATTCATTTTCTCAGCAAGTCTTTATTTAGTATTTGCATGCTGGGAAAAATATGAAATATTATTCCAAGTGGCTTTATTCTCTTGGTTCTTTTATTTTAAGATAGGTTGATCAATCAAAATAACAATTCATATATACATGAATATGTATATATATATATATAAATATATATATATGGCAAGTATATACTGTCTGTAGTTTCCTTTAACTTTTTTTTTAAGATTTATTTTTATTTCTTTATTATTTCTCCCTACCCCCTTGTTGTTTTCACTTGCGGTGTCTCTTCATCTTCCTTGTCTCTTTAGGAGGCGCTGGGAGCCGAACCCAGGAACTCTGACGTGGCAGGGAGGTGCCTAATTGCTTGAGCCACCTCTGCTCCCTGCTTTTGTTGTATCTCTCATTTTTTTTTTTCTTCTTGCTTCTCTTGTTGCGTCATCCTGTTACCTCAGCTCACCATACCTGCCTGTCACATCAGCTCGCTGTCTTCTTTAGGAGGCACTGGGAACCTCTGCTCCCTGCTTTGTTGTGTCTCTCATTATGTTTTTTCTTCTTGTGTCTCTTGTTGTGCCAGCTTGCCATGTCTGCCCGTTGCACCAGCTTGCTCTCTTCTTAGGAGGCACCGGGATCTGAACTAGCGACTTCCCGTATCATAGGCGGGAGCCCAGTTGCCTGAGCCATATCCACTTCCCTTCCTTTAACTTTTGACCCTGAATTTTTATCACTTTTGGAATGTGTGTACAGTAACTGAAAGAACAATTAAAACAATTTTTTTAAGTGAGTTTATTTTTCCCTTCCTGTCACATTCTCTAAAAAAAATAAAATAAAATAAACAAACCTAGTCCAATTAGCAGGACCCTAGTCCATCTGCATGAATTTCATTAGAGCAAAATTGCACAATTTCATTTTGAAAATGCAAAAATGTGATATTAAAATGAAAAATTGAAATAGACAAAATATTTTGATTTCTAAAATAAATATAAAAATTCATATTAATTGCATGAACATAAAATGATATAATGGTAATATTTTATATAATTTACTTTGTTTTCTTCTCTTCTACCAAGTCTGAAAGGACTAGGGAGTCTAATGTTATATAATTTTGTATCTTTCCAAACATTGCACATAATAGGTGTTTAGTGAGTATCTGAATTAAATCGAAGATACATGTTTGCTTGTTATTTGAAAAACAGTACACTATTTCAATAACTTATATTTAGGCATTGTCCAAGGTCATCAAAGTAATATTAGAGTAATTTATTTATATTTTCTGTGTTCAAAATGTAATGGAAAATAATTATTTGTCAAACTCATATGATGCACTTATACTGATTGATACAATTTTGTGTTTCCAAATCCATTGTTAAATGTGGTATTTCTTTGCTCACAGCCATTTCACAAAATTATTCACAGTTCATAAATGCAAAGCACTGAATCATAATTTAAAATTCAGTGTATTCCCTATCCCAAAGTTTATGTGTTTCTCTTTATTAAACTGAATGAAAATTTGCAAGTGTCAGCTGGATGAATGCTAAAGAGAATTGGAGGACAATTGAATTGTGTGCAGTTGATTAAATGCACTTTAATTTACATCTGTAATATGATTTGAGTATTATCCAATTTCAAAAGGCCCATTTTTAGGAAGCCAGAAATTGAAATGCCCAGGAGAATAATATTAGTTAGGTCATATCCAGGTTTCCTAACTTAATGATTTGATTTATTTGTCCTTTACCTTGTTAGATTACAGGTACAAGAAATTAAATGTTCTAATAAAATTATGTGGCTATTGTGCTTGGTAGAATAATGGCAACCAAAGTTGTCCACATTCTAATTCCCAGAGTCTATGAATATGTTACATTACATAGTAAAAAGGAAATAAAATGCAGAATGGAATTAACATTCCTAATCAGCTAGGAGATTTTCCTGGATTATCTGCATGAGTCCAATAAAATCACAAGGGTCCTTAAAAGATAGAAGAGGGAGGCAGACGAATCAGTGTCAAAGTGATGTAATGTGAGAAAGACTCAACCAGCCATTGCTGACTATGTCTAGTTAAAGAAGGTAATATTGGGTTTTGTTTCTGCTTACTATGCTGTTGCCAAGTCTAGTTATTAAAGTAAAGATTCTGCATATACATACATATCATCATTGGTAGGAGACGGCAGGAAGAATATCTAGAAAGGGAACATGTTGAGAGGATAAACACAACAGGTTTCATAGAGCAAAATTCTTATGGCTTTGCATTCTTATATTTTATAGTGAGTGTGGTTCTCTTTTTCCCTTGAAGTCTTGGCTGGCCTCGGGCCTCAGTTTCTTCCAGTTCCAGGTCAGATAATTGTGTCTTTACCTGCCACAGAGATATTTGTGATGCCCTTGATAGTCAAATAACTGTCACTAAGCAATCCCTAACTGCCCACTCTCCTTTACCTTTTTTCCTTGACCTTCTCCTTGAAAGTGCCTCAAGCTTTGAGTTTGCATGCTATTTTCCTTTTTTGTTCTTGTTGTTCAGTAAAGTACAATCACTGGCATATCTTTCATGGGCCCCAGACTGTTAAACATAACACAAAATAAATGGAATAAAGAGAGCTTGTAGAAGAGACAAAAATGTTTGCAATGACAGATACAGGCCATTATACATTTTGTTAAAACTTATAAAATTGTGCAGTGCCAAGTGTAAACTATAATGTAAACTACAGACCACGGTTAGTAGCAATGCATGAATATGTGTTCATCAATGGTAACAAATGTACCACACTAATGTAAGATGTTGTTAATGGGGAAAAGTGTGGGAGGGGAAAGGTATATGGAAATCCTCTATATTCTTGATGTAACATTTATGTAATCTAAAGCTTCTTTAAAAATTAAACATTAAAAATAAAAATAAAATCACTGCCTCACATACTTTACTGTGTGGCATTCTAACTGTGTTAACAGGATATGCATCTCATCCTGCCAAAAAGAGAGAGACCAAGAGAAGGGTCATTTATCTGTTTTTAACATTCCAGTGATAAATAACAGTAATAAATTACTCCATATGGAAATTTGTTAAATGTAGTATGGATATAGTACATAAAGGTGAGTTTGAATTTTGCCTGTTCTTTTTCGGATTAGTATTTCTTTGCGTACCAGGAAACTAGATTTGTTAAGAATCGTCTTTGCGCAAGATTCTATGAAAAAGAAAAAAATACTGCATTTCTCATGACTCAAATCTTAATTTTTCTTAATCCCATCGGTTGCTCCTTTTTAGGGGTTTGATTGGTCCATTAACATTCATGGTAAAGCTGTGTAGTGGATGGTATGTGATGGGGGTGGAGCACCACAGCGAAGGACGAGAAGTACTTCCTCCTCCTCTACTCTGATAGTAGCTCTACAGAACTCCAGTTCTTTGTCCATAAAGGACAGATATTGCTGAGGCACAGTAGGCTAACCTTTTTGCTTTGTGCACTATTTGCCTTATTTTTCCTCATACCTCTAAATTTAACCTCAGAGACTAAAAACCCTGTGTCATTTTTCTACTCTGCAATAGCAGCAGTGAGAGAAAGAAGGGGAAATTCTTCCTATTGCGTAAGGGCCAGGGAAGAAAATCTTTGAAGTGAATTGAAAGGCAATCACTTGTGCTCTCCTGGCATATATAAAAAAAAAGACTCTGGGGTTATGGTACTAAGACCTCCAAACATTTTTGATAATCACTATGTTGTTAATTATCCACCTCCAAGATTTTATTAAATGATAAAAGAGACACCACTGGCACGTTGGTGAAGATTATTCGGCCACACATAGAAATCAAATTAGAAATTTGATATCTTTAAATCTGCAGGCCATTCCTATGTGTGACGAGTGTTTAGAATTTAATTACTAAGCAGGAGTTACTGCTGTGCAACTACTAGAGGCCAGTTTCTGGGAAAATGCGGTGAAATGAATGTCATAGAGCTGACAAGATATTCCATCCCTTTTCCACCCTAAAATGATTAAAACCATGTCACTTAGATAAACCAACTCCCACCAAATAAAGTTTGAGGGAAGATCTGGTTTTATCCTAAACAATCAATCAGGACTAAGGCTTTTTTTAATTTTTTAAATTATTTACACACTTAACTCAGCAAATTCCAGAAAACAGCAATTAAGGCAGTTGATATCTCATTGCCAAACTGTCACATAATTGTTCAAGATCAATTTCTAGCATCTCTGTTTTCTGGGGAGTCTGGGGAGATGCTGGGCATGTGGCAATACTTCCTGTGACATCAAAATCCTTAAATACACACACACACACATTGAACTTCAATTTAAACTGCTTCCACAACACCCTTTCTTCCATATTTGTGCCAATACCACTGTTTTGCTTTCCATTTGCAATAAATGAAACTGAGCATGAACAGCAGATTAGTGCTGGCCAAAATAAAAAGTCACAGAGGAAAAGATAACTTCAAAGAGATGTCCCTTAGTGTGTGCCCCATGTTTACATTGAGATCCTTTAGTTCCTGGCGATCCATAGAGAAGAGAGTGACTTTATCATGCATATTCTTACCAATAAACTCTAGTGAGATCTTTTTTCCTTTGCTTTTTTTCCCAGAGAGTAAAATAAATTTTACTCAATGCAACACCTGATGATACTTAATTGCTTTTTGAAAACTCTCTTTATACTTCAAGATTCAAACCTGTATTGAGATTTTTACCTTTATGTATCTGAGTATATCAAACTTTATTTCTCAGTTTGCTAAAGAAAGTTACTTGCTAGCACTATCTATAAACATAGGCAATAAACTGAAAAAACCCTTGAACAACATCAAAAAATAGATTCATAAAGACCATACACTAAAAAGTATGCCTATTTTATTCCATAAAAATTATCTTATAGATTGTCTCCCAGAGCCTATTTAATTCTGTTTCACCCACAGCCTTAAAAACTTCATTACCTGGTAGAAAAAAATCACGCACATACTACAGACAGTAAACCAAAATGAAGATGTGCTGTGAGTCTAGCTGAAGATTTACTGTGAGTAGGATGAAGTAATAATATCTAACAGTGAGTAGAGAGGCAGAAATCTATGACAATTAATACCAAGATGTCAAGAAGTATTATATTCCAGGGTTGTTTCAAATAAGGGGCATACTTATCAGTTAATTCATTTGTTCATTCATTCAATAAACATTTATTTATATCCACATGGTAAAAAATAGGTATGAACACCTGAAGAAATAGGTAAAACATAATAAATGCTAATTCTGGTGTTCACTCTGTGCCTGGTACATCTTAAGTTATTCTTGTTTATTAAACTTTTTTGATTCTCCACCTTGAAGTGGATTTTATTGTTATAGCCATATAACAGATAGCAAAGAGAAATGCAAGAAGGTTCAGTAACTTGTCAAATATCACACCCAGTGTTGTGTGGGTTGAATTGTGCTCCCCAAAAAAGATATGTTGAATTCCTAACTCCCAATACTTTAGAATGTGACCTTATTTAGAAATAGGATCATTTCAGATGGAATTATTTAAGACAATATAGGGTGGGCCGCTAATCCGATATGGCTGTTATAAGAGGAGAAAGACCCAGTCAGATGAGGAGAGAAGGCCATGTTTCAACAGAGGTTGAGAATGAAGTGCTATACCTGCAAGCCAAGAAACATCAAGGATTGGAAGCAAACCTTGAGAAGTTTGGAAGAGTCAAGGAAAGATTCTCCCCTACAGGTTTCAGAGCAGCATGGAACTGTCAGCACCCTGATTTTGAACTTCTGGATTCCAGAATTGTTAGAAAATAAATTTCTGTTGTTTTAAGCCCCTAAGTTTGTTGTAATTTTTATGGCAGCCCATGGAAACTAATACCTCAGTAATGACTAGAGCTCAGCTCAGTCTGGCTCTAGAACCCACACTCACAGATATCGCATCCTATTTGCTCTTGAAAATCCAGTCTGATTTTCAAAATAGCATGATTTAGGCTATTAAAATAGTTTCAAAATAGAAATTTGAGTCAGCTGCTATTTATCTTCTAAAGTGCAATCCTTCATTTCATAATACTTTATTAGCTCAACACATGGCCACCTAGCAGGAGACTATATTTTCTAGTCTCCTTTGTAACTAAATGTCTCCACAATGGAATGTGAACTGAAATGGTGTGTGTAACACCAATTTCACATGAGTAAGGAAAAACTTGTCTTCTTCTTCCTCTCTTGCCATTTTTTATAGCTGGTGGTAGAAGCAACCCAGCTTTAACTATGAAGCCAAGAACAACAGGAGAAAAAAGATGGAAGTTGCATCGGTACCTAAATGATTTAATGGAGCAGAACCGTTTCACAGCCTAGACCAAGGATATCCAGAATATTATTCAACAGAGCAATAAACTTTCATTTTACCTAAATTTGTATACTGTAGGTATATTTTTCTAGCATCTTAGCCTGTTTCCTATCAAATACAGAACTAAGAATGTGTTGTGCATTGATGTCATCATTGGAATACCATCTACCTTGGAAAGAACTAATTAACATGAGATAAAAAGGGACTAGAAGTATTTCCATATTGTAGGAGTATAGAGTGGTGAGCAGATGATGTGGGAAGGGTACTTAAGAGTGTGCAGTTTATACTGAAAACAATCTGGGGTCATTGAAATATTTTAAATATGGGACATGTGGTAAAATATTCCTTTATTGTATTTAATATAAACCATGTGCCATGTTGCCTGCTATATGTAGAGAGTTTAGAAAACTGAAATATGGTTTCTGCCTTCCAGAAGTTCACAATCTACAAGGAAACCAAATAAACAAATAACAATAATGCCTTATGGTGAATGCTGTGAAGAAGGTATTACCATGTGCTTGTACGATGGAAAAAGAGCACTATGTAGGAAATTGTGAAAATGAGAAAAAAGGCACAATTTATTTGAAGAACTACAGGTAATTTAATTACAGTGTTTGAGGATGGGGAACAGCAGCAAATGAGACTGAAGAATAGTCAGGGGCCCAATAAAGAAGGTATATTATGCCACATTAAAGTTATTGGCTTTTATATTGAAGTCAATTGGAGCTGTGGGGGAAAAAAAAAAGAGAGAGAGAGAGATTTAGGAGATACAGCCAATAGGAGCCTGTCACCAAATAGATATGGGAGGGAAAGAAAAATGTGTTAAAATTCTTATGTCTCCTGGGACAAACAGAATGAAGGGACCTTTAACTAAGAGAGGGAATAAAAGGGGCAAAGTCAATTCAAGAAGAAATGAATGAGCTATTGTAGGAGATGTGCAATATAGGTCTTGCCCTGCCTGCAGGCTTTGATGAAAAAGACAGCCAGGGAAGCAGATGTGGCTCAAGCAATTGGGCTCCCGCCTACCACATGGGAGGTCTGTAGTTCAGTTCCCAGGGGCTCCTAAAGAAGACAGAGAGCTAGCGCGATGGACAGGCATGGCGAGCTCACTTGACAAGATGACACTACAAGAGACACAGAGGAAAAAACATAATGAGAGACACAACAAAGCAGGGAATGGATGTGGCTTAAGCAATTAGGGTCCTCCCTCCAACATCTGAGGTCCCGGGTTCAGTTCCCTGTGCTTCCTAAAGAAACAGAGGACGAACAGACACAGCAGGTGTAAACAATGAAGGGGTAGGGAGAGAGAAATAAATTTAATAAAGTTAAAAAAAAAAAAAAAGGCAGCCAGCCCATTTCACTACACAATAATCTGGCCATAGCTGATGTAACTGGACTCCAAGTGAAGAGTAGTCATTTCATAGTTGGGGTCAGCCAGCAACGAGGTCCTAGCATGAAAGAAGAGCCTGAGGGAAGAATAGACCAGATTACAAGATAGTTAGCAGTGGGGGCTGACTTTATAAGGTGCAGATACAGAAATAGAAACATATGAAAGACCACGGTGAGCCATGTTTATATCAAAGTTAAGAGGAAGCTCATGTGTGGGATAAAGTAATGATGCACTGAAGAGACTAGATGAGCTCCTGAGAGAGATGGAGAGAGAAGCAGCCCTCCCCTCCCCCAGGTGCCCTGCTGCTGATGGCTTTTGTGTATCAAGTCCTTACAAAAAAAACTCTCTTTTCCTTGAGGTAGTATCAGTGACTCTGTTGCTTGAAACCAAAAGAATCTAACTAAAAACGTCACCAATTCACTGTGTGCCTTCTCTCTTAAATTTGGAGGAGGCTTTAAAATTTAGGGTGAGAGTTGAAATTTATTTAGAAGCGTGTTTTTCCTTTCAGCAAAGAAAAGTATTTTTCTTTAGCTGATTAAATAAACCTTTAGATTTACTGTTGATAAAGTAATGAGGAACCCAGTTTTTAGAATTATGGGAATTGAGATAAGGCTGGCTACTCCCTGGTCCAATGCAAGATGAAAACAAGGGGATCTTGCTCTATGGTCAAATCAAACTCCCATTCCCATGCCCATGGTTCCAACCCTCAGTGCCTGTTGGGGTGGGTAAGAAGCTTCCAACAACAAGACCACAGAATGCATCCAAGTGCTGCCAACCTGGGGCAGACAGGCTGCTGCCATGCCTCACCCAGAGACACTTTGAGGTGCCATGACACCAAGCCTCCCACTATACCAAAATTCCCTGCAAGGACATTGAGCAGCTAGTCATTGGGTGGGAATAGGGTGGGGGAGGCTGGATGGGCCCAGGGGTTTGGGGAGTTGAGTAGCTGGTATGAAGTGAACTGCCCACTTGCAAATGCTTCAAGCCCTTAGAGCATGCTCCTTTGCCCCATCAGCCTTCACTTACAAAACATAAATTTAAAGATAACTATATTAAGAATTTCAGGACAGGGACCACAGTGCATTAAACCCTAAACATGGTACCTGTCATAGTCTGCCAGTCTGCTATGACAAACACCACACAATGGGTTGCCTTGAACACCAGGAATTTATTTGTCGCAGTTTCTCAGCCTAGAAGACTTTCTTCCACCCAGGGATGGTAGCGTTCTGGCTGCCCCTAACGTTCTGGCTGCCCAGAAATTCTTGAGTCCCTTGGCTTTTCTGTCACTTGGCAATGCCCATGGCAATGTCCTCTTCTTTCCCTTCTCAGTTCTGCTGACTTCTGGCTTTGAGCTTCCCTTCATGGCTTGCTTTAACTATGTCTGAATTTCTTCTCTTTGTAAGAGATTCCAGCAATCCAGATTAAGACTTAACTTCATTCCTTTGGGCCACACCTTAATTTAAAATAACATCTTCAAGAGATCCTATCTACAATGTGTTCTTACCCACAGAGATGTCGATTAAGAATAAGAACATATCTAAACTGGGGCACAAAATTCAACCTACTACACAGCTCATCTGAGCTTGGAACCTTTTAAGAATGTATTGGGCTCATACCCATGAAGCCTGGCCTGGGATGATGTATTCTAGATAGGGGAAAGGAGGAAATACGTGAGTAAACTGAATATTTGTTACAGAATCCCATTTTTTTACACAGCGTATCTTATTCAAAACCTATGTGTTAAAACAGAAAATTTGATATATCATTTTCCTCAAAGATCAAATCGTTACTAGACAGAAGCCCCAGAAAATGATCATTATTGCTAATAAAACAAAACAAAATAACAGTATCAGAAATATTATAAAAGTTACATTTTATAACAGCAAGGGCAAATTCTCATAAAGTAGGAGGTAATTCTGATAATTAATCATCACTGTTAGTGACTCAATTACTTCTCTGCCTTTACAAATTTATTATTTGCAAGCATGAAAACAGATTAAGGACTGTAAATGTGTGAGTATATAAAACATTATCCTACAGTCCAAATTCCCATTATAACACATGAAGCAGAGAAATCCATGATTGAAGATATAGCCTGGGAATGTGGCTTTTGAGTGCCAAAGGTAGTCAGGTTCTAACAAATTGTCTTGCAATTTGTGCTTATTTCTTATCAAGTAGCTATTTTTCAGGAAGCAGGAAAAAAAAAAAACATTTTTATTTTTTTTTTGGTTGTTTTCATTGTTCTATAAAAGAAAGTTGGGGAGTTCCTAGATTCTAAGCAATGTGCTTATGTTCCTAATCATGCAGAAAACCCTTGGAAAAGGTGGTTGTTAAACCAACCAGTTGTTTTGTTTTCTGAAACCTTCAGTAAAATGCAGCATTATTCATAACGCTTTTCACTGAGGCCGCAGCAACATCCATAGCAACTTGTTTGCACAAAGCCCCTGTATAAGAGTTAGAACAGAGATGGGAAATAAAGAGAAAGCTCAAGTGTGAGACGGTGAGGGGTAACTTCACATCACAGGAGTCCATGGGAGCGACACAGTGGCCAACAAGGACAAAAGACCACATGGCGAGCTGAGGATTTCAAGTGGCTGAGGATTTCATTATTATTCAAACACAAACAGAAAGGATTTCTTTTCCCCAGCAATGATTAACACAGACTATTGAACAGACGGGAGCTCTTGGGATTATGATGCACTATGTCTTGGTTCTCACAGAAGTTTTCTTTCCTCTAACGATAGCCCAGTACAACAATTTGTGGTGCTATCCTGTAAAGTCATGCAGTAATCCACAAGAATGATGCTCAAGACAGCAACAGTCTTATTGTCCTCTCTCTGCACTTTCTTATGTTAGCTGCAGGGAAACCGCCAAAGCTGGAGATTTGCAATAAAATGGAAAAGATAGAGTCAAATTTACTATTCAGTTGGGATGTTGCCCATATGTCCATATGTGATAATAATGTTGTCTCTTCCTATATGTGTGTTCAAAAGGGATAAATAAATGCCACAACACTGAATTAGTGAGGGATGCACTAATGCCCTTTGGATGCTTAATTGCAGAGGAAGTGTTCCCTGGAAAAGAGCCAGGGTATCTTGTGAACCTAACCGCCTTCATTTAGCACTGCCTTGCCTAGATGAAGCTAGGTGCTATGATCTTATTCATTGCTCCATACACAAAAGCTGTGTGCAATTTTCTGCTCTGCCTGGTAAGGATGATTTAGCCATTGTTATGCTTAGGTGATAGTTAATTGAATTGCTCGAAATGCTAATGTATTGTAATACATATGTTAATACTCATGGCACCCTGCTTGGGGTTTCCTTTGGGTTATTTAGTGTCAGCCCATTTCACTGGCATAGACAGAGCTCAGGAAGTTTCACCCCCTTCACAAAAAAAAAAACAAAACAAAACACTTTACACTCATTAATTCTTACAAAGATGTTTCTTGAGTGGGAGGCAGATTGTATTCATAGCTGCAGCAGCAGCACTAGAAGAGATGGTATTTCCCAGCACATTTCTACATGTATAACCATCTTTGCATTATTTGCCAAATAGAGGATCCAGTTACCTGCTAGGCATCCAACTTCTATTATCTCAAGCTCTCAGTTGGCTGAAGTCCTGTATTAGACCCCTGCTACAAAAACAGTCCAGTGCTCAGAAACAACTCCTTCCTTGGAACCCTTAGAAGCATCATCCTATTGGCAACAATCAGAATCACGCAGACATTATATCTGACCCATCTGACCACAGTATAGCCTACTTTTAATTAAGTGCCCAGGAAAATCTTTGGTTTATCTGAGATGATAGGGTAGAGTTAGAGAGAGTGCTGTATTATCCATAGATTCATGGAATCCTACAATATTACATCTAAAAGAAACTTTAGAGATGTCATTCTATCTATATCTATCTATCTATCTATCATCTATCTATCTATCTATCTATCTATCTATCTATCTATCTATCTATCTATCATCTATCTATCTATCTACCTATCTGAGATTTCTGAGGGTCTAAGGGAGTAGGTGGTTTGCTCAAGATCACCCAGCTAATTAGTGTCAGGAATGGAAATAAACTTGATTTTCAGACTTCCCTTTCTCACCATTCGCAATTCTCTCCAGACACCAGTTTGCAAAAGCTATGACTGAGCTTTGGTGCTAAAGTTTGCTCCCAGCACAATTTGTCCTGGTTCTCTTAGGCAGTACTAAGATTCATTCTGCCATCATTCATCCAATCAGGAAGTACTGAGCACTTATAATATGCTACAGTGTGCTTAGGACCAAGGATGCAGAGATAAAAGTCATATTGAGCCCCTACATTCAGAGAATAAGTCCTCTCCTGTTTTTGTTAATCAGAGTTAAGAGGTAGAGAGTAAAGAGAGTTTTCCATGGGTCTAGAACATTCAAGTATAGCTTAATCTCTTTGGAATATAAACTAAAAATAGATAAGTATGTATATGTGAAGTCAATACAAGCAATTAGTTTTAAATAAATAATGAAATTAAATCAGAAGTATCTTTTTACCAGCTATAAATTAAGGGGTAAGTGCATTTAGTAAGTAGGTCGAAATAGAAGAATAACACAATGGAAGGAGCGTTTTGGAATTGATCATTTCTTCTATAATTTGTTGTAACCGCTTCCTGTGGGAGATGAGATTTCAAGAACTGTTTGAGTGATGAAGAAAAGGGAATTTGTCAGGGAGAATCAGGACTTTTGTGAGAGAAAGCAATTTGTCCAAGGTCACTTAACTAACCAGTGTCAGAGGAGAGAATTAAACACGCTGAAAAGAAATGAATGCTCTTATAAGAGCACCTTCAAGCTGATGTCAAGAATTTTCTCCAGGAGGTAGACGAGAATAATAGTGACCTTCATGAAATTATACATTGTGACTCAGAGAAAAGGCCCTCTGAGATTCTCTGCTGAGAAACTGAGGTTCCAAAGGCAAATTTAAACCTCCTTTTTATATTACCCACGAAATGCTTTCCAAATATCTCTTGGACCTAGGGCAAGACTTCTGCAAAAAATGCAGACTTGCTTTATGCAACCCTTAATCTGAGGAGTGGAAACCTCATTTTCCTCTTAAGATAAGAGTTATAAATGAATGCAAACATTCACAGTCCTTAGTTCTGTCAAGAATCTCTACCAACTAATTAACCTGGTTAAGAATTGAGCAAAGCAAACAGCTTGGCTGATCACAAAAATTAAAAGTTAAAGAGAAATTTCTTTCAATTAGTCATATCATCTGAACCTGCAAATTTGCAATCCTTATGGCCAGATCTCTTTTCTTCCCTAATTAACCTCTCCTCTCCTAGTGTCTGGCCATCCTCTTATCGGCCTGATTTTCTTCCTAGCAAGCATCCCTCTGAAGTTGTATTATTATTTTTTTCCTTTCTAATTTTGTTTCCCCACTAGAGTGAAAGCTCTAGGAAGGCCTAAACTCTGTCTATTTAGCTCCCTGCTATAAAAATGCCACCTAACTGGGATCAAGCCCATAGCTAATACTTGATAAATGTTTACCAAACAGATAAATCCCTAATCAAACATGAAAATGAGTCAAAACAATTTTTTTCTATTCTTTTCTAAGTGATACCAAAGACTCAAAAATTGTGAAATTGGGAACAAAGAGGGTAAAGCAAGTCTTATATTCCATGATACAATGCTTCACCATTAGTATGGGTGGTATTTATTAAGCATCACATGATATATATTGTGAACAGTATCCTTTTATAAGTGTATTATACAAGTTTCAACCTGAAAAAATATTTATGCAAATTTCGCTTGAGACACCAAAGTTCTGGTGATCACACTTTAACAATCACTGATATAAGTTACTTAAACCAATCTGTTTTAAAGAACGCAGGAGTGGATGTGGCCCAAGCAGTTGAGTGCCTGCCTCCCACATGGGAGGTCCTGGGTTCAGATCCCAGTGCCTGCTGAGAAAACAAAAACAAACAACAAGCAGAACAAATGAGAAAACCAACTCAGGGAAGCTGAGGTGGCTCAGTGGTTGAGTACCAGCTTCCCACATATGAGGTACTGGGTTCAATCCCAGGTGCCTCAGAAAAAAAAAATGCACATCTTACTTTATAATACAAATTATTCAGATGGGAAATAACACAATTTATCAAAATGTTTTGTTATTACAGGACAGATTTTAAGCTATAACTGGATTTTGGATCGTAGATTTGCTGCTCACTGATCCCTCACTTTACCCACATTGTGCTTCTATTTCTCTCAGTAAAAAGGATAAAATAATATCCACCTTACAGGAACATTGTAGATAATAAACATTATCATCATAAGGTTTATATATTACTTATATTATATTACTTATGCTATATGATAATATATCACGATTATTATTTTAATGAATAATATATTTAATGTATTTAGAGTCTGACACATAGTAAATGCTGGTAAAAACTTAAAAAATGCTTGTTCCTGACCAAGCTTTCACAATCCTCCATACCTTACCTACTTTTCCCAGTTTTCTCCCACCCAACTCCTGCTGCCTAAATTTTAACTGCATTGACATGTTAAAAGTCTGGTAGAATCAGACTCTTTCCCAAGATCATTAATGAATTATTTTTAAAAGGTGGGTCTTAGATTAATAAATCAGTAGAGATTGTGTAGTAACATTTCATCTACATGTATCCTTACCTTATCACTTTTTCAAGGGTGTTTTAGTAATTTGTGTTCATGCCTTGTTTCTCCAGCAAGACTGCTTGTGCCTAGAGGGCAGAAAGTGAGTGTTATTCATCATTGCATTCCCTGCAGAATCTTACTGCCCTTTAAATTGTTAGTATTTGAAAGGTTTGATTAATGACTGAAAAAGGGTTTGATGAGTATCTTACAGGCAGGTTACTTGCAATATACACACTGATACACAGTTAAGTAATTTTAAACAACATAATTTAAAGCTTTGTTAAGTATGGGAATACTGCACTGCCATCTATAAATAAATTTATTTATTTTTGTCTTTTTAATTTTTATTTTTTTAAGGATACTTAGATTACATAAATGTTACATAAAAAATATAGGGGATTCCCACATGCCCTGCTCCCCACATCTCCCACATTTTCCCACATTAACAACATCCCTCATTAGTGTGGCACATTTATTGCAATTGATGAACACATTTTGGAGCATTGCCACTAAGCAGGGATTACAGTTTACATTGTAGTTTACACTCTCTCCCACCCAATTCTTTAGGTTATGGCAAGATGTTTAATGGCCTGCACCTGTCATTGTAATGTCATTCAGAACAATTCCCAAGTCCCTAAAATGCCCCCTTATTCCACATATTTTTCCTCTCCCTGCTCTCAGAACCTCCAGTGGCCACGTCGTCCACATCAATGATATAATTTCTTCCTATGCTAGAATCACAATAAGCCTATAGTAGAATACTAGTAAGTCTACTTTAGTCCATAGTTTATTCCCCAATCCTGAGGATTCTGGGATGGTGATGCCCACTCCACCTCTAATTGAGAGGGGCTGTCATCCCATAGGGTCAATGGATGGGACTCTCTTGCCTGCAGTTGCAGACTCTCTTGGTTCTTTGGTATAGTGGTTATCCATCATCACCTCCTTGTTAGTTGTCCTGGGTGAGACCAATGAACTGGAGAGTAGGTGTTGCAACTCCGTTGAGATTCAGGGCCCAGCTGGCACATGGACAGTCCAAAGATTTAAGTCTCTTGGATGTACACTACCAACTCTAGTACTAATTATGGGTTCAAATAGGACAAAAGATCCATGTGTAGAGAAACCACAACTGAGTCCAACTCTGTCACACTGGGGAGCAAACATTCCAAAGTAGGGCCCACTGTCAGGGCACCAAACTCCTGAGCTATCTGCCTGGACCATAGTGTCTGGAAGTCTCCAGAGCCCTCAGAAGCCCTGCTATTTGTGGTAGTATCCACTTTGGCAGTCAGTGAGATCCTGCAGAGATGTGTATAAGTGTGACCTTTGGAATGTCCTCCTGACACATTTTAAATTTTCTTAGTCATATAAACTCATTTTTCTTTACCTTTTCCCCCTTTTGGTCAAGGTCTTTTTTGAATTGCATTGCTAGTTGGTGCTTGATAGTAATCCCTTGGTACCAGGGTGGCTTATCCCCAGGGGTCATATCCCATGCTAAAGGGAAAGAAATGTATTTACATGCTGAGTTTAGCTTAGAAAGAGGCCACATTTGAGCAACAAGGAGTCTCCCAGGAGGCAACTCTTAGACACCCTATAATATTAGGCTAAGTTTCAATTTCAAGAGTAAAGGTTCATAAGCATAGTCATCAATATCAAGGGCGCACCAATGGACTATGTTCCTTCGCTAGTCATTGCCCCTGTACTCAGGGGAATGTTGCTGTTCCTTTAGAGAATGTGACAGAGCTCCCCAGGATGGGAACTCAATATTCTTTTGGTTACTGTGTGAATTTCCACCCAACTGTGACAATGCTCCATGAACATTTGAACACATTTTTATGCTGTATATGTATGCCCTGGTAAGCCCTCCCATGCATCCCTCATCACTAATACCCCTCACCAATGATCCACCCCTGCCATAGTTATAATGTTTCTGTGATCCAAAACATCTTAAAAAATGAAGCCAACAAAATAGCCAAATATACTTTAAAAGAAAATGAAATAATAATGATAGTTTTAAAGTTAAGAAGTAAAATACCAAAACAAATTTTTAAATATAAAATTTTTTTTAAAAGTTTGGGGATAATAAAAAATAATGAAAAAAAAATTTTTCAAGTTTGTTTTGGCATTTTGCCTTTCATCACTGTAAGATCTTTTTTCCTGTATGTACAGTGACATTTTCTTCCATTTATTCCCCCAGTGGCTTACTTTTTTCATTCTGTCATCAAAGAAGTTATAGGTTACAGAAAAGTCACGTACTGAATATACGTGGAACTCCCATATACCCAATATCCTCCCCCTTTTCCCCCTTCCCCTATTATAACATTGTATATGTAGATGGAATGTTTGTTACAACTGATGTATAATTATTGAAACAGATCCTAACCATGGTCAATGGTTTACATTATGGTTTACATTTTGGGCCATACACTTTTATAAAACTTGATGAAATTTAACATGGGTTGGATCCATCATAGCAAGATCATGTAGAACACTTCCAATTGCCCCCAAAATGCCCCCTGTTCCATCTATTCCATTCCTCTCTTCCCCTCCCCTAGGGACCCATGGCAACCACCAGGCTTCAGTCCTTGAAGGACAAGATTCATAGTTACTTGTAACAACATTGTAACAACAATGAAGGCTTGACACACTGGTCTGTCCTCCTCCCATGCTCTTGAGAGACGCCTGCCCCTCTATTTGAGAACATAGTGGGCCTCCCCAGGATAGGAGTCCACCACATTCCTGCTTATTATATGGGTCTTCACCCACTGATATAACATACTATGACAAAATAAACACTCATATACTTCCTAGAAACCTGCCCCAGGTGTGCCCTATCCTGAATGCCCCCCACATCCAACACCCTAAACCAGTAACCCTCACTTGCTATCTTGCCAAAAGAGCATTCCCAACATTGTAGTTTCAACTATGTACCTGCCAATCCCCAGTGTTCACCTGCTCCCTCCCCGATCCCTCCCCCTAATTCCATGGACAGTCCAACCCACCCTCCCCACTTTATCCCCCTGACAAACCAGGACTGCCCAACCCAGTAGTGTCACTGTATCACTGTCATGCCCCTCCACTACACAACTACACACTAACATCTTATCATAGATTATGCCAATATGGACATTGGCTCACAACCTTCTTCATTTCTATTTCCTGTAAACCTATCTTCCAGACTCTAACCCCCTGAGTCTGCTCAATTTGCTTAATTTGTATCAGTGAGGTCATGTAATATTTGTCCTTTAGTGCCTGGCTTGCTTCACTCAACATAAGGTCTTCAAGAGTTATCTATGTTATCCTGTGTGTTAATACTGTATTCCTGCTTACCACTGAGTAATATTCCATCATATGTACATACCACAATTTGTTTATCCATTCATCTGTTGAAGGGTATTTGTGTTGATTCCAACTGTTGGAAATAGTGAATAATGCCACTATGAACATTTATGTGCATATATCTGTTCATGTCCTTCTTTTCAGTTCTTCTGGGTATATACTCAGCAGTGGAATTGCTAGATCATACGGCAATTCTATAGTTAGTTTTCTGAGGAACTGCAATACTGTCCTCCACAATGGCTGCACCATTCTACATTCCCACCAGCAGTGGATGAGGGTTCCCATTCATCCACATCCTCTCCAACACTTGTAGTCCTCTGTTTTTTTTTTTAATACCTGCCAGCCTAACTGGTGTAAGATGATATCTCATTGTAGTTTTGATTTGCATTTCCCTAATAGCCACTAGTGTTGACCATCTTTTCATGTGCTTTTTAGTCATTCGTATTTCTTCTTTGGAGAAGTGTCTATTCAAATCACTTGCCCATTTTTCAAATGGGTTGTTTGTCTTTTTTATTTCTAGATGTAGGATTTCTTTATATATGTGGAATATTAAGGCCCCTATCAGATATATGGTTACCAAATACTTTCTCCCATTGAATAGGCTGCCTTTTTACTTTGACTAACTCTTTTGAGTTGCAAAAGTTTTTGATTTTGTGGAGGTCCCATTTATCTATTTTTTCTTTTATTGCTCATGCTTTGGATTTAAAGTTCATGAAACCATTCCTCCTACAAGATCATGTAGATGCTTCCCTATATATTCTTCCATAATCTTTATAGTCTTGGCTCTTATATTTAGATCTTTGATCCATCTTGATAGTATTCCTCTCTCATTCTTTTGGATATGGATATCCAGTTCTTCAAGCACCATTTGTTGAATGGGCCATTCTCTCTCAGTTGTGTGGGCTTGGTGGCCTTGTCAAATATCAGTTCACTTTATATGCGAGGATCTATATCAGAGCTCTCAATTCAGTTCCATTGGTAAGTATGTCTTTCCTTGTGCCAATACCATGCAGTTTTGACCACTGTAGCATTGTACTATGTTTTAAAGTCAGGTAGTGTGATTTCTCTACTTTCATTTTTCTTTTTCAATAAGACTTTGGCTTTTCAGGGCCTCTTGCCCTTCCAAATAAATTTCATAGTTATTCTAATTCAGTAAAATTGCTGTGTTGATTTTTATTGGGATTGTGTTAAATTTGCAGATTACTTTGGATAGGATAGACATCTTAATTATGTTTAGTCTTCCTATCCATGAACAGGGAATATTCTTCCATATATTTAAGTCTTCTTTGATTTCCTTTAACAGTGTTGTGTAATTTTCTGCATATAAGTCATTTACATCTTTACTTAAATTTATTCCTAGGTATCTGATTCTTTTAGTTATTATTGGAAATGGTATTTTATACTTGATTTCCTACTCTGATTGCTCATTATTGGTGTACAGAAATACTACTGATTTTTGCACATTAATTTTATAACCTGTGACTTTACTGAACTCATTTACATGCTCTAGAAGCGTTGTTGTAAGTTTCTCAGAGCTTTCTGTGAATAGAATCCTTTCATCTGCAAATAATGAAATTTTTACTTCTTCCTTTCCAATTTGGATGTCTTTTATATCTTTTTTTTTTTTTTTTTGCCTAAGTGCTCAAACAGGTACTTCTATCAATGTTAAATAAAGCAGTGACAGTGGGCATCTCTGTCTTGTTCTTGATCTTAGAGGGAAGGCTTTTAAGATTTCACCATTGAATATGATGTTAGCTGTGTATTTTTTATATATACCCTTTATCATGTTGAGGAAGTTTCCTTCTATTCCTATCTTTTGTAGTGTTTTTATCAGGAAAGGGTGCTTTATTTTGTCAAATGCTTTTTCTGTGTCTGTAGAGATGATCATGTGTGTTTATTCTTTCAATCTGTTTATGTAGTGTATTACATTGATTTTTTTAAATTTATTTTTATTTATTAAAAATTTTTTTAATAAGATACTTAGGTTACATAAATGTTACACACAAAAAATAGAGATTCCCATATGCCCCACCTCCCACACCTCCCACAACCTCCCACATAAACATCCTTCATTAATGTGGAACATTAATTGCAATTGATAAACACATCTTGGGGCTTTGCCATTAGGCATGGACCATAGTTCACATTGTAGATCACACTCTCTCCCACACAGTTCTGCATGTTATATGATGGTATAAAATGGTCTATATCTGTCATTGCAATGTCATTCAGGACTATTCCCAAGTCCCGAAAAGGCCCCTGTGTTACAACTGCTTTTCCCTTTCCCTGCCCCCTGAGCCTCCAGTGGCCACTGGCTCCACATAAATGTTATAATTTCTTCCATTGCTTGAACAGCAATATGTCTATAGTAGAATACAAGTAAGTCCACTCTAGTCAATAGCTCTTCCCCCCATCCTGAGGAGTCTGGGATAGTGATGACCACTCCACCTCCAATTGAGAAAGGGCTTATATCCCACAGGGAAGATGGATTGGATTATCCTGCCTGCAGCTGCAGACTCTCTCCATTCCCTGGGATAGCCGTTGTCCATCATCATCTCCCCACCAGTTGTCCTTGGTGAGTCCAATGAGCTGTAGAGTAGGAATTGCCGCTCTACCGAGGTTCTGGGCCCAGCTGGCACATGGACAGCCCAAAGACTCAAGTCTCTGGATGTACACCTACAAACTCCAGCACCATGTATAGGTTTGAATAGGAGGGACAGATGAGCCATGTGCAGGGAAGATATAGTTGAGTCCAACTCTGTCACTCTCAGGAGCACAAACTCCAAAGTAGGGCCCACTGGCAAGGCACCAAACTCTGGAGCTATCCTCCCTGACATAGGACCTGGGTGTCTCCAGAGCCCTCAGGAGCTCCACTCTTTGGGGTGATATCCACTTTGGGACTTTATGAGATCCTACTGAGATGTGTACAAGCGTTACTCTGGGATGACTTCCTGACTCATTTTGAAGTCTCTTAGCCATATAAACTCATTTGTCTTTAACTTTTCCCCCTTTTATTCAAGGTTTTTTTCCAGTCGCATTGCCAGTTGGCACTTGGCAGCAATTCCTCGGTGCCCCTGAGGCTTATCCCCGGGAGTCATGCCCCACACTGGGAGGAAGGTAATGCATTCATATGCTGAGTTTGTCTTAGAGAGAGGCCACATTTGAGCAATAAGAAGGATCCCAGAAGGCAACCCTTAGATGCCTCATAAAAATAGGCTAAGTTTAAATTTCAAGAGCAAAGACTCATAAGGCTAGTCATCAATATCAAGGGCCCATCAGTGGATCATCCTCCTTCACCAGTTACTGCCCTTGCACTTGGGAGCTGTTGCTGCTACCTTAGAGAATGTGGCAGAGCTCTCCAGGATGGGAATTCAGTATTCTCTGATTTGTTGAGTGATTCTCCACCCACTGTGACAATGCCCCGTGAACATTTGAACATTTTTATATACCTTATATTTATGCTCTGGTGAACTTCCTCCTGCATCCCCCATCCCTGACACCACACACCAACGATACTCCCCCACCCCAGTTGTAATCCTTCTGTGATCCAGAGCTTCTTCAAAGATGAAGCCATTACAATAGCTGAATACAATTAGTAGGAAAATGAAATAATAATGGTAAGTTTAAATATAAGAGACAAAATACATAAAAATTTAAAAAAACTAAAATTAAAATAAAATTAAAAGCTTGGGATATTAAAAAATGAAATATATAAAAAAAATTTTTTTTTGACCTTTTGCCTTTCATCATTGCAATATCTGGTGTCCAGTCTGTACTGTGGCACCTTCCACCTCTCGTTCCCCAGTGTCTCACTATTTTTCATTTTGTTTTCAATGATTGATTTTTTATGTTGAACCATCCTTGCATACTGAAGATGAAACCCACTTGGTCATGCTGTATAATACGTTTGATGTGTTGTTGAATATGATTAGCAAGTATTTTGTTGAGAATTTTAGCATCTAGGTTCATTAGAGAAATTGGTCTATTGTTTTCCTTTCTTGTGGCACCTTTGTTTGGCTTTGGTGTTAGGGTGATGTTGGCATCATAGAATGAGTTAGGCAATGTCCCCTTCACTTCTATTTTTTAGAAGAGTTTAAGCAGGATTGGTGTTAGGTTTTTCCGGAATGTTTGGTAGAATTCACCTGTGAAACTGCCTGGTTATGGGCCCTTTTTAGTTGCGAGGATTTTGATGACTAATTCTATCTCGTTACTTGTGATTTGTCTATTGAGTTCATCAATTTCTTCTTTTAACAATGTAGGTTGCTTGTGTGTTTCTAGGAATTTTTTCATTTCCTCTAAATTACCCTTCTTGTTGGCATATATTTTTTCAAAGTACCCTCTTATAATGCTCTTTATTTCTGTGGGGCCTGTGGTGATATTCCCTTCCTCATTTCTTATTTTATATATTTGTCTCTTCTCTCTTTTTCTCTTTGTTTGTCTAGCTAAGGGTTTGCCAATTTTATTAATCTTCTCAAAAAACCAACTTTTGGTTTTATTTTTTCTAGTGCTTTCTTATTTTCAATTTCATTTAGTTCTGCTCTAATCTTTTTCAATCTCATTGCCATTCCTTTTGGGTTACTTTATTGCTCTTTTTCTAACTCTGCCAAGTGTGCTGTTAGGTCTTTGATTTTAGTTCTTTCTTCTTTTTTAATATAGGCTTTTATGGCTATGAATTTCCCTCTCAACATGGCGTTTGCTGCATCCTATAGGTTTTAATATATTGTGTTGTCATTTTCATTCCTTTCAAGGTAGTTATTGATTTCTTTTGAGATTTCCTCTTTGACCCACTGTTTGTCTAAGAAGGTGTTGTTTAACTTCCATATCTTTGTGCCTAATCTAGTTCTCTGGCCCTTACTGATTTCCAACTTCATTTCATTGCGGTCAGAGAAATTTCTTTGTATAATCTCAATATTTCTGAATTCATTGAGAATTTTTATGTGCTCTAGCATGTGGTCTATCTTGGAGTATGATCCATGTGCACTCGAGAAGAATGTATATCCCACTGTATTTGGGTGTAGTGTTCTGTATATGTCTATTAGGTCCAGATTCTCTAATATATTATTCAAAGTCTTCATTTCTTTATTGATTCTCTGTCTAGATGTTCTGTCTAATGGTGATAAATGGTCTTAAAATTCCCCACTATAATTGCAGAGGCATTGATTTCTCCACTTAGTTTTTCCAGTTTTTGCCTCATGTATTATAATTTGAGGCACCCTGGTTAGGTACATAATTGTTTATGATTGTTCTTTCTTCTTGATAGATTACCTCTTTTATTAATATGTAGTGTCCTTCTTTGTGTCTTACAATAGTTTTTCATTTAAAGTCTATTTTGTCTGATATTAGTATAGCTGCTCCCACCCTTTTTGTTTAGTGTTTGCTTGTAAAATTGTTTTCCAAACATTCACTTTCAGCTTCCTTGCATCCTTGCATTTAAGATGTGTTTCTTGTAGACAGCATATAGATAGGTCATATTTCCTTATCCATTCTGCCAATCTGTGTGAATTTAATCCATTAACATTCAATATTATTACTGTCAAGGAATTATTTACATTAGCCATATTTTCTTTAGGTTCATGTGTACCATATGTTGTTTTCATTTCTCTTTTTATCTTTTTAGTTGTTCTTACACTCTCCTCCAGTTCTCTCTCTCCTGTTTTTTCCTTTCAACCTGCAGAACTCCCTTTAATAGCTCTTGAAGTGCAGGTTTCTTATTGACATACTCTCTTAATTTCTGTTTATTTGTGAATATTTTGAACTCTCCCTCATTTTTGAATGACAGCTTTGCTGGATACAGAATTCTTGGCTGGAAGTTTTTTTCTTTTAGCACTTTCACTATTTCATACCACTGCCTTCTTGCCTACATTGCTTCAGATGAGAAATCAGCACTTAATCTTATCGAGCTTCCATTGCATATGATGTTTCTCTTTTCTCTTGCTGCTTTCAGTATTCTCTCTTTGTCTTGAGCATTGGACAATTTAACAAGCATATACTTTGGATTACTCCTGTTGGGATTTATACTGTTTGAGGTGTGCTGCACTTCCTCAGAAGGAATATGTTTGTATGTTTCATGTTGTCATTCAAATCCCTATGCCACTGCTTGATTTTTTTCTACCTTTTTATCTATCTGTTCTACTATCTGTTTGATTCAGATGTACTGTCTTCCACATTGCTGATTCTTTCCTCTGCCTCTTCAAATCTGCTCTATGTGTTTCCAGTGTATTTTTGATTTCTTGCATTGTGCCATTCATCACCATCATATCCATGATCTTTTTATGTACATTCTTCCAATGTCTTCTTAATATCCTTAATCTCTTCTTTCATTTCATTAATTGATACATGATATTTGTTTGGAAATCTCTAATTAGTTGTTCCATGTTCTGCATCTCTTCCTGGTTTTCAGTTTGTTTGTTAGACTGGGCCATGTCTTTCTGTTTTTTAGTATGGCTTGTAATTTTTTTATTGGTGTATAGGCATCTGTTCATCTTGATGGACTTATTCAGTTGATTAGCTTCTCTCTATATTCTATAGTTTTATTTTCATTTTTGTGTGTATGGTGAAGTTTCACTTTGACATGTTGTTCCTCTTTTTCTATTTCCTTGTTGTCTATATTCCATTGAAAAAAAATTAGGAACAGAGAAAAGGAAAGAGATAGGATCAGAAAGAGAATAATAGTAATAATAATAGTAAAAGGTTGGAGAGGAACTGTACAAGACGTAGGAAACTGAAAAATTAATATGAGTAAGAAGTACAGAGGAATAAGTTTAGAAAAGTGGGATAGAAACAATGAAATGAGAAACAGAATAGAAAAAAAATTATATAGAATAAATTCCAAGGCCAGAATGATGAGATGAAGGGAGAACAAAAAAGAAAAGAGAGAGAGAAAAAAAGTAAAAAGGGAAAGAAAACGGAGAAAATAGGAGAGAGAGAAAGAAAAACAAGATAAATTGAAGGCAAAACAAAAAGAGGTGGAATGAAAGAACAGCAACTGAAAACAGAAGATATGAAGTTGAAGGAGAGAAAAGAAATAGAATAGGTAGCAAAAATGGTAAACTAAAGAAAAAAAGGAAAACAAACAGAGAAACAAATGAAGGGGAAACACAACAAACAAGAAATAAGACAGCAGTGATTCATTTTAAAAAAGGAGAAAGATGAAGGGAAAAAAATAAAAAAAAACAAAAATAAACACAGAAAACAGCCTTCTTTCTTAGACTCCTAAAGATCTTCTCAGGCTGCTGGTCTTCATCAATCAATCACCCTGCAGCTTGCCCTCTGCAGGTTTTGAACTGGGTTTTAGTGAGTAAAATAAGAAAAATAAAAAAAAAGAACCTTTAAAAAAAATAGGAGATCCAAGAAAAGCTAAAAAAAAAGAGAATGTCTATATGTTCCCTGTCATAAAGTTTCAGCTGGATGCCTGATAACTCAGTGGCTCACTTTTCTAAGAAGAGCTGGGAATCAAACCAGAGACCTCATATATGCTAGGCAGGAATTCTTCCACTGAGCTAATATGTCTCCTTAAGTAGATTAGCTTTTTGGAAGGCTATCCGCCCCTTTTCTCTCAGGCAGGTTAGATTCCCTGCAGTCTGCCAGAATTCTGCTGATCAGTCACCTGTCTCTGCCTCCTCTCTGATATAATTCCTATTTTTACCTAGGTAGCTGAGTATGACAGCCTGGCTGAGGAGATCCCCCTTCCCTGTCCCTGTCAAGTCAGGGTCCCTTCTGATATTCAAAGGGGGGCTCAGCTGGCTAAACTTCCCCCAAAGAAACCACTCTCCGCCCTCCAAGACCCTTTTTCCTCCCAGGGAATCTGCCATCACACTCCATTCAGATAAGGGAGCCAGGGGCTCCACCTAGGCTATCCACTCTGAGGGCAGGGTATATGTGCCTCTTCCAGCCACAGGGTTGCGCGACCCACAATTTTCCTCTGGTGTCGCTATCTGTTCATTATACTCCTAGATGACTCAGAGCACCTTCCCATTCAATATATATCCAAAGGAGCGGGAAGGGAAGAAGATGCCCACTCTCCTCTTATTTAAATACAATTCGCCTGCAGTTTTACCCTCGCTTAATATCTCAGAGGTGGGGGAGGCGAGTCCTTCCAAGCAGCCGGGAGGTCCAATAACTCACAGCCCACTGTTTCAGCTTCTTGGTCTCTCCGTCCCTCACTCTCCTGGGAGCTGTGAAGCAGTGTCCCAGTCCGCTGTATTCCAAACCAGGTCCCCAAGGCAGCCTCCAGCTCCCTCTCTGTAGTTTTAATGAGAGCTGAGCCCTATCTGCCTAACCTGATGGCCATGATCCCACAATTCCCTTGCAAATAAATTTTGAGTGCAAATGCAAATTGTTGTGACTTATCTATTTTGGTAGCTTATTACTAATGAGGGTAAGCATCTCTTCTTAGGATTATATAGCATTTTAGATTTCTGTTGAATGAATGTACATTTATAGCCCTTTAACCTTTTGTTTGTGGGATTATTTATGTTTAACTGATTTGAGGGAAATCTGTGTAGACCCTGGATCCAAATATTTTCTTTGTTATATGTGCCCCAAATTCAGTCTGTAGCTTTTTATTTCATTTGATCAAGGTGATTTTTTAAAGAGATGTTTTTTACTCTGCTGTCAAATTTCCTTAAAAATTTAAAGCTGTACTTTCACATTAGGATATTTACTCCACCTAAATAGACTTTTCTGGTAGATGGTGTGAGGCAGAAATTTGGTTTTTGTTTTTCTGTTCATTTGTTTGTTTTCCTGATTGGGATAACTTTCCAGAGTCAGATTTTGAGTAATTTCATCTTTTTCCCCATGAATTTACATTACACTTCTGAAATATATGGATTTTCTCTATTTGCATGGAACACTTTGAATCTGTTTGTCTGTCTTTGTGATAATAAAATTGACTTAGTTTTGATATTTGTGTATAAATATTGATGTCTGGTAAGGGGAGACCCTCACTGACTTTAATATTTTGGTGTTTAGCTCTTTCTAAGTTTATCACATTTGATGATTTTTGGAAACTCAACCATATCTGAAAGAATAATTATGTTTTTTAAAAATTGTACCATTTCTAAATGTTTGTATTAGAAGGCATCTTAGTTTGCCAGGGCTTCTCTGACAAATACCAATCAATGTGTTGGCTTAAACAACAAGCATTTATTGCCTCACAGTTTTGGAGACTAGATGTCCAAAATCAAGATGTCAGCAAGGCCAAGGAGCTTTGAGTTAGTAGTGTTCTAGTGCTGGCTGTCTGTCACGTGGTAATCTTTCTCTTCTCTCTGGTTTCTTTTGGTTTCTGACTTCTAATGACTTCTAGCTTTTCATCCAATCATAAAGATTAAGGTCCACCCTTATTCAGTTTGACACATGATAACTAATAATAACATCTTCAAAGGGCCCTGTTTACATCTAGTTCACAGGAATGTGGATAAAGATTTGAATACGTCATTTTTGGGGTACCTGATTCAATCCCCAACAAGAGGGTTATATTTTGGTGTTATCTATTCCAACAGAGTCTAATGCATCCTTACCACATTTCTCTTGGGTCACTTTGATCTGCCTAACAGGACCAGTAGCACATTTTGTGGGGCCCAGTGCAAAACAAAAATGTGGAGCCCCTGGTCTAAAAATTATTAAAAATTTCAAGATGCAAAAGTAGGGCATTCAACCAAGTGCAAAGCCTTTCTAAGCCTTTTGAGTGCACAGGTGGCAGGCCCAGTATGCCAGCCCTGCTGCCTACTCACATTCCTGTGGCAGCTGCTGTGTGCTTTTGGGCCATTTCTCACTGTCTTTCCCCCCGCCCCCATCTTTTAATGCACTCCTTTTCTGGAGGGCTCATGCAACTCAACAGCCATTGCCAATTCTTGTGTTTCTTCTCTAGTGTTATGTTCATTCTCAACTTTCCATTTGGTATGTCTGGAGTATACAAGTAGGGCTTCACAGTGCCTGGGATAACTGCATTGTCATATCTGCTGGATATACATCTGTGATGGTTAGGCTAATGTGTCAACTCGGCCAGGTAATTGTGTCCAGGTGTTAGGTCCAGCAAGCACTGGGCTAATTGTAGTACAAGAGCATTTAAAACTTCAATTACCAGTGAGTTTACTGCATGGATGGCTGATTACATCTACATCAATCAGGGAGATTACATCAGCAGTGGGTGATGCTTTTATCCAATCAGTTGAATGCCCTAAAAGGGGAAGTGATTTCAACGTTCAGAGAGAATTTCCCAGCTCGTCAGTGGAAAGTCATCTTCTCCCAGAAACTCATCAAAGACCTTTCATCGGATTTTCATTGGAGTCCCTGGCTTGCAACCTGCCTGCGGAACCTGGACTTGTGTATCCCTACGGTCGTGTGAGAGACTCTTATAAAATCTGATATTATTAACAGATATCTCCTGTTGATTCTGTTTCCCAAGAGAACCCTGACTAATGCAGCTTGGTACCGGGAGTGGTTCTTGAGGAACAGAGTCTTAAATATGGGATATCTGAGGGGTTCTGGGAGTTTTGTAATTGACTCTCTACTCTAATTGGACTCAAGGGTACTAATGACTCCCATTCCAATAACGAAGAGGTTGCTAACAGTCCATGGCATGAGCTGGCAATAGAGATATGCAAAATAGCACCACTGGATTCCCCTACTTCCACACTTATAAGAAGCAAGGATCTGGGTGAGAGTGTTTTCAACACCTTAACAGAATTTTGTGGAGTTAAATAATATAATGATGTTGGCTGGCTCCTCCTAGATTCTCTGGATACAGTTACAAAAGAAAGAGATGAGCTAAAGTCTTCAAAATTTGAAACTTAAATGCCGCATGAATGATATGAAAGTTTCTACATGTGTATTGAAAGAAAATCTTGTATCCTCTAGCCACAGACTTGAGATATCTGTGAATCAAACCCAGACTCTCATTGTATGAGTAGCAGAATTACAGAGGAAACTAAAATCTCAACCTCACAGGGTTTCTGCAATTAAAATGAAGGCATTGATTAGAAAGGATTGGAACTCCTAGGATTGGGATGGAGACATATGGGATGATAATAATATTAGTGGAGACATTGGAACTCTAAATTCTGCCAAGACATTACCACATAAACCAGTGATGGCCAGCCCTGTGCAGACCACATCTTGTCAACCTTGTATCATCCAGCCTCCAGTCTGCCCCAGGGAGTCCAGACCTCCTTCCAGCCCTGTGGTGGGTACCAGCCAAACTGAAGCTTGCACTGCCCAGCCTCTGGCCTGCCCCAGAGAGTCTGGACCTCCTCCCAACCACGAGGCAGGTACCAGCCAAACTCCAGCCTACATTGCCCAACTTCCAGTGTGCCCTGAGGAATCTGCCTTCCAACCCCTGCCTGAATAGATTTATCCTGTCTCATCAGAAGAAAATTCAAAGGAATGCCCTGAGGTCAGTAGCCTGCAAGACATCTCTAATCCTTTCCTTACCCACCCCCACCACCCATCTTGCCTTCAAGACCTACTACTAGACTAAAATCACAACAAGCCTCCAAAGGTGAAGTACAAAGTGTGACCCATGAGGAAGTACAATATACTGTGAAAGAACTGCATGAGTTTTCCAACTTATATAGACAAAAATCAGGGAAATATGTGTGGGAATGGATACTAAGGGTATGGAATAATGATGGAAGGAATATAAAGTTGGATCAGGCTGAATTTACTGATATGGGCCCACTAAGCAGAAATTCTGGATTCAACGCCATAGCTCAAGGGGTTAGAAAGGGCTCTAACAGTTTGTTTGGGTGACTGACTAAAGCATGGACCAAATGATGGCCTAGCATGTCTGATGTTGAGATGCCCGATTTGCCCTGGCATACAGTAGACGAGGGGATTCAAAGGCTTAGAGAGACTGAAATGCTAGAATGGATTTATCATTTGAGACCTGCCCACCCACCCCAGGAATGTCCAGAGGACACACCTTTAACCAGGACTGTGAGGAATAAATTTGTAAGACTAACTCCATCTTCTCTGAAGAGCTCTGTGGTTGCTCTTCTCTGCAGTCCAGATGTTACTGTAGAGAGGGCTGTAATGTAATTGGAATCCTTAAACATTATGGGGATGACTGGATCTCAGACAGGTAAAAGTCAAGTATCAGCAGTTAATCAACAAAGGCAAGGTGGACATCGCTACCGCAATGAAATACAGATTCAAAACAGCACATAGAATAGTCTGAGTCGCATGGAGTTATGGGTTGGCTAATAGATCATGGGGTACCTAGAAGTGAACTACATAGGCAGTCTACTAAATTTCTTCAGGATCTGTATAAGCAGAAAAGTTCTAGGTCGAGTGAACAAAACCCTAACTCAAATTACGGATGCCGAGAATCGTAGCCCCTTAATCAATTCCCAGACTTGAGACAGTGTAGAGACCCAGAACCCCTTGAATAAGGAGAAGGCCAGGTCCCCTTGGGGAAGGATCCTGTTAAACTGCCATGTTATCTTCTCTTTCATAGCCCACAGCTTTGGCCCTTACAATCTGTTGATTGAGGATGAGAAAACTCGGACCTGATTTACAGATGGTTCTGCACCATATGCAGGTACCACCAGAAAGTGGACAGCTACGACACTGCAGCCCTTTTCTGGGACATCTTTGAAGGATAGCGATGAGGGCAAATCCTCCCAGTGGGCAGATCTTCGAGCAGTGTACCTAATTGTTCATTTTGCTTGGAAGAAGAAATAACCAGAGGAGTGTTTGTACACTGATTCATGAGCTGTTGCCAATGGTTTGGCTGGATGGTCAGGGACTTGGAAGGAACATGATTGAAAAATTGGTGACAAGGAGGTCTGGCATAAAGGTATGTGGATGGACCTTTCTGAGTGGGCAAAAAACATGAACATATTTGTGTCCCACATGAATGCTCACCAGAGGGTGACTTCAGCAGAGGAAGAGTTTAATAATCAAGTGGATAAGATGACCCTCTCTGTGGCTAATGCACAGCCTCTTTCCCCAGCCACTCCTGTCATTGCCCAACGGGCTCATGAACAAAGTGGCCATGGAGGTAGGGATGGAGGTTATGCATGGATTAAGCTACATGAACCTCTCCTCACCAAGGCTGACTTGGCTAGAGCTACTGCTGAATGCCCAAACTGCCAGCAGCAGAGACCCACACTCAGCCCCCGATATGGCACCATTCCTCGAGGTGAACAGCCTGCTACCTGGTGGCGAGTTGACTACATTAGGCCACTTCCACCGTGGAAGGGGCAGTGATTTGTTTTAACTGGAATAGACACATACTCTGGCTATGGGTTTGCATTTCTGGCATGCAATGCTTCTACCAAAACTACCATCCGTGGACTTACTGAATGTCTTATCTACCTCCATGGCATTCCACACAACATTGCTCCTGATCAAGGAACCCATTTCACAGCAAATGATGTGTGGGAATGGGCACATGCCCATGGAATTCACTGGTCTTACCATGTTCCCAATCACCCTGAAGCAGCTGGATTAATAGAACAGTGGAATGGCCTTTTGAAGGCTTAATTACAGTGCCAACTAGGTGGCAATACCTTGCAGGGCTGAGGCAATATTCTCCAGGAGGCTGTGTATGCTTTGAATCAGCATCCTCTCTATAGTGCTGTTTCTCCCATAACCAGGATTCATGGGTCCAGGAATCAAGGGGTGGAAATGGGAGTGGCACCATTCACTATTACCCCTAGTGACCCACTAGGGAAAGTTTTGCTTCCTATTTCATGCAATCTTAAGCTCTGCTGGTCTACAGGTTTTATTCCCAAAAGGAGGAGTGCTGCCACCAGGGAACACAAGAATGATTCCATTGAACTGGAAGTTAAGACTGCCACCTGTTCACTTTGGACTCCTTTTACCTGTGAACCAACAGGCAAAGAAGGACATTACTGTACTGGCTGGGGTGATTGATCCTGACTATCAAGGGGAAATAGGACTACATCTACATAATGGGGATAAAGAAGAGTTTGCCTGGAATGCAGGAGTTCCTCTAGGGTGTCTCCTAATACTTCCATGCCCTGTGATTAAAGTCAATGGAAATTGCAACAAACCAATTCAAGCGGGACTAACAATGGCCCAGAATCTTTGAGAATGAAAGTTTGGGTCACCCCACCAGTCAAAGAATCACTGTCAACTGAAGTGCTTGCTGAAGGTAATGGGAACATGGAATGGGTAGTGGAAGAAGGTAGTGATAAATATGAACTTCGACCACATGACCAGTTACAGAAACGAGGACTGTATTAGTTATGAACCCTTCTTCCTTGATTTGTTGTGAGTATGATTGTATATGTACACAAAACAAATTTCTTTGTTTCCTTCCCCAACCTTTTCTCCTGTCATATGAAGAGTTGTATTAATTTCACGTCATAATATTTAAGGATGTCAAGTTTAAGAGTGAATATTACCAAAAGACTTGCACCTATTCTGTGGGGAATTAATGTGTTTCTGGTTGTACGCAGGGGAGTTGAACATTGTTACATGGAAATATATATGTATGCTTGTCTGTTATTGTTTTTACTTAGAGACTAAGTATGGTTTAGGGTAGTGTGTATGGTTGCCAAGTTGACAAGGGGTGGACTGTGATGGTTAGGCTAATGTGTCAACTCAGTCAGGTAATTGTGTCTAGGTGTTAGGTCCAGCAAGCTCTGGGCTAATTGTAATACAAGATCATTTATGGACTTCGATTACCAGTGAGTTTACTGCATGGGTGGCTGATTACATCTGCATCAATCAGGGAGATTGCATCAACAATGGGTGACGCTTTTATCCAATCAGTTGAGTGCCTTAAAAAGGGAAGTGATTTCAACATTCAGAGAGAATATCCCAGCTCATCTTTGGACAGCCACCTTTTCCCAGAAACTCATCAAGAACCTTTCAACAGACTTTCATCGGAGCCCCTGGCTTGTAGCCTGCCTACGGAACCTGGATTTGTGCATCCCCACGGTCACATGAGAGACTCTTATAAAATCTGATATTATTGACAGATATCTCTTGTTGATTCTGTTTCCCGAGAGAACCCTGACTAATACAACATCTTTTTACAGTAACAATTAGGGCATTTTCAATAAGTGTTTCTTCTTTATCACTTTGCATGTGGTATAATCAGCAGCAAATCACAACTCATATAATTAAGGAGATAAGACTAAAACAACTTTGGAAGCTAAGAACCCAGAATATTTAGAGCGAACAGTCAGATTCAAACTCAGGTTTACCACCTCCTAGTTGCAAGTAACTTAACCTTACTGAGCCTCAGTTTCCTCTTCCACAAAATGGTGATAATATTTCCCACCTCATAGTGTTGTATATGGATTAAGTAAGAAAAAGTTTGTAAAGCTCTTGGTGCAATTGCTAGTGAATGATAAACAATCACAACTGTTTACTATAGTTATTAAATTATAAAATTGTCAGATATTTAGGAAATGTTAATAGGAGATCAGAGAAGGAATATAGTGAGTCTCTGAGCATTAAGGAGACAGTTCACACAGTAGGTAAAATGCCAACCAGGTCTCTCTGTCACCACCATGAATTAATTTCAAGCTCAGCATCCTCAAGTACTCAGACTATTGGAATAACCTTTTAGCTGGCCTTAATGTTTCTACTCTAACCCTCTACAATCCATTCTTCATACAGTAGCTTATGTGATATTTTAAAAAACATATCATTTTGGTACTTTACACTACTTATGAGTCTCTAGTGGTTTTCCCAGGCACCTATATTCTAAAATTCTTATCACGTTTTAAAAGCTGCTGTGGGATCTGCCCCTGCTTACCTCTCAGAACTTAACTTCTACCATTTTCCTTTTTGCTTATTGTGCTCCTAATTTTCAAGGTGCATTGGCCTTTCTTCTGTTCCCTGGAAAACTGAACTTTGTCCCTGCCTCAAGTCCTTTATATTCATAAGCTGGAAATCTCTTACTCCAGATATCCTAACAGCCAGGTCTTCTCAACTTAGATTTTGACTCTAATACCAACTTTTCTGAGAGCCTTCCTTGATCATTCTGTCTAACTGAACCCACTTTAACCATTCTCTATTATATCATACAGTTTTCAAAATGTTTTCAAAGCACTATCTGAAGTTTATTTATTGATTGACTTGCTTGTTCATCACCTGTATACTGCCACTAGCCTTCTCCCAAAAGAGAAAGCCATGTTTGACTTGTTCAGCTATGTATTCTCTTGCATCTACTTCCGAATACATAATAAATACATGGTGAATAGATGCCTAAATCCTATGTTTTTAAAAGGTGGATGGGGATGATCAGAAGCCTTCTAGTGGAACAGTGCGACAGACACAGTGGAAATGAGGATGGTGTGCAGAGAGAGAGTGAGGAGACTTCAGTGTGGAGAAGCATCATGCAGCTGTTTTCTGGGCCTCAGTGTTGAAGTCAATCCCTTCGCAAGTACACAGTGAGATTCTCTGAATCAGGGAACTGGGTTTTACTAATTTCTGTGACCCCAGTGCCTAGCATAGTATATAATTTATGTTAAGTTTCCAATAAATGTTTGTTGAAATGAAATGGTGGATTTCTCTTAAAGGATACAAATGTATTTTGTCTCAAGTCTTAAGCTAAGAAGGGATTTAATTTTTTTCCCTTACTAAAGTAAAGCTCTTTTGCATTAGGTGTGGAGAAGAAATTCTTTTTGAATGCAGGTCACATGGAGTCAGTGATGTAGATTTAGCTGTCCAGTTAGTCTTGAATCTTAATGGAAAGAGCAATAGATTTATTTATTTACTTTCTTTTCCCTTCTATCACACAGCAGATATTGTTTTAGAACTGAGTGGAGACAGTTGGTGAGTTCAGGACAATGAGTCATGGATTCTGGACTCACTTGCTTATCTCTTTACCAACCTTTATTCTCATGTTAAACAAAGATTAACTGGCCACTCCTACACTCAAAATAAAAGGTTAAATCTCTGATCTCAAAAACGTTAATAAATGGTAAAAAAGTCACACAAGTATAGAGGAAACAACAATATACATGAATGATAAGGGCCATAGAAAAAAGAAATGACAGACTTAGGCCATCTGAATGGTTGCACAGAGTTAAATACTGTTGCTGTTTTAGAGAAATACATGAGCTCCAAGAGAAGTTGAAGAGTGAAATTTCAGTGATGAAATCCTTTGTTATGGGTCTTAGGGTTGAGAAACATTTTAAAATAGAGGAGATAGAAAAAGTCAATGAGGAAAGGAAGGGGACTGCCTACAGTCAACAAAATGGGAGAAAGGGTGCAAAATGTGCAACGTGTGCAGGAAATAAGGAGAACAACTAGGCTGAGACACAGGGATGATATATAAAGGTATTAGGTAAAAGCTGAGACAAGCTGGCTGGTGTTAATGAAGAGCAGAGTGGATGCCAGGCCTTTAACCGTAAGACAAAGAAAAGTCACTGAAAGATTTGGAAGAGGAATAACATTCAAAAATGTAAAAATGTGTTTAGCAAAATTGATTTAATGGCAATGTGCAGGATGTAATGGAATTGGGAAAGACAAGAAACAAAGATAAGAAACAAATGCCATTCGGAGACTATTTTTTGTTGCTGTTTTAAAATTTCTTATTAGATAAGTTGTGGGTTTACAGAATATATGTTTTTTGTTTTGTTTTGTTTTAACAAATCAATTTTATTGCTACATATTAATAAAGCATACAGTTCATCCAAACTGTACAATCACTGGTGATTTAGTGTAATCACATAGTTGTGCATTCATCACTTCAATCATTACTAGAGCATTTTCATTATTTCAATAATAATAAACAAAAAACAGACAAACAAACAAGCAAGAAAATTTTTCACCTTTCAATCTCTCTCTGCTTCCCTAGCTGCATTAGGAGACTATTGAAATTATCCAGAGCCAATTGGACTCAAGACCACACATAAGGGTGGCAGTAGAAATCTAAAGCAAATAATAAGCAAAGAAAAAGCAAACAAACAAATAAGGGAAGAATTAACATAAAGCAAGGGATGAAAAGTAGTAAAGATTTGGATTGTGGGTGATTAGGAAAGAATAGAATTAGACAAGTTTTCATTTGGAGAAAGTTTCCTTCCTTCTTTTATTTTGCATTGTACATCAACTTTGTATGTGGTTCTAAATTGTATCCTAATCACAAATTTTTTATAATCTAGTCAGGAAGACCAGCAACTCCTTTACACACAGTGTAATATAATAAATGGAATGAACAGGATGCAATGAAAATACAGAGGAGGGATATTTAATTGATACTAGAAATCAGGGAAAGCTTCCCAGAGGAGGTGACATTGGCTCTGAGTTTTAAATGTAAGATTTATCTAGTAAAAGGAATGAGAGAAAGGCAAGCTAGTCAAAAGATAAGGCAGGGTCTTAGTACTATGTAGAGGCATGAAACATGATTATACCTTTGGGGAAACAATGGCATGTCTCAATGGCTAGAGGAAAGAGACATTTGAGGTGGGGGTGGAGAGGAGTAGACTGTGAGAGGAAACCACAAAAGTCTTCTCGCTAAATAAATGAGTTCTTCTCTTGAAAGGTATAAAGAGATATTGCATTTGGTTTTATACCCTTTAGGATTGAGGTTTCAGCGGAACATAGAATATGTTCAATAAAAATATATGTCTGGTGCTTAAGAAAAAGGACTGGGCTACCAGATTTACGTTTAGGATTTGCACAAAAACAATCATTATTAAAACTTGTAAATGGATGACAGTATTACTTAGAGATTATGGTGTGTGAAGAAAAATGCATAGGAAAGAACCTTGAGAAGAGGATAACTAGCTAGAGTTGATAGAGAATAAGATATTTTTTTGAAAAAGGAAAATCAAGAAATAACAAAGAAGAATTTCTGGAACAAATGTTTTTTTCAACAGAGACAAATAACAGATAGAACACCTGGAGTAAAACATATTTTGAAATAATTAAGAAATCAGTAAAGAAGCTATGGATCATGAAAAGGTAATTGGATTGAGTAATTTGGAGGTTATTGATATTTTATGAGAAAACATTTTCAGTGGACAGATGTTGGGGGAAACTAGTTGAAACACATTTAGAAATGTGTTAACTGGGTGGAAGATCAATTCATGAGTATGAGCTACTCTTTGATTACATTTAGCAGCAAGAATAAGAATATCAGATAGTACCTTATGTAAAGATTTTAAGATGGAGGGTTGCCCCAGCATATGTGTAGACAGAAGCACAATAATCCTCAGAGAGCAAGAGAATGAGGGTATGAGAAAAATAGAAGATAATCAAACAAACATGACCTCAGTGGAAGGTTGACTGTGAAAAGCAACAGGAAGTCATCTTTCTTTTCTACATGAAGAAGTAACGGATGACATAGACTTTTAAGTGGAGGGTCTTGTTTAATTTTAGAGTTTTGAGAAGCTGAAATAAAGAAAAAGAGATTGCCTCCAAAGTCTTTGAGAAAATGGACAGAATTTGGCAGTACGTGTAGGGTAGAGTGGCAGAGTGGGTGTTGAGGATACAGCCCTTGTTTTGGGCTGGAATACCTAAGAGAATGAGTATCCTTTCCTCAGGCAAGAGAGAAGATTGAGCAGGTTTGAGGAGAAAGACAAGGATTCTGTTTTTCCTGTGTTGGGTTTGAAATCCTGTGAAGATAGAGAAAAGGTGTTTAAATCTGTGGTTCTGAAGGTCAAAAGATAGCCTGAGGCCATAGACATATATTTAGGGATCATTAATTTTTTCAACCAATATATATTGAGTGCCTACTATGTGCAAGTCAGTGTTCTAGGCACAAAAATATTTAGTTAATGGAGGGTACTTGTGAAAATCATAGAAGAAAGGCATTTACCCAAGAAGCATACTAATTCCAAGAAAAAAGATCTAGGTCCAAGCACTGAGGGACTTTAAGAGACAGTCTTAAGAAAAGTGGAGTCATCACAGCCGAGACTAGAATTCCCTGAGAAATAAATGTTTATTCTGTTTTGCCAATGAGGCTCTGTGGTTGATTGTGACACAGCTATTTTTGTGGCAATAGCTGAATGATACACCAAGAAAGATAAGAACTGAAAAAATTTCACCTATTTAGGAAAAAAAAAAGTTTTGATATTTTTTGGACCTTGCAAAAAGATTTGCAAACAGTGGCAGGGGAAAGAAACCGTACTGTAAATGTGCAGTTGTGAGAGAAGAGTGAGAATGTGACAATGAGGTGATGTAGCAAGAGCTGAGTAAGACTACTGAAACACTGGAAGATTCTCCAAGAATAGTGTAATCACGTTATTTTTTCTGTTTGTTTGTTTGTTTTGTTTTGTTGTTGTTGTTTAAATATCAATTTTACTTACTGTGCTGTGAGATGTTTTTCAGTTTCTGTGTAAGCATATAGATTTCCCTTTTTCTTGTTATTCTCTTCAGTATCATTCCTCACTAGATATGTGGTCTTACAAAAATGTTTAATAGAACAAGCTATTTCTTTCACCATTGAAGTACATGATCATGGGTGTGCATGTATATATGCCACATGCATTTTTCTTTGACAACAAGGTTGAGTTAAAAAGTCCTAAAACTGACATAGAAGTATGAGATATAATTCAAATGTGAATCAAGTCCACATAGAGGTTCTATGCACACACTTTTTCCTCCACTAATTCCTTTTATACACTGCTTCATAGCTTGAAACTAAACTAGAAAACATTAAAATATACAACTAATCCATTCAGCTTTAATTACAACTGCTAATTGACTCAAGGTTGCAAGCTCGATATCTATTTGCTACAGGCAGGTATACACTGGGTATGCATGATTAATGTCTGTGAGATAATTATGTGGATTCTTCTGATTTATTTTTATTTTTATTTAAATTTTGGTATGTTGCTGTTTTTTTTGTTATTGTGTTTTTTTAATACAAAACTTCAGGCTGGCTGTTCTTTGGGACTTAGATGAATGAACCATTTTCATCATGCAGACCATTTATTGAATGCAAGAAACCTAGCACTTCTTGAAATCTATCTGACTTCAAAAACAATGTATGTGATTAAAATGGGGTTTCAACCTTTATATGGCACTTTTAAGCTCTTTGATCTTAGAGAAGTTATGCAAAAGTCATTTTATTTATTTGAAAACTAGGAATTATAGTATTCAAGGATTTGTTAGAAGGCTTAAATGAGATAATATAAGAAACAAAATAAGCATTCTCAAAAGTGGTGCTGTTAGCATACATCATGCCATCATCTGGCTATGCATGTTCTTACAATTTAAAGAAAACAAGACCAAACTTGCTTACCTGGATATTTCAAATAATTAGAAATCTAGAAGATCTAAAACCCCATAGTGTATAATTCTATAATTTAAAAAATGCCAGGGATTGTAGGGAATATATAGCAAGAGAAGCAAGGTCAAATAGGGGAATGAAGAGTAGTTATATTAGGCAGTTATATAAAGAGCTTCATATTTCGTATGGACTAATTATAGTGCTTGTGGATAAATGAGATGTACATGGAGTAATTTCCAAATATTCTCTCTTTGTTTAAATGATGAAAAATTAAGCAGACTGATTGGCTGCTTTAAAAGGGAGGGGGAATCCTGAGAAGCAAAACGTCTGTTTTCATTATGGATTAATGATTCACTATTCAAGTGTGAAATTAGATAAATACACACTCCTTCATGCAAAGCTAAAACTTTGAAATGCCCAGGGATTTTTGACAGTGTCGCAGAGTCCTTGTTTATCCTTTTCTGCTCTTTTTCCATAATTTACAGAATGGTGCCAAAATTTTCACCACTATGACCAAGAAAGAGACAGAAAAAGAAGAGCTTTTGTCATTCACTAAAAGCATTTTGAAAATCATTCTCAAAGCCATCGCTTCCCTGATAAAGAAGATGAAAAACAAAAATCTGCTTTTTTGTAAAGTGAGATGACCTTCTGTTTTAGTGCTTCTTAAAAAAATCACATATAAACCTCTCTTAAGAGACAGGGCATCCTTCTCCACTTTTCCCAGCACTAAGCAGTGGAAATGTAGCAACTGTTTAAAAGCTATATGGGACATAGGAACATGTTGAACACTAAGCTCTGTTAAGAAACTTTTAAAATAAAAAAGAAATTTGCTTCTGGCAAAATAATTGTCATAGGAAACAGCAATTAAGTGTCATTAAGTGTCTAATTTTATCACCTTTACTATAATTTGTTTAGTCAAAGGACTTCTTACTGATTTCCTTCACAATTTTTATATGAACAAAAATTCTGTCATAATGAAGGTATTCTCAGAGCAGAGTAAGCAAGCAAAGAAAATATCAAGCCAATCATGAACCAGAAAGATTCTTTGTTTTTGCTAAATATCACTTTTATGATGATGCTGGGTATTCTTCTATCTCCTGAAAGGAAGAACGACACAACAATCCCAGAAGATGTAGCACATTTTCATCAGGAAAAAATGGTCTATACCAAGCAGAAACAATTTGCTCTTGTGTGCATAGCAGTCTTCTGGTTTATATTATGTGGTGCTGAATCTGAAAAAGGAAGGAGAGGCATTCTTACCCGAGAAACAGAATCAAATTCTGTGAGATATGCTCGAGACCCTGGACAGGGCTAAGAATTCAATAGTAAACATTTACAGACCTTACCAATTCAATAATCAGTTTGACATATTTGGATAAAGCCAACATTGCCCAGCTGTTTCCCAACTAGGTGGCTAGGGAAGCAAAATAGTGTTGGAGAAGCCCCAACAAAGAGCTAGCATTTCAACAAATTTGAAGGGGCATATTTGATGACCCAGAAAATTCCATTCCAGAGATTGCATGAAGAGTTGTCTCCAAGTCAAAGGGAGTATTCTGGCATCTGGAGAGCACATAGGTATAATTTGCCTCTCCTGCTCTCCCAGAAGGGGGAATACCAGGGAATCAATCTAGATTGGTTGAAAATGTTGGTAGAAAGCCTGGATTTTCATAGTTCACCACTTTAAAAAGCCAAAATGTATCACACTGAATTTTCAACTTCCAAGAAGGGATTATTCTCTAGAGTAGGCTATGGGCTCATGTACTGTATTTTAAAGGTCTCAGGAAACACATATTTGTCTTGACCTCAGTCCTCATCAGGATCAGCCACAGTTTTCATTTTTCTAGGGGAAATAAAGAGGGTGAGGAATAATTAATAAAGTGGCATTGAGTATTTTTGTTGTTGTTGCTACCTTATTTCATTCTTGCTTCCAACCTTGGTTACCAGCCACATACATACTCAAACACATACACACATATTCATACATAATATTCATCTTCAGAGTTATGTGATTTAGATACCACATTTCAAAAGCCCCTTCTCTCCCTCTGGATCAATTCAGACAAATACACTTAGATAAAGGAGAAGTCATTGGTTCATTCAAAAATGATCCAGTAAGAAATGGACTTAATTACCCATCTCTAGAGGCAAACCTCTGATAAAGAAAATATCAGATGGCAAAGCCAGGAACACTTCCTCATTCCTTTATTGCTTCTTTGGTGAGTGACTGACAATATCGGTTCTTTGTTCAGAGGACAGCACAATAGAATGGTTCAGAGCATTTTGTGGTCAGATCTTGGAGTGGAAAGAGTAGTGAGGAGAGGCTGACAAAGAAATTTCACCACCAGTAATGAACTTCGGTCATACTTTATAACAAATAGAAATTCTTATAGCCTCTGGGTCCCTATGATAACTATTATTTCCATTCTGTGTGGGATGTGGTGGGAGGTGTGGGAGGTGGGCAACATGGGAATCCCAGTGGGTTCCGTGTAATATTTTGGGTATCTAAGCACCACTTAAAATATATTTATATATATACATAAATAACATTTTTGTAAGCAAATGCACATATATGCATATATATTTATATATCATTTTGCAAATGTTGGTATGTATTGTGAAAATTTTGATTTTTACCCACAATAAAAAAAAAAAAAGTTAGCAAGTAGAAGAGTTCAGCCACACAATTAAATAATTAAGATATTTCAAAAACTTTGGCAAGTGTCAGTATAGCAATGTTTTAGCTTTGGTTTTTAAGTGAGTCAGGTATCATTGAAGATGTTCCTGCTCTTTTCCCTTAGTATGTTATTTTAATACCCACTAGCAAATAGCATATGCAGAAATTATACATTTTACTACTTGTCACCATAAATCACTTACACAGTGTCAAATCAGCCTAGAAAGGAAATTTAGGACATCTGAGATAAGTGCATTTCAGAAGTATTCAACTTGGGAAATAACTATCCGGAAACTTTTAGCAAATTTTTAAAAAAATGCTTCAGAAAGACAACTTTTGTAACAAATTTAAAGTATTGCATTCATTTGGAAAAATTGCTGTCAAATTGTGTCACAATTGCATATTTGTGTATAGATCACTAGGTGTCTGATGTATCATTTTAAATTGCATATCATGAAGTTTTGTCTTTGCAATGAACTAAATTATCAACAAACTGACCATTCTTTCAATGTTGATATGGGGAAATAATAAAACTCTACTGAATAATGCTAAATCAATCAATCAATTAAGCAAGTAAAATTTATGGATTCTTCCATTTGGGTCAACTGAAATACATAGCCTCAATCTTCTAGACAACCTTCTGGAAATGATTTTAGAGTCATTTGATGGATTCGTTTTGCAATATATCCCTCTGTGAATGCTATTGTGGTTCATTTATTCTCTCATCTCCAGAAAAAAGCAATTTAAGTCTGTATTCACTTTTTCATTTCTTCCTGGCCCAAAATGAGGGAATCTCTGTGTGTGTGCCTTTGGGTGTATGTATGTGTGTGTGTGTGTATATTGGGGATGGATTCTATTGAAGATGAGAAATTGAGGATAAGACATCCTAGTCTCTTTCTCTTTCCTTAGAGTGAAGGATCTTTATGAATAGGTATGGCTATATACCCCAAGGAAATATATTAATTGAAATCTCACTGGCAAATGATAACCTGGGTATTATAAAGCAGTGCTCCAGTTTATTTGACATAGTAACCACCTTGCTATTATATTCTTCTGCTCAGCTTTGGAATAGCAAGGTAATAGAGAGTATGTATTCTTCAAGGAATTTGTGGATTTCTTCTTATATTTCAAAATTAAGCAATCATCCTATTTTTGAGAGTTGCTAAGAGGGTTCTGTAGAAATACTAGTTAAGTTTGGTTTAAAAAAATAAAAGGGAAATAGTATTCAGTGGTAACAAAATTTCAAGAAATATTGTTCACTATTTTTCCCTCCTGTAGATATAAAATGTAATATTAACATACCAAGAGATATGAATTCTTACTGTAAAGAAATATCTTTACATTTGTTTAATCCATTATCCTTGATACTTATTTGATAAATAAAACATTTTTTTTTAAGAATAATATCTATAGATGTGAGGAAGTAGTTATCCACGAGACACATATTTCTGAAGTGTGTTTGGACAAAATGTTGCTTAGACACCATTCAAATAATGATAAATATAACAAAGTAAATCAGGGTGATGTAAAAGAAGGATGGGGTTGGGGTGGGAGGATTGTTCCTGAGAGTTTCATATAGGTCTTAATGAAGAAGATAATTTTAAGCTAAAGTCTAAATAATAAGATTAAGTCAATAATTTGAACTGACAAAAGAACAAGATTCTGATCAGAATTTACTACTTCATACAGTCTACTTCACTTATTTTCATTGCCTTCTTGCCCCATAGACTCTTTTTTTTTAATACTTTTTTTTTTATTTTTAAAAGATACTTTAGATTACATGAATGTTACATAAAAATTATAGGGGATTCCCTTATACCCCACTCCCTACCCTGCCCCATGCTTTCCCACATTAACCACATCCTTCATTAGTGTGGTACATTTATTATAATTGATGAACACATACTAAAGCATTGCCACTAACCATGGATTAGACTTTTGATGTTGTCATCTTACAAAGAAAGCACAGTGCAGGTTTGTTCAAAGTGTGTTTTTAAAAGTAATATCTGTTTTTTGTTGTTGTTTGTTTTTAAATCAGTCTGGTTATTGTGAGAAGAATAGAGGGGGGACAGAGAAACCACTTAGTAGGGTACTACAATATCCAAAGAAAATAAAATGACAGCTTGGGGCAATGGAGATGAAAAGGAGTGTGTGACACAATAAACATGACTTGCTGTAGAATTAGATGGTTTGGGGAGTAACTTATTTAATCCCCCACCTTCTTTGGGGAAAAGAAGGTGGGAGATCAAATATGACTCTCAGTTTCTGACTTGCAAATGTTTTGGCTTTAAAATGTTAGTAATATGGATGCAAGGAAGTTAAAAGTCAGTTAAAGCTTATAGAGCTTCTTCTTGATTTTTTAGAATTATTTGTGAGAAGCTAAGAATTTATTTAGTTATTTGAATATATTTAATTGACAAGTCTAAATATCTATTAATATGGTAGTCTGCCTTGCTTTTATTCCCAATACTGTCTCTTACATATAATTGTTTTCCTTTTCTAACCATAATTATTCTTTTCTTCATAATCAGGATATCCATTTTCTCATGAAAACTCTGCTGCTGCTTTATGCTTATGATCAGGAATGCATCTTTTAGAGCACAATGTGTAGTCATATTATGAATGGGTTAATGAGCCTTGGTATCCGGTACACATTATTAATTGATTTTTCTCTAGTTTTATGAATAGATAAAATGTTGGACTTTTTTTTTTTTTTTTTTTTTTTTTGCTTCATGCAGTTGTTTCAAAGGAGTTGTTGATAAAAGAATTTCCACACGTAATTCTATTTAATGGTGTTAACTAGCTACTTGGTGGTGTTACTGCATCTAGGTGACATAAACATGTTAAGATATTAAGGGTTTTGTGAAATCCTCATATGCTTTATGTGTTCTTATCCTTTAGAGGGGCTGTGAGTTCTGGAAATAAGATTTTGAGGACAAACAGACAAATGTCCTGAGGAGAGTTGCATACATACTTCCAGAAGGCTGCGACCACAGACTGCTGACTGAGAGAACTCAATGCATGAGATTCTTACCCTTCCAGAATGTTGTGGACAAGAGCGGTTACTAGAGGTCATGTGGATGAGCTGGGGTGGGGAAGGCAGGGGAAGGAAGGTTGCATGACCTCTTTATCAGTGGATGGTCCAAGACCTACCAACTTCTCCACCCCTCTCAGAGTATTGGTGTAACTGAGCTGCTTTCTAATAAGGGAGCTTACAACATAACTACTCACATACAATTATATAAGATACTACACAGGTCCTCAAAGGAGAAATTTCTTAAGCTTTTGAAGACTGCAGAGAATTTCAAAGTAACTCAGAATGTTAAACTCATAGAGGAAGACAACCTGTAAGTGAGAGACGCCTACCACCATAGATTCTGAAAGGATTGAAAAGGATACTCTTGAGTTTTGGAAAAGAGGGCCATCACTACCCCCAAAAAACATAAATAAGTAAATAAATAAATAAATAAACAAATAATCTAAAATAGACCATTGGCAAGGTGAAATCCTCCCACATCATGGGAGGATTTATAGATACATTCTACTATATAAACTAAAGAACTAAGTTTGTTAATATGCCATATCCTGCTAATTAAGTTACTGTTCAGGTAGCCTTGTAGAAAAAATGCTAATGTGATTGTCTTATATTTCAGTGTTTCCCAGGAGTGATAAGAATGAGGAATGTGCCAACAATAGTATAGAGAACTTATGGAAATGTTCCTTTATACAGTCTTGCATTTCAAACACAAAGGGTAGTATTTTTGGACTTTTATTAATTTTCTGTTGTTGCTGTAACAAATTACCACAAACTTAGTGGCTTAAAACAGCACAAATTTGTTATCATAAAATTCTGTAGGTCAGAAATCCAATATGTGTCTTACTGGGTTAAAAGCCAGGTACTGACAGGCATGCAATCCCTTGCTTTGTCTGGCTTCTAGAGCCTGAGCACATTCTTTGTCTTGTGGTCTACCTCTTCCATCTTCAAAGCCAGCAATCTTGCATCTTTCTGACCATTATTCTACTTAGTTACATCTCCCTCTGGCCACAGTCAGGAATAGTTCTCTGCTTTTAAGGACTTATATGATCAAATTGGCACTCCCTAAATAATTCTGTATCATCTTCCCATCTCACATCTGTACCCTTTATCACACCTGCCAAGTCCTTTTCCATTAAACTAACATAGTCACAGGCTCAATTTGGTTACTGTAGCTATCTATCAATATATTAACTGCTTGTTCAACAAACACTGTTTGATCAATTGATTAGCACACATGAATGCATATCTCTCACAAAAATAGACCTGGAGTACCCAACTAATGTCATTCAATGGCAAGAATAATGTGTCAGTTCTGAACAAGCCAAGATCTTCAACAAATGAGAAACAACTGCAAGTGTTGAGCTAGCTTAAAGTGTTCCTTATAGCCAAATCAGAATTGGTTTCCCTTAGAGCAAAGAAAAGGGCAAAAGGGATGGTTGAAATAGATACAAAGATCAAAATCAGACATAATTGTTTACTCTAAGCATTAGTATACATAACTATTTAGAGTCTGACTTGGAAAAAAAGAACTATCAGATCAATACATCTTTGTCTTATTTTATTTAAGACTTAGATGTGATATTGAAATGTCCAGAATAGTAGTCTACGTGTCTGGAAATGACTATAAAATAATAAAATGAAAGAGCAATGAATTGGAATTGAGGAGATCTGGTTTCCAGTCCTGACTTGTCAGTAACCACCAGCAGAGCCTCAGTGCTCAATCACTTGTCTGTAAATAAAGTTCACAGAATAACCTTTAAAGATTCTTACAACTCTTCTAAATTAAAAACTCATGAGTGAAATATCCACAGGTATAAATTACTAAGTACCGATATAAGTGGGAATTCTGTGAGTAGGGGTGTGTCTTAGTTTGCCACAGGGCTGTGGATGCAAAGTACCAGAAATGTGTTAGCTTTTATAAAGAGGATTTATTTTGGGGTAAAACCTTGCAATTCTAAAGCCATGACATGTCCAAATCAAGGCATCAATGGAGATGCTTTCTCAGGGCTCTGCTACATGGTAAAGTAAGATGGCCACTGATATCTGCTGAGGTCTCTTCCTTTCCCTCTTCCATCTCCCGGAGCTCAGTCGTGGGCAACTGGGCATAAGAATTTTCTCTTTCCAGGCCTCTTCTCTCAGTCTCTCTGGGCTTCTCTGTTTTCCTGCAGTCCTCTCTCTCAAGTAGCAGGATCGATATAATATGCCAGCCTCCTTTTTCTCTGTGTGTGCCTCTGTGTCTCCCTTTATGTGGCTACAGTAACAGGGTGGAGACTCAACTTGAGTCAAGCCTCACTGACATAGTCCAATCTAAAGGGTCTCACGCCCACAGGAATGGATTACTTAAAAAACATGAACTTTCTCTTTTTTGGGATTCATAAAAGAACTTCAAACTGTCACAGGGTGGTGAAGGTGCAGGTAATGTAATGAGAAAATATGGGAGGCAATATTTTCCACTTGCTGTAGAGGAAAGAAGATTTAAACCAAAAAAGACTGGGTTCAATCTCCACTCTACAAACATACAATATGCATGTCCTTTGAGTAAGAAACTTGAGGTTTCTGATTCACAGTTTCTTCATACAATGTAGACTAAAATTTAACTTATTGTGTTCCTATTAGAGACATGTGAGAGAATATATGTTCTAAAAAATAATGATAAATATCATTAATTGAATTCTTTTCATGTGACAGATACTGTTCTAAATGCTTTCTGTTTATAAAATTTCTTATTCTGCACATCATGCCAATAAAATAGGGACTATTACTAGCTCCATTGTACAGATGAGGAAATTGAAACACAGATAGGTTATAGTACTTGTCAGTGGTAGAGTCACGGCTGGAACTGAGAGTTTTGTGGCTCTAATCCATGTATTTAAACAGTCTCTGTGGCAGCATTCTCTGCTTTTCTTCTGCCTCTTCTTCCCTAGAATGTTAGTGAAGGGAATCAACAGAATTAGTACATTATCAAGTATATAAACGTTTTACTATTGTGGTTATATTTATCATATAGGTTCCATTTAATTGTTGAAAAATAATGAAATATTTCAATAAATAAGCTATTAGTTAGGAAATTGTTATTTTATTTGCATGAAATTTTGGTGAACTCCCTGAAAAAGTAATGTGAACTTACTGGGTAATAAAACTTTAGAGTTGTAAAGAGCCTTGTTAATCTGGTAAATTCAACTATTATTTAATGTAGTTGAGAAAAGCAATATAGAGAACTGTAAAATGGCCTGTCCAGAGTCATGCAGCTAATAGAAAAGAAGAGTTTACTCCTCATAAACTCATCCTGTTAATCTTACTAATTTAATAATTGATCACTTGTCAAGACTGATACATTCTCAAATTGTATTAAGCATCACAAAGGAACCAACAAATAATTTGAGATCATGAACTTTTAGTATACTAAAAAAAGAAAAGGTTCTAACAATCTCTGGTTGCCAAGTAATCCATTATTCCCACATCTTTCCTGTTTTAAAGAAGGTGAATCTACTGGCAATATTTATATTGTGGCTGAGAAAAAGTGGAGAACTAGTTTTGTGATCACATTATTTTTCAGTTTATATTTTTATTTTATTTCACTGTGATTTTTATTTGTGTAGATGTGAATGTTTATGAAGTACTTAAATTCAGGGCCATTACTGGTTGTATTTCCATTACCTTATTTATTCTTAAATCACAATTCTAATGCTGCATGCTTTTATTTAATCAATAATTTGTCCATTTTATACATGCTTTAAACATAAAATCATTAAAATATGCTTTTCCCAGGCTGACCTGAATAGTTACTAACAAAACTGTATGCGTACAATTCCAAAGACTTTTTCGTAGACTATATTTACCTAAGAGACTGAACAGCTGTCTCTCAAGCAAACAATGTAGTCTTTATCATCCTGACATAAGAGTATTATATTCTTTTAAAGAGAACTCTAATAGATACTAAATGTCAAAAACATACTTCAAAACCCTTAAAAATTCAACTTCAACTAAAATAACTGAGAAAACCTAATATTAAGACTTTTTCTTATATCTCTTAAAGCAAAATAACTGACAACTGTACTGTACCCAGCATATCTGCCAAAGAACTAAAGTTGGAATTTCTGATATCTTCAGCTTAAAGACTGCTTTAGGAAGCTTATTTAAATGAGTAGCTTTGTGGTTAAAAATCCATTTTCCTCTCCATACAATTAGAATAATATGTGATTGCATGACACTGGTTCTTAGCCATCCCGAAATTGATTTGTGCTGGGATTGCTAAATTTCAGTTTTAAAACATGTGTTTTCCTCTAATGTGCTTTGCTTCCAATCTTTCAAATTGCATTATTTTTCTGGTATGAGAAAACAATACATTATTGGCAGCCATGCCTTCTAAGGATATATAATTGATTCTTAAGGAAAAAAGACCCTACATCCACCACATTTTAGCACAAGCAGGTATTAGTGTTGTGATCCACATTCCTTAGGACAGATGGAACCTGTGAAAGCATACATTTAGATGGACATCTCTATGCTGCAGTAAGGGTTTCCCATAAATATGTGGGGAAAATGAAATGCCAATAAATACAGCATTTAGAATTGCCACTACATAGACAGGTATGGGAAGATAGCCATTTTTTTTTCTGAACTAAAATTTTTTTCTTTGCTTCAGGTAGCTGATTTAACTTTCTTGGATATGCATCATTTATATGGTGAGCTAGTATTCAAGTAGGGAGTGGGGAGTGCAGCATAACATTCAGACCTTGCAGACTGTGACAGTTTTTTGTAGAACTATCTCTGAAGAGTAGGTGGTAACTTTAATTGTGAACAAGTAAACATTAGTCTGGATCGTGTGAGCAATTCAACAGACGAAATGAGACAGAAGTTTTCTCTGCAGGTGGGTTAACAGCTGCTGCCAAATACAGTTCCATCTCCACATCTTAGCACAAACCTTATAGCAGAGAGGTTGAATAATTTTTCTCTGTTATGAAGCCCCAAGAGCTGAAAAGTTCTGTTTCTCATGAAAAATGTGATTCATGCCCAAGGCTAGGCCCTTTGATTCTCTAAGACACAAAGTATATTTTTATCCCTTTGAAACAACATTGTTTCATTTTATAAGATGTATTTAAGCTATCTCCTATTTTTTTTCCTGAAGTTGTAATCTTTGGAAAGATTAGTCCTCTAAATTTAATTGCCTATAATTTTGCTATCAAGACAGCCTGTCAAAGTGCTCTACAAACAGAGGAGTGATTGAAAATGAGAGACAAGTGTCTAGCTATCTGCAAAACTAATTTGAGCATTAAATTAGAATCGCCCTGCTTTGCTTTGCCTGGATCTCCTTCATTTGCATCTTGTGTACATAACCACTCCTGAAATGCATGTCTTTCTCTACCACATCTCTCTAGCATTATGTCAAATGATGGTGCCGGAATGCATCTCCAGGGCTGAGCTTCCAATCAGTTTGATTTTCAAGAATCAAACCTCAACTGGAAGAAATGAACAAATTTCAGGGATGTTGTTGATTTAAAGGTCTATAAATATGTAGTGGAGTAAGAGAAGGGGTGGGGAGATAAAATGACAGATGGTTATAAAAAGGTAATTTACAATATTTAGATGGTTGTTAATGACACCTTTGTGACATCTCAAAGTTCCCATAAAGTGGACAACTGCTCTCCAATTTCTCCTATCTCAATTATACTTAGCTTCACACAGTCTTTCTAATACAACTACTTGTTCCATTTTTGCCTTGTTTTAAAAAAATAATTTTTAACAGGTATAACTTCAGATAGTTAAGTCAGTATAATTATCCTATAACATAGGTGTGATAAGAAATAAGCTATGGTATGTTCCTGTGATCCCCTAGCCTATTCTACTCTAGAATTTCATGCCAGCATTCACACATTTGATGTGTGGTCTTCCTATTGTTGTATTCTTGCCAAAATGAGTGATGAGGCACGAAGTAGAGAAGAACACACAGTGGTGGTTTTCCCAGTTTGGAAATTCTTTGGTGCTGTGGTCTTTTGAGGTGACTGGGCTTAATTGAATTGTAGGCATTTGTCTAGCTGGGCAACTCCAATTCATTTTAAGTCTTTGTATTACAGGGATCTGTTTTTGTTTGTTTGCTTGCTTGTTGTTTTTTATTATTCATTAAGAGAATGAAACCGATAGAGTAGATATACCTCTACTGGGATGTTACAAAATCAAAGACTCTAGCTATGAGATTACATTACAAACCTGCAAAGTTCTCTTTTGAATGACATTCAATTTGTCTGGTTTCACTTTTACTACTTAAGACATTCTTTGCAAAACAGGACAATTCTGTACTTAGAGAGTATTAGAGGCCAGATTGAAAAGGGATATAGAATATATGTACACAAAAAGGAAGGTTTACTATGCCAAATAAGTAGCAGTGGATGATATCCTGGCTTTACCTCACAGAACTTATGGATAATTTAGAATTTAAATGACATCATAGATTTCAGGGGAAGGAAAAAGGAACAGATAAACACTGTGGGTGGGAGAGTCCTGAACAGAACACACTCACAAAGGAAGCTAGTCATAAATGTAGAAGGTGATTAGGTGTATATATCATTATTCAGTCTTCCTACAAGAGAATTAAATGTAATCTCTCATTGGCTAATTATCTATGCAGATTTGAATAACACTAGAAAAACATTTCAAGTACAGGAACTGCTTTCAATTTGGAAAGACATTTTGTTGCACCCTTATCTATTTACTCAAATTTTACATTCAGAGAATATGAAAGTAGCATGGATAATACAAAACATTAGATGATTCACAGGAACTTTCCTGGAATTTTCCTAGCTGCATAAAGTACAAATAAAACACATGAAAAGGAAAAAGAATTTTAAAAATGTAGACAGAGCATATATTTCTGTGTACATACAGATACATACAGACATGTATATATGCATATAATTATACTTCATTAAAATATTAAAAACAAACAAAGCCAAAACAAGAGGGATGTAAGGAGTTGGGAGGCTATTTTCAACGAGAGGTGTGGTGTCCTGAACTAGACCTGCTAATTTTTGTCTATGCTGCTTACCTCAGCCTAGATTCAATGCACTTCTCACAGTTGGAGTTCTCGGAGAATCACATACAGAGATGCAATTAGTATGCAGAATGCTTATTAGGGAGCTCTCTTGGTTGCAAAACCTGTGGAAGGGAAGGGGTGTAAACAGGATTGGGCAGAAGGAGAAATTAGTTTGTAATTCAGTGCAACAAAGTTGTCAGCCAATGTCATGGAGAATTCTTTAGTTTGGATGGCTCTTTAGAGTTGTCTGAGTTAAGAAAAAGAGGTCTTGGTTATTATACCGTCATGGTGATTAGCATCAGGAAAAGGTTAAATCTGGCAGGATGTATGACCTTATATGAGACAGTCTGCATCTTTAAAAAAAATTTTTTTTTAATTGGAGGCCATCCTAAAAGGCGTTGAGAATTGAAAGCCATCTCCCAGCCCCAGCCACAGATATTAGGGGAAGTATAGAAGGATGAGGGGAAAGGGACAAAACCTGCTTTACTCAAGGGGAACCAAGAAAAGGGGTAATTCACAACATTCACCATGTACTTCTTCTACCTATTTTCCACAAGGTGAACTCCTACAGATTTTCTAAGACTCATGAAAAAATATAATATCTATATAGACTTCTCTGATTTCTCATGTAGGATTGACCATACCCTTTTTTAGGTAATTACAGAATCCTGTACAGATGTATAAAATGGACTTCCTAAATTTTTTTACCATATTTCTTTGCATCTTGTTTCTTTCCTGCTATATTCTAAACTATCAGAAGACAGGGGCCATGACTAATCATCTTTGTGTTTTTATCAGCTAACACAGGACCAAGCACATAGAATGTGCTCAATTTAAAAAAATGGAGCAAATTGCAATAAAGGATTCTGAAACTCTTCGTCCTTACTGAAAAGCAATTAAGCTGGGGCATTAGGAAGATATTACAGAAATAATAAAGGGGCAAACTTTGACCCTTGAAAATGGTATGCATTGGAGAGAACTAGCAGGCAATGCACATTGATTTCTTGTGGCTGTAAATGTCCTATTGAGTAAGATCACAATCCATTTTCTTGCATCCAGCACAGAGTTGATGAATATCTAATAGTGTGGTAGAAGATGTGGAAGAATATATATGTGTATGTGTGTATATATGTATATATATATGTGTGTGTGTATATTTAAATAGCATGACAGTGCCTATTTTACATTTAGAGAAACAAAGCAAGGAACAAATGAAAGAGGATAGATTTTAAACAACTCTCTTAAAAAAGATATACAAAGTTTTCCTCTGGGATGGGGTTCAAGGAACATAGTGTTATAACCACTTAGAAGGGTTAGGAAAGCCTTCATAAAGCTGCTGACTTTGGATTTTGGCCTTGAATTTTCATAGGTGAATGTGAGCAGTTTTAGGGTGTGTGTTAGTTCAGAAACATTAAGAAACAGCACCAAGATGGATTTAAATATAAGTGAGATGAAATGGGAAAAATGCCTGTTAAGCAAAAATGGAAAGGTAGCAGAAATAGGTCGATGAGCCTTCAGAAGATAATGCAGATCAGCTTCCTGTGAAAGGAGAGAGAGTGGGAAAGAAGCTTGAGTAAGAAGAGTTTCAAATTGCAATGAAGCCCCGAGAACATCTCAGACAGGCTGATAGGGAAACCCCAGAGCAACGACTGCTCATTATAGGACCATCACACTCAGTCACTGACTGGGAGAAGCCCAGAGGGAGCCTGGCCTTGGTATGAATGGTTTAGCGGTTCCCAAAGGTAGCAGTAGGAGACCACCAGCCCTTCTCATGGCAAGTTCTTTCTTGAAGGGAGAGCAGAACAGTGTACTTCCTTGGCTACCACAGGTGGAGAGAGAAAACAGTCCAGGAGAAGGAACAAGATGGCTTAAGGCATAGGGAGATGTAGCTGAAATCTTTGATTGTAAATAACCTCTTGAACTGTGAGCAACCACTGTCTTCTATGCTAAGCAGTAACTGCAAGCAATTTTCTTTTCACCACTATTTCATTTATTTATTTATTTGTTATTGTTGTTTTGGGTTTATTTATATTTTCTGCTTTTTTCTCTTTGTATTATAGAACATAGTCATGTGTCTAACAGCCATCATGACCTTCTAACAATGGTAGAATAAGATAAATGAAAGGATAAGGGTACTTTTATCTTCTTTCACAAATGACACTCAACCACAATGACTTGTCACTTTCTTATCCTTGCAACTTATCCTCTGCGCTTCTCACGTAGAATATAAGTCTTGCAGCCAGTTTCATTGCATAATTTTTTTCAACTTGAAATACTTTCAACCCTAAAAAATAGTTCCAAAATAATTCACATATGGATATGTTGGTAAAATATTTGTTGTTGCATATGCACCCCAGTATTTACCAACCTTCTACAGGAAAGCAGGTTTTGACAGGTGGTTTCGTTTTTTTGTGTGTGTTCATTTGGAAATTGCTTCTTTCCCTGAAAGACAATAAGAATCATGTGGCTGGATGCTCTACATAGTCTCTGTAAAAATTCTCAGCAATAATTTATTTGTATAAGGTAGAAGTAGCCCCAGTGGTTCCCTGATAGAAACAACCTGATCAAGAGTATACACTGGGCCTCAATTTTGTTGTTTCTTTCAGCTTTCTCTGAAAATGTGATCTGAACTCTCAAGTTTTGAAAACTCCCTTTAAGGGTGCGATATTACCAGTTGTATTACCTGAATGAGAGACTGCTCTAATAATAATCTCTTGTACTTCAAAAACTAACTTCCAGGCTTCACCCTAAGGATTGTCTGTCAGCAATAGAGCATGCTTTGCAAGGGCAGACTCACATTCCCTTAGCGTTCCTACTGTATGCATCAGAGACAACTGCTCCTCACATCACCAAATCAAAATCACCAGAAGATCTGAACGAGTCAGTGATATCTGATTCTGCACCTCAGCGCACCATGTGATGGCCCAGAGCAGAGCAAAGGGGAAAATGGAAGCATGAGTTATACTTTCCCTCGGAGGAAAGACAAGTGCTAGAGCTAAGAGGCCTATATGGCAGTGCATGATCTGAAACAGCCAGCCCCAGCATCTGGGCCTCACTGAGCATTTCAGCATGTCTCCTGAGCTCTCCAGATTAGGAAGTCAGGTAGAAATGGGTTTATGTTGGACTGGAGATGATGGAGTAGGACATGGTATGTTATGGGTTGAATTGTGTCCCCCTAAAATACATGTTCAAGTTCTAATCTCTGGTCCTGTGAATGTGACCTTATTTGGAAATATGGTCTTTGAAGATGTCATTAGTTAAGATGAGACCAAACTGGATTAGGGTGAGCCTTAATCCAATATGATTTATGTCTGTATAAGAAGAGGAGATTGGACACACTGCGAGAGACCACAGGGCAGAAGACCATGTGAAGATGGGGGAGGAAGAGTGATACATTTACAAGCCAAGGAACACCAAAAGAGTGCTACAACCAGAAGCCAGGAGAGAGAAATGGAACAGATATTTCCAGACTTGAGAGGAAGCATGGACCTGCAGACACCTTGAGTTTAAACTTCTAGCCTCCAGAACTGTGAGACAATAAATTTCTGTGGTTTTAAATCTTCCAGTTCATGGTACTTTATTAGAGCAGCCCTAGGAAACTAAGGCAGGGTGTATGAGAAGGCCAAATGGTTACCTGCTTAAGAACATTCTTTGCACACTGGCATTTTAGAAATATAAAACAACATATATGTTATCAAATATAATGTGGTAGGGGTAGGAGATTAAAGAAGGAGATGGCCCCCTAAACAAACTCTGTGTATTTTATATGCTTAAATTTTGTGAAGAAGCCACGTCTCTACTTCTGTTTATTGTTTTATTTCTTTTAGCTATGTTAATCTGTTGTTTTTTTGCAGACGTATTTACTAAAAATATATTTGGTAGTAGAAAAGAATGAAAAAATTCATACATCAGCCCATGACCCTATCATGTTAGAGTCTGAGAATTTTGCTCTGTTATAGGAGCAATTTTTACTCTCTAAGTGGAAACAGATCTCCATTCTGCTTGGATCTGAACTAAAGACTTTCCTATCCCAAGGTAGTTTCTTCTTCACAGGATGTAAAGACAGTTTACTTGGAATAAATGAATCTATGATTATTCTCATTGATACTAAAACTAGCACAGATATGCACTGAATTTTTAGGAGAATGACGAATCAGCATTCAGTGTCCATCACAGATGCTGCATATTTTAGGCTTTCAAACCCAAGAGCAGGACTGTTTGTCACTGAGAGGGAGAGTCCCACTAATTGTGTGGTATTCCATTGGATTTGGGTCAAAGTAAACTGTCTATTATCATGACTTTTAAAAAGAAGTTAGATCTTGTTTTCATGCTTCTTTTCCTTGCCTTTTCCTGACCCATAAAAATAAAATTGACAGAACAAAGAACTGAAACTAACTGGATTAAAACTGTGAGAACTTCTTATGAAACAGCCATATTTTTCTTTTCCCTTTTAAGATTTGTACATATTATTCTGTTTTCCCTTTTTGTTTTAAGATTTCCTTTTCTGACTTTTGCCTTTAGGAGTATCAATATTTTGGCTCTAAATAATAAAAGTCTATACTGCAAAGATTTAATTCTGAAATATTCAGTTCCCTTATTAGGTATTCAATTATAATTCCATGAATGCAGTTTCTCTCTTTGTTAACTGACCTAATTGTTCACGAGCACCTAATTATTCATTACCACCACCACTACCTCTCAATTTCTCCTATCATTTCCTTTTTTTAAAAAAATTAAATATTTATTCAACAATCCAAAATTCATAATAATTTTCTTTCCTTGTTTTAATAAAAGCAAACTCATGAGTAAAATTTTAAAAATACTTTGAAATGTGTTTTGCTTTCAAATGACAAAATTGTAATGTTGTAAAATTTCTCATGACCCAGTGATGATCTTAATTTTGTTATTTTCTTAACAAATCAATTTTATTGATTCATATTAATAAAGCATAAATCCAGCCAAAGAGTACAATCAATGGTATTTGTTATAATCATATAGTTGTGTATCCATCACTTCAATCATTTTCAGAGCATTTTCATTATTCCAATAAAACAAAACAAAATTCATGACCTCTCTGTCAATCTATGCTTCCCCTGAAGTACCTAGCTGCTATTGTGTTTCCTTCTCTCTAGTTTATTTGTATTTATATTTTATAAAAAGAGTCTTACATGTGCAATATCACCCATATTCATATTTTACATGAAATTTCACTATGTTATACATTCCCATGTTGCATTTTTTAGCTTTCCTTCTTGTAATATACATGCCCTTAGACTTTCCTTTTCAACCAGTCATATCCATATAATAGCTCTGCTAGTCACAAACACCATGATGTGCTCTCACCATTTCCATTCAGTTCCAAAGATACAAAAATAACCTTTTTACTAATTCTGCACAGATTAACCCTCAGCTTTGCATTCTCTGTCCTCATTGTATTTTCTGGTGACCTATATTCTAATTATTAATTCCATGAGTTTATATAATATATTTAGTTCATAATAGTACAATCATACAGTATTTGTCCTTTTGTGTCTGGCTTGCTTCACTCAACATAATGCCCTTCAGGTTCATTTATGTTGTCATATGCTTCATGACTTCATTTCTTCTTAAAACTGCATAATATTCCATTGTGTATATATACCACAATTGGTTTATCCATTCATCAGGTGATGGACACTTGGGTTGTTTCAAACTTTTGGCAACTGTGAATTACACTACTATGAACATCGGTGTGCATGTCTATTTGTGTCACTGCTCCCAGTTCTTCTGGGTATAAACCTAGCAATGGTATTGCTAGGTCCCATGGCAAGTCTATATTCAACTTCCTTAGGAACTGCCAAACAGTCCTCCACAGTGGTTGTACCATTCTATAATCCCACTAACAGTGAATAAGCATTCCTATCTCTCCACATCCTCTCCAACATTTACAGTTTTCCTGCTTTTTAATAGTGGCCAGGCTAATTAATAGGTGTGAAATGATATTTAAGTGTAGTTTTGACTGGCATTTTCCTAATCGCTAGTGATGCTGAACATTTTTTCATGTGGTTCTTCACCATTTGTATTTCTTCTTTGGACAATTGTCTTTTCAAGTCTTTTGCCCATTCTGTAGTCGTGTAGTATGTCTTTGTATTGCTGAGTTGTATGATCTCTTTGTATAGCACAGATATTTAACCCTTATTGCATATGTGATTACCAAATATTTTCTCCCATTGAGTTGGCTGTCTTTTCACCCTTTTGACAAAGTCCTTTGAGGTGCAAAAGTGTTTAATTTTGAGGAGGTTAGGCTTAGGATTAGGTCCCATTTATCTATTTTTTTCTTTTGATGTGCATGCTTTGGGTATAAGATTTAAGAAACTACTGTGTACCATAAGATCTTGAAGATGTTTTCCTATATTTTCTTCTAGGAGTTTTATGGTTGTTGCTTTTATATTTAGATCCTTGTTCCATTTGAGTTAATTTTTGTATAAGGTGTGAGATAGTGGCTCACTTTCTTTCTTTTGAATATGGCTATCCAGTTTGCCCAGGACCATTTATTGAATAGACTGTTCTGGCCCAGCTTGGAGGACTTAACAGCCTTGTCAAAAATCACTTGAATGTAGATGTGAGAATATTTCTGAGTTCTAATTTCAGTTCAATGGGAAATCTGTCTGTCTGTATGCCAGTACCATGCTGTTTTTTTACCACTGTAGTTAAATAATATGCTTTAAAGTTAGGAAGTGAGAGTCTTCCAACTTTGTTCTTCTTTTTAAAGACATTCTTGGCTATCTGGGGCCCTTTACCCTTCCAAATAAATTTGTTTATTGAATTTTCCATTTCTGCAAAAAGGGCTGTTGGGATTTTTATTGAGATTTCATTGAATCTGTAAATCAGTTTGGATAGACTTGACATCTTAACAATATTTAGTCTTATAATCCATGAATACAGAATGTCCTTCCATTTATTTAAGTCTTATTTGGTTTCTTTCAGCAATGTTTTGTAGCTTTCTGAATATAGGTCCTTTATGTCCTTGGTTAAGTTTATTCCTAAATATTTGATTTTTTATGTCTCTATTATAAATGGAATTTATTTTCTTATTTCCTCCTCAGATTGTACATCAATAGAGTAAAGAGATTATATTTATTTTTGCTTATTAACCTTGTTACCCACCACTTTGCTGAACTCTTCTATTAATTCTAGTAGCTTTGTTTTGGATTTTTCAGGATTTTCTAGATATAAGATCATATCATCAATGAATAGTGAATGTTTTATTTCTTCCTTTCCTATTTGGGTGTCATTTATTTCTTTATCTAGCTTAATTGCTCTAGCTAGAACTTGTAGCACAATATTGAATAACAGTGGTGACAGAGGGCATCTTTGTCTTGTTCCTGATATCAGCAGGAAAGCTTTCAGTATTTCAATATTGAGTACAATGCTAGCTGTAGGTTTTTCAGATATGCACTTTACCATATTAGAAAGCTTCCCTCTATTCCTATCTTTTGGTGTGTTTTTATCAAGAAAGGGTGGTATATTTTCTCAAATGCCTTTTCTGCATCAATCAAGAGAATCATGTGACTTTTCTTCTTCAATTTATCAATACGGTTTATTACACTAATGAATTTTCCTGTGTTGAACCACCCTTGCATGACTTGAGATAAAACTCACTTGATCTTGGTATGTTATTCTTACAATATGCTTTTGGATTTGGTTTGGAAGTATTTTGTTGAGGATTTTTGCCTCTATATTCACCAGAGATATTGGTCTATAATTTTATTTTTTGTTGTATCTTTGCCTGGTTTTGGTACTAGGGTGATGTTGGCTTCATAGAATGGGTTTGGTAGTATTCTTTCCTGTTCAATTTTTTTTGGAAGAGCTTGAACAAGATTGTTATTAGATCTCTTTGAATGATTGGTAAAATTCAGTTGTGAAGCCATCTGGTTCTGGGCTTTTTATCTTTGGGAGATTTTTTGATGACTGTTTCAATCTCTTCACTTGTGATTGATTTGTTGAGGTCTTCTATTTTTTCTAGGGTCAGTGTAGGTGGTTCATGTGTTGCTAGGAATTTGTCTATCTCCTCTACATTGTCCAGATTTTTGACATAGTATCCTCTTATGATTGTTATTATTTCTGTGGGTTCAGTGGTAATGTACCCTCTCTCATTTTTTATTTTATTTATTTGCATCTTCTATCTTTTTTTCTTTGTTAGTCCAGCTAAGGGTTTGTTGACGTTGTTGATCTTCTGAAAGAACCAACTTTTGGATTTGTTGATTCTTTCTACTTTTTTTTTGTTCTTGATTTCATACTCTGATCTTTACTATTTCTTTCCTTCAGCTTGGTTTGAAATTAGTTTGCTGTTCTTTTTCTAGTTTCTCCATGTATGAAGTTAGATCTTTAATTTTAACTCTTTCATCTTTTTTTATGTAAGCATTGAGGGTTATAAATTTCCCTCTTGGCACTGCCTTTGCAGTGTTCCATAGGTTTTGATATGTTGTGTTCTCATTTTCATTCATCTCAAGATATTTGCTGAATTATCTTGCAATTCCTTCTTTTACCTACTGATTATTTAAAGGGTGTGTTTTTTAATCTTCCTGTATTTATATGTTTTCCCTTTTTCCATCCATTATTGATTTCCAGCTTCATTCCATTATAATCAGAGAAAATGTTTTGTATAATTTCAGGCTTTGTAAATCTATTGAGGCTTGTCTTGTGATCCAGCATAGGGTCTATCTTGAAGAAGAATCCATGAGCACTTGAAAAGAATATGTATCCTGGTGTTTTGGAATGCAATGCTCTGTAGATATCTGTTAGGTCTAGTTCATTCATCAAATTATTCAATTTCTCTGTTTCTTTATGTATCTTCTGCCCATATGTCCTATACAATACTGAAAGTGGTGCATTGAAGTCCCCAACTATTATTGCAGAGACATCTCTTTCTTCAGTTTTGCTAGTGTGTGCCTCATATACCTTGGGAAACTCAAGTTAGGTGCATAAATATTTAGTATAGATATTTCTTCTTGGTGAATTTCCCCTTTTATTAATATATAATGACCTTCTTCATGCCTTTTAACAGTTTTGCATTTATAATCTATTCTGTCCAATATTAGTATCACAACTCCCTCTCTTTTTTGTTTACTATTTGTATGGAAGATCTTTTTCCAACCTTTTACTTTTAACCTGATTGTATCCTTATATCTGAGGTGAGTCTCATAAATTAAAAAATATATGAGATGGCTCATATTTTTTATCCATTCTATCAGTCTATGTCTTTTGATTGGGAGTTCAAGCCATTGACATTCAATGTTATTACTGTAAAGGCGGTACTTACTTCATCCATTTTGTCCTTTGACTTTCTGTTGTTATATGATACTATTTTTTGTCTTTTTACCCTTTAATTTACCCTTCCTAATAATATTCATTTCTACACTCTTCTCCAAGTCTCTCACCCTGTTTTTTCCTTTTAGGCTGCAGCACACTCTTTGGTATCTTTTGTAATTCTGATCTTTTGGTAACATATTCCATTGGTTTTTCTTTGTCTCTGAAGCTTTTGAACTCATCCTCATATTTGAAGGAGAGTTTTGCCAGATACAGAATTCTTGGCTGGCAGATTTTTCTTTTTCAGTACCTTAAATACATCATACCACTTCCTTCTTACCTCCATGGTTTCTACTGAGAGGTTGGCACTTAATCCTATTGAGTTTCCTTTGCATGTGGTGCTTTTCTTTTTTTGTTGTTGCTTTTAGAATCCTCTTTTTATCTCTGACATTCGTCATTCTGAATAGTAGGTGTCTCAGAGTAGGTCTATTTTGATTTATTCTGTTTTGAGTTCATTGTCCTTGGATATTGATATTTATGTTTCACTCTCTTGCTTATTTTTTTTTTTTTCACAGCTCTTCTCTGTTATTTGGTTCAACTTATTCTTAGTCTTTAAAATTGCCCAGATTAAGCTATCAGAATTAGGCCAGGGATTAAATAATAGGGTGCAGATTTTCTTCCAGGGGTTAGGATACAAAGAGCCCCCAAAGTAGTTTTTGTCCATGCATATTCCAGACCGGCCAGCAGATGACACTCATCGGTGCATGTTTCCATGGAGTTGTTTTAATCTCTGTTTTTCTGTGTTTCAATCTGGCCAGGGCCAAGATTCAAAACAGGCTTTGCTTGTCAAGTTCACTGAAGAAAAGTCTCCTGTCTCCTTTTCCCTTCTCCCTCGTAACAGCTGACAGAGAAGAAGATGTCTGTTTCCCACTCAGTCAGCTGCAGTAAGACAGGGATTTTACCCTATTGGGTTTTACCCTGTGGGAGAGGAGCCTTTCCTACCCACCACAGGGTTTGGTAACTCATGTTTACTGTTTCAGGTTCTTTGTCTCTCTGTCCCTTATCCTACTGGGAGTGTGTGGCACTGTCCTGGTCTGCTGACCCCCAAAGCAGATCCCTTGGACAGCATGTGGTTCTTTCTCTATTGTTTTTGTGAGAGAGTTGAGCCCTGCCTCCTTATTCTGATGCCATCTTTCCACAATTCCCATTTACCTTTTATATATCTCTTCCTTATATAACTTTATCTTGTTCAGTCTTGTGAGTTTTGAGCCTCTTACATCAATCTAACAATCTGATTTACTTTGTACTTGATAGAACTAAAAGGAGAAATTGACAAAGCCACAGTGATAGTATGAGATTATAGCATACTTATTTTAGTAGCTGATAGAACAGGCATATAAAAAAATCACTACAGTATAGAATATTTGAACACTATGATATACATGGAACACAGAACCCAAAACCTGAAGAATATTATTTTTTTAATATCAAAATTGACCATATTCTGGGACATGAAACATATCTTATAAATTGTAAAAGACTGAAAGCATTAACAAAATGTTTTTACCACACTGGTTTTAATTTAAAATATAACTAGAAAATCTCCCAAATGTTTGCAAATCAAACTACTTATTCCTAAATGTGCTATTCTTAGGAAATGCATATTGTATTAGTCAGGGTTCCCTAGGGAAACAGAATCAAAAGGAGATATCTGTAAATAGTATGAGATTTTATAAGAGTCTCTCACATGACTGTGGGGATGGATGCATAAGTCCAGGTTCCACAGGCAGGGTACAGACCAGGGGCTCTGATGAAAGTCCAAATGAAGGTTCTTGATGAGTTTCCAGGAGATGTTGGCTGTCCAAAGATGAGCTGGGAAATTCTGAATGCTGAAATTACCTCTCCTTTTAAGGCATTCAACTGATTGGGTAAAGTGTCACTCACTGATGATGGCAATGTCCCTGATTGATGCAGATGTAATCAGCCATCTATACAGTAAAATCACTGATGGCTAAAGCCTGTAAATGTCTTTGTATTATAATTAGCCCAGTGCTTGCTTGACCAAACAATGGGGCATAATTACTTGGCCAAGTTGACACATTAGCTTAACCATCACACATATTAAAGTGTTAAAGAGTAAACAACAATAATGTACGTAATTTGATCTCAAATGATTCAGAAAATAACATGTTTCTGTGTTTGTGGGTGGGAGTGGGTGAGAGAATTAGAGAGCAAAAATGATAACGCAAACAAAGGGGACAAATATTAATATAAGGTGAATATGAGTGAAAGATCAATGTTTGTTCTTTGTATTATCCTTATTCTTGAAACTGTTCAGTAAGTTTAAATTTATTTACAATTTAAAAAGTTAAAAATTTAAACAAAAAAAAACTGGAAATTAAGTTCCAGGACATGTGCACTAAAGGAAATAGTAAAGAGAATTCTTGAAGCAGAAGAAAATTACACCAGATGAAACTATAGCAATGCAGTATGGAATGATAAAAAACAGAAAGATTAAATGTATGGGTAAATATAAATGACTATTAACTGTATTCAATGAATAACATTTTCCAGAAGATTTTAAAATACATGTAGAATTAAAACACATGGCAATATTAACATAAAAGCTGAGAGGGTAAAGGTAGATAAAACTTTCATTGTGTGTGTGAAGTTATTTATACAGAATAGGAGGTTTTATTTATACAGAAGGTATTTGCCTCAAAATGACATTTTCATTCATGGCATGATATTCATCCATGTAAAAAAGGAATATTGCAATCTATTTTTGCCACTAATAGAAGAATAAAATAATATATAATTAACAAGCAATTAGAAGAGGGAAATGAAATGATAAAATTACTTGCTTAATCTGAAAGAAGACAAAAAAATATATAAAAAGCAGATGTGTTAAATATAAAGCTAATATAAATGTGATAGATATAAAACCCCTAATATCATTAATTATACTATAGAGAGATAATGATGTTATTTTTTTCTTTAACCTATTAATGTGGTGGATCCTATTAATAGATTTTTCTAATATTGGAACATCTTTGCATTCATGGCACAAACCTCATTTGGTCAAAGTGCATTCCTTTTTTACTTTGGCATTAGAGTCTTTTCATTAACACTTTAAGATTTTTCTCAATAGGTGTTTCTGTAAGTGTTTTTATTTTGCCTGCCTTTTTTGAATGATATTTCTGCTGGGTATAAAATTCTAAACAGCCACTTATTTCTTTCAGCCTATTATGATTTCAACCCATAATAGTTTTATATAACTACATAAGAGTTTTAGCAATTAAAGTTAGGCACAGAATTTAGAATAAAACTGCCTCAGTGTATCCTTAGTCTCCATTTTTCTTGATAACACTTTCACACCTTTTCTGAATTTTATTTGCCTAGGTTAGTTTGAGATCCATGTATGAGAATTTTGCATGATGACCTTAGGGAAAGGAAGATGGCCAAACTTTACTTGAGATGGTCTCTATCTGTTGTTTAGCCTTCATGCTCTGCAGTTGTTTAAAAAAGACACATTTACTAGTTTTTAAAGAAGTCTAAATGTTGAGTTTATGTCATGAGTGACATTTGTAAAGCTTTCCAAAGTTTACCTAGGGACTTGTGTGGCTAAAGATTTTGAAATAGTTTGTAATTTATATCATGCCAGCAATAAGTAGTAAACAATATCAGTGGAAGCTGATGCAAGAAAAACAACAAATACTTTCTACCACATAGCAAAAAAGTCAATTTTGTATACCAAAGCAGCATTACCATAGCTGTCAAAGACAAACATTGGCTCCATCTGCTTCCTTGTTTTTCATATTTCATTAGGTGATATCAGCACCAGACTTTTTGATTTGTTTTATTAAAAGGAATTCATTGTATTATTGCTATACTATAATTACTCATAACAAATTCTTTTTCTCTTGTGGAAATTGATCCAGATGTTTCTCAAGAAAGTAGCCAAATTCTCATAATACCAATGCTCAATATATTTTATTTCCTTTCCTATTTTCCTGTTCATGCTATTAATTGTCATCTTAAAGTTTCCTTATTTACTTAATTGATTGTTTTTCCACATTGAACATCCTATAAGATTGTTGTAAAGATTAGAGGATATAATGCAAATAAATTTCTTGGCAGAATGCCTCCAAGATATTAAATGACCAGACAATGAGAGCTACCATTACTAAAGAGCAGATACAGCGCAACCACATTTCCTACTACATTGCAGGATGAATTCTCTGTTCCAGATACAAAAGCTTTCTCAATTTCTTACAAAATTATTCTATCCATTTTTTCTTTCTTACCTTTTCTTAATACTTTTTAATGCATGGAGCATCAGTTTGCCTTTTTAAATTACATCACCATTTAGATTTCATCGAGACTCAGTCTGGAGTGATATGAATCAATGTGAAGTATATAAGCTTTGGAGCTAAATTGACTTATGTACAAATCTTCCCTTTTCTACTTATTAGTCAGCATAGGCTAGTTTATGTAAAAATCTCAGTGCCTAAACCACTATATCATCATATCTTGCTTATATTATAAGTTCATTTCAGGTAAGCAGGGACCACTGCTCATAGGAATCCAGGCTAATGAAAAATTGAACACTGGCTCTCAAAGTTTCCCCCTGAAAGTGGCTTATTTTTATATCTGCTTGCATTTCATAGGACTAACTTCAAGATGATGAAAAAGAGCAATCCTCTCATGGCAGATGGAAGGGTAATAGATATACTGGATGGCTTGATTTAATGATTACCATACAATGCAACTTGAAAAATTTACTTAATCTCTTTTTAACTCAGTTTTCTTGTTTACAAAATGAAAAGTATCACCTTCATGTCAAAGTTGTTTTAAAGACTAGAGTTATTAATATATGTCAATATGTATATGCAATCATTAACTTCCTTCTCTCACTCTAGGCTCCATCCATGAAACTCTCCCAACTATTTTATTGACATTCCTCTCCTCTGAATGTTGGAGATTGAAGCATGTCACCCACAAAAGGCATATCCAGGTTCCCACCCCTGGACCTGTGGGTGTGAATGTATTTGCAAATAGGACTTTTGAAATTGTTATTAGTGAAGACGTGCCCAAACTGAATGGGTTTTAATCTAATATGGCTGAAGTCTTTATAAGCAAAGGAAATTGGCTAAAGAAGGGGCGGCCACAGGGAGCAGTCAGAAGCTGGAGGTCAATGGAAGAAAAAGGAGAAGATACCAATATGTGTATTGCCAAGTGATAGAAAAGCCAAGGAACTCCAAAGACTGTGAGCCAACCAGAAGATACCAACCCAAGGAAGGAAGCAAGCCTTCTAGCCTTTGAAACCATGAATCAAAAAGTCCTGATTAAAAAAAAAAAAAAAAAAAAAAAGTCCTGATTTTAAGACAACACATTGTATGGTAATTTTTTTTTCAGCAGCTGGGAAACAACCACATCTTATAACACTTTTCTGTGTCACTCATTGATAGTGAGGTATATGCTGCATTGCAGTGCTAACTGGTTCAATGGCAAGTGTTCTTAATGAGATTTTAAGCACCTGAGAGAAGCCACTCATGCTATGCACTGATTTGTACTCCCTACATAATACTTCCGAAACAATATGAGGGTGGTGGAATTAGAACTGAATGAGGCACTAGAACTGTGTGAACCTACCATCATCTGCTTGACCTTGAACGATCATCAGACTTTCTGAGTACGTCCTAAACTATAAAATGGGTGGATATAATCTATATTGTTGCCTCACAAGGTTGAAATAAAGCATATAGGCCTTCTGTTAACTTTACAGCAATGTAAATGTGAAAGATTGTGTAAAAGGTTTTATATGTATATATATATTTTACATATATATAATTGTATAAAAATCTTTATATTTTTACATTTTTGTGAATGTGTATATGTATATATGTAAAAATATATATGATGTGTATAAACACATTCATTGAACTTTAATAAATATAATTGAACTAGAAAAAAACTAAAAAGAATATCTTGGTTAAAAATTTAAAGCTTTTAAGGCTGCCTAAAATGATTAAGAAGAAAAGTGGAATTGTTAAAACTTTAGGAATTATTAACCTCCACAGGGCAATTTGAGAGGAAGCAGGGTTAGAAATGTCATACTGAGAGGATATTTTATAATAATGTCTTCAGTTCCACTGACTTTATTATATGATTCATTTTTTACTAAACCACAGGTTTTAGATGTTTTATTATTGTCAATATTTGTTATACAATCAATAATGTATTATCTAAAGGTTATCCCTGTTTTATTCAGGATTATTTTTAGAGATTTGCTGAATCCTAAAATATTTTCTTTCTTTCTTGTTTTATTTCAAAAAATTGATTTGAGGCAGGAATCCTTTAATACAATGAAATAGAATGGACTGAATTTGTGATTAATAAATCTCCTGGGAACCTGTTTTGAAATAAAAACAATTCAATATACAGAAGAATTGATTTAATAGTGAATAATGGGTGAGAACCAGAATGAATTTCTTACCCACGATAATTATTTTACAAATACATTACTCAAGAGCACAGTATTTGAATATGGTTATATACTCATTCACATTGGGATACTTAAGATTCTTATGTATCCAAGATTTAAATTATTAGTTCTAGACACTTTCTACATGGTGTTCTCAATTATTTGTAGAAGGAAAAAATATAGCATAGTAAAGAAATTTGATCAGCTGAAGATATTTTTACTGACCAGTGATTAAGCTATGTTTAGCCTCCCAGTTCAAACCCCAGGAACTTCTTTATAAATATAGAGTATTAATTTTTCTGTTTCATTCTTTCCTAATAAATAATAATACTGATTCTAATGATAACTGTTCTATGGAATGGTTTAAAAGTGTTTAATCTAGATAGATGTCCTTTAGATTCTTTTAGCTATGGAAATTTCAAGATACATACTCGTCCCTCTAGTATTTGTCTTCAAGTTATTCATCCTGCCAGTTTCAGTGGCATCCTCAATTTCCTCTTCCTCTACTACTCACCATGATGTAAGATCTCAGCTCTGGAACAAAATATACTGCAGTTTTCTCTTTCATCTCTGCCAGCACTCCTTCTATTTGAGCAATATCACCCTCAACAGGAGCCCCTTTTATTATTGAAGACTGTGCAAGTGATCTTAAGAAATAAATAGCTGAAGTTAATTTATGCCATAAGAAAAAACTTTCTATCCTTGTGATAGCAGGGCAACCACTTGCCATTTAATTAATTGTAAAGAGAAATAGGCAGGAAATGATGTCTTTTCAGTGGCCAAGATAATATCTTCCTTTAGTTATAGAAGGATAAAGAACAAAACGGATATTGGTCATACTTGGAGGTGTCTCCTAGAAACATCTATATGATGTTTAAAACTTTGTTAAGAAATATGTACCCTCTTCGAAACAACAATCATACATCTCATTAATAAGATAACTATCATTATGAAGTCAAGTCTTCTATGTAAAGAGATGGAATGTACCATTAGAATGTCAAAACTATCTAAGATATTTCTAGCTTGCAAATAAATCTGTAGCTCCTTGAGTAGATCTAGCAGACTGCAACAGAGAGAAATTTTTCATGAATCCGATGCCTATATATCATCAAATCAGGAGCTATTTGGACCAAGACAGCCCCATCTCTTTTCTTAAGACTGATACCTTTGTACTTGGGAATATTGAAGGGAAAGGAGCATGTTCAACTCAGGGTCACTGGTATCAATATGAGGAAAAGGGAAGGAAGCAACACATCATTTCCACACATGGAATATTAACAATGAATGTGTCATAAATGAGAATAAAAGGAGGTCTTTCACTTCGGACTACTGAAAACAACACATTGGCAACAAAGATCTCCTTGGCCATTTCCTATTGACTTCATATTACAGAAGATGTGCGTTTTGCTCTTATGCTTCTCTTTTCTCCTTTTTCCTATTCTCCTAATATAGTTGATTAAAACAATAATCACTGTATATATTACACCTGATAGACAAGAAGTGTCTGTGATGGTATTTCTTTCCTGTGTAACTTTCTATTTCTCCTATATTAATAATTGCCCAATGTTTTCATCTGCTATATCCAATTTATTCCTCAGTCATATAATTTTCCACATGGACAAACTATGTGGAATCTATTCATTCAATTTGTTTCAGTGAGACATCTCTTTTGTAACATTTTCTTTTCATGATCCAATCAGGACCCTTTTCTTTCTAGGTAGCTGTTTTATTAGGCATTCACTTTACTTTTGTGCTTAATACACTTTACCATAGATCCTATTTCTTCCTCTTTCTTGGTCTACATATTTGCTTTGTCAAAGTCCATTCTCAAGGAGCTTTCTGGGAAATCTTTTTTTTTTTTGAAAGAAATGACAGAAATGTTTTGAGTACCTTCTTCCAAAAGGTTGTTCATTATACTCACATTTGTTAGTGGTTTTGCCAATCATCAAATTCCATTTTTAAAACTTTAAAAGTAGGACGCCGCGCTTCGCCGACGGGATGGGAAAGGCGGCGGCGGCCTTGGGGGCCGAAGTGAGCGTGCGGCTCGCGCTGCTCGCGGCCTTCCTCGGCTGATTCAGCGGGAGGAGATGTGGCTGTACCGGAACCCGTACGTGGAAGCCGAGTATCTCCCGAGCAAGCCCCTGTTTATGTCTCAAGAAGGCAGATACCACAGACAGCAGACAAGCCTGCCTCGCTGCCAGCCTTGCCCTGGCTCTGACTGGTGTCTTTACCAACACAATAAAACTGATAGTGGGGAGGCCACGCCCAGATTTCTTCTACCGCTGCTTCCCTGATGGACAGGTCCAGTCTGCTTTGGTGTGCACAGGCGATAAAGACGTGGTGAATGAGGGTCGCAAGAGCTTCCCTAGTGGGCATTCTTCCTTTGCATTTGCTGGTCTGGCCTTTGCTTCCTTCTACCTGGCGGGGAAGTTACACTGCTTCACACCACAAGGCCGTGGGAAATCGTGGAGGTTCTGTGCCTTTTGTCACCTCTACTTTTTGCAGCTATGATTGCACTGTCCCGCACCTGTGACTACAAGCATCACTGGCAAGATGTACTAGCTGGATCCGTGTTTGGCCTGACGTTTGCCTATGTCTGCTACAGGCAGTATTATCCTCCTCTCACTGATGCAGAATGCCGCAGACCATGTCAGGACAAGCTGGCACCTCCCACTGCACAGAAGCAGCCTGGTGATCTCTATCGTTTTGATATTTAGAAATCGAAGCTGCCTCAATGGAGTATAAGTGAATCAGCCCCTATTAACTGGACCATGCACAAGACAAGAATTTCTGGCCTTTCTGCCTGTAAGAGGCACAAGAGAGGACGTGAGCCACACAGCATTCTGCCTCCACATGAGTACGCAGTGTTGCCCCAGCTCACATGATTCTACCATGAGTAGTCAAGGTTCTTTTCACTACTGTGTGGCACATATTCTGGTAAAAAGGATCTTTCAATAGTTCTCCAACAACTTATGAATCTGGTTTGGATTTGTATCTCCAGATATGCAATGTTTTTAGATTTAATTTAAATGCCATTCTTGGAAGGATTAAAGAAGCCTTTATGGAATCCCACTTTCCCCTAGAAGATAGAGCTAAATTACCAAAACTTAATTTCCATTCCCCTTAGCCCAAAGTCTTAAAATCTAGGCCATGACCAACTAAATTACTTTGGTTTTGTTTACTTTCTCTGGTGAGAATTCCATCAAGCTTTAACCAGGAAAATGTCCAGTTTTGGCGAAATTATCACTGCTGTGTATAGGTTATCTGAGGCCAACCAGATACTGCCTTCTGGTTTGAATTACTAAGTGAATATACTAAAAAAGAAGAAAATGGTCAGGAGCAGGGTTTTAATATTGATATTCATTTCTACCTCATTTGTCGTTAACTGTCCCCATGAGTTTCTTTTCCAACATTCATGACTGAAGATCTGCCCAAATATGTCAAATCTGCCAACTGGCTAAGGCAGGAAAGAAAAATCACAGTTATCATTTATCTGGAGGACAAATGAATCTTTTTCTGTCCCTTCTTCACAATAGGATATAATGAGCAATTATGGGATCTCATCAGAAGTGATGTTTTAGGACCTTCAACTTCCTTTTGCTTTATTGTGATTATATTTTAAATATGACCTTGTCTTAGGCATTTATTCCTATAACATATTTTCAATGGATCTTTTACTCTTGGTATAGCTGATATTCAAATAAAATGGTGAATGTGAAAAAAAAAATACTTTAAAAGTAGTTTTCCAGTATATTCTACATTTCAAATTGTTATTATTGAGATGTGAGGTTCCATTGTGATTCCTGTGTCTTTTTATATGCTTTTTGTCTCTCTTGAAATTATAAGGATCTTCATTTTATCTTGTATATCTTGAAGTTTTGCCAAAATATATATTGAAAATTTTCATTTGTGTGTTCTCATTAGGTAATTTCAATCTGGAAACATAGATCTCACATTTTTATAAATTTTCTCTTAATACCTTCAGTAATTTTTTTTTTACTCACTGTTTTCTTCTGTTTCCAGGATGCCTAATTTGTCAAGGGCAGAAATAATCAAAATAAAGGACTGAAAAGGAGACGTATAAGCATATTTCATTGGGAATTCAGAAGTGGAAGAAACAGAATCTGAATGGGAAATGCTACATAGAGGTGGGGTCAATTAAGAGAAAACTTAAAGATTGGAGATGATTTCTACAAGTAGAGGAGATAAGGCAAACATTCCAAGGATGGAAATAGCTTATCCAAAGTTAGAAAGTTATCCTCATAATGTGGTAAATATAATTTTTCAGTGATGCTATGCTATTTTACTTTGATAAGAAAATATGTAAAAAGAGCGAAGTTATTTGAACTAAGTATTAGAAGATCAGAACCATTAGTATTAACTCTCAGGGTTGTGACTAATAAATAATAGAATTGGAAGAGACTGAAAGAAATAATTCCACTCAGTCCTTGTCCTTAACACTGAAGACCATTTAAGCACCAAAAATAACTTTGTATTTCTTACAATGTAGCAGTAATGAAATAAGCATAAAAAGGTAAATATTTCAGCTAAAAAGAATCACAAGAAATTTTCACTTTAGAATACATTTACAGGGAAGTGGCTGTGGCTCAATCAGTAGGGCTCCCGTTTACCATATGGGAGGCCCCGGGTTCGGTTCCCGGGGCCTCCTGGTGAAGGCAAGCCCGCCCGCACGGTGTGGTTAGCTGACCCAGAGAGCACAAGCAGCAAGGGGGGGGAATAAATGAATAAATAAATAAAATCTTTAAAAAAAAAAAAAAAAAGAATACATTTACAAAGAATAGAATACATATTTCCACGATCTCCTTTTGAAACCTAGAGTTAAAATGTTTAGATCCTTAAAACCAAAAAATTACATTTTCATTATAGATAGCATTTTATTCTCAAGACTGACTTTTTTGTAAACCAAATCTCATTCCTACTCCTTCATACTCTCTGTTTTCTCCTTATTCTATATTGTGTGGCATCATTGTGTTGTTGATTTACTTGTTGCTTTTTACCCATTTTATACCAACATTCTTTAAGGTTATCTCGCAAATGCATTCTGCATCATCTCATGTATTTTTCATTTTTGGAGATCCAATAAAATCTACTCTTTGTATAAGTAGTCTTCTAAAAATCTTTACTCTCTACCCAAAGGTACTGGTGCACCAAATTACTTTGTAATAGTTTTGAAATGAGAAGTTCCTGGACCTTCGTCATTGCCTACCCTTCTCTCAGATATCTCTTAGCATTATGTTTTGAAATTAGTCACTGTTTATTTTGAACACATATGATGCTATACACAACTTCCCATATCAAATTGTGCCAGATTGATCAAGTAGTGACAGCCTTATTGTGAGAGTTAAAATGCCAATTGACTCAAAGACTATACTTGGAGGTTTAGATATATTATCTCAATCAATTTAAAAAAAAAAAACTACCAGATTTTTATTCTCAAAGGAAAAACAGAACAAAACCAAAAGTTAGAGTCACAGAGGTAAAATACAGATAAAATGGAAAACATTCTCTTATCACAATCTCCCCTTTTAAATGTCATTTTATTGTGCAAGTCATTGCACTGGAGGGGACAAATCAAGTACTGTAACTTTGATCACTTTGGAGCCTCTTATTTTTGTAAAATGGATAATCTAAAATTTGTTAATCAACAAGTACCTAAAAATGTAGCAAAAATCCCTATCAAATCTCTACTGGCAAAATAACAAATTTATATTTTGCCTATAAAAGATGGCTATGAGGAAAAAAATAATGCAATGAAAACTATGGGTAGAAACTCATGCCAAACCAAAGTAAAGGCTGAAATCTTTGGTGCTTTTTCTAAACTCCCATCCTAAAGTAGTGTTTTTCAATATTTTTCCAGGACATATCATCCCAATTCATCCCTTTTCCCTATCTATCCCCACACCCCCAAAATGAAAAGGAAACATAATTTTGACCAGCACCATTTGGGAAGAAAGGGAGCTGGACTTAGGGGGTGGGAAGAGGTACCTGCTACACTAGCAGGGAGGAAGCACAAAACAGCAGACGAACACATAGTTTGTTCTTTCTGGTTTTAACAAATACAAAGTAGGAACAATATTGGCTGGCAGTTGTGTTTTAAGCAGTAAGTGTGCACTTTTACTTCATGAATTAATACGACCAGCAACTTTGCACATTTAAGGATCCTTGCTACCACTTTCCGTTTTAATGTCACTTGGATGGACATCACCAACATAGTACTGCTTCAGCATTTCTCTGGCATCAGAGGAGTGGCCTATATCTTCAAAGCTTCCACTTGCATCTGCACCAGTTTGTTCCAGCCAAACTCCCTCTCCACCAGGATGGAAGCTGGAGGCATCGTAGAGTCGACCACAGATGACCAACCAAATTCATTCAAAGAGTTGCACTTCGCCACCTCTTCCAACCGGTAAGAGGTGACGGAGGTCTCGATCTCCAGCCAACATCGCTGTCACTAGCTTCCACAGTCATCATTGGGACTGGAATACCTACCTTCTTCCCGGCTGGCTGAGTGTCAGCTGCGAACTCCTTTGAGGCAGAGCTCACCCTTAGCCCTCCCGGGTTCCATAAACAGCTCAATCACTTTTTACAACAATTTGACAATTTACAGATGAATAAATTAAGACTCAGAGAAATATAGAAACCATAGAGTTAGCAAGTAGCAAAACTAGAACTAAACAAATTCTGTCTGAATCAAAGCCTATTTTCACAGCTACAATTCTATACTGACTTTCTTATTAATAAATCGGTGATGATGGTGCCATGCCTTATTACCTTTGTAAAAGTGCTTCTTCGTAAGAAAATTAGAACTGTAAGAAACAAACTCTCTCTTCTCTCCAAAACACAGGAGTAATCATAAAGCAGATGTGAGATTTTGATATGCCAATAATTGTATTAAATGAAATTCTTGAGAGGTGTTTTTTTAAAAATATTTATTTATTTATTTATTTATATTTTATTTATCACTTCTGTCCCCCCAGATGGTTCTTTCATCTGTCTGCTTGCCTTCTCCAGGAGGCACCAGAACAGAACCCAGGACCTCCCACATGGGAGGCGAGTGATGGTCTGACCCACACCCACTCCACAGAGGCTGTGGAGTCTGCTGGTTTGTGGCATTTGCTGATGTAGGCATTTAGCTCCTTGCTGTGGGTGCCAGCAACTGCTCACATTCTTTAGGAGGCACCAGGACCCAAACCTAGGACCTCCAATTTGGTAGGCAGGCACCCAACTGGTTGAACCACATCCACTACCCAGATATTTTTGATTAACCAAGCAAAGGATTTCCTGTTTCCACTGAAAGAGAAGAAGAATTGGGAAACATTTGAATAAGGTTAAGGAAAAGCAAAAAATAACAAGTATGTGATGGAGCATTTGAAGACATATAAATGAAAAGAAACTGCATAATTTTATCTTTATTTAAATGCTAGAAATATGATGAGTGAGAGAAAGAGAGAGATTTTGAGTAAATGCTGCCCATCAAGGTAAGAAATAAATGCAAAGAAAACCTTTTACCAAAGACTAGGAGATGGGAGGGGTAGACTACCTGTAGTACAGTCTAGAATGAAATGATGAGTGATATCAAAATAAATCAGAATGAAAACCCTTGCCTCTTTGATCACAGAGATACCAAGGGAAATTAATCTTGATTAAGAATAGAAACAAAAGTAAATGGAGCCTGGAGCACAAATCTTGGTTAAAAGGTGCTGTATGGGCTCTGGGGGTACATGGGGTTGCTAGAAGAGAAGCTGAGTCAACAGGGAAAATACAAATAATCCTATATTCAAGACTAAAGGAGAGAACCAATCAGCTAGGTATAATTCTTTCCCTGATTAAAACTAGGTTTCTTTGATGTAGCAGTTTGGCATTGTTTATTAATTCTAAAAATAGATATTGGATTATGTTTGTAAACTGGTCTGTACCTGGGCATTATTAAATTATTATTAGGGCTTTGATTGGGCAGAAGGGGGCAGAGCTTCACAGAGAAAATTAGATGGCAGAAAAAAAGAATTGACGTTTTAATGTTGGAGCCTTGGGAAGTAAGCACACAGAGGAGCAGAGCAGCTGAGCGGGGAGAGAATTGAGCCCGGGAGAGAGAGACAGAGCCGGTCGCCTGATAGTCTATAGGCAGCCTGGTGGAGACAGCAGAGCAGCTGATCCCAGAGAGAAACAAGCCCTGGGAAGAGAGGAACCCAGGAAGCCTGAACTCTTGGCAGACGTCGGCAGCCATCTTGCTCCAACACATGGCAACAGACTTTGGTGAGGGAAATAACATGCTTTGTGGCCTGGTAACTGTAAGCTACTACCCCAAATAAATACTCTTTATAAAAGCCAATGGATTTTGGTATTTTGTATCAACACTCCTTTGGCTGACTAATACCTTGGGGGAAAGTGATGCTTGGTTTCCAGTGTCATTCTTGGTTTTGCCTATTAAATATCAAAACCATATTCCTCCCTACAGGTAATCATTATCACTCAAGAATTCCAGAAAATAATGAAGTTTCACCCTAACTGTCTGTCCAAACATATGGTTAACTATGGAGAAAGGATTCCAGAGAGAATTAAAATACTTGTCCAAAGACAGAGCAGCAGAAATTTACCAGCTTATTTGAATATGTTTCTATTTTTAGCTTCTTTTTTTTTTCTTTTCTTTTTTTTTTTTTTTTTAAACACAGATGAATAAATATATACATTTCTCAATTAAATGTAATGGATACATATAAATTTTTTTGTTGTTTTGTTTTTTGATTGTTTTTTTTGTGTGTGTGTGTGTGAATCAAACAATATTTTACACAATATATTTGATTCATAGTAATGCATTCATACAGTATTTGTCCTTTTGTGTCTGGCTTGCTTCACTCAACATAATGTCCTCCAGATTCATCCATGTTGCCATATGCTTTATGACTTCATTTCTTCTTACAGCTGCATAATATTCCATCGTGTGAATAGACCACAGTTTGTTTATCCATTCATCTGTTGATGGACACCTGGGTTGTTTCCAACTTTTGGCAATGATGAATAATGTGGCTATGAACATTGGTGTGCAGATGTCTGTTCGTGTCACTGTTCTCAGTTCTCCTGGGTATATACCCAGTAGTGGTATTGCAGGGTCACGTGGCAAGTCTATATTCAACTTTAGCTTCTTAAAGTAATAAATACCATAATTTACTATTGTTTAATTATAAGTGCATTGTGTTTACATTAAAATATCCCTTTCTATGTTTAAATAGTGGCTTTAATTCTGGGGAATATTTTTGTATTATATGGGAAATTTTTATTTACTCTATACATATCTTCCATGATTTTTTAGACTTCAACATTTTCCCTGAGATTTTGTATTTCTCTATTGCAGTCTAAATTTTAATGATTTGTTTCATATGAAAACACCAGCATCCTCTTGATTATCATTGGGTTTACCCTCAATCTTTAGTGATTTTGTAAGATTGGCAGAATAAAACCAGGTAGAGAAATACAACGTTATCTAGAGCAAGTAGTAACTTTTAAATCCCATGACTCTTCAGGGAAAGGACCATAATTTTGTTGCCCTTTGTGGTTGCAAAATATATTGGTCTAATATCTTCAGAAAAAGAAAATCATTCTCACATTCTTTTCCAAAGTCATTACTACTACCTTACACCCCAGAATTTAAAAAATGGGAATAATTTTTCAAAGCATAGTAACACATTTTATCCACAATGAAGTTAGCCTGCCACAAATTTTGTCAAATTACACAGCCTCAGAAATTCTTCCTATATTATCATGATGTATTTATTTTGGAAGAGACCTTTTTTGCTCATGAATTTCTGCCACCTTTTACAGATGAGTAAACCAAGACCCAGAATTTGATTCATTTACTTCTCTATTGTTTCTTGTCTATAGTTTATATTTATGACAATGCATTCCATGAACACCATGGTGACACAATTTTTAAAACAACATCAGTTGTAAAATGTTAGTCAAAGCATTTTTTAATTTTAAACATATGATTTTTTGCATATTTACTACCTCAAAGGGTTATCATTGATTGGTCAGAATTACTCCCAATAGAGTCATGTTACCTTTCCTGTAATATATTGCTCATTGACTTTTTTTCTCTTGTATTACAGATTCCCACAGGTTGCATAATATGAGGTGGAGTTTCAATAGTTCCCATGATCTCTGGTACCACTTTATGGAGAGGAGATCCTTTGAAAAATATTCACTAGTCTTTTGCCCTATGTCTGTTTGTAGCAGTGGAAATTGATTTCCTTCCAGAAACTTAAATCATTCAGCCCTTCTTTCATGCATAATTTCTAATTTAGATATAGAATTTAAAATGGTGAATATTTTATCCTTTATTTCTGAACTGTTACCGGAAGATAGAAAGGGAGTAGAGAGTGGTGAGCTGATGCTCAATCTTCGCAGAATCTATGATATTGTGGATGGGGGAGGTTTAGCAGTGGATGGGGGTGATGTGGTACAGTGATTTAAATGGGGTTGATGGTGCTGGAGTGAGAGTGTGAGTGGGGTTGGGCGGTTGGGTTGGGCCATCTATAGAGCTGGAGGGAGGGCTGGAAGAAGAAAGGCTAACCCTGGGGAAATAGAGAACTGAGGTTGAAATTCAATTGTGGAATGCTCTTTTGGCAACCATGGCAGGGGAAGGTCAGCAGTGCAGTTTGTTAGTGGGGGTGTGTCGGGGGGAGATGTATGGAGAAGGATGCACCGGATCATGCCTTTATGGAATATGAATGTGTTCATGTGGTCATAGAGTGTTATCTCTGTAGCTGGAGACCCACACAAAAACCATCCTGGGGAGTCCTGCTAAATCCTCTAATAGAGTGTCAAGAATCTCTAGAGTACGTAGGCAGTACCTAATAAAAGAAAACAGATCAATACACCAAGCTTTCTATATTAATGCATGTACTTATGAACTTTATTCTTGTAAATTGAAACTTAGCCTAATAATATCTATTGCTTAACAGTTATCTCCTGAAAAGCTACTTGTTACTCAAATGTGGCCTCCCTCTAAGTCACGTTTATTAAATAAACTCACTACTTTCCCCTGGGGCATGGGACATGACTCCCAGGGATAAGCCTCCCTGGCAATAAGGGATTATTATCAAGGGCCAACTAGTGATGCACTTGGAAAAAAAACCTTGACCAAAAGGAGAAACATTATCTACAAAAGAGTTTTTATGCCTAAGAGATTTCAAAGTGAGTTGGGAGGTCATCCAGTGCTTAAGCTTATTCATGTCTCAGGAGGATCTGACTAACTGCCATGGTAAACAAAGCCTCAAACAAGGGTGCTCCTGAGAACTCTAGAGACATCTGGACATTCTAGGTTAGGCACACAACCCCATGAAATCAGCACCCCATTGGTGGGCCTTACCTTGGAATAAATGATAACCTCTTGCCCCAATGTAGCAGACTTAGACTCATTTATAATTTCCCTACATGTGATTCTTCTACCCCTTTTACTTGAACCTCTAATTAGCACTATACCCACTAAATATATGTCCCAGAGACTTAAATCTTCAGTGTGTTCATCTGTTGGTTAAGCCCTGAATCTCAGCAGAGTTGCAGTAAACACCTAATCTCCAGTTCATTGGACTCCCCAGGACATCTAATAAAATGATGATGATGGACAAGATTCACCCGATAGAAAAAAGTATATCTAAAACTGCAAGCAAAACAGTTCTTTACATCTGTACCATAAAATCTAAGCACACTCACAATCAGAAGCAGAGAGAGCATCACCATCCCCAAATCCTTAAGATTGAGGAATGAACAATCATAAGGGGTGAATGCAAACATGGACCAAATTAGACTTATTATTATTGTAGTAATGGAAGAACTTGTAGCATTGATATAAAAATAGTGGTTACCAGAGTTTCTGAGGGGAGGGGATGGGAAGAACAGATGGCGCATAGGGCATTTTTAGGGCATTTGAATCATTCTGCATAATATTGCAATGATGGGATAGTTACAAGCCATTAAAATCTATAAAACCTATAAAATTATATGGTGCAAAGTGTAAACCATAATGCAAACTATACACCATAGTTAGTAGCAATATCTCAATATTTGTTCATGAAAAATTTTAAGAAATGTACCACACTAATGTAAAATGTTATTAATACGGGAATATGTGAAAGAGGGAAGGAGTGGAGTATATGGGAATCCCATTTATTTTGATGTAATTTTTCCATATTCTAAAACTGCTTTAAAAATAAAGTTTAAAAAATGAGATCAAAGCCTTACATTAATGACTAAAAATTGGTCTATTACTTCTTTTCATTCCTAAGAAGTGTAATCATTTTCTTTTCTTACAAATTCCACTCTGCTCTAAGCTTTCCACTCTTGCCTGGGAAGTTACAATAGCAAGGGACAATCTGATTTCACTCTTGCTCTTTAGAGTTCATTACATTCACAATTGCCACATTAATAGTTTTAAATAAAATTTCAATGTTTAACATGTGAAAATATTTGAAAATGTTTCAATGAATTCCAATTGTATATTAATAATATTCAAATTATTTTATATATTTCTGACTTTCCATTTCCATTGAAGCCACCTTTAAGGCTTTCACTAGCATTCTCTTGGAGACCCATTGCCCAGTCCCAAAGTCAATGACAGATGTTTTAGGTACTAACCCTACTTTCAGATGCCAAAATTTGCTCTTATTATCTATTGCTAACCAAATATTAATGACTTAGTACAACAACAATTACTTATTTTTTATCAATCTGCAATTTGGGCAGGGTTTCACATGGCATCAGGGTGGCAGCTAGACTGTGATTGATGCATTTACTTCCAAGTTGACTTGGTTACATGGTTCACAAATTTTTGCTGGCTCTCAGTTCCTGTCCATGTGGGCCTCTCCTTACCCGGCTTCAACTTTTTCACAGCATAGTGATTGGGTTCCAACAGCAAGTGCTCCAAGAGAGAGGAAGTAGAACTTGCTAGTTTCTTAAGGTCAGGGTCTAAATCTGTCACCATATCACTTTCACTACATTCTACTAGTCAAGCAAGCTCTGAGATTCAAGGGGAGGGGCCACAGGCCCCCTATCAATGGGATGAGTGCAGAATGTTTTCTTGTGTCATATTTTAAAATCATCACAGCTATGAAGCTTATATTAGGAGATATCTAATGAAGACTATACTATCCAAAGCAAATCATTCCACTTTGATAATTGTTCTGTAATCTTGTATTCTTGTATTCTTACAGCTTCCTCATAATGTCCCAGTTATACATTTTGAGCTATACAGGGCAAATTTCTTCCATATAGAGACATTTAAATTATTTGAAAATAAATTCTATACTACACCTCTGTTCTTATTCTGCCTAAAATCCCTAGCCCTAATCTGGAATATTCCTAAAGTAAGAACCAGTGAGATTAAGAACCAGTAAGATTAGACATTAATTGTACCTGCAATTCTTCCTTTGCCATCTTGGTCAAATTTCCCTAAGAATAATCCAATTTGTATGTTCATGTTAAAGCATAGCTTTAGGAACTGCATACAACACTCCAGGTATAGACTGACTAGCACAGAAATCATGCAAGATCAGCCTTCTTACTCACCTATATTTTAAGCTTCTATAAATGCAAATTGTGGAAACTATATTAACCTGTAAATACTCATCAAATCTAGTTTTAACTAACATTCATAGTTCTTTTTCATTCATGCCCTTGCCCTGGTATAAGTTTGTACAATCTCTTTAATTTTAAAATTACACTCTTTATTTTCTTGTAAACAAATATTTTCCTAATGAAAATACCTGATATTTTTCATTTATATCCTCTAGTTTTTGTTTCTATTTATCTTAAAAGATATTTTCTATAGCAAAATATATCTAAACAGTATAATTTACTTCAAGGCTCTTTTACTTCTTAAGTAAATAATGTTAAAAATATATAAACACAGAACACACAACAATGTACAAAAGTTATTGAATCTCTCTTACAACAGCTTTCTTTCTTTTCTTATGGTCAAAAGTTCTAGAATAAGAATTATATAAGCATGCCACTGCTTTTTAAAAATGACTTCTACCTGTGAATAATTGCCAAACTAATTGAAGTATGATATCACACCATGCCTCTAGAGCAGGAGTTCTTAGCCAGGGGTCTGTGAGCTTGAATTGAAATTCAAAAAAACATTATTCTTGTGGGGATGTGTTGGTGCGGGTGTGATATATTTATTAAATAACGCATAGTATAGTGTAGACTTAGTAAGGGGTCCATGATTTTCACCTGACTGGCAAAGGGGTCCGTGGAACGAAAATGGTTAACAACCCCTGCTCTAGAGCTTAAAAGGCAAACAAACGTTTTAACAGAAAATAGAGATGCTAACATTTCATCAATGCATGATGTAAGAAACTGAACAATCTCTATTTTTCACTTCTCAATGACTGACATTGTCCATGTTATCACCTCAAATATGATGGATTAAGAAAAAGAGATAGTGGCATGTTTCCATTTGTATTATTTAGCCTGGGGATTATTAAAATTTGGTGGCTATCAGAATCATCCACATTTCCTGAGATCTCTCATACCCCCCGCCACCATTCTGACTTAGTTCCAGTAAGGGGAAGGATGGAGCACTGGTATCTGTGTATTTAACAATGCCCTAGGTGAATCTGATATGTCTTTTGTTGACCACATTTTGAGAAGCATGACTCCAACCAATATCACTACCATGTCAGTGTTTTCAGTATGATATGTGATCTACTCTGCTACCCTTGAAACTTGCACTGCTTTTTCTAACGTATGGTACTACCCTCCCTAAATTGCCTGCAGATCTTTCAGCTTTAGGTTTTCATACTTTCTGCTTTCTCCTTCCTCATCAATATCACCTCCTCCCTTGCACCCACAAAAGTTACATGTCTTCCCTTCCCATCCTTTAATTTTTTCCATTTATGTCTCTAGGTACATCTCTTTGCAGGCTCCTATTCTTCTTTATGCCATACATTTGTATTTCACTGGGATGCTGTGGCAGTTTGATATAGTTATAAATTTCAAAAATAGATATTGGATTATGCTTTTAAACTGGTCTGTTCCTCTGGGCATGATTAAGTTATGATTAGACTTTGATTGGGCCTTGTCAGTAGGACGTTGAGTCCTACTCAGAGATAAAACTACACGGCAGAGCAGAGGAGTTAGTTAGAGTTTTGATGTTGGAGTTTCTGATGCTGAGTTTTAATGCTGGAGCCCAGGGAAGTAAACACACAGAGGAGCTTGGTCATGAGGAAGGAGAGAAGGCCCTGGGAAAAGAGACGAGCTGTTTGTCTGACAGTTCACAGCTGGCCTTGTGGAGAGAGGCAAAGCCTAGAAGCCTCATAGTCTACAGCTGACCTTGTGGAGGAAACAGAGGTGCTGAGCCTGGAGAGAAACAGGGAAGGCCCCGGGAAGAGAGGAACCCAGGAAGCCGGAACCCTCACAGAGTTGGGTGAGGGAAGTAATTTATGCTTTATGACCTGGTATCTGTAAGCTTCTACCCCAAATGAATACCCTTTATAAAAACCAACTGATTTCTGGTAGTTTGCATCAGCACCCCTTTGATTGACTAATACAGATGCCTTCTATTCTTGTCAGTAAGAAGACAAAGTTCAGGATAAGGCATTCTGGCTAGAATTACTCAGCCAGATAGTTGGGCTTTTTCCATACTAAATGTCCTTATGCCTGATTTCTCTACTTCATGGTATAATCGGACTCCTTTTTAGCTGTTTGGTTTTTTCATGAGGCTAACAAATTTCACCATGCAAGCTTTTTTTTCTGTATCTATTTAGATGACCATCTAATTTTTCTTATTTAGTCATTTCATTAGTTGAATTACATTAAATTTTTTTTTGTATTTTCCCAATTAAATTTATTTGTTAGCAATAAATACATATTTCAATCATTGGTTTATTATGATCCACATATATTTAAGATAAAACTATACTATAAAGTACAGATAATGTTTTTTAGAAAGTATATTAAGACCATAACAAGTTGTAATGAAACTTCTCCCATTTCCAAGTAATGTCAGCAGCCCCTAGAATCCCAATGATCCCCACCTCCTGGTATTCACACCTGTGTGTAGTCCCTTCCCACATTGTACTAGGGCTGGTCTATTACCAATAGCATATGGTAGAAATGACAGTAAGTCACTTCTGAGAATAGTTTATAAAAAGATGGTGGCTTCTATCTTAAGTGCTTTCACTTTCTCTCTGAGCACTCATTCTGAGAGAAATTAGCTTCTATGCAGAAAAGGAAAAACAGTGTATTCCTAGAATAAATAAAAATTGTTCATGATGTATTCATTACTTTTTAATACATTCCTGGATTCAAATTGCTGCTATTTCTGTTCTCTGAAGCTGTTTGTATAAATAAAGAAATATCTCCTATATGAATGTTTAATATAAATTCTGGCATAATTTTTCTTCTTCTTGAACTCTGTCTTTTAGTTGTTCCTGTCTATTGGAAGCGATGTCACTCAATTTTTCTTCTTTTAAGTGTCTTTATTTTGTCATCATTCTTTAATGATTGTTATACTAGGTGTTGGGTATTGAATCATGAACCCCACAAAAAATATATTCATGTCTTAATCCACCCACCTGTGAATGTGTACCCACTTGTAAATAGGATCTTTGAAGAAGTTATTATTAGTTAACATGTGGATTTATTTGTGAATTAGATCTTTGAAAATCCAATTTAGATAAGGCTAAATTGAATCAGAGTGGGCCTTAATCCATAAGGCTGAAGTCCCTATAAGGCACTTATAAGGAAATTCAGACGCGGTCTGTGGCAGGTTAAGATTTTTTAGGAATTCCAAAAAGAGAAAGATTATATTTCTAAGCTATTTTATTCCTCTGGCTATGATACATGTTGATTGCATTAAAATCAGCCAAGGGGCCTTTTGATTAGATTACCTGTTAAGAGTACATTGGGGCTTTGTGATTTGACTGTCAGTAAGGGGTGGCTCAGGTTGAGTCACCAACCCCTTGCTGGGTCTGATTTAAACAGACATGCACAGACACACAGGAAAAGAGAGCTCTATCATTTTTTATCCTGCCATGTAGCAGAAAGGAGAAGGCTCAAACAGCTGAGGCCCCGGGAGAGATGAGCCATTTTGCCTGAGAGCTTACAGTTGCAATTGGGAAAAGAGCAAAACAGCAGAGACTGATATAGAAGGCCCAGAAAGAAACAAGCCCAATGCCAGGAGACAGAGGAATCCCTAACAGACAAGCACTATGCCAGCTTGCAGCTGAAATCATGAAGAAAGCACAGCAGCTGAGCCTGAGAGAGGATGGCCAGAGGGGAAGGTTGAAACCTCGCTGAGACTAGCAGCCATCTTGCTTCACCATGTGGCAACACTCCAGGATCAATGGTAGCTGACTTTGGTGAGAAAGCGTCTCTGCTGATACCTTGATTTGGCTTTGGAACTGTAAGCTTTCATGCCCAAATAAATTTTCATTATAAAAGCTAACAGATTTCTGGTACTTTGCATTAGTAACCCTTTGGCAGACTAATACATGGTCTGTCAAGGAAAGCCACAAGAGGAGACAGATTGTCTCTGACAGATTGTCATGTGGCAAAGGCAGACATGCAAGCCAAAGAAACTCAAGGATTGCCAAAATTCTACAGAAAGAAATGACCAGGCAAGACCTTGGTTTGGGACTTCTGGTTTTCAAAACTGTTAGACAATATATTTCCATTGTTTAAGCCAATGCATTATGTGATATTTGTCATAGCAGCTCTGGCAAGCTAAAGCATTGGATATTCAGTTCTATGGTGACAATCATTTTAATTCATTGTTTGAAAGATACCAGGATAAAGAGATAATAAGGGGATTAATACAAAAATAGCAGGGGGTGGGTGTTATATAGTTTTACTATGTAGAACATACATATATATACAAGAATAGGTCCAATACCTACTCTGTGATCATGGATATTTTTTTATATTACAGCTTCATGAAGCTTAGGTTTCAGACTTGACTTTTTTTTTTTTTAATTGACAAATGAATCAATTTGTTAACTATGCAGTCTTAGAAACCAGAGGTAAAATGTTGTGGATAACATAGAATGTGTATTATATTTTTCAAAAGATGATATCTGAAATCAATAACTTCTATTTTTACTTATCAAAAAGATGACATAAGCTTTTTATGCAAAGAAATATTTAACATGGATGAAACTTCAAGGAAAAGCCTTTTTTGTAAACAAATAATCCAGATGCTTACATATTTTAGCATTTCAAAAGTATGCCCTTAGTAAATGTTTTTCCTTAAAATTTGTGCCATGTTAGCAGTAGTATAAGGTAATTTAATATGAGTTTACTTTATCATTTGAAAATTATTCAATTCTGCTATAGAGGACAAGAAAACAAATGACATGAATGTAACTGTCTTGGTTTGCTAGGCTGCTATAGCAAATGGATTCGATTAAGAAAAGGAATTTTTCATCTCATGGTTTCAGAGCCTAGAAGGCCTACTTTCTCCTGGGTTTGGTAGCATTCTGATCCTGGCTTGCCACTATTCTTGGGGTTCTGTGGCTTTGTATCTCTCCTTCTAGGCACATGTCTTAGTCCTCTCCTTTTCTCCTCTGGGTTTCCACTGACTTCTTGTTTTTCCTTGTGGCCTTCTCCTCATAAGACCTCCAGTAATCTGACTCAGACCACCCAGGTTAAACTTGCCATAACTTAACTAAAAATAACATCTTCAAAAGGTCCAAACACAAAAGGCTCATACCTGTAGGGATATGGATTAAGATTAAGAACATGTTTAAATTGGGATCCACAAATCAACCTACCACAGTAACTCATAAAAAAGTGATAAGATGAGATAAAATGTAAGCTGTTAGCATGTGAGATATAGGCAGAATCCATAAACTGAACTAAATATAAATAGTAAGTAATTAATAACTCATAGGATATGCTAAAAATAGAAATAATTGCAATGTATGCTGAAATAAATAAAAGTGATACTTAAAAAGGGATGCTATTATTCACGATTGCCAAAAGTTGGAAACAGCCCAGGTGTCCATCAACTGATGAATGGATAAACAAATTGTGGTATATACACACGATGGAATATTATGCAGTAGTAAGAAGAAATGAAGTCTTGAAGCATATGACAACATGGATGAACCTGGAGGACATTATATTGAGTGAAGTAAGCCAGACACAAAAGGACAAATACTGTATGATTGTGCTATTATGAACTAAATATACAGTGTAAACTCAGGTGGTTAATAATTAGAATATAGGTCACCAGAAAATAGAAAGAGGGTAGAGAATGGAAAGCTAAGGGTTAATCTGTGCAGAATTGGTAAAAAGGTTGTTTTTAAATCTTTGGAAATGAATAGAAATAGTAAAAGTATGTCATGGTGTTTTGTAACTAGCAGTCCAATTGTATGGGTATGACAGTGGTTGAAAGGGAAAGTCTAAGGCCATGTATATTACTAAAAGGAAAGCTGAAAACTATAACATGGGACTCTATAAGAGAGTAACTGCATGTAAAACACAAATATGGGTGATATTGCATGTATAAGATTGTTTTTACAAAAAATAAATAAAAATATACTAGAGAGAAGGAAAAAGAATAGCAGCTAGGTATGGCAGGGTAAGCATAGAGATATTGAAAGGTGATGAGTTTTAATTGTTTGTTATTTGTTTATTATTATTATTTGAAATAATGAAAGTGCTCTAAGAATGATTGAACTGATGAATGCACAAATATGTGATAACACTGAATACCATCGATTGTACACTTTGGATGGACTTATACCTTATTAATATGTATCAATAAAATTAATTTGTTTTTAAAAAAGGGATGCCAAGGTCATGTCTTGTTACTCTATCCTCTGAGCTGAAAAATACCTCATCTGTATATCAGTCACCTACTGGTGACACTTGCTATGGACCCAGATATGTTCTGCCCAAGAGAGGCAAATAAAACCTATGCCTCTGCTTGTCTCCAATATAGCAATATTTATTATTGGCCCTAGAAACTTTTGTCTGTGAGTCCTCTTGCACAGGCTTTGTCTCTGGTTCTCAAAACCACACCAACAGCAAGGAAGGGAGTCATGGCAGAGAGGGAGACAGAGCATTTGAACATTGTGTAAAACAGAATTCATGTAACACAGTCCTCCCTCCTGCTTAAATCCTACTATGTGTGTTCCTATTCCATCTCTCTCCTTTTGCTTCTTGCTTTGAGTTTTAAACAGATTTAATAAACTGTGACTTGGTCTGTGATTTTATCTGTAATATTCTGTGACTTTTGGTTCTGTGAACTCTGGGGTAGTTTGCCTGGTGTTGTGTTCAGAGACTATCATTCCATCAAGGTAATTTCCTATATGTTAGGTGATAATAAAATAAAGGAAATTTGTTAAAATGCTTAAAATGGGTATTTTAGCAAATTATTATGAAATTAAAAAACTAAGAATACAACATTCATATGCTAGGATCAGGAATAGCCACTTACAATCATTGTAACAAGCCAATATTTATCTGTGTGACATTTCTCTAACCTTGGCCAATACCAGTTTCTGCTAAGGATAAAAAGAAAATAAATCCTCTATAAAGCTGATAATCTCTGAATTATTGTGAGAAACATTCTTCTGATATGATCTGGATATGATTATATGTCCCAAAGAATGTAAACTCGTGGTCGATATAATTTTGATTTTTAACTGTAATTACAGATAGTTTGCTTTATATAAATCTGCCATTTTCTAAACTAGGTCTCACCCTAGTGGATTCCATATTGTTTGCATATCAAAGCTACATTCCAATGATGCCTGCAATATTTCATTTGCTGCACTCCTGTCTGACTTGCATCAATGCTCTAATCTATCATGACCCTGTTGTCAGATCAATGTCACTGAAGAGATGCTTTGAGTCGCTCTCACGTTTAAAGTGTTTCAGTAGATCCAAGTTTGGATTAGATAAAATACAAATTTCTTATTTTGACATTCAAAAACCTTTGAGAATCAAGCCCTGCCTCCTGTTCAACAATTGTCTTTTTATTATTGTAAATACAAACTATGGTTTTAATATTTTAATGTTTAGGCAGGCCCCTGATTCCAACAAATTAAAAGAAAGTAAGGGATTTGGAAGTAAAAGTGCTAGATCTCTATTTTAGAATTAAAAGACCTTGTTTTTCCTATTGTTTTGAGCAATAGTCTTCTCATCTACAATGTGGGAATGGTCATAAATCTGTAATTATAATAGCCATAACTATACTCTCCTCACAAAGTTGTAAAAATTAAATGAAATAATCCTTATAACAATATATAGCACCCAAATGAATATATATAAAATATACATGCTTTCCAAATGCTGCTTTATGGATCACGGCTGCATCAGAATGTTTCTAGTATCCTTTAAAAATCCTATAGAGTTTCCCTCTTTTTCCCATGCCTAAAGAAATAGTCATTCTATTTGCTCCTTGAAGTTTTTTCTAATATTATCTTGACTTTTTTATTGATTACATTTACCTGAATATGTCAAAGCTGGGTAGAGTCCCCCCTTCAGTGTTGTACCAATATATGAGCTTCTAAGGTTGAAATGAACTATTGGGTGATGTACATGAGGCAAAAGACTAGGACTGTTGATAAATGATTATAATATATCAAAGAAATGGATCAATGGGACCTATGTGTAAAGACTGGTGATGTCCCATTCATAAAACCCAACAGAATCAACACAGCAAACATTGAAAACTGGACAATGGTATATAATACTGCCCAGCTTTTAGACTGGTAGGGTAGCACACATGTGAGTATACCAGCATAGCACAGGAAAGTCTTTGAAAACTAAATTGCCATTTAAATCATTATCTGAATAACTGGGCCAAGACGTGTTTTGAACCTAAACAGGTTGAATGCCCACTAAAACAGAAGTTTAAATAGGAACAAATAACTCAGGAAATAGTTTTCAAAATGCCAAGCACACTATCCAGATTTATCAAGAACCAGGAAATTCACAACTTCAATGAGAAATAAATTCAACAAATGTGAACATAAGGTGACAGAGATGATGGAATATAAAAGAAAGATTTCAAGCAATTATTATGGAAATGCTCCAACAAAAAGTTATAAACACTCTTGAAACTCATGAAAAAATAAATGTATTTAAAAAGAAATGGAAGATTAAAGAAGAAACAAATCAAACTTTCAAATTGAAACATAAAATACAAGGAAAAAAACTCAATTGAACGGCTCAATAACAGAATGGAGACAACAAAGGAAATTATCAGATAGCATGATAATATATCAATAAAGATTGTATTACTTGAAAAACAGAGTTTTAAAAGACTCAGGAATCTTTGGGACAATGACAAAAGATCTAATATTTGTGTTATTGGAGTCTCAGAAGAAGAGAAAGAGTAAATGGTGGGAAAAAAATATGTGAAGAAACAGTGGCTGGAATCTTACCAACTTTAGCAGATACATACAATATCTCTACACATTAGTACATCAAGATCAAATATCTAAACAAAAGACTATGAAAAATGTCCTGAAAGCAGCCAAGAGAAATAATGTGTTACCTATAAAAAATAACAGTTCAAATTACAGTAGAATTTTTAATTAGAAACCAGCAAGCCAAAAGTATGTTGCACAGCATTTTTAAAGTGCTAAAAGAAAGAATTGTCAGCTCAAATTCTATAACTAGCAAAAATATCCTTCAGAAACAAAGTAGAAATAAAAACACTCTCAGATGATGGAAAACTAAAAGGTTTGTCACCAGAAGACCTAATATAAACGAAATGCTAAAGAAAGTGCTTCAGAAACTAAGATAAATAATAACAGAAGGAAACTTGTAACAGTAAAATGAAGAAAGAATAATGGAATGGAAAGAATAAGTATATAGTTAAATATAATAAACTATCAATTTCTCCCTCAGGCTTTAAAATCAGATTTAACAGAAAGATTTTAACATTGTCTTATGTGGTTCTCAGTGTTTGTGGGGGTAATATTTAAGACAACTATTTCATAAAAGATGGAGGGTAAAAGGATTTAAAGTGTGCTAATGTTTCTACATTACATTTATATTAATAAAATGCTGACACTAATAGACAGTGATAAATTACATATGTATCTTGCAATCCCTTGGGAAAACAGTAAAAGAAAAACAATATGCAGAAATTATCTAAAATATATTATAGATAGATAAAAATAAAGGTAATCCACAGCAGAGGAGGGAGTGGGAAATGGAGGAATGGAAAATAGAAGGGAAATTTAGAAATCAAATAATGAAACAGCAGACAAATCCTAAAACAGCAACAATCATGTTAAATACAAATGAAATAAATATACTAATTAAGACAGAGATTGACAATGTGGATTTAAAAGAAAATTTGACCTAACTCATTGAAATCTGTACGAAAGTTACTTCAAATATAGGCTGGTTAAAATTGAAATAATGGGAAAATATACCATGCAAACCATAATCAAGAGAAAGCTGTAATGGTTATATTATTTTCAGAAAAAGGACTTCAGAGTAATGAAAATTATGAGGGGTGAAATACAGATATTACATATTGATGAAAGGAGAGAATGACAATTTTAAGTGTGTATCAAACAATAGAGCTTTAAAATATGTATGAAATGATATGTGACAGACTAAAAGGATAAGTGGACATTGAAATTGGGGTCTTCAACACCCTTATTTTAGTAAATGATAGAATGACTGGACAGAAAATTGTTAAGGATATAGAAAAATTGAATATCATTATCAACCAATGGGATCTAATTGATTTTTTTTTTATTATGGGTAAAAATCAAAATTCTCACAATACATACAAACATTAGCAAGATGATATATAAATATATATGCATATATGTGTATTTGCTTATAAAAATGTTACTTATATATATATATATATACATATATTTTAAGAGGTGCTTAGATTACCCAAAATATTACACGGAACCCACTGGGATTCCCATGTTACCCACCTCCCACACCTCCCACCACATCCCACACAAACATCTCCCACAGTGTGGCCCACCACCCTCAATGAACTTATACATCCTGGAGCCTTGCCACCAACCATAGACCACAGTTCACACTGTAGACCATACTCTCTCCCATTCAGTTCTGAGTGGTGTGTGCTGATTTAAAATGGCCTACATCCGTTGCCACAACAGTACTCAGGATAACCTCCAACTCCCAAAGAAGCCCCTGTATTTCAACTGCTCATCCCCTCCCTACCCCAAAAGTGTCAAGTGGCCACTGGCTCCACCTCATTGTTATAATTTCTTGCATTGCTAGAATCACCATAGGTGAACAAGAGAATACCATCAAGTCCACTCTAGTCCATAGTTCTTCCCCCAATCCTGAGGGGACTGGGATGGTGATGTCTACTCCAACTCCAAGTGAGAGAGGGCTTATATCCCATGGATATGGTGGGTGGGATGATCCTGCCTGCAGATGCAGGCTCTCTACATTCCCTAGGATGGCCATTGCCCATCGTTGTCTCCGCACCAGGTGACTTGGATGAGTCCATTGAGCTGTAGGGTAGGAGTTGCAGCTCCACCTAGATTTCATGCACACCTGGCACATAGGTAGGCGGGAGGCTCCAGTCTCTGGAAATATACCTAAAAACTCCAGCATCACATATAGGTTTGAATAGAAGGGACTGGTGAACCATGTGCAAGGAGGACTTATTTGAGTCTAATTCTGCCAGTCTCAGGAGCACAGATTCCAAAATAGAACCCACTGATAAGGCATCAGTCTCTGGGGCTATCCCCCCTTATATAGGACCAGGGTGTCTCCGGAGCTCTCAGGAACCCCAATGAGTGGGGTGATAGGCACTTAGATGTTCTATGAGCTCCTACTGAGGTGTGACCTCCCGACTCTCTTTGAAGTCTCTTAGCCACTTGAACTCATTTGTCTTTACAATCTCCCCCTTTTATTCAAGGTCTTTTTCCAGTTGTGTTGCCAGTTGGCACTTGGTATTAATCCCTCGTTGCCAGGGAGGCTCATCCCCGGGAATCATGTCCCACATTGGGGGAAAGGTAATGCAATCATATGCTGAGTTTGGCTTAGAGAGAGGCCACATTTGAGCAACAAGGAGGCTCTCAGGTGGCAACCCTTAGGCACCCCACAACTGCAGGCTAAGTCTCATTTACAAGAGCAAAGACTCACAAGGGTAGTCATCAATAAAAAAAATTAAAAAAAAAACACACATCAGTGGGTCATCCTATTTTGACAGGCACTGTCCCTACACTCAGAGGACTATTGGTGCTCCCTTGGAGACTGTGGCAGAGCTCTCCAGGCTAGGAATTCAGATTCCCTCATTTATTGTGTGATTATCCACCCATCGTGACCATGCCCCATCCCCCGATCCTTTGAATGATTTTGTGTATCTTTCATGTATATTCGGATGAACCAATCCCCACGAAACCCCCCCCCCAGGCACCCCCTCCCAATAATCCCCTGCAGTACCCATTGTAACCCCTCTGTGATCCAAATCCTCCATGAATATTTAGTCTATAAAATAATCAAATACACTTACTAGGAAAAAGAAACAAGTGTGATAAGCTTACATGCAAGAGACAAACATGAGGAAACTCAGGGAAAAAAAAAAGAGAGAGAGAGAAGGAAAAAAAAACACATAATCAAACAAAGAACAAAACAAAATAAAATATAATTAGTGGATTGGGACATTCAAAAAATGGGCAAAAAAGCAAAGGAAATGCCTTTAAAATATATATATATTCATTTTCTTTTCCGTCTCTTTTCTTTTTTCCCGTTTTTCCTTCCCTTTATCACTGTGTTATCGGATGTCTGGTGTGCCATGACACCTTCCTCCTCTCAATCCCCATTGTCTCCCAATTTTTCATTTAATTTTCAAAGAAGTTTTAGGTCACAGCAAAGTCACACACGGAGTGCCGGAGACTCCCAGATACCAAACCACCCCCCCTTCCCCACCCCATATTAACTCCCCCCCCCTTTTTTTTTTGGTTGTTAGCATTGTCATAACTGTTATGCAGATAGAAAAATATAGCAACTAAACATTGTCAGTGATTTACAGTATAGTTTACAATTTAGATGATACATTTTAATAATTTTGATGATATTTACCATGTCCTGTGTCCATTACTGTAAGGTAATGAAAAACCTTCCCCATGACCACCAAACAACCCATTAGATCTTGACTGTTCCCTTCTCCCCAACCCCCCAGGGCCCGTGATACCCCCCTCTCCCAACCCATGGAATGTCAAGATTCACATTTACATGCCCTGGGGATTTGAACCAGCCCTTCCTAATCCACCCATCACCCAGTGCTGCACCACCAAACCCAGGAACACCACCACTCATCTGCCCCATCCCCCAACATGCAACCACACTCTATCCCTTTACCATAGATTATGTACATATGGGTGATGGCTCAAAGCCTGGTCTTCTCTTACTCTCCTTTGTTAACCTATCTTTCAGACAATGGTTCTCAGAGACTGTTCACTTTCCTCAGTTCAGATCAGTGGGGTCATATACTGTTCATCCTTCAGTGCCTGGCTTGCTTCACTCAACATAAGGTCTTCAAGATTCATCCACGTTATTCCATGTGTTAGCACTTTGTTCCTTCTTACAGCTGAGTAATATTCCATTGTATGTATGTACCACATTTTGCTTATCCATTCGTCTGTTGACGGGCACCGGGGCTGATTCCAACTTTTGGCAATGGTGAACAATGCCGCTATGAACATTGGTGTGCATATATCTGTTTGTATTTTTGTTTTCAGTTCTTCTGGGTATATACCCAGCAGTGGAATTGCTGGATCATACGGAAGATCTATTGCTAGTTTTCTGAGGAAGCTCCAAACTGTCCTCCACAGTGGCTGGAACATACCACAGTCCCACCAGCAGTGGATGAGAGTTCCTATTCCTCCACATCCTCTCCAACATTTAGTGTCTCCTGTTTTTTTAATAGCTGCCATTCTGATGGGTGTAAGATGGTATCTCATTGTAGTTTTGATTTGCATTTCCCTGATAGCAAGTGATGTTGAGCATTTTTTCATGTGCTTTTTAGCCATTTGTATTTCTTCCTTGGAGAAGTGTCTTTTCAGGTCACTTGCCCATTTTTGATATGGGTTGTTTGTCCTTTTATTTTCAAGGTGAAGGATTTCTTTATATATGCAGGATATTAGGCTCCTATCGGATATATGGTTGCCGAATATTTTTTCCCATTGGGTAGGTTGCCTTTTTATTTTCTTAATAACATCCTTAGAGGTGCAGAAGTTTTTAATTTTGAGGAGATCCCATTTATCAATTTTTTCTCTTGCTGCTCGTGCTTTGGCTGTGAAGTTCATGAAACCATTTCCTATTACAAGGTCCTGTAGATGCTTCCCTACATTATCTTCCAAGGTTTTTATGGTTTTGGCTCTTATATTTAGATCTTTGATCCATCTTGAGTTGA
>JAKSZT010053887.1:13823564-13877347 GCA_026826555.1 Tolypeutes matacus | reverse complement strand
AGTATGTTCTCCCAGTGTCTTCTTTATATCCTTAATCTCTTCCTTCAGTTCTTTAAGTTGGTCCATGATATTTGTTTGGATAGCTTTGATTAGTTGTTCGATGTACTGCATTGCTTCCTGGTTTTTATTTTGTGCACTGGACTGGTCCATGTTTTCCAGTTTCTCAGAGTCATTTGTATTTTTCTGTTGCCCTCTGGTCATCATATTATCTTGATGGGTTTGTTCATTTGATTAGCTTTTCTCTATGCTCTAGAATTTTATTTAGCTGTTGGTTTTGCGTGTGAGTTAAGTTTTTTCTTTGGCAGTTTTTCTTCTTATTTTATTTCCTTGCTTCTTTCTATGGTCCCTTGAATGCAAAAGGTTAGGGCCAGAGGAATCAAAAGATGTAAGGAAGGCAGAAGGATAATAGAAATATTGATAAAAGTTAGAAGAGGGGCAAAATGAGACTTAATGAGATGAATATTTAACTTGTGTAGGCAGTGTAGAGTACTAGGAAAAAATATGGAGTTCCTACAATGGACTGGGAAAACAAATAGAGGAATATATATATATAGTGATTTAGAAGGCTAGAATTATGAGGAGGGAGCGAAATAGTAGAGAAAGGTCTGAAAGGAAAAAGTTAATACTAATAAAAAAAAAAAGAAGAAGAAAACAAAATAGATGGGATAGAAATTGACACCCTTAAGTTGTGGGCCTATGAAAAAATGTTGTCTCTAAGAGCCACAACAGAAAGCAGAAGGCAGAAAGATGCAGGAAGGATAAGCGACAGTTTGTAATACAGAATCAATATATACAGCGAGTGGGAAATTACTGAATAAGAAGCCCAGCAAAGAAGCGACCAGCTGGCAGCACCTATTTAAGAAAAAAAAATAGAAGGAAAAAGGAAGGGGGGAGGAAAACAGGAATAATAGCAATAGACCAGAAAGTAACAGAGAGAAACCAAAGATCCACACAGGCAAGCAGTCAAACAGAGCTAAGGGGGATCAATGATTCCCCTAGGGTCCACGTGGATCCTTCCTGCCTACTTGTGTTTATCAGTGAATTTCCCCACAGGGTTCTATATGCAGGTCCTGAAGCAGTTTTTAGCTATTAAACTAAATTAAAAAGAATTTATTTTTCATTTGTTGAGGTGACCTCACTTTTTTTTTTTTTTTTTTTTTTTTTTAGCCAAATGCAGGACCCAAAATAATTCCTCTTCTAGACCAACCCCCTTACATAAGGGACCCTAGCTGGGCCCGTGGAAATTAATCAAGCACGTCCCACTTTCCGGACTCCCCAGATTAGCTGAAGCACTGATGTTAGTCAGTGAGGAGTGCTAAAGATGGCGGATTTCGCCCCTTCTGGCGCCGAGCTCCAGCGTCACCGGGCTGCTCAGTAAATCAGCTTGAGTGCAGATTCGCGTCTGCTCTCAGCCTGTTGCTGCTTCAGGTCGGCTTATCTGCTCCCCAAAGCTATGAGGTGGTGCAGGCAGCCAGATCAATGTCTAAAAATATAAAATACCCTTCCCTGTCTTCCAACCGAATCCTCCCTCTTTTGGGAAGTGTCCCTTCCTCCTGGCTCTGCAGCGGCCCGGGTCTTATCCCTGGGTGGCTAGGGAAATCAGCTGCGTTTCCCGACCAAAATCCCCCCTCCAGTTCACCGGGTGCTGATTAGCTTGTTTGCTCTGTTCACACAAGGTCCAAAGGGCGCCAGGCAGCCAGATCCCCAGAAAGTAAAACTTTTTCTCCCCGCCCGTGGCTCCAAATGACCGTTTTATTTTTTTTTCCCTAACCGCGGGGCTCAGCCGCCTGTGCCAACCTCCACTGGCAGCCTCAAAACTCACGAATGTCCACCGTTCGGTCCACGCCGCCGATCCAGGCAGATAGATGTCCCAAGCTTCTCACTCCACGCGTGCACAGCACAGACCTCCGGGCAGGACCCTGTCCACAATCCGCTTTGCTCTGGGAGCTTGCAGTGTGCGCCCTCCTACACTAACGCCATCTTGCCTCCTCTCTAATTGATATTTAGAGAGCAATCCACCTGACAGCAGCACAATACAAATTCTTTTCTAGCACATATAGTGCACTCACTAAGATATAAATTAATCAGAATCATAAAACCTTAAATATTTTAAATAAATGAAATCATATAAACTGTGTGTTATGTCTATAACATATTGAAACTAGAAATCAACAACAAAAAGATGTCTGAGAAGTCTGAAAATATTTGGAAATTAAAGCATACATTTCTAAATAATCTATGAGAATGACACAGAGTAAGTTTCAAAGTAAATTAGAAAATAATTTGAACCAGATAAAAGTGAAAACGCAACATATGAAAATGTGTGTGATATAGCCAAAGCAGTACTTACAAGGAAATATGTAAAATTTATATATATTTAAAATTTCAAATCAATAATTTAATATTTACCTTAAGAAACTTGAAAAAGAAGAAAAAAATTAAACTCAAACAAAAGAGAAAGAAAAATAAATATTAAAGATATGAGCAGAATTCAATGTAATTAGAAAACAGAAAAATAATAGAAAAATCAATTTGGCCAAAGGAAAGTTCTTTGAAAAAACAAAAATTGATAAAATGCTAGCCAGTGTAACAAAGAAAATACAAGATATAAAACCAAATTCCCAATATCGTGAATGAAATAGGAGATGTAACTACAGACCCTCCAGACAGTAAAAGTACAATAAAAAGGAAAAATGAAAAATTATTTCAATAACTGTAAAAATTCAAATATTTCAATGAAATAGACTAATTTATTGAAAAAGAAAAACTAACAAGACTCATCAATAAAAATAGATTATCTAATTGTTCTGTATCTATTAAAGTATATGATATTATAGCTAAAGTTCTTCCCATAAGGAAAACATCAGGCCTAGATGGTTTCAAAGGTAAATTCTACTAAACATTAAAAAATTAATACCAAATCTATATAATCTGTTACAGAAAATGGAAGATCTTATGAAGTCAGAATTACTCTGGTATCAAAAAGACTGTTATTCTACTATAGACTTGTGATTCTAGTAATGGAAGAAACTATATCATTCATGTAGAGGCAGTGGCCACTAGAGGTTCTGAGGGCAGGGAAAGAGAAATACAGGTGAAATATCGGGGGCATTTTGGGGACTAGGGAATTTCCCTGAATTACATTACAATGACAGATACGTGCCATTACACACCTTGCCATAATCTATAAAATTGTGCAGGAGAGAGTATAAACTACAATGTAAACTATAATCCATGTTTAGTGGCAATGCTCTAAAATGTTTTCATCAATTGTAACGAATGTACCACGCTAATGAAAGATGTTGTTAATATGGAAAAAGGTGGGAGGTGTAGGAAGCGCAGCATATGGCAATCCCCTATATTTTTATGTAACATTTACGTAATCTAAATAACTTTTAAAAAATTAAAAAACATATTTTAAAAAAGACAGACTTTACAAGAAATGAAAACTGCTAACAATATCCCTCATAAACATAAACACAAGATCCTCAGTAACATATTAGCAAATCAAACCAAGCAATGTTTAAGTGAATAATAGATAATGAATAAAAGAGATTTATCCTGGGAATGTAAGATTTGTTCAACAGTCAAATATCAATGAATGTAAATCTGCCGATTAACAAGATAAAATAGAAAAAAATACAAGATTATTTCAATATTGGTAAAGAAAGCATAAAATTCAAATGCATTCAAAACAAAACTCTCAGAAAACTAGGAATAAAAAGGCACTTTCTTATCCTGTTGTGGGGTAGCTACAGATGACATAATTAAAGACAAAACATTGAATATTTTCACCCTGAAATTGGGAAAGAATGTATGCTCTTGCTACTACTACCCACTTTGAAATTTAAGTCCTAGATGGGACAATAAGACATGAGGAAAAGAAAGCATCACAATTGGAAAAGAATAAATAAAACTCTCTTTAATTTCAGACATAATGATTTATGTGTAAAATCCCAAAAGATTTACAAAATAATCTCCTAGAAATAAGTGAGTTAAGCAGAGTCACGGGTAATAAAATTAATAACAAAAAATCAAGTTTATTTCTAAATACAGCAATGTACAGATGGATTTAAAAATTAGAGAAGAAAATAGTAAAATTAAAATAGAAAATTTCTGGAGAAATTCAATGAAACCTACGTTGGTTTTATTAAAAAGATTAATAAAATTGATAAACTTCTAGCTAGGCTAGCCAAGAAAAAAAAAAGAAGACACACATGACCAATATTAGAAATGAAAAAAGGGAAAGCATATGTGGCTTAAGCAGTTGGGTGTTGCCTATCACATGTGAGGTCCCAGGTTTGGTTTCTGCTGCCTCCTAATGAAGACAAGCAAGATGGCAAGCTAATGCAACAAGATAACACAATAAGATGAGGCAACAAGGAGACACAATGAGGAAAAACAACAAGAGACACAACAAGCAGGGAGCTGAGATGGCTCAAGCAATTAGGAACCTCCCTCCCACATGGGAGGTCCTGGACTTGGTTCTGGTGCCTCCTAAAAGGAAGATGAGCAAACACAGAGAGCAGACAGCTAGCACAAATTTGGGGGTGGGGGGTGAAATAAATAAATTAAATAAATCTTAAAAAAAAAAAAAAAAAGGATTAGTACTACTCATCCCATAGACATTAGAATTAGAGGATAGTAAGTGAATACTATGAACAGCCCCATGCCCACAAATTTGATAACTACATGAAATGAACCAATTTCTTGAAACACAAACTACAAAATTTTATACAAGGAGACATAAATAATATCAATAAGCCTACATATATTGGATAAATTGGATTAATAATTAATAATATTTGAAAAAGGAATCATCAGGCCCAGATTGTTTCACTGGTGAATTGTCCCAAACTTTTAGGAAGAATAATGTCAATTCTCTACAATAACTTCCAGAAAACAGAGGCAGAAGGAACACTTTTTATCACATTCTTGTAGCCTAGCACTATCCTAATATCAAAACTACATTACAAAAAGACATTACAAAAAAATATATTTCATAAACATATATTTAAAAATCTTCAACAAAATATTAGAAAATTGCCAGCCACATTGTACACAAAGAATTATGCAACATGACAAAGTACCATTTAATCCAGCTACACAAGACTATTTCCACATTCAAAAATCATTCAGTGTAATCCACCATATCAACATGTTAAAGAAGAAAAAAACATATTTATATAATTGAGGCAGAAAAGCATTTGTTAAAACACGATGGCAGAACATAGTAAAAATTCTCAACAATTTGGTAATACTGGGGAATTTCCTAATCTTGATAAAGAACATCTACAAAAAAAAACTAGAATTAATATCATACTTAATGATAAAATACTGGATACTTTACCTCTAAGATCAGAAACAAAGCAAGGCACCATTCCTAATCAACATCCAGCTGGGTTACCTAACTAATGTAATAAGGCAAGAAAAGTAAATAAAAGGGAGGAAGAAATAATTTTTTCTTTCTTTCAGATGACATGATTGTGTGAGAAGAAAATCACAACAAAGTGACAAAAATATCCGGAAATTGGTGAATATATCAAGGTCACATGATAGTATGACATATATAACAGCAGCAATAGAGTCTTTTTCTGTAATTGTGAGCAATGAACAATTGGGATTTGAAATAAAATTACCATTTACAATAACATTCAAGAAAATTAATTACTTAGGCATAAATCTAACAAAATATCTACAGTACCAGGAACTATATGCAAAAAAGTATAAAACTTTGAGGAAAGAAATAAAAGATGATCTAAACAAATGGAAAAATATACTGTGCTCACGAGGACTTAATATAACTAAGATGTCAATTCTTCCCAACTTTATCTAAAGATTCAGCACAACCCCAATAAAAAATTCAACAAGCTATTCTGGAGATAAATACAAACTTTTTCTAAAGTTTATATGTAAAGGAAAAGGGAACAATACTGAAGAACAACAAAGTTGGAGAACTGTCACTACCATATTTCAAAATATACTATAAAGCTACAATAATGAAGACAGCATGTTAGTGGTAAAAAAGACACATAGATCAATGGAACAGAAAAGAGGGCCCAGAAATAAACCCACACAAATAAAGTCAATTGTTATTTGACAAATGAGCAAAGGAAATATAATGAAGAAGGGATAATTGTCCAAGAAATGATGATGAAACAATTGGACTTCCCTGTGCAAAAACAGTTACCTAGATTTCTACCTCAGAACATTCACGAAAATTAACTCAAAATGGATCATAAACCTAAATATACAACGTAAAACTCTAAAACTTTTAGGATAGAACATAAAGAAAATCTAGGTGAGCTTAGCTTTTTCAATGAGCTTTTAGATACAACACCAAAAGCATGATCCATGAAATGATAATCTGATAAACTGGACTTTGTTAAAATTAAAAACAAATGCTCTAGACAAGACACTGTTAAGAGAATGAAAGGACATGCCACAGACTGGAAGAAAATACTGCCAAACACATATATATTAAAGGACTATATGCACAAAATCTAATATGTACAAAGAACAATTAAAATTTGCAAGTTAGAAGACAACCTGATTAAAAATGTGCAATATATCTGAAGAGGCAAAGAAGCTAATCAGATGTCAAATAAATCTATGGGGGAAAAAAAGCCCAACATCATTTTTCTTTAAGGTATTTCCAATTAAAACAGCAATGTGATCCTACTATAAACAGTGAAATGACTAAAATTCTGTATTATCTTTGCAATTCTCCATAAATAACTATTCAAATAGAAAACAATATTTTTAAAAACCCTACAAAACATTGATTACAGATAGAAAAGAAGACCTAAAAAGTGGGGAATGAATCCATGTGTTCATGGATTGGAAGGCAATATTATTAAGATGTCTTTTTTTTTTTCAAGTTAATCTATAGTTTCAAAGAAATACGAAACGAAATCCCAGAAGGATTATATTGTTGATGTTGGCACTATATATATATAATATATATATATATTTTATATATATCTCCAAAACAAGTTTAGAAAAGGACAACTTTCTCACACTATCTGACTTCACAACCTGATAAAAAGTTACTAAAAGAAAGACTGTTTCTTCAAAACCTATTAAAAAGTTGCTATAAAAAAGATTGTTATTGGTGAAAAGACAGACACATAGATCAATGGAATAGAATAGGGATCTCAGATATAGACCTATATGATATGGTCAAGTGATTTTTTTTAAAAAGTAAAAAGACAATTCATTGATAAACATATAAGATTTACAACAAATGGTGCTGCGAAGCCATATGCAAGAAAATGAACCTTAATTCAAACTGCACACATTTCATAATATTGAAAACAAAATATCAGACCTTAAATTAAAAAGTGAATGATGAGAGTTTTTGGATAAAACATAGAAGAACATCTTTATTACTTTAGGTATGTAAATATTTCTTCAATACAATAGCAAAGACATGCTCCATAAAATAAAAATTGATAACTGAACTTCATTCAAATTAAAAAACTTTTACTCTTCCACAGTCACTGTTAAGAAAATAAAACAAAAAAATTAAAATAAAAGACACTTAAGAAAATGAAAAGACAAGCTACAGAAGGGGAGTAAATGTTTTCAAATCATATGTCTGACAAAGGACTTGCATCAAGAATATTAATTAAAAAACACTCACGCCCCAATCTTGAGGATTTTGAGGTGGAGGGAGTGGGGCATATAGGACACTCTTATATTTTTTATGTAACATTTATGTAATCTAAAACTTCTTTAAAAATAAGAAGTAATTAGAAAAGCACTCAAAAGGCAACAATTTGGACACAAGCAACCTGCTAAATAAATGATCATAAGATTTGAAAAACACTTATCCAAAGAAGATAGACATGGTATACAAGCATGTGAAAAGATGCTCAACATTCTAGTCATCAGGAAAATGAAAATTAAAAGCACAATGAGATACATTTGCCCTCTTATTAGAAGAGCTTAATAACTGTCAGTGTGATGTCCTGGTGATAATATGAAACAACTGGGACTGTAATATTTTGCTAGTGGCAATTCAAAATTCTATAGCTACTTTCAAATACAATTTGACAGTTGTAAAGCTAAACATACACTTCCACTATGACCCAACAATTTCATGCCTAGCTATTTTTTCCAAAAGGACCACAATCATTTATTCACATAAAAACCTGCAGAAAAATGTTTATAGTGGCTTTATTTACAATCACCAAAGCCTAGAAACAATCCAAATATCCTTCATCAGGTGCAAAAACAAGCAAACTGATATGAACATACAATGAAATACAACTTAGTGAGAAAAAATTTGATAAACACAACAATGTGGTTGAAAACCACATTCATTATTCTATGTGAAAGGGGCTGGACTCAAAAGGCTACAACCTAGGATTCCTCTTATAAGGCATTTTAGAATAGGCAAAACTGCAGGGAAAGAGATCAGATAAGTGACTTCCAGAGAATGAGTGAGGGTAGAGGGATTGAATAGAGAATAAGGGATGGCATGAGGGAATACTAAAAGGTGATGAAATTGTCCTGTATCTTAATTTAACTGTATGGTGGTTACACAACTGTTTATATTTGCCAAAACTCATAGAACTAAACTCCAATAGAGTGGATATTACTGTATATAAATTAAAATAAATAAATAGTAAGAAAAAGATAACTGGCAGTTAAAGGATAATATTAAAGTTTGTAGAATGTATATATATATATATTATATATGCACCAACATACATTACATATACATTATATATATATACACACACATGTATTTTAATATATATTTAATGTATTATAACAGTAGCATAATGGAGTTTTGGGAAGATATGAAAATATACTATTAAGAGGCTTATACTATACAAGAAGTTGTATAATTGTCTTGGTATAATGTTAAAGATTCTAGAGCATCCACTAATAGTAATAAAATAAGTATAGCCAATAAAGCAGTAGAGAAGATAAAATGGAATACTAAAAATAGTCACCTAATCCATGAAAAAAGAGAAGAGGGAAAAAAGGAACAAAGAACAAATGGAAGTATAGAAAACCAATAGCAAAATGGGAGATTTAAACATATTCATATTAATAATTACATCAAATTAAAATGGACTAAATATTACAAAAGAAAGACAGAGCTTTTCAGACTGGATAAAAAGCAAGATCCAGTTGATATGCTGTCTACCAGAGGAAAAATAAATATAAATAAAAAGATACACTACAAAAATATGGAATAAGTTATACCACACAAAAACTAATAAGAAAATCTAGTGTGATTATATTAATATTGTACAAATAAAGTTCAGGCTAAAAATATGACCACATTAAAAGGATCATTTTTTAATAATAAAAAGATAAGTTCGTTATCAATGTATAACAATTCTAAGGGTGTATGCAACCAAACAGGATTTCAAAATATATGAAGCAATAGTTGGTAGAACTAAAATAAGAAATAAATCAATAAACATATTTATATGCTTTATATATAAGTATACATGTATTTGGAAATATCAATCTTCATATTAATTGGTATTTATAGATAAATAATAGCAGAATTAGCATTCTTTTACAATACAAATAAACCATTACCCTAGGAAAACTATATACAGTTCCATAAAACATATATATGATAGATAAATAGGTATGTAGGTCATTGCATAGGTAGGTAGGTAGGTAGATCAATGCATTAAACATAAATTAAATTATACAGAGTATATTTACACAATTTAAATCACCCAACAGACTACATTTGAGAGTCCCCAAATATTTGGAAATTAAACAGTACAGATCAACAGAATTCATGGGTCAAAGAACAAATCACAAGGAAATTAGAATATATTTTGAAATAAATGATAAAGAAAGAAAGGCATATCAAAATTTGTGGGCTACAACAATAGTGCTTAAGAGAAAATTTATAGTTCTAAATGTTTATAGTAGTAAAAAAGAAAGTTTTAAAATCAATGATCTTAGTTTCCACATGAAGAAGTTAAAAATAAAAGCAAAGTAAACACTAAATAGCCAGAGGGAAAGAAATAATAAAGGACAAATATCAATAAAATAGAAAATGGACAAACAATATAGTAAATCAATGCAACAAAAAGTTCGTTTTTTGAAAAGATTAACACATTTGATAAACACCTAGCTAGAATAATCTAGGAAAGGAGGAGGAAAAACACAAATTACTAATACCATCAATGAATGATCCTAAGACATTTAAAATATGTTAAGGAAATATTATGAGTAAGTTTTTGCAAATAAATTTTGCAACTTGCATAAAATGGTAAAATTCTATGAAAGATATAAATTTCTAAAATTGAAAAAATTTAAATAGAAAATTTAAATAGCCCCACAGCTTAAAATTAAAAATTAATTAAAATAGTATTAATTAAAAATAAAAAACCTAACAAACAAAAAAGCACTTTACTACAAATGAAACTCCATTACCCAGATTATTTCAAACTTTAAGGAATAAATAAGACCAATACTACTCAAGCTCTTTCAGAAAATAGAGGAACTTGTTATGAGGCCAGCATATATATGATACTAAAATACTACAAAGACATTACTAGAAATATAATTATAGACAATATAGCTCCTGAACATAGCTTAACAGATAATTTGTTCATATTATTTAACAATACATCAAAAAATTCAAAGCCAAGTGGTGTTTATTCCAGAAGTGCATGTTTGATTTCATATTTTAAAAATTAATTAGCACATTTATGAAATAAAGTAGAAAAACCATATGATCATTTCAATAGGTTATTAAAAACATTTGAAAATATCAACACTCAATCATGATAAATATTCTGAAAACTCATAACGGAAATTTCTAAACACTATAAAGGAATGCAAAAAAATCTACAGCTAACATCACACTTAATCAGGGGGCATTAAACCTTTTTTCCTCTAAGTTCAGGAGAAAGGAAAAATATCTACTTTCATACTTCTCTTCAGCATTGCACTAATAGTCCTAACTATTGCAATAAAACAAGAAAAAGAAATGAAAGGCATAGCTATTAGGAAAGAAGATGCAAATTGGTTTTATTTGCAGAAAAAAATGATTGTGTATGTAGAAAAAAAATCACTATAACTAATAAATTAATTTAGAAAGTTCAAAATGTACAAAAACGATTGACAATTAATAATTGGAAAACAACTTTTAAAACACTATATTTAATATTTAATATTATATTTACAAGTGAATAACAAAATATCAAATATAATATCTCCAAAACTAAATCTAAAAAAGTGCAAGATCTCTAAAATGAATCTATAAATATTGCTAAGAGAAATTAAAGAGGACATATATAAATAAATAGATACATCATAATCATAATTTGGAAAAACAATATTGGTAAGATATCAGTTATCTCCCGATTGAGCTATAGATTTATTGGATTCTCCATCAATATTCTAGCCTGCCTTTTTGAAGACATTGGTAAGCTGATTTAAAAATTTCTATGAATGGCAATGACCTTGGATAGCCAAAATAACTTTGGAAATGAAAATCTAAATTGTAAAACTTACACTACATGCTACTTTAGAATTATTAAAAAGGCAGAGTAATCAATTCATTATTGTATAAGGATAGACAAGTAGAAAAATGGGTTAGAGTAGCATGTCCAGAAATGCACCCATACACATGAGGTCAACTGATTTTCAAACAAGGCACCAAATCAATTCATTGGAGTTAGAAAGTATTTTTATAAAATGAAATGGTATTTGTAAAATTGGATAACCATACGGAAATAATGAAACTTAATCATTATTTTCAGACACAAAAAATAATTCAAAATGGAACATAGACTTAAGTAGAAAACTCAGAGCCATAAATAATTTAGAGAAAAACATAGAAGGACATCTTTGAAAACTTGAGGTTAGAAAAGATTTGTTAGGTAGGACACAAAAAACACTAACCATAAAATAAAGAAATGGTAAATTAGATTTTATCAAAATTAAAAATTGTTGACCATCAAAAGCATCTACAGACTATTTGTAGTATATGGATCAGAAAAAAGGATTTATATCCAGAATTTTATAAATAACTTGTTTTAAAAATCCATAAAAATCAAACTAACTAAATTTAAGAATGGGCAAAAGGCTTGGAAACACACTGCATAAAATAAGATATACAAGTAACAATGTGGGTGTAGGACTGAAGTCTCTGTTTCCTTGCTGGTTGTTGGCTGGGGATCATTCACTACTTCTAGAGTCCACTTACATTCCTTGGTTTGTGGGTCTTTCCATCTTCAATATGTGATTAATATTAAAAATCAATTACTTATCTGTTAACAATAGTTCAATAATATGTTTTTTTAAAGGTGCATTTACAGCACCACAAAAATTTAACATACCTAGTAATAAATGTTGAAAATTATGGGCAAGACTTACATGTAAGAATTTCAGAAACTCTAAGGAAAGAATTTAAACAGGAAATTTCTCTCCAAATATACATTTATATCCATCCATCTATCTGTATCATACAATTTAAATCAAAATTTCAGTAGTGTTTGAGGAGAATTGAGAAAGTGATGCTAAAATTTATAAATGTCAAGAATAGCCTAGATGATTTTGAAGGAAAAAAAAGCAATGTTGAAGGAACTGAACTATTCCTACTGTCTCTCCTTATGTTTTACAAGCATTATCCCAGTCCTTCTCTTAAACCTCTAACTCTACCTTGGTGTCTGCTTCCCAGAGAAACATACCAACACAATGTAGAAAACCCCATTAAAGCATACATGCTATTATACATCAAATTTAGTATTTTAGATATCTCTGGAGTGGATAGAGAAAGATAATTTACAAGAAGTTTTACATGTATTTACAATGTTCTGAAATTTAAGTTTTGTGTTTATATTATCAGCATTTATATTATCATTTGTGTTATACTGGTCTTCTTTATATTACGTTATTCTTTATGATTCTTTGTATATATGAAATATTTCACAACTAAATATTTGAAAAGAGGTATTAAAAATTAGGCTTTATACTCTACACTTTCAAGAAAAGTAGCTTTTTAAAGTGGAATCAGAAAGGGTAGATATCAGAGAGGAATGTGGTCCTGAAAAGGTTTTAGGTAGGTAGGTAGATAGAAAGGTAGGTAGGTAGTTTTAAAAAGAGATGGTTCAAACCTTGGGTTCATAATTACATTATTTATGCTTTTTGGGAAACTTATTTAATGTCATTCAGTTTCTTGATATAAAAATTGAGATAGAAATGTTTCTTTTTTAAAAAAAATTTAATAAATTTTTAAATTTTTATTTGTAAATATTTTAGGTTACATAAATGTTATATAAAAAATATAGGGATTCCCATATACCACACCATCTCCCCTTCCCACACCTTCCCACATTAACAAAATCTTTCATTTGTGTGGTACACTTGGTACAATTGATGAACACATATTGAAGCATTGTACTAACCAAGGACTTTAGTTTATATTATAGTTTACACTTTGCCCCGCACAATTTTATAGGTTTTAACAAAATGTATACAGCATGTATCTGCTATTGCAATGTTATGCAGGGCAATTCCAATGTCCCAAAAATGGCCCCATGTTTTACCTAAACTTCCCTCTCCCTCCCCTCAGAACTTCTGGTGGCCACTGACTTTATATCAATTATATAAGTTCTTCCATTGCTAGAATAAACATGTCTACTTTATTCCATACCTGCTTTCTACTCTTATGTTTGTTCATTATGCAATCTTGAGGATTTTGGGATAGTGATGCCCACCGTGTCTCTGATTGAGAGACAGTTTAGATCCCATGGGGCAGATTGACAGAACTGTATTCATACAGTTGCAGACACTCTACTTTCTGGGATGTTAGTTGTCTGTCATCATCCTTTTGTTGTTGTCCTGGGTGAATCCAAAGAACTGATGAGTAGGTGCTGAAACTCTGCTGAGATTCAAGGCCCAACTAGCATAGGAAAAGACCGAAGATTTAAGACTCTGGGACATATATTTAACAAGCATAGTGCTAATTATAGGTTCAAATAAAAGGGGCAGAAGAGCCATGTATAGTAAATTAATAAATGAATCTAGTTCTGTTACATTGGGGAGCATATATTCCAAAGAAAAGCCCATTGGCAGGGTGCCAATTTCCTGAGATTGTTTGCCCCACCTATAATGTCTGGATGTCTTTAGCCCTCAGGAGCCCTGCTGTTTGAGGCACTGTTTACTGTGGCAGTCAATGAGATCCTCCTGAGACATGCATAAGCATAACCTCTGGAATAATTTCCTGACTTATTTGAAATCTCTTAGCCATAAAAACTCATTTGTATTCAATATTTCCCCCTTTTGGTCAAGTCCTTTTTCCAGATTCATCACTAGTCATTGTTTGGTAATAATCCCTCGGTGCAGGGAGGCTTATCCTGGGGAGTCATGTCCCACATTATGGGATGGTAGTGCATTTATATGCTAAGTTTGGCTTAGAGAGAGGCCACATTTGTGCAACAAGGAGGCTTTCTGGAGGTAATGCTTAGGCAATATATAATACTAGGCTAAGTTTCAGTTTCACTAGAAAAGGTTCATAAATACAACCATCAGTAGCAAGGTCCTGGCATGATGGTCTGTCTTCCTTTGCTAGGCACTGCCCATGTACTCAGGGGATTCTTGCTGCTCTATTAGAGAATATAGCAGGACTTCCCAGGATGGGAATTCAATATTCTTAAGGCTATTGTGTGGGACTCCACCCACTGAGAAAATGCCCAATGACAACTTGAACATATTCATATGCCATAGAGTCATGCCCCAGGTGCACCCCTCCCCACATATCCCCCTATCACCAACACCCCACACCAATGGTCTTTCCCTGCCACAGTTGTGACTTCTGTGATCCAAAACCTCCCCCAAAACAAAGGCAAAGAAAACAATTTTAAAAAATAAGAAAATAAAGTCATAATAATAATTTAAAATAAATAAAATACAAAAAAATAAGAAAAGAAGAATAAAAGCAAAAAACTCAATAAAAATTAAAAAAATAATAAAATGAAAAAATTTGTAAGATCTGTTGTCTTTTATGTGTAGTGACAATTTCTTCTGTATGTTCCCCAAGTGTCTTATTTTTTTCACTTTATCGTCAGTTTTAGGTTACAGAAAAGTCACATAGAAAATATAGGGGATTCCCTTATACTCAAACCCCTCCCACTCTCCACCATTAATAACATTTTACATGTATATGGTTCAATTGTTACAACTGATGTACATATATTGAAGCATTGCTACTAACCATTGTTAATGGTTTACATTATGGTTTACATTATGCCTGTACACTTTTACAGGTTTTGATAACCTTTAAAATAGCCTGTATCTATCATTACAAGATCATGCAGAACAATTCCAATGCCATGAAAATGCCCTATGCTCCATCTATTCTATTCTTCCCTCCCCCTCCCCTCAGAACCTATGGTAACCAGTAAGTTTCAATTTTTGAAGAATAAGGTTCATAGCTACATGCAATAATATTGAGGGCTTCACATATTGGGCTATTTTCTTTAATTAGGCACTGCCTATGTCCTCAAGATATTTCTGCCCCTCTGAGAGCATAGGAAGTTTGATATTTTCTTGTTTATTGTGTGGTTCTCTACACACTGAGATAACACACTATAACAAGATGGATACTTTCATATTCCATAAAAGCATTCCCCAGTTCTGCCCTATCCTGCATATCATCTCACCCCCAACACCCTGCACCAATAATTCTCCCCTGCTATATTTGCCAAAAGAACATTCCCATTTAACCACAGACCTGCAAATCCCCTGAGTTCACCTGCTCCTTCCTCCAACCCTCCCCCCCAGTTCCATGGATAGTCCAACCCAAGCCCCCACCCTATTTCCCCTGACATTCCTGCACTTCAAACCAAATCACATCACTGCACCACTATCACACCCATCAATTGCCCAACCAACCCCTTCCACCTTATCATAGATTTCGCCCACACTGAGCATCAACTCACCACCCTCTATTCCCTTTTTGTCTCCTCATAGCTTATCTTCCGTACTCTAGCTCTGTGAGTCTGCTCAACTTGCTTAAGTCATATCAGTGAGGTCATGTAATATTTGTCCTTCAGTAACAGGCTTACTTCACTCAACATAAAGTCTTCAAAATTTATCCATGTTGTCCCATGTGTTAATACTTCATTCCTTCGCAGCTGACTAATATTCCATTGTATGCATATACCACAATTTGCTTATCCAGTCATCTGTTGATGGACATTTGGGTAGTTTCCAACTTTTGGCAATAGTGAATAATGCTGCTATGAACATTGGTGTGCATATTTCTGTACCTATCCCTGCTTTCAGTTCTTCTGGGTATATACCCAGAAGTGGGATTGCTGGATCATATGGCAGTTCTGTAGTTAGCTTCCTGAGGAGCCACTAAATTCTCTTCCACAGTGGATGTACCATTCTACATTCCCACCAGCAGTGAATGAGTATTCCCTTTCCTCCACATCCTCTCCAGCACATGTAGTCCTCTGTTTTTTAAATAGACACCAGTGTAATAAGTGGAAGATGATACCTAATAGTTTTGATTTGCATTTCCCTCATAGTTAGTGATGTTGAGCATCTTTTCATGTGCTTTTCAGCCATTTGTATTTCTTTTTTGGAGACGTGAGACAAACAACCCATTTAAAAATAGGCAAGAGATTTGAGTAGATACTTCTTATTTCTTTGTGAGGTTTTGAACACATAAATCACCTAGTAGCAGTGTGACTGTCACAAACTGAAATCATAATTAGCAAATCTCAGTTTGCTCAGTGATTTGAAAAGAATTCAAAAGAAACTTACAAAGAGTTAAAAGTTCATTTCATTTTTAATAAATTTGAGGAAAACTGTGTCTGATTTGTTCTCTATATTGTAATAGAAGTCTAATATTTTTAAAAATCTCTACCAATGTACAAACATGTTAACAGCATCCAAATGATTTTCTAGCAATAGAATAGTCAAGGAATGTATATGTTTATTTCTTTAGCGTAACAGAAAATAGCTGAAATTACACTGGCCTCAATTTTATGTAGAGGTGGGTTTGAATTTTTAAACATATGTGGATTTTAAGTGCTTCATATTCATAGTTAGGTTCAATTTAATAATCACATTTAAATTTTCACTTTTTTGTATCTCATGTGTTTTGTTGTCAATTTAGAATATTCAAGATGTAAAAATATTTGTTACATTATAAAAGAAAGATTATATTTTCTTCTTTATATTTTCAAAGGTTTGGAGGAATTTTGTATATTTTTGTTAGAACTTTTTTAAAGAGATAATGCGTTTACACCAACTGGAGCACAAACAATTTATCTAGCAAGCAGATTTTAAAATCTATCTATACATATATAGATGTGAGTTAATGCACCATTTTCTTAGTCATGGTAGTCGAAAGCAATTTTACATTGGTTTGGATGCTGTTCTTCAGTGACTGTGAGTCAGATTGATTTATATAGTACAGAAATATTGAAAACAAAATTTAAAAACCATGTATTATCTTTCACACATGTATTCTACTAGCCCAGTATATATATTAAACATGAACATTATCAATTCTGAACTTTCAATGGGAGTTAAAAATATGCACATAACCTCAGTAAAGTGACTATTTGATGCCTAAATTACATATATAAATGCATTTTGACCTCAGGGAGAAATGCATGGACTCAATAACTTATTTTAAAAATAGGCTTATATCATAGTCGTAACTTTTCTCACTAAATTGAACAAATCCATTTCCAATTTAATTCATGAGTCATTCTTTAATAGGCAACATAAATGTAATAATCAAAAAGAATTGTGTTCATATTAAAATGACCTTGTTTTATTGTGTTAAATAATTAACAAAATTTAGTAATCAATACAAAGTGGGAATAAAGTTTGTTCTAGGGGTACATTTAGATGATGTTTACTAGAAAAAGTGATGCATTATTTGACATTTTACAGATAGCATCTGAAAACCAGTGCTAGATTTGCCTTTCATTGCTATGACAACAGGGTACTACAGGAGATGGTCATTTGACTAATCACAGTGGACTTCACATCTTTGAGATTGCAATACCGAAGCTGACAAACCACAAATGGTTTGTGTTCTGACAAGCATCTGTGTGGCTTTTCTACTTCATCAAACTTCTGTTTATATATCTATCAAGAATAGGAAAATCAGGTTAAAGATACGGAGAATAAAAATTAGCAGGTGTTTGAAAATAGGTATAAAGATTCCAGTTAAGCAAACTCCTCTTAACCTCAAGTTTTCACTTACACAGGCAAAACTTCATTATTTAAGAAAATGTTTTTCATTAAGAAATGCCACAAAAATTCGCTTGGGAAAGTGTCAGTTATATGTATAAAATAGAGAAAGCCATTTCATTTTGTTTTATTTCTATGACGCAGTGAAAAATAGTGACATGAGTAAAAATAATTTTTGGAAAAGATGCACTCTCAGGAAAGGGCATTCAGTTAACTGATAGGTCCTAATTTCTTTGCAAAATATTATCACTTAAAAAGCAATAAAATGTATACAAAAGATGGATGGACAGTTAAACTCCATTGGTTCAAAACTTGAGAAATAAAGTGAATAGACTAAAATACACTCTTTGATTAAGTACTGGCTTTTGTTACTTAGGAGTCTGCCAAAGACGTTGAATTTTATCCAAAGCAGTATATTAGAGTTTTCATTCATTTTTAAACCCTTTAAGTAAGGGAGACATAAAATACACATGCATTGTATAAAAACTGAAAAGAAGGAATCAATTCATAACAAATGTCCAACCATGTTATAAAATCAAAGCACTAAAGAGTCTAACCACAAGTTTTAGGTATTGGATAATTGTTTTTCCCAGTAATAGAATTGTTTTTGTCTCAGTGAGCATTTAAAGCTTTCAGATTCACAGAAAATTTTGTTTTTTCAAAGTTTGAACATTAAATTTATCTATGGTACATTCACCTAATAATATCAAACTAAAATCAAGAAGATCTATAATCAAAGTTTCAAAGTTATGATCCATTCAATAGAATTTTTAAAATACATTTCAGTACCCAAACCAAGAGACAAAATTTACCTAAATTTATTTTTAATTCCTTCATTCAAAAGGAGAGATGTTGAGATTATATTAGGTTAGTAAGTACCGAATTCTACTAGCCACAAGGGAGGTCCTTTATATGTAATTCCATATGTTCTAGACAGACAATTGACGTAATATTTTTGTTTTCCGTTAATCATATTCTACCTAGGTATGCATCTTTGTTTGGACTAATGTGATATTTGTTTTTAGTCAAAAATTGACTTGCAATTTAAGTACTTTATGCATTTTGAAATCATGTGGTTTAATCACTTTATAAAGCATATTTGGGTGGTGTCATAATCAAGCAAAGTAACAAATGTCAAGGTGAAGGCAATAAGTTTGTAATTTAAAATAATTTTATTTTAAAATAATTATTTGCTTATTATAGAAAAATCATAAAATAAATATAAGGTAAAAAAGAAAATTTAAAATTGCCATAACTCATTCTCTTAGAGATAATTCTGAACACACCAATATAAATCTTTCCGGATACAATGTGTCTTTGACTTATATCTATTTCTATCACTTAAATATATTGAAATGAGGGCATTTCAAATGGGAGAATTAAAGATGCACACATTATGTAAGGTCTTTGATATTTTCTTTAACATTGGTAAAATAGATGATATAGAGTTTCTGATGATATTATTAATCCCTAGCATATTGAAGATACTTAATAAACTATAGAGAATATAGACTGGGATCATAGTGTTGTATGTGTGATATATTTAAATTATGTATATATGATACAGACATAAAATTACTTATATATAATTTAATGGGTCTCATGACTTTGGGATAGAGGAGAGAAAGAAACGTTGCATTTGAATTAAGGAGTAGTATATTTCACATAGTTCTAACATGGATATGAAATAAGCCCATATTAAAAATTGTAATCAAATAACAACTTATTGAGCACTCACTATGTCTCAGATACCATATAATGCCATCTGCATATTGTCAACCCTGACCATGAGATGATTATCACTATCCTAATTTTGTTGCTAAGAAAAGTGAAGCATAGAGAGAAATAAATACATCCAGGACAACAGAAATTATCTGACAGAGTTGGAAGTTGTTCATACATGCCCAGCACGAGTGTGTGTTTTTAACCACTCAGTATTAGTGACTTATAATTATGGTTTGAGATTCTAGGAACTAACAATGGTTGACTGATTCAATCCCATCTCCTGGACTCTGAGAGAAATTTTAGACAGACTGGTATTATTTATATTTAGTAATTAGTGAGAAGTAGAACTTTATTTGAAAAATTCCAAGGTGGAATTTAGATAATATTTCTAGTGACCTTGTCATAGTTATCAGCAGGTTCCATCTGGAGCCAAACCTTTTGGAATTACAGGATATTAAGCTAAAAAGGAAGAAAGATTAAAAAATAAATTTACTATATTAAAGTGAACTATAATCTTTTTATTTATTTATTTTTTTGAGGGGAACAGGGGAGTAGAAATGGAGCAGTTGATGGGTTCAATTAAAAATGTAGTTTCCTAGGCTGCTCAAAGCAGATACCATGAAATGGTTCTACTTAAGCAATGGGAATTTATTTGCTATGGTTAGAGTCTAAGAAAATGTCTAATCAAGGCATCATCAATGCAATGCTTTCTTCCCAAGACCTGCTGCTGGCAATCTTTGGCTCCTCTGCCATATGATAAGGCACATGAGGAATTTGCTGGTCTCTCCCTTCTTTCCAGGGTTTTGTTGATTTCAGCTTCTTTGTCCAATGGCTTTTTCTCTCTCTCTCTTTCTCTTTTTCTCTCTCACTCACATCTCTGTATGTTTTGTTTATAAAGAACTCCAGTAATAGGCTTATGACCCATCCTGAATGAAGTGGATCACACCATGACTGAAGGAGCTTCATGGAAAAATCCTACTTACCATGAGTTTACATGCATAGGAGTGGATTAGATTTAAGAACAAGTTTTTTTTCTGGGGCTAATATATAGCTTCAAACCACCACAGACTTTCTAAAGAGTACACGGAATTATTAATGATGCTGTTGTCACTTTTTTTCACTTATTTCATCATAGAACTTCCAAATATACTAAGTACAAAAATGCTATAAATGCACCATCAGCTTCAGGAACACAGTGATGAGTGCAATTCGCTGCTCAGATGTTTTGTGAGTACTGGGGAGATGGGTCAAACTGGATTTAGCAAATGCTAGAAAAGCTTTATAAATATAATCTCATACAATGATTCTCAACCCTAGAGAAGCTTTAAAAATATCCTAGTCACAAGACAACTACAAACTAATTAAATTAGGATCTTTGTTAATGGGATTCTAATATTGGTAATTTTACACTTCCTAGAGGATTCTAATGATTATGCATGCTTGAGAAACTCTACCCCTGTGACATTGTCTATCAAACATTCAGGTATCTGGCATCCATTAGTTCCTCTTCCATATAACATTCACCCAATGTACCAAGGTCATAAGCTAATGAACCCTTAATCTCCATTTGCAGAATAATTTTATACCCAAGTTATAATGATTAAAAATTATGAAACAAGTCTCCTCAAAATACTCTGGAAGACTATAACATTGGTCTCTAAATGACTATTTACAGTTAATTGAAAGTAGAGATTTCCTACTTCCAGCAGATTGTGTTCTCATTGAATAGGTCTGGAAGTAACTGAGAAGATTATCATGTGCAACCAGTTGAATTCCAAGTCTTTTTAAATCAATGAAACTTTTCCTCCCTAATAAACTCCTACGTATCATGTCAGTTAATAAATATAGGCATGGGGGTGTGGGGTTACGAAACGGTCCTGTGGGTGGGGTGGGACCCAGAGTCTTTTATCTTGCCATTATATGGTGTTAAGAAGTATCATATACATTGCAATGACAGATACAGGCCATTATATATCTTGTAATAACTTACAAAAATGTGCGGAAGAGAGTGTAAACTACAATGAAAACTATAATCCATGCTTAGTGGCAATGCTCCAAAATGTGTTCATCAATTGTAACAAATGTACCACACTAATGAAAGATGTTGTTAATGTGTGAAAATGTGAGAAGGCTAGGGAGTGGGGCATATGGGAATCCCCTAGAGTTCTTATGTGATATTCATGTAATCTAAGTATCTTTTTTAAAAAAAGTATATTAAAAATAAGAAGTATCATATAGCCCTAAGAGATGAAAAAGTAGCATAGCTTTACCTCCCAAGAATCCAAGATGTACTTTTCTTCATGTATTTGGAGTCTATGAATTGTATTCATTTTCTTGCAGTAGTCATCTTTTGATTTTCTTTCTGGTGTGATTTTTCTGATTGTCACAAGTAAGAGAGCTTCTTCTACTAAATGACCGTTAGAGGTGAATTTACACTTAACAGTTTTCATTAATAAACCTGTCTCCATGCCTTGGCTTTGCTAGTTTATGTTTCCCCCAGTTCTTACAGCTAGATTCCCCATGTGCCCACTTAAGCACATCCTGAGTCTCTGCTCACAGGGACAGCACAAACAAGATTGGCATTCTTTCCTTCTCCCTGCCCCATCTTTTGTGTTCATCCTCTCCACCTACCTATAACCATAGTCACTTAGGACAAGCTCCCCATTACTAAAAGCCCAGGTGCAGCTGATGGTTTGCTATCATAGAAAATCATTTTTGCTTACTAGTGGCTGTGCTTTTAGTTTCCTCACTTAATTTTTTTTTTTTCCCTAACAAGCCCTATCCCTCAGCAGAGAAAAAAGACTTGTGGCTTATAGCACCAAAGACATAAAATAACTAGAGAACAAATTGAGCTACTGCCACCACGATGATGTTTTTATCAAGGCACTCCCTAACAAGAGAAAAGACTTTCAGCTGGTATTTGAAGTAGAAAATACTCTGCCGCTCTATATAAATTTAAAATAGCCATCCAATCACTATAGCTCTCAGAGTGATAACTGATATCATATAGTAGAAAAAGTCATAGAACAGGTAGTAGAAAGAGAGATGGATTTGCAGCAACATGCAACCATTTTAATCAACTGTTATTGCTACCATTTTGCAGGGCTTATTAGAAGAAAACCAAAGCCTCCATTAAATTTAAATAATGAAGACTCAACTGAAAGACTATCTTTTAAGTAACTGTATAAATTATCATAAAAACATTCTAACTCTAGAAATAGGGCTCCAAAGTTCATTCTAATATCCCTGGAACATGTAAAAGATTGTTTAAAAGTTTGAATAATAAATCTAGTACAGAAACAATTCCCTTGATCTGACTGGATATGGGTCACTTCTTCTTTGTGGCTGTAATAGAAACTGACCAGCCCACTGTTTACCCTTTGTAAATTTTAAAGCTTAATTGTATAAACTGTGCCTATTAAATATATGTCCCAAAGACTAAGTCTTTAGTCTGTTTATATGACAGTTTGGCTCTGAATCTCAGCAGAGTTACAGCAAACACCTAATCTCTAGTTCATGGGACTAGCTCAGGACAAATAACAAAAGGATGATGATGGATAAAAGCAAAGAGTACAACTGCAAGCAAAACAGTTCCTTCTACCTGCCCCATAAGATCTAAGCACTCTCTCAGTCTGAAGCAAAACAAGCATCACCATTCCAAAATCTTCAAGATTGAGGAGACAACAAACATAAGGGGGAAAAACAAACATGGACCAAAGTAGACATCATTATTGTAGTAATTGAAGAACTTGTAACATAGATATCTTTAGATAGTGGTCACCAGAGGTACTGAGGGTGGGGGAGGGAAGGATAAGTGGAACATAGGGCAATTTTAGGGTTTTGGAATAGTTTTGCATGATATTGCAATGATGAATACAGGCCATTATACAGTTTGTCAAAATCTGTAAAATTGTACAGTGCAAAATGTAATCCATAATGTAAACTGTAGACCATGGTTATTAGCAGTATTTCAATATTTGTTCATCACTTGTAACAAATGTACCAAACTAATGTAAGATGTTATTAATAGGGAATCCCCTATATTTCCAATGTAACTATTCTGCAATCTAAAACTTCTTTAAAAATAAAGTTTAAAAAAAACCTGCATAACTCTTTAGAATGGGCTCTACTTATTCCTATGAAAACCCTTTTGCTGTTTTCTTTAAGTCTGTGGTAAAAACAGAGTAAACAAACAAACAAATGACTAGTATTGCTACAAATAGATCCCTGAGTAGTATGCCTCATCTCTGTTTCTTACATTCAAGAGTCTATTGTCAAGGTAAAAAAAAAATTAGGATACCAGTTCTATTTTATAAATGCACATTAGAGAGCCTTGATTTTGTCTTGGATTCCCAATTGTCCTACAAATGCTATCATATACATATGTATACCATTAACACATATATATCCTGCCAAAGTCACATAAAGGAAAAAAAAGTAAAATATAAACATATAACACAGACAGACAAAATTTGGTGACAATTTCTAATCTATACATGTATCCAGGCAATCTAATAGTAACAATTTTGGAAATACATGAGCATTCATCTTGATTTCTAAATGATTCCAAAAAGGAATCAATTTGACTGCTGCAAAAGAAACATTGTAAGTACCCAAAGAGTGACTGTTGCACAAGAGCCCTGGGAGATCAACTGCTGTGGAATGTGACACAGTTCTAATATGGTTCCCTTTCAAAGAAACATTCCAATCTTTTCTTCAAATAACTGAGGAAAGCAATTATGCAGACTCTAGAAAAGTATTAATGTGCTCACAGAGGACACTACAAAATATTTTTTCATCATTCCATAATTTATTGAATTTAGAGAACAGTTCATTCCTTTTAAATGACAGATATTCCTCAATACATGAAAATAGCCTGGCTAACTACTTCTTAAGTACAAATTTAAAGCAGAAGGTTGTTGTAATGGCTAGGCTAATGCATCAGCTCTGCCAGGTAATTGTGTCCAGTTGTTTGGTCAAGCAAGCACTTGGTTAATTGTAATACAAGGACATTTATTTACTTAGTCATCAGTGAGTTTACTGCAAAGACGCTGATTACATCTACAATCAACTAAGGAGACTGCCATCAGCAATGCGTGATGTTTTATCCAATCAATTGAATTGAATGCCTTAAAAGGGGAAGTGATTTCAGCATTCAGAGAGAATTTTCCAGCTTGTCTTTGGACAGCCAACGTCTCCCAGAAACTCATCAAGGACCTTCATTGGAGCGCCTAGTTTGTAGCCTCCCTGCATAATGTAGACTTGTGCATCCCCACGGTCACACGAGGGAATTTTATAAAATCTCATACTATTTACAGGTATCTTCTGTTGATTCTGCTTGCCTAGAGAACCCTGTTAATACAGCTGTCCTGCATATTCACATGTCAATGATTTCACGACTTCTATTATTTACTCGGACGCATTATTTTAAACATTGGGTTAAACTCTACTATTTGTTACAGTATGCCCATATTTTATAATTTTAGATTTAGCATTATTTATAACAACATTGCTGATTTTCTAATTAATTAATTATATTAGTCCCCAGGGACACTTTACTTGGAGAATGTGAAAGACTTACACTTATTTTTAAATGCCTATAAGGTGACAGTGATGAATAAATCAGGAAGGAAGAAAATTCATCAGGTAAGCAGTGGCTATAGGGAGTTTGGAAGCTCAATATCCTGAAAATTAAACAAAGATAAAAAGAAATAAGAGTTTAGGTATAAAAACAAAACTAAAAACTTTCAAAGGCAAAATAAAATAGAATATTAACACTCAAAATCATGAATGAAAACCCAGGACAGAGGAAACTTAAAATTTTTCTAAGTAATAAGATTGTTGGTTAGTGTCAAGAGTAGGGTAAGACTTTTTCTTCTTTCTATCCAGTTTAATGTCTTTATCCCAACCATTCCATCTTTGATAGCTTTTTCATCAGTGCACTTATAAAAAACTGCTGACTTTTTTCCTGGCACTACTATTTTCAGGAATAGGTAGATATTTGGCAGAGAAGAAAGAATCACCAATAATTCAATTTGTAGAGAAAAATCTCTCTTAATAATTAATACATATATATATATATATTTATACTGCCAGTAGTCTTTTGTACATTTTGTTTCTCTTCTTACTATTTTAATGCACTGATAATACATAATATTTTTAGAAAATTAGAAGATACAAATAATGAAAACAATAGTTAATAAAATAAGCTGGAAACCCAAAATCCAGATTTAACCACTGTTGACATATTGATACATATATAAATGGATATATATATATAAATATTTCTATACCAAAATGACTCGATTGAAATTAACACCCAAGTCATTTGAATCACGATGAATGGTATGGAAAAGTTCGACTGAGCTTTGTGTAGATCTATTTAGATTGCTCTGTTGCTGCCTCTCTATGGGAAATATAATGTTGCCACATTCCTGTGTGGTTGAGGTTGAGGCCAAAATATCAGGCTGCACTCCTGCAAAATAATAGTCTTTACCTTCCAAAGGAATGTAAAATTCCATTGTGAATCCTCCTGGCATAGTTCTGGAAATGCCCCCTATCCCTAAAGGGAGAAAAAAGTACTTTGGAAATAGAATTTAAACTAGGGAAAATAAAATTTCCTTTTCTCTTTGGAGGAATTGATGAAAGAATATCAGACATATATTGCTTTAAATTTCTTTAACATAAGAGTTATGAAGAGTATCAAGCACTTGAATTCATATTTTTAAACTATTTTTAAAATGTCTTATATAAAATGTATATCTATAAAGATAAAGAAAAAATAACTTATTTAACATGTTCTCCCTTTCTTTCCCTGTATTGTTACCGGGGTTTTAATTATATTATGATCCCTACACTGTAAGATCTGAAATACTCACACTCTGTTTTGTAAACATAATTTCTGGAGAAAAAGAAGAAAATACAAATAATTAATAAATAAGACAATGGAAATATAGAAAGAGAGAGAATGATCAGTTGTTATTAATCATGTAAATGGTGTGAAAATATACACAAATAATTATTTAAATTTACTAAAATATTTTCTGTGTAACATGTTAAAATGGACTCAAAATGTCAATCAGAAAGGTATATGAGGAAAAAAATTTCAATGCCATCAAAGATGTATTTACAAAAACAAGGTACCCATAAGATGCAATTTTACTGATTGTGTAAAAATTTCAGAAAAGTGATAATTTCAAAAGCATTACAAATATAGTGTGTTTCACAATTCATTTTATGAATCTAATAAATTTAAAATATATTTTTTTCTGATAAAAATTCTGCTTAGATAAAAAATTGTGCAAAAAGATCCATGAATACAAGCACACAAAAACACTAAGCATTCAAATTCAATAACATAATACAAGATTAATCTATACAATCAAGTAAAAATATATCCTTATGCTTAAGGATACTTTAATATTGTAAATTATTTCCATGTAACTATATCACACAAGCAGCAGAAAATCAACATGTAAATAGATATTGAAATGGATTTTTAAATATTTGACAACATTCTTAATATTAAAACCTATTAAAATAATCTGAGTATAAAATAATTAAAAATCATAAATAGGAAAATATTTTCAAAATGCAGTAACATAAATGATAGAATTCAGATGTAAAATTGTAAGAAAGAATGTAAAACTCATTGTAGAAAATATAGTCAGTTTGTAACTTCTGATTTCTGCAATGATGGATTACATAATATGGAAACACCGAATAATAGCCCTGATAATCAAGCCTATAAAGTCTGGAGGAAAAAAAAAAGGTCATCTTGAAAGCAGAGGAGAATTAACATGGTAACAAACAGTTATTATAGGCACCAGATTCAAAAGAAGAAGAAAGCAGTGAGGTGAGCCTTGATATATGGCAACTTTTCACCATTGGATCTAACAGTTCTACAAGAGGCAGATGAAAGGATAAGAAGCTGAGCAGAGCTTTTGCCAGCCTCAGAGAAGACAACAAATAGTGAAGTCTAGGGGCTATTTAAGGAGAGGTAGTGCTGTTAAAACATCCATATTTTGGGTTGAGACCTTACAAGGCTATACCAAAAAGAAATAGTCTGATCCTTTCAGGAACTTAAATGAAGCTTTAAAATAATTTCTAACACCTATAATTATATTAAGGTATTTAAAAACTGCCAATTTCTCTGGCTGGCAGCAAGATGCAAATCTCTATGGAAAAATACAGCATTATCCTGGAGACCAAATTATTTCTATAATTTTTTATATATGATATTTATCACTAAATCAAAAAAAATTCATCACAAATGATGCAAGACCAGGTAATTGATAACCAAAACAACAACAACACAAAAAACCCTCAATTGTCTATTAGATAAGGCTTCCACATAATAAAATTATCATATAAGACTTTAAAATGACTATGCTGATAATGATAAGGAAATAGAAGTAAATATTGAATACTACAGCAGAGAAATGAAAGCCATAAAAATGAAATTTCTGCAATTGAAAAATATAATTCTGATAACAAGAATCTAAAATGTGATTTTTCACTAAGAACTGTATTATAATGACATTAACAATATATTACTTAACCTAATATTAAAACATCAGATAACATAAAAGAAAATTTTCTAGACTACTCTTCACCCATATAGATATCTTTTATATACAAACTATAGAATTAATATGTAATAATAAAGTAAAATCTGCTGAAGAGAAAATGATTGTAATGAAAAAATATGTATACTGATCCATAAAGTAACAAAAGCATAAAGAAAAGAATGAATGAGATCTGTGAGATAGTTTAACATGTTTATAATTGAAGTCACAGAATAAGCAAGGAGAGAGAATGAAGATAGAGTAATATTTGAAGAGATAATTATTGATGATTTTTTTTTAATTACAAAGGACATTAAACTACAGATCTGAAAAAAAATTACAGATAGTAACCAGAAAAATTGAAGACACCAGTGCATCCAGATACATTATTGTGAAACAAGTGAAAATCAAAGGCAAACAGAAAATCTTAAAAGCAGCCAGAAGAAGAATAAGACACTCTCCTTAAAGAAGCAACTATTAGACCAACAGCTGACTTCTTGACAAGAACAATGACAACCAGAAGACAGTAGAATTATATCAAAGCATACTGAAGTTACCTGAAACCTATAATAGAAGCTTGTAGATACAGGAAGGGCACCAGAAAGGGTAAATATGAGGATAAATCAAAATAAATGCTGATTTATACAACAAAACAAATTTCACTTAGCTTTAAAATACATTGAATTACAATAAATGCAACAATGTGTACCTTATACCTCCTTATATCTCTTATGCACCATTTCAGATCCTCTAAGCGTCAACTGTCTCTTGTTCCGACTGATGCTGTAGCATCCATGCTTGCATAGGACTCAATATCTTCACAAAGATAAAAGCTGGCAGTGATATGCCTATGCCCAAAACACATGTCCCTTGAATTCTATCCTAGGGCATCCTTGTTTAGACCATTGTATGACCAAATTCAGTATCCATGAATGTATAGCATAGAAGAATAGGGAAGATAGCAACTTATTTGAGGAGAATAAGTTGACCAGTGAAAGATGTGAATTTATTCTCTCTTTTTCCCCCTTCATAACAGACCTTTACATGCAGTTAATACGACTTTTTGGAAAGCTTCCCCAGAGGATTAATCAATCAATGACAACCAATGATGATTAATCAATCAGATTGATAATGAATCCTCCTACTAAAGCTCCCTCTTTCACTTCATTTGACCTTCAATCTTGCTTCATGGGATTATACTTCCTAATAATGTAATAGCATATAAACCAGTAGTTCCAGGCTCTGCTTTCTTGGGAAGCCAGCAGAAGATACTTTAGTACTTGGAATGGCTCTAGAAAGCCAATGCTCAGGATGGTATTTGGAGGTGGATTTCCAATTAGCTTAAAAAAAAATCCTGCTCATGGTAACTGGGGTGTTAATAATCTCTGGCATTCAGTGGCAATACAATAATTAAGGTTTTCACCTGTAGTTAATTGGGAGAAGGTAAAAATTGAAGGTGATGCATGGAATATATTTTGATTTTGTTGATTCAATGGTAGCTTTTAGGTAAGTGTTCTAGTTCTGTAGCCTCAGAGTAAACCAAAATTAGGTCCGGCTTCTAATGTAAGTGTTTCAGAGATGCAGGGGGACTAAAAGCACAGCTTTAATAAGTCTTCTATCTCAAAGGTAATGCCCTGATTAAAACAAACAAACAAACAAACAAACAAATGAGTGAAGACTTTAGATCATTTCTGTTTTAGCCTGAGAATCTTTAAACTCTAGATCACCTAAGACTCAGAATTTTCTGGATTGGCAGAAGCCCTTCACCCTCACCAGGAAAAAGTAGCCTCTACTTTCTAGGAAACAGTGTACTTAACATGCAAGATGATGTTTGTTTTCTTAAATATAGCTGCTAATGCTTACCTTTCTCATTACCTCCAACTTCATAACCAAAGTCATGGTAACTAAAGTGGACAAGGTCAACCCTTGCTCTAAAATAATATGTCACATAAAAAAAAAAAGATTGGTGAAAGTAGATAATATATACCAGTATATCCATAGGTTCATGCATATAGTGAATGTGAGGGTACTTGACCAGTAAAGATAGAATATAATGATTCCTTTGGGAGATTTATTTATTTGAGAGAATTAAAACATGGTTTGAGTTTCAATGTTCAGATAAGGGCTAGTTCTAATAGTCTGTTGGGATTGTTCCTTGAATATATTTTCAGGAGATGAGGCTATAGTGAATGAGGTGGAAATACCAAAATTCCTTGGCATATTTTTGAAGAAGTATCAGAAGGGTCAAGGAGGTAGAGACATTGTAATAGATTGTGTTTCTCAGGACAGCTGAAAGGACGCCAAACCCTGGTGACCAGTACCTGTACCTTTGGAAAGTTCATTTATGACTTCTTTCTGTAGTATAAGGTTGGCCATAAGAGATACTGCCATGAGATTGAATTGCCTAGCACCATGGTGATAAGATGCAGGAGTAACAAAGGCCAGGTGGAAGCACTTAATTATCATAGACAAGGAAGATGTATAATTACAGGAAAGCTTATATTGGGGTATTAGTCAGCTAAAGGGGTACTGATGTAAAATACCAGAAAGTGGTTGGTTTTTATAAAGGGTGTTTATTTTGGGGTAGAAGCTTACAGTCAAGGCCCTAAAAAGTCCAAGTCAAGGTACCATAAGAGGTACTTTCTCACCAGAGTCTGTTGGCCCGTGTTGATACAAGATGGTGGGCAATGTCTGTGAGGGTTCAGTCTTCCTGTTCCTCCCAAGGCTCCATGGTCCCAGCTTCTTCCAATCTCAGCTGCAGGCTGGGACAAGTCTTGTCTCTCTCCCAGGGCTCATTTCTCTCCAGGCTCAGCTTCTCTACTCTATCCACACAGGCAGCTGTCAACTGTCAGGCTCATCTCTCTCCCCCAGACCTCTGCCATGTCTAATGGAGCCTTCTCTGTGTGCTTACTTCCTGGACTCTAGGATCAAAACTCCAACTGTCTCCTCTGCCTTGTCATTTTCTCTGTGAGTCCCTACCCACCAAGGGGGCAGAGATTGAACATCGTACTTACTGGGCCAATCAAAGCCTTAAACATAATCAAATAAGAGTGAAACATCTGAATCCAATACAATCTAATGTACCCAGAGGAACAGACCAATTTACAAACATAATCTAATATCTATTTTTGGAATTCATAATTAATACCAAACTGACACAATCGGCAATCAGAATGCCTTATCCACAAGTTCCTACAGGCAAGCCAGATGAACAGCTATCTGGAATGTTGCTTAATTTGTGTTTATAAAAAAAGCAACTGAGAGCTGATTAATAAAACATTGATGGAAGCAACCACAATGGAAAATGGGTCTAGTAGGTCCATGACACTAGCCTATGTCTATTTCTATGGTTTCCAAATGTACACTTGGTATAGATACACCTAGCAACTTGGAGAACACTCACATTTTTCTGTGGTCCTGTGAAGTAAAGGCCATTTGTTGGAATGACAACCGGATGCGTGAAACTGCCACATAATGCCATAACCAAACACAATACATGAGGAGCAATGCCTCTTCTTATTAGAAATTATAGAGATTAATGCCACAATAAAAGATGTAAAAGATGAAATAATGGTAGGTCCTAGCATATCCATATTAAGTTCATCTGGTAAGCCCCAGTAACAACCAGATAGATAGTAGCAGATGGTGTTAAACTTAGCCCTGGTGGTATTCCCACTAGAAGACACTGTTAGATATGGTATTTTATGGAGCAAAATAATGAATTCTCTAGCAATTGGCATGCTTTTGGTGATCTAGAAAATGCATTCTTTGTGATCCTCATTAGTACAGACAAACAAAAGCAGTTTGTTTCCACTTGAAAGAGAAAGAAATACACATTAACTGTTTTAGCCAAGTGCTAATTTAATTCTCCTGCTCTCTGCGAACATATCATCCATAGTTAAATTGGCCATCTTGATATTATTCAGAATATTCTGGTGGTATTCTGTTTCAGTGACATCATAGGCTTAGGATCTTGTGAGCATGAAGTGACAAGCATCATAGGAGTCCTAGTAAAACACATATTTCCCAGAGGATGAGAAAAATCTTATCAAAGATTCAAGAATCTGCCATAATGGTGAAGTTTTAAGTAACCCAGTGGTTCCAGGAATCCAGATATATTCCTCTATAACAAAGAAATGTTGGGGAAGCGGCTGTGGCTCAATCAGTAGGGCTCCCGTTTACCATATGGGAGGCCCCGGGTTCGGTTCCCGGGGCCTCCTGGTGAAGGCAAGCCCACCCGCACGGCGTGGTTAGCTGACCCAGCGAGCACAAGCAGCAAGGGGGGGATAAATGAATAAATAAATAAAATCTTTTAAAAAAAAAGAAATGTTGATACATTTCAACACTCCTGCCACCATAAAAAGGGACTTTGAGTTTGGTAAGTCTCTTTGGATTTGATTGGCAACATATTCTATGCTTGAGAATACTGCTCTAAATAGTGATCAGGTGATTTGGATGGTTTCCAGTTTTAAGAGGAGTGAGCAAGAGAGAGATTCACATCAAGTTCAGACTGCAGTCCAAACTGCTCACTCAAATCATAGAACATGGTAAATTCAATAATCCTAGAGGCATTTGTGGTGGATAAGATTGCTGGGCGGAATCATGCAATAGATCCAATAGAACAGGAACAGCACAAACTTATGTGTTTAGGGTTAAGGCCATGAATTCTGCAGCTGGGAAACATCCAACATTTGTAAAATAGTCCTGGCATACTATGGGGCTCTAGAAAAGACTGAATAATGTTAAATGCAATGGACAATTAAGGAGATGGTTTTATTCAGGCTATTGCAATGGGAAAATGTTCACTAATGAGGAGTGTCCAAAAAGAGAAAGGGATCTGAGGTTAATGGCAGATATCCAAGGGAGTCATCTGGGAGCCATGAGAAGGGATGGGGATAAGTCTTGGAATATGTAAGAGCAGGTCAGTCCCTTGTGGTTATATGTTTACCAGAACATAAGGGAAGGAGGATTTCTTAACCATTGTTCTTTTCTGGGAGTACAGGGCTCAGATGAAGTTCAACATTGCCAATATCTTACCAGGAACATCGAATGATTATGTAACTGAAGTATTATCTCAGTATTATCAGATCTACCAAATCATGTAGTCAAATAGGCACAGGAACCATTGCATAATGAAAGTGGTATGCTCTGGATTGGGCCCGAGCATCTACAAAAGCCATGAGTAAATTATGTCAACAAGTGAATCAAACTCTTATGATACCTATTTCTATTATATCCAGGCATCTTCCTTAACTCAAACTATGACCATGTAGATAAATTCATATGAGCAACTGACAGAGAAGGGAAAAAAGCAGGACTGATTAATACGTGGGTACAATATGTTGGTTATGACTAAAAATAGATTATTGTTACAGTTCCACTCAGTGTTTGCCTTAAAATTTCCCAGAAGTACAATTGATTATCTTATGGAGAGAAGTGACTTGAAGTATGGATATATATGGACTTGTGAGCAGAAGGAAATAGCTTTTGCTGATTGATCAAGGGTCTAGAAAGAATGAAAATTGAAGATTAAGGAAAAAAGATCTGGAAGAAACATTTGTGGCTAGGTCTATGAAAAAACCCACAGTGTCTACCAGAAAAGAGGTTCTAAAAATATCCAGGTTGGGAGAGTGACTTATCCTATGAATGTCAGCCTATGTTTCTCTTCAGTCACCAGTGCTGGTACAAAGGGTATATGAAGAATATCCATGCAGACAGAAGTGGATAATATATATATATAGATCCAACACCATTGGTTCCCTCGTGCCTCATATCCCTGATCTAGCTAATGAAGCCACTGACTATGCAATTTGCTTCCCAAGAGACTGATGCTGACCTCTCAATATGACTTCATCATTCCTTGAAGACACAAGTTGTTTTGTGGTTGGAGAAAAATGATATTGGGCCATTTCCTATATGAACAGTGATTTGTTCACATCAACAGCAAATTGATTCTTACCATGGATATTAGCTTTTCTTCCATGGCCTCAGTGCCTCTGGCAGCACTACTATCTGAGGATTTATAAAATAGGTGATCTATTCACATGGTTTTCCATACAATGTTGCTGAAGAACATTGCACAGATTATAAAGAAAATGATGAGCAACTATGGGTTCACAGCCATAGGATATCCTGGTTTTATCATATAGAAAGGGCTTAATTAAATGTTCAGTGGAATGATCTATTAAAGGCTTAGGTAAGGCACCAGAGTAAAGCAATGTACTCTCCAAGTTAGAACACTGCCTTTCAGAATGCAGTGTATGCATTGGATGAATGGCCAAATAGTGCTTTGTTCTCAAGAGCTTGAATACATGGATTTGGAAACCAAGGGATGGAATTAAGATTGGTCCATATACTTTCACTTCCAGTGAGTTAATTGTAGAAATTGTCTTTATGTTTCCATAATCTTAGGTTCTCTGGGTTAGAAATTCTGGTTTTGAGTAGGAACAATTCACCTAAGAGACATAGTAAAGGTCCTATTAATCTTGAAGTTGCAACTACTACCTGGTCTCTCTGACCTCCTCATGCTACTGGCAGTATGTTAATAAGCAGGAGGAGAGGTTAATTGGCCCTGGTTATCACTGGAAGTTTGGGTTACTCCTACACTATGGAAATAGGAAGGACTATGCTTAAATACAGGGGATTCATGGGGGAATTTCTGGAATTACTGTGCCCAGTGATAACAGTAAGTGGAAATTTGTAGTGGCCTTGGCCCAAAAGAGCAAGGCACCTAAGAATTCAAATGCTTGGTATTTTAGCCTGCTAGGTTGCCAAAATGCAGATACCATAAAATGGGGCTGTATTTGTTTGTTTGTTTGTTTGTTTGTTAGAAGGTACCAAGGTTTGAACCCAGGACCTTGTACATGAGAAGCAGGCACTCAACCACTGAGCTACATCTGCTCCCCTGGGGCATCTTTTAACAATGGGAATTTATTCGTTTACAAGCTTATCGTTCAGAGGCCATGAAAATTTCCTAATCAAGACACCATCAAGGCAATGCTTTCTTCCCAAAGACCAGCTGCCAGTGATCCTGGACCTGCCTGCCACATAGCAAGGCACGTGGTACCTGCTGGTCACTCCCTTCTCCTCCAGTTTCATTATTCTCAACTTCCTGCTTCAGTGACTGACTCTCTCTCTCTCTCTCTCTCTCTCTCTCTCTCTCTCTCCATTTTCATCCTGTTTATAAAGGATTCCAGTAAGAGAATTAAGACCCACTCTGTGCCATGACCCTTGTGAGGTAACCTAATCAAAAGACCCTACTTACAATAAGTTTATACCCACTGGAATGGATCAACTCTAAGAACATAATTTTCTGGGATCCATATAGCTTCAAACCATCACACTTGGGAATGATGATAAGTAAACAATCCAGACTAGCTAGGTGCAGGGCAAAGGTGAGGGAAATATGGAATGAGAGGTGGAGAAGGAAAAGAATTCATATCACTTATAACCTTAGGACCAACTGCATCAGCAGATATCATTTAATTTCACTTAGCCTCTCTATCCAACTGTCATTGCAGTAGCAATATTGGTGTTCTCTGTGCTACAAACATTCTTTTTATAAATTTTCACATGGCTCATTTCCCACACCCATTCAACTATTTGCTCAAACTTCTCTGGTTATCTAAAATTACAATCTTTTTTCAGTTTCCAGCCTTGTCATTCCCTCTTTCCTTGTTCTGCTTTTCCATAATACTTACCAATTTTGAATGAAATTATTTACATATTTATGAAGCCATGCATTATTACTTATTACATATTTTTATTTTCTGTCTTCTCACCTAGAATGTAAAATTCACAAGGGCAGGAATATCTGTGTTTTTTTTGTTTGTTTTTTTTTTTTCACTTTTGAATTCTCATCACCTAGATGAGTGCCTGCCTCACAGCAAATTTTTAATAAATATTTGTTAAATAAATGAGTTAGTTCTTTTTCATTTTTGGCTGATGATTCCTGAATCTATAGCTTTAAACTGCACATCCAAATATATCTCCTGATCCATATTTTCAAGCTACATACAGGTCAGGATAACTAGTACATAAGCAGAGTTGGCAGGATTTATTATAGTTTAATTTTAGTTGAAGTGAGAAGGTCCTTTCCTCATATGCCAAATCATAACTCTCTTAGATTGATCACTAATGTTTCACATTCCTTTCAGAGGGTAATGATATGGGTAAAATATAAATAATCTTGCGAGATCATATATTTATATACATTTATTCATGCTACACTGAAAGGTTTTGTATTAGATAAAATAAAAAGTGGGAAGCATGGGGACTCTGAGGAGCAAAAGCTAGAATAAAAGGCTAAGAAAGAATGTTTAAAAAGTGAGGATTGTATATTGAAAAACAAATCTTAGCTTTAAATTTTTAGGAGATAGCGTTCACAGACTTACCACTTTTGCTCCAAACTCCTGTTACTTCATACCTATAGTTCTGCATCATCCTCTAAAAGTCATTCTTCACTCAACTTCCAATTTCAGCTAATTGGACAACTATTTTTACATCTTTCTTACCTAGAAATGTTTTTGAATCCCCACTCTTCTTTGTCCATCATTTTCAATCAGTCTTCAAATGTTGTCAATTCTTACAACTCAAAAACTTCAGGAATTCTAACCTTAGTGACATCAAGACTCTTCATTTAACAAACTCTGCTTGCCTTGCCATTTACTATACAAAGCCCGTGTTTTAAGCAAAATAATTTTCTTTTACTAGACTCTAACCTCTGTGTTTCTTACCACTTTGCTCATGCAGTCTCTTCTACCAGAATGCCTATAAAAATTTTCATCACTAAAGACTTATCTCAAATGTCAACATCTCCCACGTTGATAAACATCAAAGTGATGACATTTTTTCCTCCTTAAGCTTCCATCACTCTTTGTTTGTATCAAAACTCAAGTCACTTGAATTACACTCCTTTTTATTAGTATTATTTGTGCATTTGCCTTTCCCTCATTATATTACAAGCTTCTAAATAGCTAGGACTCCCAAAAATTCAGAAAGCATCTGTTGAACTGGATTTAATTATGTCATTCATTGACTTATGAGTTTATAATTTAACCTCCACCTATTTCCTGAAAAGATCTTAACATCTCAACAACTCCATATTGCCTCTAGGATAAATTTCATACTACTCATCTTTAGATTCACTGACCCTTACTAACTTGATCTACTTAATCAATTCATGTTTACCTTCTACTACCACTAAATTCTACCCCTTTCCCTGATTATTTCAACAATTAAGTAGCTAAGTATCTTTGACAATTATAGGCAGAAAATGAAGTACAGATAATATTTTGTGACCCGGACTAAAACTCAAAAATGAAAACAATGTTTTTCTCTCCATTTCTTAGGTCTTTATGATTTATTCTTCTCTCTTTTATAGAAACCAATCCAACTACCCAACACACATCTATATATTCTTCTGGCTCCAGGGCTCACCATGCATTCACTACAATCTTTATGTTTATTATATATATATTCTTCCAACAGAAAATTCTATTAACTTAGCTCAGCACAAAGACTGACTTTCATAGACTGACATCCTCAGTCCAATAAACTGTGACTGGGGTGAGAAGTAGACCCATCCCTCTGGAGTTGCACTTGATAATCCATTCTAAAAACAGGATTATGGCCCGGGAAGGCAACATAAAATGCTGACTACTTAATTTTGAATATGTTTTTCTATCAAACTAAATCCAATTAGTAAATAATTATTTGTAAATAATAATCTATGCAGACATAGTAATGGTAAGCACATGGTTTTCATTAGGCTTTTTGAAAAGGACTAGGTTACTCCCTATGATTTTAGTATCACCATGTAACTAAGACCACTATTTTTGAATTGTTGATTTTAATACTTCCTTGGACAGTGTATTAGTGTATTTCCTCTGAGAAAGAGTCAGCAAGATGAAATTAGTCAAGCAAGATATTTATTGGATACCATACATGAAGAATAAAGGGGAAAGGAGCAGGAGTTGGTGGGAGAAGCCTTCAGACCACAACGTAGGTTTGGATGGATTGTGTGGTGTGTGAATAAAACTGCTCTAGAAAAGAGAAAGAGAGAGAAGGAGGAATGGGCAAGAAGAGTCTTAGACTGTAGTGCTGATGGGGAACACCAGAGTAAAGATTGCTCATTAACTAAGACATGCATTGGTGAGGAATGGCCCAGTTCAAGTAACCCTACCATGCTCAGTTATTAGCTGGAAGGATTCTGAGAGACTGACCTCAGCATGAACACTGAAGTGCAGCTGTCAGTTAACTATACTCTTTTTAGCAAGGAAAGAAGATCTGAGCAGTACACTCCATGGCTGCCACAGCCACTGATTTTTTGCCATTCTCTGAAAGTATATATATCTAATATCCATTTCCCAACAGAAAGTAACATGACAAAAGTCTTTATTTCTTACATATGCCTAATGCAATGAAAATGTAGGGAAGAGAGCATCCCTGTAACTGTATTTCTTAAAAGATTATATTTTAAGAAATCCCTTAATACGGCAGAGGGTGTTTTTCTTGCCATGAAAACAATTTGCCTATTTTTTAAACTTAATAGTCCTCAAAACTTTCTGATTCAATGAAATAATTAAGACCTATTTTTACTAATATGGATGTTGGAAAAAAAGCAATGTACCATATCTCCTTTTTAACAACCTGATAAGTTAACATATTCACAAATGTTAATTATAACTCACTGATATAACTTGACTTTTTATAATATCTTTTATAATTTTCTTCTTTGTAAGCTGTGAATTGGATATAGTGTTTATGCAATGTCAGATTTACAGATGAGAAGATTGTGGCAGGTAGAATGAAGGAAGCTAAGAACATCTTCAAGGTCACAGAATATGTGGATGGAAAACTTGAGTTATCACAGCTGATAAACGTTTTTACTTGTTCCTTTCATAGTTTTGAATTATCTTTGTGCTTTTTTCTTATTTTGAAACAAACAATTATCTGTATCTTTGTATAGGAAATATTAAAGGGTCAGTAACAGGAGATGGGTGCTCATTTTATGTCTACTGGTCATCTTTTGGGAATCAGGTTCTCCTTGGATAGGTCAAGTTGACAGGTAAAGATTCCATGGAATATAAAGACTGTCTATTAATAGTTATAATTTGTTATTAGTTGCTAAACACTCTGCTAAACTCTCCTCAAAATTACTTTATCCCTGTATTATAGATGAGAAAACTGAGCTACAGAAAAATTGTCTATGGACACAGAGCTAGTAAATGGCAGAAGTGAGAGAAGAACCCAAGTCTATATAATTCTAAAATGTGTGTTTATTTACCTTAAAATCATGCTACCTATCTCACTGGAGACAAATTTTTAATGAACAAAGTTAGATTTCATAGTATTTTTTTTAGTGAGTTAAAATAAATCCAGTTTAACCTTAAAGACAAGAGATACCATAGACCTTAGATATGTTAGTCATTTCAGCCAGTATACCATCTCCAGGGGAGGGAATGAAAGGAAAAGAAAATCTGTATGTATTAAGTGCTCTGTGTGTGCAAGGCTAGGTTTTACATACTCACTTATATATTTATCATTCTCATAAACAAACTGGTTGACATGTAAGACATCTAGTTTTTTTCTATGCTTCTCCTTATTTGATTAGAATCCCCTCTGCATTAGTCAGGGCTCTCTAGGGAAACAGAACTGACAGGAGATATCTGTAAATAGTATGAGATTTTATAAAATTGTCTCACATGACTATGGAGATGCACAAGTCCAAATTCCACAGGGCAAGCTGCAAACCAGGAAGAAGTTCCTCTATGAGTACCCCAGGAAATATGGGCTGTCTGAAATAGAACTGGCAATTCTCTCCCTGCTAACATCACCTCTCCTTTTAAGGTCTTCAACTGATTGGATGAGACATCACTCATTGCTGAAGGCAATCTCTTCAGTTGATTGTGGATGTAATCAGCCATAGATGTAATCAACTCACTGTGATTACAGATTAGAAAATGCCCTTTTATTACAATTAGCTCAGTGCTAGCTTGACCAAAAAACTGGGCACATTACCTGGCCAAGTTGACACATTAGCCTAACCAACAGACCTTCTATTTAGGGAGCTTCTTCTATCCTCACTTCAGCCACTCCAGTGACTGCTGTCAATTCTGCTATTCCATCTCCCTGGATTTGTAGGCACTTGATATAGGTCAGTTTAATCAAAGCACTTCCCTGGAAAGTTTCCAATTAGATCCAAAAGACAAAACCATCCTTCTTTCTAGTGGAAAAGCCATGAATAGAAAGTTAATCTCAGAGAAAGGAGGTAAAAGGAAGTGTGAGACATTCCAGTGATATAGGAGTCTCTGGTTCTGGACATTGCTGAACTTCATTTGTGCCCTTGGTTTAGTTTGATTATATCAGTTAATACATTATTCAAATTGCCTAAGATACTTTTCATTGAGTTACTTCACTTTCAAACAAACAATTAACAAACAAACAAACAAACAAAACCTGGCTGCTTAGATAAAGCAAACAGGATTTCAAGTCCTCAGTCCAACATTTCATCACCAGTGAGTGACAAAGCAAAACTTGAAACCCAGTTCTATCTATTTTCAATTCAGGCTTACTTTTTATATTGTTTTTCTTATTCCAAAAGAGAATATAAACAGGGTTGAGTCATTGGCATATAACTGTTAAGGATGGGTAGGTTCTTCTTTACATTCAGCTAGAATTATTAGAGTAAATTAAATGCAGTCAAGATATCTTTATATATGTTGTTTACATTGTCTTTATATTTTGGGGGTGAATATTCCTTTGGTTGCTTTATAGAGTTAATCTGATTCACCCAACCTTCTTTTGACAGATAACACTTTAATTTGGGTTGCAATGGAAAGAAATAGGTATAATAAGGTGCAACCCTAAATATAGTTGACCTAACTCACATTCCATCTAAAGAAATATAGCTTTCACACATTTCCCCCCAAATATTTTGGCTTACCTGCTATTTCTTTTCACACATATCTGAGCAACTATTTTCTTGATGTGATGCCTGCTTCAAAATATAGCTGTAAGAAACTTTCCCCAGAGAATGCTAAAAATGCAACTCCAAGTAGAAGATCACTGAAGTTAATGCAAGGAATAAAAGTTGAAATGCTGAAAGAGGAGAAGACAGGTACTAATGCACTAGATTTTTTACAAACTCACATTGTTTTTCTCCCAGACATTATGGATCCAAAATCAAATCAAAATTGTGATACCACAATATAAAAACATTATTAGTTAATTGAGTTTAGAGTAGGGAGGAAACAGGCAGTTTAAAGTATAATAAAGACTAATGAGGTTTTTGGAAGTTTTTTTTTTTCTTTTCCTTTCTTTCTGGTTTTACCTACTTTCATAATGTGAAAAGACACTTCAAACATTATTCATCATTAAAATAATCATTTTACAGTATTTCTGATTATCACTTTTCATACAATTATATTAATAACTAAAATGGATAGTTATATTTATATATGTATAATTTTGGTATCATATGGAAATATTTATTCATTTTACCATAGTTTTACATCCTAAATTGGTGAGGACAATTTTTAAAGTTAGGAAATCACATGGACCCCTCTTCTCATTGTTATTATAGTATGCACTTTTTATCTGTCTAATACTGAGGGATTGGGAAAACAACCAATGTCAAGTATTGCTTTAAGTTCACACTATTTATAAATGTATTTGTATATTACTTCCAAAAAAGCATTTATATACTTAAAAATAGTAGAATACATATGAGTATCTATACATGCATGTTTTTGCCTAATCTTTGACTGCCTTGTATATGAAGCGCTCTTGTCATAACCAGTTCCAGAGTGCTATTTAAATAATTCTTGAAACAATTTCTGATTACCAACCCCTACCAGGTTAAGGGTGATTCTCTCAGGGAGTGGATGTAGCTCAAGTGGTTGAGTGCCTTCTTCCCACATGAGGTCCCAGATTCATTCTTGGTAACTCCTAAATACAAAAACAAACAAACAATCAAAAAAACTCACTCTCATTGGGGAGCAGATGTACCTCAGTGGTCGAGCACCTGCTTCCTGTGTACAAGGTCTTGGGTTCAATTCCCCATACCACCAAAAAGAAGAAAAAAGGAGTGATTCTTTCTTATAAATAGCTGTGTAGAAGAAATTATTCAACATGTGTAATTTAAATCACTTACAGGTAATCTTTGTTGATCATAATTCTGATACCACCCTACTACTGCTTCCATTTACATTTCTTACCTTACTGCAGTAATGTACTAACTGGTCTTCAGTGCTCCACTTTTGCCTTCTTCCTATAATTCATTACCCATTCAGCAGCCAGAGCCAGAGGCATCCTTTACAAAGATTCAAATATGATTCTGTAAAACACCCATAATAAAAACTCTCCAATGACTTCTATTGCCCTCCAGATGAAGGCCAATCATCTTTTAAAAGGCTTATAAGTTCCTGAGTATTCTGGCTCCTGCCTCTCATGCTCAAATAAAATCTCTTCTCCTTCCCACTGTACATTCTACCCTTACTAAAATTCTATTTTTTTTCCACTGCTGTTCATGTTCTTTTTTTCCCCATCGATGTTCAAGAGAACTTTCTGCAATGGTGGAAATGTCCTACATAGCACTTTCTAATATGGTAGTCACTAGCCATGTGTAGCAATTGAGCACTTGCAATGTGAGCAGTGTGACCAAAGAACATAATTGTAAAAAATTATTAATTTAACTTTAAATTTAAATAGATTTATGTAGCTGGCAATTATCACATTATAAAGTACAGGTATAGGCTCTTAGTCATACTAGTCCTTCTGCTTTCATGGCTCTATACCTCCTCTGACTTGCATAAATCCTGCATATGCTTCAAATAGCAAATTAGAGGTCATATATTTGATCAGCTTTATCTATTATATTGCCAGAGAACCCTGTAATTTCCCTTCATCACCTAAGTAAAATTATGACGTAGGTGTAGTAGTCTTTTAAATTATCCTACCTCTAAGTTTCACACTTCTTTTTTCTTGATGATCATCATGGCCACCTTCCTGTCAAAGTACAGCATAAGCCAGTTTTTCCTTCAGCAAGACCCCCACATTGCTTCAAACATCTGTTCCCTCCCTTACACCATTGAAAGGTTGCCATTTCTTTCTCACTTAACTGTCATTTGAAAAGAAAAATCTAATAACATAGTTAAGCTTTTTAAGAGGAGTTGAAGTTTGGCAATGCCTTAATCTAAGGAAGAATGCTATATCATTTCAAGCTGACTAGGATGTGGGGTTGGGGGCTGGTTCTTTTGGTGATGGGGAGTGGGATGAGCACTGATAACAAGCTCAAAGTTAGGTGAAGGTCGCAGATTTCCCAACTCGAATCCCATTGTACACAATTTCTTAAAATTGTTTGAGAATGACTTATTCTGTTCAAAGTTTGAATAATGTGTATCAGAGTTTAACAGCCTTTTCTTCCCATGGGGACCAAATGTCCAAATTGTCCAAAACATCTTGCTTTACACCATTTTCCTTGTATAATTATAATCCTTAGAAGCATCCTAACTGGACAATAGGTTATACAGTCACTCTTTTTACATAGTGCTAATAACAATTATCATAATTGCTTGTCTTTTTGTTAATCTTAACTCTATGAAAGTTAATTCCTTGTTTATTTCATTTTACCCCTTTATACCAGGACCTAACTCAGTGTCATATTACATGTATTTAACAAGTTTTTGTGAAATAAATCTTCCAATGAAATCACACACAGAAAATTTAGAAAATATTCAAATCTTGCAACCCCAGAATTTATACAATATTTAGAGAGTATGTACCCTAGACTTGTTTCCAGGGAAATCAATTGGTTGGGGTGCTGCAAATGTTAGTAGGTAAAATTCTGTGCCAAGCTCCATGTTAAGAATTACAGACAATACATTATACCATTTGAGATATACAGTAAATAAAGAAGATATGCATTAACATCTCAGAGAATTTATCTTTTTTCAAGTTTACAAAGCTAGAAAATTGTCAAGACAGACACGGACTCCAAAGTATGCATTTAAAAATATACTTCCATATTATACTGCCTCCATACATGAGGAGATTGAGAAAGAGTCAAAGAGAAGGTTTAAAAGAGCATTGAAATAAAGCATTCAATCTTTATGGGGGCTGAGGAATGATAAAACAAAAGCTTGGGTTTCTTAAATCAGGAGTTGGCATAATTTCATCAAAGGCCAAACTAGTGGGTGTATTTGTCAAGTAGAGTTTAAAATATGAGAAATCAATCTCAATTGAAGGGAGATGGTTAGTGAATATAGCCACCAAGAGGCAAAATATGGGTGCCAAACCATGCTAATATTTTGAACATTTCAATCCTGTAAAGCCTTTCTATTTGAAACCCCTGTTTTGAATAGTTTTTAAAATGTTACTTTTTTACAGCTATTAAAACAAGAGTTTTATCTTAAAGATAAGCAAAATATTTGAAGGTATAATGAGTGCAAGGGTTTATAACAGATACGTAATCAAGATGATAATTTGTGTTTAATTCTGACAGTCTTATAATTTTAATGCTTTAGCATATACATTAATTCAAACGCTATGACCTCCACTTGAAACTTTGGAGGGAGTAGACAGGAGAGGGTTTTACTAATTCACAAGTTCACATTCAAATATTGAACAGCTTGAATTGTTTAGAATTTTATTGAAGTATGCAGAAATTTAATTTCATACAACATCCCCGCCATTGACCTTAACACTATTCCTCTGAAGTGACACCGAATGCACACACCTGTGCACACAGACACGTGCCCAGTTTTTACATGATGGCCCTTCTGAAATCTGAAGACAGCCTTCTAAATAATCATTTCCCTGTAGGCACTTTCTCACAGATACACACAGTCTTCTCCAATATTCCTCCACTTACTCTTGTATTTTGAGCATAATTCTTATTACTAATTTCTAAATATTTTTTCTCAATTTGTTCCTCTTGGGCTCCATTTTGTCAGGTGTATAATACTAAGCAAACTCCAGATCTGAACAATGTATCTATTTTGCTTATTTTGGGATTTATAAATTTACTTGGTATAACCTGGGTCAAATTTAGCTATAAAACTAAAAATGAAAATTTAAATGATATGTAATATAATCTTTACTGATTTTTAGTGTATCCATATCCACACGTGTATGGATACATATATTATATTTATATAATATTTTACAAAATTAAATCACCATTTAGACTTTATATATATATATATATATATATAGTAGTTAACCAGGCATCTTTAATACACTACTACATACCTCCTTACATGCTTGGCATTGACATTTGTCACTATCAACTCTTTGATAGCATGTATGCCCTCTTCTTTTTGTTAAGTAGTTATCCATTAATAGCTACAAAATGTCTCTTTAAGACAGGAGCAAATATTCCCAAAAAGTTGCTTAGAATGTAAATAAAATTGAACAGGGTAGAAGCATTCTAGATGACACCAAAATTCTGTCTTGAATTTTGGAAAATTAGCTCTGGGATTATTTAACTATTGCTCCATGATTTTTCCATTCATTGGCTGGGGTGAAGGCCAAGGGGAGCAATCTGCATTGGACAATTGGAACCATACTTGCAACCTCACCTTAAGACTTGCTGCTGTTATCTCCATTGATGGGGTGGACATTTCATTCTCACTATTTTGACCATTCCTTAGAGCTACTAAAATATTTATTAACTATGCAGAGCACACCTATCTGCATGGGTACATTGCCAATAAAACAGATTCTACTGTGTGGTCGGGAACGTCCTGTCTGGTCGGGGTAGGAGAGGCCTAGGCTCCTACGGGGGCTCGCAGGCGTGGAGGGCACACGGCGGAAAGAACCACCGCGGAGACGAGGTAAGCACGCAAGTCTAATTTATTAAGGGAAGTACAGATGCTTATATAGGGTTATGGTGGCAGGAAAGGAAAACGGGGCTGGGCGTGATAGGCCGGGAGCAGTTTCTTCGCCTTATAAGGTGCGGCCTTGGCGGTGTGCGGCTCTTCCTGGCTGTGCAGGAAGGGGGAGGGTGTGTGTGGGTAGGCTTTTTCTGGTTAACAGCAAGCAGATGTTGGCTGCCTGGGTGAGGCAGAGGGCAGTGCACTCGTAGATTAAGGCTGTGGGTGAAACTCAGAGTTAGGCTGCGTTGCTCAAGCCACCGTCCGTGGTATATCCACAACACCTCTTCCTTTTCTTTTTTAAGGAAAGGGAGGTTGGCTTTGACCAGCTGGGGGAAGTAGAGGCCTCATTATAGGAGGGATTTTATATATGCAAATGTATTATTTGCGAGGGAGGGTCTGTGCCTGTCTTAGGTCGGGGCTGCACCCGATCAGTCTTACCCGTCATTGGGAAACAAGGCAGCAGAAGGCCATGCCCCTGTCTTAGGTTGAATGATGGGTCAGTCCAGTTGCCCGTCATTGGCTAGCCAGCCCAATGTTTTATTGAGCATTCTGCTCAGTTAGAACGAGCCCTTGTACTAATGAGGCGTGCTTCTCAGAGAACAGTTAGGCTGTTGGCATTTTTAACTGTCTCTTGCAGTGCTTTGCCTTGCACCCAGCGGTACCGATGACAGCAGGAAGGAAGTGGCCATATCAGGTTTTGAGCAGCCTGGGACATGAACTGGGAAGGCAGCGTAATGAATGGGAGAGAAGGGAGGGGAATAAAGGGAAAAGTTTTTAGGGTTTGAGCCTTTTTGTTGTTGGTTGTTGTATAAATGACGGGGTTGCATTTGTAATGAACCTGCGAGGAGAGACTGAAAGTAGCGTTAGTATGTGATTTGGAGGATCTGTTTTTTGCGAGGTCTCGGACTGGAGGAAGCAGTAGTGGACGGTGTTGAGGGCGGTTCTCAGAGCTGAATTTGCTTGAGGGCGAGGGCAGCAGGGGGAGCCGAGGCAACAGGCGGCACAGGGCTCCTGTGGGGAGAACGGGCGGAGGGGGGTCGGGAGGACGAGGGGGGGTGGCTGCGGGAGGAACGGGTGCGGGGGGGTCGGAAAGGCTTGGGGGGGGGTCTTCGGTGGTGGCGAGCCGCTGGTAGTGGACCTGTACAAATGAGGTGAAAATGGCATTAGCTTGATCTTTTGCAAGTTGAACGATCTTTTTGATGGTCCATGGTCCGACTGCCAGTGCGACAAGAAGAATGATTAGGGGGCCTAAAATAGGGAGAATGTAGGGGAGGAATCCTTGGAAACCCCAGGAGAGACCTCCCCCCTGGGCTTCTCTCTCCTTTTTACGTTTTTCCAGCCCGGCTTTTACTTGGGCTAAATTGTTTTGGATGAGGCCCGAGTAATTAGCATAGAAACAGCATTCTTCACCCAGTGCGGCACAGAGGCCTCCTTCTTTGAGAAAGAGGAGGTCTAGCCCTCTGCGGTTTTGAAGGACTACTTCGGAGAGGGATGTAAGAGATTTTTCTAGGTGGTTAATGGCTGTTTCGAGACGGGCGATATCTTCGTCGACGGCTGACCTGAGCGAGGAAAAGGCATTATTGTGTAAGGTTAGGGCTGCAATTCCGGTGCCGGCTCCTGCAAGACCTAAAAGTGTGATGTAATGACGGTGATAGGTTCCCTTTTTTGTATGTAGGTTGGTAGGAGATGATGCTTCCAGGAGTCAAAAAAGTGGTTATTGCTATGGTAGATAATGCGGGGGAGCAGAACAGCAAGCACACAGGTTTCGTTGGTGGAATTGAGGGTGCGAACATTGAGGCATGGGGTAAGGCCCGTGGAGGAACAGATCCATAGTGTGTTATTGGAGGGTAAGAGAAATTTTGTGGTTGCCTCAGGGGTGGTTGTATGGTTGCAGAGGGTTTTCATGGAGGGAATAACAGTGCCTCCGATTTTAGTGATACAGAGCCCGCTCCGAGAGACAGACTGGATTGTTAGTCCTATTTGGGTTTGGTTCCAGTTGCAAGACGCAGGAGCGTCTTCTGAGGAGAGTTGATAGGAGGCGTTAGTGGCTATAGCCTCGTAGTAAGGCATTAAGGAGGAGAGGCACAGCCAACAGCTAGCGGTAAGGTTGGGATTCGAGGAATTAAGAGTGGAAAAGGAGGCGTTAACTAAGGACAGAAGTGGGTTGTGGTTTTGTAACGGGGGTAGTGGGGTAGGAGGGGCGGCGATGGAGTTAGAAGACTAATTGCTAGGGGGTGCAGGAATAGAGGGAGGGTTGAGGACTGGGTTGGGGCCAACGGAAATTGGAACAGTGGGGGTGGTGGCCCCCTTTTGTATTATGAACAGGCCGCCGTAATCATAGCTTTCCATGTATAGCCGAAGGCCGTATGTACGGCCCTCTAGCCAGGCAGTGTTGGAAGGGTCTTTAACAGTGAGGACAATTATATCCCATCGGGAGCTATTTGCAGTTTTGAAGGTAAGGTAGGAGTCCCGATTTGGAGCAGCGCTCCAGCCGTATGCCATGGTTTCGCAGCCCCAGGAGGGGCAATAGAAGTGCGTGGGGTCGCGGCAGTCTGTGGTGGAGGAAGGGCAGATGTAAAAACCAGAGACCATATGGCCGGTAGGGCTGAGTAAATATGTATTATGATGATAACAGCACGATGCCTTAAAGTTTTGCGAGTAAGAATAGCCTATAAGGCTACAAATATGCACTTCAAAGGACGGGGCTTGGGCAGTGACGTTGTACAGCAAAATTTTATCATTGGCCACAACTTTGACTGTCCAATTGAAGGGTTGGTGAGACGAGTTAGAGAGGACAGGTGTTGTGGCTGCGGAAAGAAGGAGGATTAATAGGGCTACTAGGTTGATGGGTTGGTTAGGCTGAAGGGGAGTTTGTGCGCGGACTCTGCGATAAAGATCGAGGAGCAGTTGTTCTTCTGTTGGAGGAGTTGGGTCGTTCAGAACGTCACGTGTCATTTGGTAGACTAGACGCCTCAGCTGTCTGCGTTCCTTTCTCCTTAGGCGCTCGGTCTGCGGTGGCGGGTCTGATGTTGCGTCCCGGGATCCAGATGGGTTGGGGAGCATCGTCTGGGAAAACACAAGCAAAGCCTCTACCTTGGCACAGGAGGGGGTGAGGTCCTTGCCACTTGTTATTTTCTGGATCTTTCCAATACACTAGAGGAAGTGGAGTGGAGATGGAGGAGGCGCCCCAATGTTTGTGCATAGGGGACAGCCCATTTTTGTCAAAACTAAATAAATTGATTTTTATTAGTACAATAGTTAGAAGTTCATCGGGGGTGCAGTGGGGGTTCTCTCCCCTCTCTTGTGTTATAAGATTTTTGAGGTGGCAGTTGGTGTTTTCTATAATTGCCTGTCCTTGTGGGTTATAAGGGATGCCAAAATGGTGAGTGATGTTGTATAATTTTAAGAATGATTGGAACGTGGCACTTCGGTATGCTGGGCCATTGTCTGTTTTTAGGTCCCAAGGAACTCCCGTGAGGAGTATGGCCCGTCTCATAGCGGCTACGCAATGGCGGGCTCATTCTCCTGGTAGAGCCACGGCACTAACTAGGTCAGAGTAGGTATCTTTGACTACGTGTACATATTTTTGGCGGCCAAAGGAAGGAACGTGGGTAACGTCCATTTGCCATCTAGAATTTGGTTTTAAGCCTCTAGAGTTAGTACCTTGGGGTTGTAATGGTCCCAGAGGCAAAAATGGAGCACAGCGCCGGCAGTTGCGAACCAAATGTTTGCACAGCTCCGCAGTTAGGTCTGGAAATAGGTGTTTTAAGGCAGACGCGGAGAAGTGGAATCGAGAGTGTAAGCTCCGTGCCTGCACTATCGGGTCGTTAGTATGGGCTGAGAGACTTAAAGTAGTCACGATGGAGTCGACTAACTCATTGTCTTTTGCCAACGGTCCAAGTAGCCCTGTATGACTACGGATATGAGTGATGAACAGGGGTGTTGGCGCCGCTCAGTGAGCTGCTGCAATGTATGCAAGCTGTTGTCTAGATCAGAGTCTGATGGGAAAAACATACTAAAGGCTATAACCTTGCAGACTTGGCAAGCATATGCACTGTCTGAGAGGATGTTAAGAGGCTCAGAGGTGTAAGTGAGAAGAGCTAGAATGATGGCTTCTATTTCTCCTCTTTGGACAGAGTCATTGAGGCGGAGGGTACTAGTGTGTGGCGTCTCGGAATCTTGGGAGAATGAGACAAATCCAAACCCCTTTTTTGAGGCGTCAGTAAAGACTACTCTTGCATTGGCTACAGGGGTAGAGGATGGAAAGGGGTGCTGCAGTCCTGTAATCTGCAGCGTTGTGAGTCCTTGCAGAATTTTGTGATTAGGGTAGTGGTTATCTACTTGCCCTGTATAGCTGATTAAGAGAGTTTGGAAGTCTAAGTTTGTTTGAGCCAAAATGGTAGTTTGGTTTTTAGAGAATGGCCAGATGATAGTGGCTGGTTCAACGCCATAAGTATGGACACTTAGGCGCACTAAATCTTGAGCTAACTGAATGATTGCCTGTGCGAGAGGGAATATTTTTGAAGTGCGAGATTTAGCCAAATGTGACCACAGCAGGGGCCCATCTTGCCATAGCGCTCCCGTGGGGGTTGTTTGGGTTAAGAGGACTATGGCTTGAATGGGTTTTTCAGGCAAATAATGCTGGTTGTTAGTCTCATTTATTAGGTTGGAGACTCTAGCAACAACTGCTCTGGCTGCTGGAGTAATTTTTATGGTTTTATGGACTGCAGCAGCAGCATTACCTTTTGTCTCCAATAGCCTGAAGAGTGGCTGCAGTTCTGCCGTTGTGATGGGCAGAGCAGAGCGCATCCAGTTGATTTGGCCACACAGGGTTTGTAATTCTGTGAGGCTCAGACTGTCTGGGCAGTGGATTTGAGGAGTGATTGGGCGAATTTGTTCAGTTATTCTGTAACCTAGGAATGTGAATGGAGCTTGTCGCTGTACCTTGTCTTGGTTTACTGTCAATCCTATTTGCTGAAGGTTGTGGATTAACTCTTGGAAACCTTCAGATAGTATCTGTTCGTTCTCATGAGCCAAGAGGATGTCATCCATGTAGTGGATGACGAAAAACCGATTTTTAAGAGATTGGATGGCATAGCTAACATAAATTTGGCTTATTGCTGGGCTATTTTTCATGCCCTGTGGTAGCACTTTCCATTGATAACGAGTATTGGTGCCCTGGTTGTTTGTTTGGGGAACTGAAAACGCAAATTTCTCCTTATCTTTTTCATGTAAGGGTATGGAGAAGAAGCAGTTTTTTATGTCTAAAATAACAAGGTAGTAGTCTAAAGGCACTGCAGAGGGATGTGGAAGACCTGGCTGGGGTGAGCCCATGGGTTTTATGTGAGCATTTACCGCTCTCAGGTCATGGAGGAGACGGAATGTGTTTTTATCTTTTTTGTAAATTACAAAGATAGGGGTGTTCCAAGGACTATAGCTGGGTTCTATGTGGCCTAATTGTAATTGTTCTTTTACCAGCTTCTGTAAGGCAAGTAATTTGTGGGACGGTAGGGGCCATTGCTCCACCCATATAGGTTCCTCTGTGTCCCACTCAAGAGGAATGGGTTTTGGTGGTTCTATTCGAGCAATGGCTTCTACACTTGGGGGGGCTGGTGGTTTTGTGGCCGAGAGAACAGGATATGGCAGCCGTCCGGTGGTTTAGTACTAATGGTTGCCCCCATCTGTTCAAGGACGTCTCTGCCCCATAGAATGGAGGTGAGCCCGTGAACGAACAGTGGCTGGAATATGCCGGAGTGACCCTCTTCATCTTCCCAAGCTACAAGCATATTGGCTTGGAGGGAAGGACCTTCAGCTGTGGCACCTTGTACTGGTGGACCTGGTCTGGTGGAAGTAATAAAGGCATATGATTCTGGGAAGCAGCTGATTTCTGCTCCTGAGTCTACTGTTCCTGTGTACCATTGGTCTTTAACTTTTAAAGGTGAGAGTGGGCCTGCTCTGATAGATGGGAATGGTCCATTTCACGGCTTTGGAGGAGCTTGCTTGTTGGTCTCTTGGGGCGGGGCTGAGACCTGCCCCTGGTGGAGTTTAAAGGCTGTGGCGCGCTGTTAGAGCGGCAGTCTCAGGCCCAGTGATAACCTTTGCCACAACGGGGGCAGGGCGTGGGAGGTCCTCTGCGGGGTAGCTGATAAGAGCCTCTGTGGGATAGCTGACAAGGGAGGCGTGGCTGGGGGAGAAGGCCGCAGGAGCAGGCAGCCCGGGCACTTCAGGGCAGTCTCTGGCAAAGTGTCCAGTATTGCCACATTTAAAGCAGCTCGCATTCAATGCCATGGCGGCCGTGAATGCTTGTGTGAGCGCAGCAGTATGCATATAGAGGCCACTACAGGCCAGAACCCAGTCATGAATTGTTTTTTCTCGGACAGGAGCAATGGCCTGTTTACAGATGGGGTTGGCACCTTGTAAGATGAGCTCTCGGGCAAGGGCTGTTTGGGCTTGTGGGTCTGTGACTTTACGCTCACAGGACTGGAGGACACGGGAGACGAAGGCAGAGAAGTCCTCGTCTTTGTTTTGCGTGAGCTTGGTGAAATTATCAGCTTTAATAGCCGAACACGAGCGAAAAGCTCGGAGGGCAAGGTCACGCAGTTGAATCCAGAAGCCGGCCGGGGCTTGTTGGTAAACTATATGGTTGGCAAATTGGCCGGAGACGGTGAAGGCATCAGCCGGAATTTGTACACTGGCTGCGGCGTTGGTGGTAACCTGTTTTTCTGCTTCAGCATGAAAGTGGGCTCTCCAGTCTATAAATTGGCCAGGAGAGAGGATACCCCGAGCCAAGGAGATCCAATCATAGGGGATACAGAGGTTTGTGGAAATCTCCTCTAACATTTGCATGGCATATGGACTTCCCAAACCATCTTCCTTAACTGCCTTTCTAAGGCGTTTAATGTCTTGTGGGTCATGTGGATACCAGGGGAGTGGGCTCTGTGGGGAGGGAGTGACATTCATGGGGAAGCAGGAGACGGGAGGGGGTAGGGCGCTTGGGGTAGCGCTACCGGCTGGCGGGAAACACCAGGGCGGGAGTGAAAGGGTTGGTGTTTGGGGTAGCGGAGCGCTGAGGGAAGCTCGTTATAGGCGCCCAGGGATTGGGCGGAGGACTAGCCCAGGGGTTTGCAGGGAAGGGCGCCCAAGCGGATGCGGCTGCAGGGTCAGCTGGGGCACAAAATGGCCGCTCGGAATTACAAGATGGCTGACCAGGTGCGCGCGCACCGAAGGTGTTACAAAATGGCCGTTTGGGCTCATAAAATGGCCGACCTGACGCATGCACGTCGGCAGCGTCAGAGGGCCCGCCTGTTTTTTCGCCCTCGACAGGGAGGGGCGGGTAGAGGGGGGTTACCGCCCTATGGGGCGGTTCTAGTTCCTTCTTAAACAACTTCCTCCTTCT
>JAKSZT010053887.1:13783900-13822046 GCA_026826555.1 Tolypeutes matacus | reverse complement strand
AACTCAGAGTTAGGCTGCGTTGCTCAAGCCACCGTCCGTGGTATATCCACACTACTGTTTCCTAAAATAGAAATTAACAATGAGTAAAATAGTAACTGTTTAAACCAATGTCAAAATTAAACTAACTCCAAGTGAGAGAGGGCTTATATCCCATGGATATGGTGGGTGGGATGATCCTGAATTTCCCTCCAATTCAGTGAAGATAGAAAATTCAACAGATATGACTTGATTATTAGTCAATATTTCAGAGCCCAATGCTCACAAGCATCATATCTGTGTGAAAATGATACTTATCAATCCCAGAGATTTTAGTATCTAACTAAATTAAAGGTTTAAATTTTATTACAAACTATTGTAAAACTGTGTTCAGCAATGATAATGTCTGTTTAAATGTTTGTCTGTTTTTCAATTTCTGGAGGAAATGGGTAATAACTTTAAGAAGGAACTTCCAGAGGAAAGAATTGATTTGCCTTGATGTTGTATTTCAAATAAATACACTTTCCTTTCAAATAAACTTTCCCTGTCTCTAAATCTCTTAGAAAATAGAATAATATATATGCAGATAGTAATAGATTGACACAGTTTAAAACTTTAACAATGACTTAATTGTTTGTTTCTACTTCTATGAGTTATCCAAACCTGGGGTTCATTCTTCCTTACCCTAACTCAAGACATCACTTTCATCTAAGGCTCATGCTTGAATTACAGATATCAAGTTCATCCCTAAGAAATACCAAGATTTTAAAGCAGTCATTCTAGACTTTCACTGTAAATATAATTTCAAGGCAATAGTAGAAAACTTTCACCAACCATGTAATGAACCAACAAACAAAATATTGTTTTAAAGAATGTTTTAACTCCAAAAAGTAGAAAGTGAATCACAGAATAATGGCCTGTCCATTAAGTGGATAGATTTTTCATTATGGAAAAAAACTCACCGCAATGAACTTGCCCTTATTTCTCTCCTCTCACCTCTGACTGATTTTAAAATTCTATTTAGGAACAATTCCTCTATGGAGACTGCAAGTCCAGTCTATTAAATGTTAATAAGTATCATGATTCCAAGCCCCAGAAGTATTGTTACTGTTTTTGTTTTCTTATTTTGCTTCATTTCCCTCCATGTTTGCCAGCAATTCCCCTCTCAAAGCTCCATGATCCCTAAAGACATGGTGCCCAAAGTTTACTATACAAATAATGAATGCAATTTTTATACTCTCTCACTATAAGAATACAATAAGTAGGAACAACATTTATTAGTAAGATGAGGGAGAATCAAATTCTCCACCTTAGATATGTGCAGCTTTACTATTCACAAACGACAGAAACAGAAGATGTATTACATGTTTATTTAACCAGAAAGCAAATCCAAAGTTTCTGGATCAGACAACAGTCTCAGTTTAGTTAGGTTAGTTTACAGCACTAACCACACAAGTTCCCCACGTGCCTTTCCTTCCTTGAGGTGATATGAAGAGAGACAATGGACTCTGCATGTATTGAGTGAGTCCTTACTACAGGAAAGGAACTCTGAGATTATGAATTTTGCAGCTTATATAAAACTTCTGCTGCCTGTCACTTCAGAGAGAAAGAGAGAAAGACATTTCTAATGTAAACAAATCTTCCAGGGTGGGGCGGGGGAAGAAGGGAAGGGCCTTAGATGGTTACAACTCTTTGAAAGGTAAGTAAATGGCCCAAGGGGAGATTGTCTGTAAATCTCTTTTCAGGTCTCCAACTTCCAAGGCATGTTTACTATTCAAACATTCTTTAAACCCAGGTTGCTAGTAATTTTTGCTTTAGAAGCCCTGATGGTGCATAAAAAAATGAAAATATTAATCATTTCCCAACAACAGTTATATGACAATCATTTTTTATTTCCCTATTTAATATATTTATTCCATTTCTGAATCTCCCTGGGTTCTTTTTCTGTAAACAGCAATATTGCTCAGATTCAATCTCTCTCTGCTGAGCCTTCATGCATCTATGCTTCTCCAAGTTTATGGAGCTTTCTCAAAGAGTCCATTAGTTTGTAAGATGCAGTTAACTTCTGGATCACATTAGAAAACCCATGGCTCTATCTATTTCTGTGAAGTACAGAACAATTTTGTCTCTAAGTCATTCAACTCTCTTTAGACATCTCTTCAGATAACAATTAGGCATGGAGCAATCTTTTGTCAATCTACTTATAGACAATGTACCTTTAAACAACATCATCTTCTAAAGGTGTTTATAAAAGAGTATATAATTGGAAGTAGATTTTCTCTGCTTACTGTCATCTACCAACATTTTCTCAATGATTTTTAAAACTAACTTTTACAGAAAAATAAAGATGGCTAGCAAAAAGGGAAAACACCAAACTTTACTTGTAACAGAAAAAGAAAAAAAAAGAAATTAAAATCTCAGTGAGACTGTGGTTTACTATCAAATTAGTAAGCCTTCTTTCTGTCTCTTCTGTCTTCCACCCTCTTTTCCTCCCTCCCTTTCTCCCTCTCACTCTTTCCCTTCCTCCCTCCCTCCCTCCCTTCCTTCCTTCCTCCCTCCCTCCCTTCCTTCCTTCCTCCCTCCCTCTCTCCCTCTCTCCCTTCCTTCCTTTTCTTCTTTCTTTCCTTTCTCTCCTTCTTTCTCTTTTTTCTCTCATTCTTCTTTTGTCATATTCAAAACTGGTGATGTTATAGAAGAGACACTCATGTGTTGTTGATATAGTATCTAAACACTGATGACAAGTATTTCCTCCTTGTAAAATAGTTTGCATTTTCAATTTGCTTTTTATTTTTCTGGACAGAATTATAAATTTTCTTCTGGTTCCACCAAAGCACACTTTTCCTTCATGATTTTCTCAATTCAATTAATTATTTTATTTAGAAATTCTGTTCTCATTGCACAAATAGATGTTTATCACATATTAAACCTAACTATCCAAATAACTAAAATAACATATATGATATATCCCTATCACTTTTTCAGAATTTGCTTGGCTAATCTTACCTATTTATGTGTACTTTTCAAAATTCTCAAAAATCTTATGTATAAGTTTAATTTGAATTTCAATGTTGCTATAAATTTTTAAGTAATTTTATATTTAAGTATTAAACCATCACTTTCTGGAATATAATGTAATAACAAAAGAAGGGGCTTATTACAAGTCAGATACCATGCTAACTACTTTGTATACTTGATATCACTTAATCTTTAGAATAACACTCTGATATAGTTCTTGTTATCATATTTATCTTCGGATGATAATTCTTGGGTTTAGAAAGGTCAGGTTATCTTCTCATGTTTCAAGTCAAGAGGCAAAGATAACTTTTATTTTAATCTTGGCTAATTGAAAAAAAATATGTTGAGACTGGCAGAAGGAAAAAAATGTCTAAAGTTTGTTTATTCTAGATTATATTATAATCCAGTGCCAACTGTGTTTCAGTTGAGATAACACAGGTTTATTCAAGTGTAAATACTCAGCATGCAGTTGCATATGCAGATCAGACGGATTCAATTCTGGAGAGGGCCAATGTTCAGTGGATTTAATTATTTGTATATTGTTGGTAACCTTTGATATAGAATTTTTATATGGAAAGTGGGAGCTCAGGAGTTAGTGTGTGATGAGTTTCATCATTCTTTATGGAAGTTTAGTATAAACAGAAGTGAAAAACAGACTATGGTGTTCACTAGATTAAAATGCTGCAAAGAGATTAAGGAAAATGAGATTTCCAGGGAAGATGACTTGTTATATTTAATAAAAGAAATAAGGCATGAGTAACATTAGAATTATGCAACTCTATTTATTTGATATTATTTTACAATTCCATCCTATAGAAACTGATACAAGATTTGCACCTTATATCATGCACTTCCTACTTAAATCACTCTCTCATCTCTTTAGAATACTATAATATAAGTTGGTAGCATATTGTTGGAGTTAAATCCTGCCATTTCGGAATATAGAATCCTCAAGGCTTTAGAAAACCTCTAACCAAAACTTACAGGAAATGGAATGTGTGGTTCCTTTTGTAATTGAAGTCTGCTTTGTATATATAACCAATCTCCTAGAATATTGGACTATGATAAATTACATTATCCTATTCTCACACTACAGTATCTTGCCTATTATTAACCCAGAAGCTAATCTTGTCAAAATGAATATACTGTAAAAAATCTTACCAGTGGCTTTGTAGTATTTAATTTACTTTTTATATTAAGAAAAAAAAGTTTTTGTAGGACCTCTGATAAATGGTGTTGGGAAATATTTCATGATTTCTAAGAAATCTTTGGCATCTTAGTGTTGGGGATTAAATCATATACCCCACAAAAGACATGTTCTGAATTTTAATTACGAACTTGTGGGTGAGAATCAATTTGTAAGTAGAGAAGATGTTATTATTAGTTAAAGTATGGCCAAAGTGAACCAGAGTGGGTTCTAATCCATATTACTCGAAGCTTTATAAAGAGAGGATATTCCGATGCAGAGAAGCCAGCAGATCTAGCAGCCAGAAGTCAGCAGAAACCAGAAGAGCTGACACAGGAGGAGATCAAGGACATCACCACGTGACAGAGGAATGCTCTCACCAGAACGCTACTGACTCCAGGAGACACTGTGGCCTTGCCAACATTTGATGTGGGACTTCCAGCCTCTAAATTTTAAGCCAATAACTTTTTGCTGTTTAAGCCAACCCCTTGTGTGGTATTTGTCATAGTAGCTCTGACAAACTAAGCCAGTTAGCAAATTTGATAGGTAGCTTCTGAAATGGCTCTCAACCATCCCCATCTACTGGTATTTATGCCTTTTTTGTAATCCTTTCCTCTTTTGTGTTTGCTGAAACTAGTGGCTTCCTAGGGATGTAACTTTTGAAATTAAGTTATAAAAACCTAATACATAATACCCTTCTTCCTTAAAATCTCTATCTCTATGGCTTTTCTTGCCTTTGATCTTATGAAGCAAGGCATTGTGTTATGAGCTGCCTACTGGGGAGGCCCAAATGGCAAGGAACTGAAGGTGGCAGTGAGACAACAGCCAAAAAGGAATGGAGATACTCAGTCCAACAATTTTTAGGAAACTGCATCCTGCCAATAACCACATGAGTGAGCTTGGACATGGCTTTCCCCGATTAAGCCTTCAGAGGACACAACAGCTCAAGCTGACCCTTGATTATATCCTTTTGAGAGACCCTGATGCAGTGAACACAGTTAAGTATGCACATATTCTTGACCCACAAAAACTGTGAGATACTTAGTGTGTGTTGATTTAAGCTATTAATATTTGTACTAATACCATAAATGTATTTAATGCAGTTATTGCTGTATCAGACTACTTTGATTTTTTAAATATGGAACTTACTTCCAGAGTTGCCAGACTCAACAACAACAACAAAATTATTTCAATAAAAATTCCCTCAAATGATCCAAGATCCATTCTTCATAATCACACTTTAAAGTTCAGCTCACTCATACATGATCTATTCTTGCAACAATTTTTTCCTTTTTTGAATTCTAGTTGAACTAAGAACACCAAAATATTTGGCAAGTTTGGAAGGAAAAAGTTACTTGGATTAATGGGAAATTGGCAGATATAAAAAGGCTGGGTTTTAGTCTTCATTCTACGACATTAAACAAGTCAAAATTTTCCTGTCCATTAATTTCGATATTTATATATTGATGAGTTTGAAATTCTTAGACCTTTACACTCTGATGGTATCATAAATAGCCACATGAGGTCATCTGAATTTAAATATAAGTTAATAAAAATTAAATAAAATTTTAAAATTTTGTCCCGTAGTCACCCTAGTCAAATTTCAAATGCTGAATAGCCACATCTCAATAGGGGCTACTGTACTAGTCAACATGGCTATAAAATTTTTCTGTCACAGGAAGTTCTATCTAGCAATATTGCCCTAGATGGTTTTGTAAATTTCTATCATTTTCAATACTATTTAATGTAGCAACCACTAAAGAACTAGAATATATACCTTACATAAATAAGTGCTCAAAAAGTATTTGCTAGATGAATGTTTATCAATAGGGTCTGAACTGGAATTCATGTATGTGTACGTATACATAAATATGTATACATATAAATATTATTCCTTGTGATGGTTAGGCTAATGTGTCAACTCGGCCAGGTAATTGTGCCCAGTTGTTTGGTCAAGCAAGCACTAGGCTAATTGTAATACAAGGACATTTATGGACTTTAGTCACCAGTGAGTTTACTGGATAGATAGCTGATTACAGCTATATCAATCAGGGAGATTGCCTTCAGCAATAGTGATGATTTATCCAATCAGTTGAATGCTTTAAAAGGGGAAGTGATTTCAGCATTCAGGGAGAATTTCCCAGCTCATCTTTGGATAACCAATGTCTCCTGGAAACTCATCAAGGACCTTCATTAGACTTTCATTGGAGCCCCTGGTTTGCAGCTTGCCTGTGAAATCTGGACCTGTGCATCCTCACAGTCACATGAGAGACTCTTATAAAATCCCATACTATTGACAGATATCTCCTGTTGATTCTGTTTCCCAAGGGAACCCTAATACATTCCTTAAAGCTAAGTTTTGTTCAGTTGGCCATTTTTATCATTTAATTAGTGTTCAATTTATAGCCATTAAAACATTTTAATATCTAATAATCTCACAAAATTTCTAAACAAATCAATTTTATTAATGTATATCAATACAGCATAAATCCATTCAAAGTATACAATCAATGGTATTTGGTATAATCATATAGTTGTGCATTCATCACTTCAATTATTATTAGAGCATTTTCATTATTTCAATAATAATTTAAAGAATACACAAAAAACAGATAAACAAACTCATCACCTCTCAATCTCTCTGTACTTCCCCTGCCATAGTAGCTCTTCTTTTGTTTCTATCTCTCAAGTTTATTTGTATTTATATTTTGTAAAAAACACTCATATATATGCAATATTACCCATATTTGTATTTCACATGAGCTTTCACTATGCTATACAGTCCCATGTTACATTTTTTAGCTTTGCTTCTAGTAACATAAATGTCCTTAGAATTTTACTTTCAACCACTGTCATATCTATATAATAGCTCTGCTGGTTACAAACACTACGTTATGCTTTCACCATTTCTATTCATTTTCAAAGATTTACAAACAATCTTTTTACCAATTCCACACAGATTAATCCTCAGCTTTTCAAGCTCTACCCTCATTCTATTTTTTGGTGACTTATATTCTAATTATTAATTCCATGAATTAACACAATATATTTAGTTGATAATAGCATAATGATACAGTATTTATATTTTTGTGTCTGGCTTGCTTCATTCAACATGTTCATCCATGTTGTCATATGCTTCACAACTTTCTTTCTTTTTACAGCTGCATAATATTCTTTCATGTGTATATACCACAATTTGTTTATCCATTCATCAGTTGAAGGACACCTGGGTTGTTTCCATCTTTTGGCAATCGTGAATGATACCACTATGGACATTGGTGTGCAGATGTCTGTTCATGTCACTGCTCTCAGTTCTTCTGGGTATGTACCTAGTAATGGTTTTGCTGGGTCACATGGCAAGTCTATATTTAACTTCCTTTGGATCTACCAAACAGTCCTCCACAGTGGCTGTAACATTCTACATTCCCACTAACTGTGAATAAGCATTCTTATCTCTCCACATCCTTTCAAAAACTTGTAGTTTAATAGGTATAAAATAATATCTCATTTTAGTTTGGATTTGCATTTCTCTAATCGCTAGTAATGCTGAACATTTTTTCATGTGTTTCTTCACCATTTGTATTTCTTCTTTGGACAATTGTCCTTTCAAGTCTTTTGCTCATTTTTTAATTGGGTTGTTTGTCTTTTTATTGTTGAGTTGTAGCATCACTTTACATATCATGGATATTAAACCCTTATCAGATACATACTTTCCACATATTTTCTCTCATTGAGTCAGCTGCCTTTTCATCCTTTTCATCCTTTGAGGTGCAAAAGTGTTTAATTTTGAGGAGGTCCCATTCATCTAATTTTTCTTTTGTTGCTCGTGCTTTCAGTATAAAGTTTAAGAAAATACCACCTACCACAAGATCTTGAAGATCTTTTCCTACATTTTATTCTAGGAGTTTTATGGTTGTTGGTTTTATATTCAGGTCCTTGATCCATTTTGAGTCAATTTTTGTTTCAGGTGTGAGGTATGGTCTCACACACAACACATTATAGATTTCAGTAACATTCATAACCAGAACAACCCCCAGGAATTACTTAATCGTAAACTATCTTACTAATTTTGAAAAGAAGCTGGTGGTTGATGATTCATCGCAACAATCAAATGGATATTATCACTATTTCTTCCACTGCAAGAAAACCCATAAAGATGGTGTATTAGTCAGCCAAAGGGGTGCTAATGTAAAATACCAAAAGTGGGTTGGTCTTTATAAAGGGTATTTATTTGGGGTAGACGTCCACAGATACCAGGCCATAAAGCATTAAGTTTCTTCTCTCACCACAGTCCATTGCCACGAGTTAGAGCAAGACAGCTGCTGGCGTTTGCCAGGGTTCAGGCTTCTGGGATTCCTCTCTTCCCGGGGCTGCGTTTCTCTCCGGGCTTAGCTCCTGTTTCCTCCACGAGGTCAGCTGCAGACGATCAGGCGAACGGCTTGCTTCTCTTCCCCTGGGGCCTTCTTGCCAACATCAAAACTGCTTCTCAAAAGACTACCTCAACTGTCCTTTGCCTTGCCTTTAATATTCAATTCCCCACCCACCAAGGGGTGGGGCTCAACGCCGTAATCCTAACCTAATTATGCCCAGATTAACAGATCAGTTTACAAGCATGATCCAATTATATTTTTGGAATTCATAATTACATCAAATTTCCCAACGGTTACAGATGGCTTCAAGTAACTTTGAAAAAGTGGAGTTCCTTTCTCAGAGAAAACTCTCATAGAAGGGTATAATTCCCTCTGCCCCTCTGCCACCAAAATTTCTTCATTAATTTAACTTTTTAAATTAAGGCAACCAATGGACAATTTCTTGAGACCCCAAATCACCCTCACAAGTCACAAATTCCATTCATGGAAAAATAAACCTCCAGGGGTATAGCAACCTCCAAAAGCCAAGGACAACGATTCTATAAAGACTTGGTTTTCATGTGTTTCAGAAACACTATGCTTTCTTTAAAAGATGGTGTGAGGGGAATAGATGAGGACCCTGGCACAGACTGGATCCAGAAAAGTCCCCAGTGAGAAAGGTCATCCAGGTCAGTCTCCATTCTCCCTTCAACTCTCTGCATTCCACTGAGGGAGAAGCTTAGGAAGAAATGCAAAACATCTTTAGACAGTTAAAATGCCCTCTTGGCAAATCCCTGCCCTCTAGTGCTCAGTTGGGAATCTAAGATGGTCAGACTCACAGTCCACAATGACCTGACAAAATCCAAAAGCTGTATCAGAGCACTGAGGCTGACCACAGTCCCTTTGTTGTCTGGCACAAACTCAACGGATGGGGGTGGGAAATGGAAACCCAAGCAGACAGACTACAAAATGGTTATTAGAAAATTGTATCAAAAATTACCAAAACATTTCCAAAAAAACTCTAAAATCTTCCAGTCTTGGCAGATGCACAGGTCAGGATTTCCAAGTACCCGTGGAGCTGCCCTGCACCACAGGGGTTTATCTTGAGGACCCCACTTCCCTCTGGGATGCATAGAATCTACACAGACAACCAGGAGGATGGGACCACAGCTGTAGCTGCCTTTCCAGGTTTGAGTCCAAAAGGTCCTAGAGATGCTGCTTGGGCTGTTGCTGGCCAAACCCCATGGCATGGAGGACCACGGGAGAGCATGAAGGTCAATAGGGGTGTTGGTAGTAGAGGTCTTTAACTTCCCACGTTGCTACAATCACCAAAAGGTTGCTGTGGACTCAGGTACTTTGAAACTTAAGGTTAACTCACCTGTACTCCCCAGATGTGTCCCTAGACTGCAGAGGTGGTATTCTACTCCCCTTTGACATTTGGGTTCCCACCAAAAACTCAACACCTCTTTGAGGTGGCTTCTGGGGGGTCTCTCCCAAGACACTGTCAGGTCACATTATTATTCGGGGGTGGGAGAATGACATTCAGAATGGAAACGTACACATGTGGCCCCTGGGCAGAACAAGATTGACACGTCCTGCCAAATGGTCTTACCAAAACAATAGAATGTTACAAATACCAATTGGGCCCTAAGCACAATGAATTTGATAAGACAACATATATATATATATTTTTTAAACTGCAGAAAGACCACTGTAAGTTACAAGTGTTCATTAACTTTTCTACTCTCCTTCCATTCTGTTACTACATTTAAGTCTTAAACAAACAGGGTTCCAATTTGGGGAGGCTCAAACACCAAACCAACAATGAATATGAAGTTAAAATTACTAACTCTTTAAAACAGAAAATTCAAAACCTGAATAAAATCCCACCATACCTATTTTGAAAGAATAAAAAGGGATCCTGGTGTTCTCAAAGTTCAAGGGAAACCGTGTGGGGTGTTAACAGCTTAACCTTACTGAAAACATGGCTGTTTCTATCTCAGGTGGTCCATGAGGACCTGAGCCTTCCCTACAGTTGGAACTGCACTTGACTTTCATGATTTTGCATTTCCATTGGCCTGCAATCTGCATAAATACACCCCCAAGCTCTGCCCACCCAAGTTAAAAATAATTTTCTTCCATTCTGGCTAGACAGCAGAGCAGAAAAATTTCTATCTTGAAAACACAGATGACAAAAGCCTGGCCCCAGTGCCACCAGCTTGTTCTCCTGGGACATGTTGCTCCTTCCCACTGATCTCAAGAAGCTCAGAGACCTTTCCTAGCACAGGATAGACACTACCAATTATTTGAAGTTGGTCAATGAGATAAAAATTACTTCCTATCCCTACCTTTAAAAGAAAGCTCTCAACTTCAATAACATGAGATTCTGTGCTACATAAATTAAAAACTACCTTAAGAGGGGATTCTGGGAACATGACCATTTGGGTTACGCAGATAAGGCTCAGCTCTCATTAAAACAACAGAGAAAGAGCCAAAGTTTTCCTTGGGGAATTGCTTTGGGGTTCACGAGACCAGAACACTGCTTCACAATGCCCAGGATGAGGGACAGAGAGACAAAGAAGCCAAAACAACAGACTGTAAGTTATTAAATCTCCCTGTTGCTAGGTATGGCTCCCCTCCCCCACCCCTAAGATATTAAGTGAGGGTAAAACTCCTGGCAAATTCCAACTAACTGAGAGGAGAGCAGACGTCCTCCTCCCTGTCAGCTGCTTTGGATATATAGAGAATAGGAAGGTGCTCTGAGTCACCTAGCAGGGTACTGGAAAGATAAAGAAGCCAAAGGAAAACCGTGATTCACTCACTTTTGTGGCTGGAAGTGGCACATATACCCCAGTCTCAGGGTAAATAGCCTAGGTGGAGCTGGTGACTCCCTGCTCCAAGGGGTGTGAAGGCTGATTCCCCGGGAGGACAAGGGGTCTGGGAGGGTGGAAGGTGGTTTCTTCATGGTGAGTGTGGCCAGTTGACCCCTTTTGAATATTGGAAGGGACCCTGACTCAGCAGGGAGAGGGGAAGAGAATCTTCTCGGGCAAGCTGTCATGTCTAGTCTCTCAGGTAAAAAGACAAATTTGATTAGAGAGGAGGCAGGGACAAGCACCTACTCAACAGGACTCTGGCAAACTGGAAGGAATCTACCCTGCCCAAGGGAAAGGGAGTGGATAACCTTCAGAGGCTAACCACCTAAGGAGACAGGCTAGCTCAGTGGAAGAATTCCTGCCTTACATATATGAGGTAGCTGGTTTAATTCCCAGCTCTTCTTAGAGTAATGATCCACTGTGTTGTCAGGCATCCAGCTGAAGCTTTTTGACAGGGAACATATAGACATTCCATTTATATTAGCTTTTCTTGGATCTCTCTCTCTCTTTTTAAAGGCTCCTTTTAAAAGTTTTCTTTATTTTACTCACTAAAACCTGGTTCAAAACCTGCAGAGGGCAGGCTGCAGGGTGATTGATTGATGAACACCAGCAGCCTGAGAAGATCCTTAGGGGTCTAAGAGGGAAGGCTGTTTTTGTCTTTATTTTTGTTTTTGTTCTTCTTTTCTTTCTCTTTTTTTAAAAAGAGTTGCTGATATAGTGTTTCTTGTTTGTTGTATTTCCCTTCCTTTGTTTCCCTACTTTTTTTTTGTTTTTTTTGTTTTTTTTCCATTTACTGGTGTTTCTACCTATGCTATTTCTTTTCTCTTTTTCATCTTTTTATCTTCTCTTTTTTGTTGTTCTTTCATTCTACTTCTTTTTGTTTGCTCTTCAGTTTTTCTTGTTTTTATTTCTCTCTCCTTTTTTCTCTGTATTCTTTCTTTTTTTACTTTTTTATTTCTCTCTTTATTCTCTTCCTCTTTTCCCATCATTCCAGCTTTTTAATTCAGTCTATATATTTTTCTCTATTCTGTTTCTCATTTCATTGTTTCTATCCCAATTTTGAAATCTTATTCATCTATACCTCTGATTCATGTTAATTATTCATTTTCCTAGGTCTTGTACGGTTCCTTTCTACCTTTTACTATTATTATTACTATTATTCTTTTTCTCTTCCTATCTCTTCCCTTTTCCATGCTCCTAATTTTTTATTTCAAGGGAACATACATAACAGCAAGGAAATAGAAAAAGAGGAACAAAGTGCCTAAGTGAAACCTTACCACATGCACAAAAACTACAACAAAATAAAACCCTAGAGTAGAGAGAGAAGCTAATCAACTGAATAAACCTATCAAGGTTTAAACAGATGCCTAGACACCAAAAAAAATTACAAGCCATACAAAGAAACAGGAAGACATAGCCCAGTCCAATGAACAAACTAAAAACTAGGATGAGATGCAGAACATGGAACAACTAATCAGATATGTGCAAACAAATATTATGAATCAACTTAATGAAATGAAAGAAGAGATTACAGATATAAAGAAGATACTGGGAGAACATACTGACAGAATTGTAAACATACATAAAAAGATAATGGATGTGATGGTGATGAATGGCACAATGCAAGAAATAAAAAGTACACTGGAAGCACATAATAGCAGATTTGAACAGACAGAGGAGAGAATCAGTGATGTGGAATACAGTATATCGGAAATCAAACATTAGTAGAAGAGACAAATAAAAAGATAGAAAAAATCCAGCAGGTTCTTAGAGATTTGAATGACAACACAAAATGCACAAACATATGCATTATAGGCATCCCAGAGGAAGAAGAGAAGGGAAAGGGGACAGAAGGACTGTTGTAGGAAATAATGCCTGAAAATTTTCTAACCATATTGAGGGAGATGGATGTCCAGGAAGAGCAGTGCATTCCAAACAGTATAAATCCCAAGAGGCCTACTTCAAGACATATACTCGACAAACTATCCAATGCTCAAGACAAAGAGAAAATACTGAAAGCAGCAAAAGAAAAGAGAACCATCACATACAAGGGAAGCTCAATAAGATTAAGTGCTGATTTCTCATCTGAAACCAAGGAGGCAAGGAGGCAATGGTATGACATAGATAAAGTAGTCAAAGAAAAAAAAAACTTCCAGCCAAGAATTCTCTATCCAGCAAAGCTGGCATTCAAAAATGATGGAGAGTTCAAAATATTCACAGATAAACAGAAATTAAGAGGGTATGCCAATAAGAAATACTTCAAGAAATACTAAAGGGAATTCTGCAGGTGGAAAGGAAAACACAGAAAGAGAGATTTTGAGGAGAGTGTAAGAACAACTAAAAAGACAAAAAGAGAAACAAAAACAATATATGGCATACATAAACCCAAAGAAAATATGGCTAATGTAAGCAATTCCTTGGGAGTAATAACACTGAATGTTAATGGATTAAACTCACTAGTCAAGAGACACAGATTGGCAGAATGGACAAGGAAATATGACCCATCTATATTTTGTCTATAAGAAACCCACCTTAGACCCAGGGATTCAAGGAGGCTGAAAGTGAATGGCTGGAAAACAATCTTGCAAGCAAACAAAAACCAAAAGGGGGGGGGGGGAGTAGCTATACTAATATCGGACAAAAAAAAGACCTTAAATGCAAAACTATTCACTATATCTTAGTAAAAGGAGTAATCTCTCAAGAAGAAAGAACAATCACAGACATTTATGCATTTAAATGGGACACCTCAGAATACATGAGGCAAGCACTGGAAACACAAAGTGGAGAAATAGATGCCTTTACAATTATAGTGGGAGACTTTAATGCACCATTATCACCATTAGACAGAATATCTCAACAAAGAATCAATAAAGAAACAAATACTCTGAGTAATACATCAAAGGATCTGGATCTAATAGACATATACAAAACACTACACCCAAATGCAGTGGGATATGCATTGTTCTCAAGTGCACATGCATTCATATTCCAAGATAGATCACATGCTAGGCTGCAGAAAAATTCTCAGTGAATTCAGAAAGACGGAGATTATACAAAATAATTTCTCTGATCACACTGGAATGAAGATGGAAATCAGTAAGGGCCAGAGAACCAGATTAGGCATGAAGATATGGAAGTTAAACAACACACTCTTAGACAAACAGTGGGTCAAGGAAGAAATCTCAAAAGAAATCAGTAACTACCTTGAAATGAATGAAAATGACAACACAACATATCAAAACCTATGGGACGTGGCAAAAGCTGTACTGAGAAGGAAATTCACAGCCATAAATGCATATATCAAAAAAGAAGAAGGAGCTAAAATCGAAGACCTCACTACACATCTGAAAGAATTAGAAAAAGAACAACAAACTGACCCCAAAGAAAGAAGGAAATAACAAAGATTAGAGCAGAACTAAATGAAATAGAAAATTAGAAAGCACTAGAAAAAATAATACCAAAAGCTGGTTCTTCGAGAAGATCAATAAAATTGACAAACTCTTAGCTAGACTAACAAGGAAAAAAAGAGAAGATGCAAATACACAAAATAAGAAGTGAGGAAGGGGATATCACCCCACAAAAATAAAATCATAAGAGGATACATTGAAAAATTATATGCCAACAAGAAAGATAATTTAGAGGAAATGGACAATACCCTAGAAACTCACAAGCAGCCTACATTGACAAAAGAAGAAATTGATGAACTCAACAAACCAATTATAAGTAAAGAGATAGACTGAGTCATCAAAAATCTCCCAACTAAGAAGAGCCCAGGACCAGACGACTTCACATGTGAATTCTACCAAACATTCAGGAAAGAGCTAACACAAATCCTGCTTAAGCTCTTCCAAAAAATAGAATTAGAAGGAACATTGTCTAACTCATTCTATGATGTGAATATTAAACTAACACCAAAAGACAAACAAAGATGCCACAAGAAAAGAAAATTACAGACCAATCTCTCTAATGTACCTAGATGCTAAAATCCTCAACAAAATACTTGCTAATTGTATTAAACAACACATCAAAGGAATTATACACGATGGCCAAATGGGTTTCATCTTGGTTATGCAAGGATGGTTCAACATAAGAAAATCAATCAATGTAATACACCCCATAAACAGATTGAAAGAAAAAAATCACATGATCATTTCTATTAAGGCAGAAAAAGTATTCGATAAAATACAACACATTTTCCTGACAAAAACACTTCAAAACATAGGAATAGAAGGAAACTTTCTGAATGTGATAAAGGGTATATATGAAAAACCCACAGCTAACATCACATACAATGGTGAAATCCTAAAAGCTTTTCCTCTAAGATCAGGAACAAGACAAGGATGCTCACTATCACCACTCCTATTTAGCATTGTCTTAGAAGTACTTGCTCGAGCAATGAGGCTAGAAAGAGATATAAAAGGATTGAAATTGGAAAAGAAGTAAAAATTTCACAATTTGCAGACAACATGAAATAGAAAGCCTTGAGAAATCTACAGTAAATCTCCTAGAACTTTTAAGTGAGTTCAGTAATATTGCAGGCTTTAAGATCAATGCTCAAAAATCAGTAGCATTTCTGTACACCAATAATGAGCAATCTGAGGAGGAAATCAAGAAAAAAATACCATTTACAATAGTAACTAAAAGTATCAAATATCTAGTAATAAATTTTAACTAAAGATGTAAATGACATACACAGAAAAGTATGCAACACTGTTAAAGGAAATCAAAGAAGACTTAAATAAATGGCAGAATATTCCCTGTTCATGCATAGGAACACTAAAAATCATTAAGATGTCTATCCTACTCAAACTAATCTACAGATATAATGCAATCCCAATAAAAATCAACATAGCATTTTTTTACTGAATTAGAAAAACTAAGTACAAAATTTATTTGGAAGGGTGAGAGGCACCAAAGAGCCAAAGACATATTGAAAAAGAAAAATGAAATCAGAGGAATCACACTACCTAACTTTAAAATATACTACAAAGCTACAGTGGTCAAAACTGCATGGTATTGGCACAAGGATAGACATACTGACCAATGGAACTGAATTGAGAGTTCTGATATTGCTCCTTGCATATACAGTCAACTGGTGTTTGACAAGGCCACCAAGCCCACTCAACTGGGAGAGAATAGCCTCTTCAACAAATGTTATGTGGAGAACAGGATATCCATATCCAAAAGAATGAGAGAAGAATACCATCTCACACCTTATACAAAAATCAACTCAAGATGAATCAAAGATCTAAATATAAGATCCAAAACCATAAAGACCTTGGAAGATAATGTAGGGAAGCATCTATAGGACCTTGTAATAGAAAATGGTTTCATGAACGTCACACCCAAAGCACGAGCAGCAAAAATAGATAAATGGGATCTCCTCAAAATTAAAAACTTTTGCACCTCAAAGAAGTTATCAAGAAAGTAAAAAGGGAGCCTACCTAATAGGAGAAAATATAGGTAGATATATCTGATAGGAGACTAATATCCAGCATATATAAAGAAATCCTACATCTCAAAAAGAAAAAGAAAAACAACCCATTTAAAAATTGGGCAAGCGACTTGAAAAGACACTTCTTTAAGGAAGAAATACAAATGGCTAAAAAGCACATAAAAAATGTTCAACATCACTAGCTATTAGGGAAATGCAAATCAAAACTACAATGAGACACCATCTTATGCCGATTAGACTGGCAGCTATTAAAAAAAAAAAAAAAAGGAGTATAAGTGTTGGAGAGAATGTGGAGGAATGTGAACCATCACCCACTGATGGTGGGAATGTAGAATGGTGCAGCCATTGTGGAAGACAGTTTGGCAGTTTCTCAAAAAACTAACCTTAGAACTGCCATATGATCCAGCAATTCCACTGTTAGGTATATACCCAGAAGAAATGAAAGCAAAGACACGAACAGATATATGCAAACCAATTTTCATAGTGTCATTATTTAGTATTGCCAAGAGTTTGAGTCAACCCAAATGCCCCTCAACAGATGAATGGATAAACAAAATGTGGTACATACATAAAATGGAATATTACCCAGCTGTAAGAAGGAATACAGTGCTAACACACAGGATAACATGGATGAATCTTGAATACCTTATGTTGAGTGAAGCAAGCCAGGCATCAAAGGATGAATATTACATGACCTCACTGATATGAATTAAGGAAATTGAGCAGACTCAGAGAGCTATTGTCTGGAAGACAGGTATACAGGAAATAGAAATGGAGAAGAAAGTTGTGAGCCAACGCCCATATGGATGTAATCTATGATGAGGTGAAAGTGTGTAGTTGTGCATTGAAGGGATATGACAGGACGGTAGGGACTTTATTGGGTTAGGTGGTACAGGTTTGACAGGTGGGTAGATTAGAGATGGAGGGTTGGAAGTTTCAGGGAACTGGGGCAAGGGTTGGGAGAGGGACCAGATGAACACTGGGGATTGACAGGTATGTGGTTGAACATACAAAGCTGGTAACACTCTTATGGCAATAAGACAAGGAAGGGTTACTGGTTTAGGGTGCTGAATAGGGGGCAGTGGGACAGGGAACACCTGAAGAGGGCTTTTTTGTCATAATGTGTTGTATCAGTAGGTGGAGACCCACACAATGAGTGGGAAGGAATAGGAATCCCATCTTGGGGAGGACCAATATGTTCACAAACAGAAGGGTGGGAGTCTCTCGAGACCATAGGCAGCTCCTAATAGTGGAGGACAAAGCAGGGTGTCAAGACTTCAGTCTGACAACTGTTGTTGCAAGTAACAGTGTGCAACTGTTGTTGCAAGTAACTATGAATCTTGTCATCTAAGAAGAGAAGCTGGGGGGTCACCATGGGCCTGAAGGGAGAGGGAGGGAGGAATAGAATACATGGAATAGAGGGTATTTAGTGGGAAATAGAAGTGTTCTACATGATCTTGCAATGATGAACACAGACCATGTTAAATATCATCAAAATTTATAAAAGTGTATGGTCTAAGAGTTACCTCTGGGATGACCTCCCGACTCTCTTTGAAGTCTCTTAGCTACTTGAATTCATTTGTCTTTACCTTTTCCCCCTTTTATTCAAGGTCTTTTACCAGTTGTGTTGCCAGTTGACACTTGGTATTAATCCCTTGTTGCCAGGGAGGCTCATCCCATGGAGTCATGTCCCACGTTGGGGGAAGGTAATGCAATCATATGCTGAGTTTGGCTTAGAGAGAGGCCACATTTGCGCAACAAGGAGGCTCTCAGGTGGCAACACTTAGGCACCCCACAACTGCAGGCTAAGTCTCAGTTACAAGAGCAAAGACTCACAAGGGTAGTCATCAATAAAAAGAACACATCAGTGGGTCATCCTCTTTTGACAGACACTGTCCCTGCACTCAGAGGACTATTGCTGCTCCCTTGGAGACTGTGGCAGAGCTCTCCAGGCTAGGAATTCAGATTCCCTCATTTATTGTGTTATTATTTACGCACACCTCAGTAAGGGTTCATAGAACATCTAAGTGCCTATCACCCCACACAGAGGGGCTCCTGAGAGCTCTGGAGACACCCAGGTCCTATATACGTACGGATAGACCCAGAGACTGATGCCTTATCAGTGGGCTCTATTTTGGAATCTGTGCTCCTGAGAGTGACAGAACTGGACTCAAGTAAGTCCTCCCTGCACATGGTTCATCAGTCCCTTCTATTCAAACCTATATGTGATGCTGGAGTTTTTAGGTATACTTCCAGAGACTGGAGCCTCTGGCCTACCTATGTGCCGGTGTTCATGGAATCTCGGTGGAGCTGCAACTCCTACCCTACAGCTCAATGGACTCAACCAAGTCACCTGGCGAGGAGACAATGATGGGCAATGGCCATCCCAGGGAATGAAGAGAGCCTGCATCTGCAGGCAGGATCATCCCACCCACCATATCCATGGGATATAAGCCCTCTCTCACTTGGAGTTGGAGTGGACATCACCATCCCAGTCCCCTCAGGATTAGGGGAAGAACTATGGACTAGAGTGGACTTGATGGTATTCTGTTGTTCACATATGGTGATTCTAGCAATGGAAGAAATTATAACAATGAGGTGGAGCCAGTGGCCACTTGACACTTTTGGGGCAGGGAGGGGACGAGCAGTTGAAATACAGGGGCTTCTTTGGGATTTGGAGGTTGTCCTGAGTACCGTTGTGGCAACGGACGTAGGCCATTTTAAATCAGAACACACCACTCAGAACTGTGTGGGAGAGAGTGTGATCTACGGTGTGAACTGTGGTCTATGGTTGGTGGCAAGGCCCCAGGATGTGTAAGTCCATTGAGGATGGTGGGCCACACTTGTGGGAGATGTTTGTGTGGGACGTGGTGGGAGGTGTGGGAGGTGGGCAACATGGGAATCCCAGTGGGTTCCGTGTAATATTTTGGGTAATCTAAGCACCTCTTAAAATATATTTATACATATATATATAAATAACATTTTTGTAAGCAAATGCACATATATGCATATATATTTATATATCATTCTGCAAATGTTGGTATGTATTGTGAAAATTTTGATTTTTACCCACAATAAAAAAAATTTTTAAAAAGTATATGGTCTAAAATGTAAACCATAATGTAAACCATTGGCCATGGTTAGTAGCTATGTTTTGCTGTTTGTGTATCAGCTGTAACAAAGGTACCATCCACATATAAAAGGGTATTAACATGGGAAGGGAGAAAAGGGGGAGGATGTTGGGTATATGGGAGTCTCCTGTATTCTGTATGTGGCTTTACTGTGACCTAAAACTTCTTTGAAAACAAAATGAAAAAAAGTAAGACACTGGGAAATAAATGGAAGAAAATGACACTGTACAGACAGGACACCAGATACAGTGATGAAAGGCAAAATGCCAAAAAATTTTTTAAATGTTTTTCATTATTTTTTATATCCCAATCTTTTGATTTAATTTTTTTCTTAATTTAAAAAAAAATTATGTATTTTATTTCTTATATTTAAACCTATCATTATTATTTCATTTTCCTATTAATTGCATTTGGCTATTTTATTGGCTTCATTTTTGAAGAAGCTTTGGATCAAAGAAGGGTTACAACTGGGGCAGGGGAGGGTCATTGGTGTGGGGTGTCACTGATGGGGGATACATGGGAGGAAGATCACCTGGGTATACATATAAGGTATAAAATATGTTCAAATGTTCATGGGGCATTGTCACAGTGGGTGGAGACTCACACAATAACTGTGAGAATATTGAATCCCCATCATGGAGAGCTCTGCCACATTCTCTAATGGAGCAGCAACAGTCCCCCCAAGTGCAGGTGCAATGACTGGTGAAGGAGGATGATCCACTGATGGGCCTTTCATATTGATGAGTATGCTTATGAGCCTTTGCCCTTGTAATTAAAACTTAGCCTAGTGTTGTGTGGTGTCTAAGATTTGCCTCCTGAGAGCCTCCTTGTTGCTCAAATCTGGCCTTTTTCTAAGCCAAACTCAGCATATAAAAGCATTTACCTTCCCCCCAGCATGGGACATGACCCCAGGGGATGAGATTCTCTGTCACTGAGGGATTCCTACGAAGTACCAACTAGAAAAGGAACTGGAAAAAGACCTTGAATAAAAGGGGGAAAAGGTAAAGACAAATGAGTTTATATGGCTAAGAGACTTCAAAGTGAGTTGGTAGGTCATCCCAGAGGTAACACTTATGCACATCTCAGCAGGATCTCATAGACTGCCAAAGTGGATACTACTCAAATAGTGAGGCTCCTGAGGGCTCTGGAGGCACCCAGGTCCCATAGTCAGGGCGGATAACTCCAGAGTTTGGTGCCTTGCCAGTGGGCCCTACTTTGGAGTTTGTGCTCCTGAGAGTGACAGTTGGACTCAAATATGGCTTCTTATACATGGGTCACCTGTCCCTTCTATTTAAACTATAGTTGGTGCTGGAGTTTGCAAGTGTACGTCCAAGAGACAGGATTCTTTGGGCTGTCCATGTGCCAGCTGGGCCCAGAGCCTCAGCAGAGTTGCAACACCTACTTTCCAGTTGATTGGACTCACACAGGACAAGTAACAAGGAGGTGAAGATTGACAACAACCGTACCAAGGAAATGAGAGAACGTACAACTGCAAGCAAGAGAGTCCAATCCATCGGCTATATGGGATTGAAGCGCCCTCTCAATTAGAGATGGAGTAGACATCACCATCCTAGAATCCTCAGGATTGGGGAATGAACTATGGGCTAGACTGGACTTACTGGTATTCTACCATAGACCTGTTGTGAGTCTAGCAATGGAGGAAATTACAACACTGATATGGAGGCAGTGGCCACTGGAGGATCTAGGGGCAGGGAGAGGGAAAAACAATTGAAATATGGGGGCTTTTTCAGGACTTGGAAATTATCCTGAATGACATTGCAATGACAGATATAAGCCATTTTATATCATCCCATAACATGTAAACCTTTGTGGGAGGGAGTGTAGACTACAATGTGAACTATGGTCCATGTTCAGTGGCAATGCCCCAGGATGTGTGTATCAATTGCAATGAATGTGCCACACTAATGAAGGATGTTGTTTATGTCAGAGGTTGTGGGATGAGTGGGACATATGAGAATCCCTATATTTTTTGTGCAACATTTATAAAATCTAAGTATCTTTTAAAAAATAAATAAAGGATAAAGCAGGAGAGAGAGAGAACTGGAGGAGAGTGTAAAGAACAAGTAAAATGATAAAAACAGAAATAAAAACAATATATTGCATACATATACTAAAGAAAATATGGCTAATATAAGTAATTCCTTGACAGCAATAACATTGAATGTTAATGGATTAAACTCACCAGTCAAGAGACACAGGTTGGCAGGATGGATAAGGAAATATGACCCATTGATATGCTGTCTGCAAGAAACCCACCTTAGACCCAGGAATTCAAGGAGGCTGAAAGTGAATGGTTGGAAAACAATTTCACAAGCAGACAACAACCAAAAAAGGGCAGGCATAGCTATACTAATATACTAATAAAAAATGCAAAACTATTGTAAGGGACAAAGAAGGACACTATATATTAATAAAAGGGATAATCTATCAAGAAGAAAGAACAATCATAAACATCTACGCACCTAACTAGGGTGCTTCAAAATATATCAAGCAAACACTGGAAAACTAAGTGGAGAAACAGTTGCCTCTATAATTATAGCAGGGGACATTAATACAACATTTATCACCATTAGACAGAACATCTCGACAGAGAATCAATAAAGAAAACTTTGCATAATACATTACATGATCTGGATCTAATAGATACATAGAGAACAATACACACAAATACAGTGGGATACACATCATACTCCTCAAGTGCAAAGGGATCATTTTCTCCAGGATAGACCACATGCTAGGCCATGGAACAATTCTCAATGAATTCAGAAAGACTGAGATTATACAAAATAATATCTCTAATCACAATGGAATGAAGCTGGAAATCAGTAAGGGCCAGAGAACCATATTAGGCACAAAGATATGGAAGTTAAACAACACACTCTTAGACAAACAGTGGGTCAGGACAAAATGGCAAAAGAAATCAGTAACTACCTTGAAATGAATGAAAATGGCAACACAACATATCAAAACCTATGGGATGCAGCAAAAGCTGTACTGAGAGGGAATTCATAGCCATAAATGTCTATATTAAAAAAGAAGAAAGGGCTAAAATCAAAGACATAATTGCACACCTGGAGGAATTAGAAAAAGAACAACAAACTAACTCAAAGGAAATGGAAGGAAATAACAAAGATTAGAGCAGAGCTAATGAAATTGAAAATAAGAAAGCACTAGAAAAAATAAACAAAACCAAAAGGTGATTCTTTGAGAAGATTAATAAAATTAACAAACCCTTAGCTAAACTAACAAAGAAAAAAATAGAGAAAGGGCAAATACATAAAATAAGAAAGAAGGACAGGGATATCAACACTGACACCACAGAAATAATGAGTATCATGTGAATACTTCGAAAAATTGAATGCCAACAAGATAGATAACTTAGAGAAAAGGGACAAATTCCAAGAAACACACAAACAGCCTACAATGACAAAAGAAGAAAGTGATGAACTCAACAGACCAATCAAAAGTAATGATTTAGAATTAGTCATCAAAAACCTCCCAACTAAGAAGAGCCCAGGTGAAATCTACCAAACACAGGTGAAATCTTCCAGAAAGAAGTAATACCTATCCTGCTTAAAATCTTCCAAAAAAATAGAAGTGGTGGTAACATTGCCTAACTCATTCTGTGATGCCAACATCACTCTAATACCAAAGCCAAACAAAGACGCCACAAGAAAGGAAAATTATAGAACAATCTCTTTAATGAACCTAGATGCTAAACTCCTCAACAAAAAAACTTGCTAATCATTTTCAACAACACGTCAAATGAATTATACACCATAACCAAGTGGGTTTCATCCCTGGTATGCAAGAAAAGTTTAACATAAGAAAATAGATCAATGTAATACACCACATAGACAGATCAAAAGAAAAAAAATCACATGAGCATCTCTATTGAGGCAGAAAAAGCCTTTGACAAAATACAGCACCCTTTCCTGACAAAAACACTTCAAAAGATAGGAATAGAAGGAAATGTCCCCAATATGATAAAGATATATATATATATATATGATGTGTATATGAAAAACCCACAGCTAATATCATATTCAATGGTGAAATCCTAATAGCTTTACCTCTAAGATCTGGAAAAAGACAAGGATGCTCACTGTTACCACTCTTATTTGACATTGTGTTGGAAGTACTTCCTTGAGCATTTAGACAAGAAAAAATGTATAAAAGGCATCCAAATTGGAAAAGAAGAGGTAAAAATTTCACTATTTGCAGATGATACAATCCTATACCTCAAAAGCCCTGAGAAATCTACATCAAAGCTTCTAGGGCTTATAAACTAATTCAGTAAATTGGCAGGTTATAAGATTAATGTGCAAAAATCAGTAGCATTTCTGTATACCAATAATGAGTAATCTGAGGAGGATATTTTTAAAAATCCATTTACAATAGCAACTATAAGAATCAAATACCTAGGTATAAATTTAACTAAAGATGTAAATGACCTGTATGCAGAAAATTACACAATACTGTTAAAGGAAATCAAAGAGGACCAAAATAAATGGAAATATATTACCTGTTCATGGATAGGAGACTAAGCATCATTCAGATGTCTATCCTACCCAAACAGATTTACAGATTTAATGCAAGGCCAATAAAAATTACCAGAGCACTTTTTACTGAATTAGAAAAGCTAACTATGAAAATTACCTGGAAGCGCAAGAGGCCCTGAATAGCCAAAGATATATTGAAAAAGAAAAATGAAATCAGAGGAATCACACTACCTGACTTTGAAACATACTTCAAAGGTACAGTGGTCAAAACTGCATGGTATTGGCACAAGGATAGACATACTGTCCAATGGAACTGAATTGAGAGTTTTGATATAGATCCTAGAATATAGAGTCAACTGATATTCAACAATGCCACCAAACCCATCCAACTGGGAGATAATGGTCTCTTCAACAAATGGTATGTGGAGAACTGGATATCCACATCTAAAAGAATGAGAGAGGAACATCATCTCACAACCTATACAAAAATTAACTCAAGATGGATCAAAGGTCTAAATATAAGAGCCAAGACCATAAAAATCTTGGAAGATAATGTAGGGAAGCATCTACAGGAACTTGTATTAAAAAATGGTTTCAAGAACTTTATACCCAAAGCATGAGCAATGAAAGGAAAAATAGATAAATGGGACTTCCTCAAAATTAAGAACATTTGCACCTCAAAGGAGTTTGTCAAGAAAGTGAAAAGGCAACCTACTCAGTGGGAATAAATATTTGCTAACCATATATCTGATAGGGACCCAATATCCAGCATATATAAGGAAAACCTATACCTTGAAAATAAAAAGAAAAACAACCCATTTAAAATATGTGCAAATGATTTGAATAGACACTTCTCCAAAGAAGAAATACAAATGGCTAAAAAGGACATGAAAAAATGTTCAACATCACTAGCTGTTAGGGAAATGCAAATCAAAACTACAATGAGATATCATCTTACATCCATTAGACTGGTGGCTATTAAAAAACAAGAGTACAAATGTTGGAGAGAATGTGGAGGAATGGGAACCCTCATCCACTTCTGGTGGGAATGAAGAGTGATGCAGCCATTGTGGAGGACAGTTTGGCAGTTCCTCAGGAAACTAACTGTAGAACGGCCATATGATCCAGCAATTCCACTGCTGGGTATATAACCAGAAGAATTGAAAGCAGGGCAAGAACAGATATATTAAAACCAATGTTCATAGCAGCATTATTTGTTATTGTTAAAAGTTGGGGAAAAAACAAATGCCCATCAACAGTTGAATGGATAAACAAATTGTGGTATATACATACAATGGAATATCACTCAGCTGCAATAAATAATACAATATTAACACATGGTATAACATGGATGAATCTTGAAGACCTTCTGTTGAGTGAAGCAAGTCAGGCGCTGAAGGACAAATATTACATGACCTCACTGATATGAATTAAGCAAATTGAGTAAACTCACAGAGGTAGTCAGGAAGATAGGATTACAGGAGATAGAAATGGAGAAGAAGGTTGTGAGCCAATGCCCATATGGGCAAAATCCATGATAAAGTGGAAGTGTGTAATTGTGCAGTAGAGGGGCATGACAGTGTTGCAATGACATTATTGGGTTGGGTGGTGCTGGTTTAACAGGAGCTAGGGTGGGGAGGGTGGATTGGACAGTCAATGGAACTGGGGGGAGGGTTGGGAGAGGGAGCAGGTGAACACTGGATATTTGTGGGTATGTGATTGAAACTGCAATGTTGGAAATGTTCTTTTGACAAATGGCAAGGGAGGGTTACTGGTTTAGGGTGGTGGAGGTGGCGGGCATTCTGGACAGGGCGCACCTGGGGCAGGCTTCTAGGGAGTGTGTGAGTGTCATCTTGTCATAGTGTATTGTATCAGTGGGTGGAGAACCACATAATGAGCGGGAAGGTGTTGGACTCCAATCCTAGGGAGTCTACTATGTTCTGAAATAGAGGGGCAGGGGTCTCGAGAGCATAGGTAGTGCATAATAGAGGAGATCAGACTAGTATGTCAAGCCCTCAATGTTGTTGCAATTAACTATGAATCTTGCTCTTCAAGGAGTGAAGCCTGGTGGTTGCCTTGGGTCCTGAGGGGAGGGGTAAGGAGGAATAGAATAGATGGAACATGCAGCATTTTGGGGGTGATTGGAAGTATTTCTCATGATCTTGCAATGATGGATACAAGCCATGTTAAATTTCATCAAAATTTATAGAAGTGTATGGTCCAAAATGTAAACCATAATATAAACCATTGATGATGGTTAGTAGCTATGTTTCAATATTTCTACATCAATTATAACAAATGTACCATCCACATATAAAAGTTTATCAATAGGGGAAAGGGGAAAAGATGGAGGGTATTGGGTATATGGGAATCCCCTGTATTTTGTACATGGCTTTTCTGTAACCTAAAACTTCTTTGAAGACAAGATGAAAAAAGTAAAACATTTGGTGAATAAATGGAAGGAAATGTCACTGTACATACAAGACAACAGATCTTACAATGATGAAAGACATAATGTAAAAAAAAATTTTTAAATATTTTTTCATTATTTTTTATTATTCCAAATTTTTTTTGATTTTTGATTTTTTGTATTTTATTTCTTACTTTTAAAACTAAAATTATTATTTCATTTTCTTATTAATTTTATTTGGCTATTTTGTTGGCTTCACTTTTGAAGAAGTTTTGGATCACAGAAGGGTTACAACTATGATGGAGGAGGATCCCTGGTGTGGGGTGCCAATGATGGAGATGTATGAGAGGACGTTCATCTGGGGCATATATATTAGACAGAAAAATGTGTTCAAGTATTCTGGGGCATTGTCATGGTGGGTGGAGATTCACACAATAACCAAAAGAATATCAAATTCCCATACTGGGGAGCTCTGCCACATTCTCTAATGGTAGAACAAGAATCCCTGAGTACAGGGGCAATGAGTAGTGAAGGAAGAAGGCCCATTGATGGACCCTTGATATTGATGACTATATTTATGAACGCTTTCTTTTGAAATTGAAACTTAGCCTAGTATTATAGGGTGCCTAAGAGTTACCTCCTGAGACCCTCCTTATTGCTCAAGTGTGGCCTCTCTCCAAACCGAACTTACAGTACCAATGCATTGCCTTACCACCATTGTGGGATCTGACTCCTGGGGATGAGGCTCCCTGGCACCAAGAAATTACTACCAAGCACCAACTAGCAAAGTAACTGGTGAAAGACCTTGACCAAAAGGAGGAAAAAGTAAAGACAAATGAGTTTATATGCATACGAGACTTCAAAATGTGTCAGGAGGTCATTCCAGAAGTTACACTTATGCACGTCTCAACAGGATCTCACTGGCTGCCAAAGTAAATACTACCTCAAACAGCACAACACCTGAGGGCCCTGGAGACATCCAGAAACTATAGTTATGGCAGAGAGCTCAGGAGTTTTGTACCTTGCCAGTGAGCCCTACTTTGGAATTTATGCTCCCCAGCGTGACAGAGTTGGACTCAGTTGTGGTTTCCCTACACATGGCTCTTCTGACCCTTCTATTTGAACCTAAAATTAGTACTAGACTTGATAGGTGTATGTCCAAGAGACTTAAATCTTAGGGTTGTCCATGTACCAGCTGGGCCCTGAATCTCAACAGAGTTGCAACAATTACTCTCCAGTTCATTGAACTCACCCAGGACAACCAAAAAAGAGATGATAAACAATGACCATGCCAAGAAACCAAGAAAGTCTACAAGTGCAAGCAAGAGAGTCCCATCCATTGGCTATATGGGATCACAGCCCCCTCTCAATTAGAGGTAGAGTGGACATAACCATCCCAGAATCCTCAGGATTGGGGAATGAACTATGGACTAAAGTAGACTTACTAGTATTCTACTATAGACTTATTGTGATTCTAGCAATGGGAGAAATTATATTATTGATGTGGAGGCAGTAGCCACTGGAGGTTCTGAGGGCAGGGAGAGGAAAAAACCTATGAAATACAAGGGCATTTTAGGGACTTGGGAATTGTCCTGAATGACATTGCAGTGACAGATGCAGGCCATTATATATCTTGCCATAACCTAAAGAATTGGGTGGGAGAGAGTGTAAACAACAATGTAAACTGTAATCCATGCTTAGTGACAATGCTCCAAAATGTATTCTTCAATTGCAATGAATGTACCACACTAATGAAGGACGTGGCTAATGTGGGAAAATGGGGGAGGAGTAGGGAGCGGGGCATAAGGGAATCTCCGTTATTTTTTAATGTAACATTTATGTAATCTAATTGCCTTTTTAAAAATATATATATTAAAAAAAAAAAAAAAAACTACCTTAATAGCGACAGGAGCGACATCACAAAGTATTCGGTGGACAGTGTATGTAACCTGCAAGACACAAGAAAATCAGGAGAGGCCAGTACTACAACTTCACCCTGGGAAAACTCTGTCTGGAATAAGCTTTTATTTCTTTATCTAGCCTAATTGCTTTAGCTAGAACTTCTAGCAAAATATTGAATAATGATGGTGACAGTGAGCATCCTTGTCTTGTTCCTGATCTCAGTGGGAAAGCTTTCAGTCTTTTACTACAGCTAGTACAATACTAGCTGTAGGTTTTTCGTATATATACTTTATCATAATAACAAAACCTTCCTTCTATTCCTATCATTTGGAGTGTTTTTTTTTTTCCAAGAAAGGATGCTGTATTTTTTTTTGAATGCTATGCTTTTTAAAAAATATATATTTTAAAAGATGCTTAGATTACATAAATGTTACACAAAAATTATAGGGATTCCCATGTTGTCCACCTCCCACACCTCCCCCAACCTCCCAAATAAACATCTTTCATTAGTGTGGCACATCACCTGCAATGGATATACATATCCTGGGGCTTTGCCACTAAGCATGGACCATAGTTCACATTGTAGACCACACTCTCTCCCACACAGTTCTGCATGTTATATGCTGATGTAAAATAGCCTATATCTGTCATTGTAATGTTACAATAATTCCCAAGTCCCAAAAAAGCCCCTGTATTACAACTGCTTTTCCCTCTCCCTGCCCCAAAAGCATCCAGTGGCCACTGGCTCCACATCAATGTTGTAATTTCTTCCATTGCTTGAATCACAATATGTCTACAACAGAATACCAGTAAGTCCACTCTAGTCCATAGCTCTTCCCCCAATCCTGAGGAGTCTGGGATGGTGATGCCCACTCCACCTCCAAGTGAGAGGGGACTTATATCCCATGGATAAGATGGATGGGATTATCCTGCAGACTCTCTCCATTCCCTAGGATGGCCGTTGTCCATCATCATCTCCCCGCCAGGTGTCTTGGGTGTGTCCATTGAGCTGTAGAGTAGGAGTTGCAGCTCCACCAAGATTCCAGGCCCAGCTGGCACATGGGCAGGCCAAAGGCTCCAGTCTCTGGAAGTACACCTACATACTCCAGCACCACATATAGGTTTGAATAGAAGCTACTGATGGACCATGTGCAGGGAGGACTTATTTGAGTCCAACTCTGTCACTCTCAGGAGCACAGATTCCAAAGTAGAGCCCACTAATAAGTCATCAACCTCTGGAGCTATCCCCCCTTATATAGGACCTGGGTGTCTCCAGGGCCCGCAGGAGATCCTCTGTTTGGGGTGATATCCACTTGGTGTTCTATGAGGTCCTACTGAGGTGTGCGTAAGTGTTACCTCTTGGATGACCTCCCGACTCTCTTTGAAGTCTCTTATCCATATGAAGTCATTTGTCTTTACCTTTTCCCCCTTTTATTCAAGGTCTTTTTCCAGTTGTATTGCTAGTTGGCACTTGGTAGTAATCCCTCATTGCCAGGGAGGCTCAACCCTGGGAGAAATGTCCCATGCTGGGGGGAAAGTAATGCATTCATATGCTGAGTTTGGCTTAGAGAGAGGCCACATTTGAGCAACAAGGAGGCTCTCAGGCGGCAACCCTTGGGCACCCCATAACAATAGGCTAAGTTTCAATTTCAAGAGCAAAGAGTCGTAAGGCTAGTCATCAATAACAAGAACCCATCAGTAGACCATCCTTCTTAGCCAGACACTGCCTCTGCACTTGGGGGACTATTGCTGCTCCCTTAGAGAATGTGGCAGAGCTCTCCAGGCTGGAGATTCAGTATTCTTTCATTTATTGAGTGATTCTCCACACACTGTGACCATGCCCCACCCCTTGATCATTTGAACAATTTTACATATCTTTTATGTATATTCAGGTGAACTTCCTCCCATGAAACCCCCATCCCTGACACCCCTCCAACAACAATCCTTCCTGCCCCCATTGTAACACTTCTGTGATCCAAAGATTCCTTAAAGATGAAGCCCATATAATAGCCAAATACAATTAATAGGAAAATGAAACAATAATGATAAGTTTAACTGTAAGAGATAAAATACATGGAAACTTAAAAAAAAAACGCTAAAAATAAAATAAAAGGATTGGGATATTCAAAAAATGGGGAAAAAAACAAAAAAAAATTTTTTTAATCTTTTGACATTTTTCCTTTTATCACCGCATTATCGGGTGTCCAGTCTGTACCATGGCACGTTTCCCCTCTCACTCCCCTGTGTCTCCCAAATTTTCATTTACTTTTCAAAGAAGTTTTAGGTCACAGCAAAGTCACATACAGAATACTAGAGACTCTCATATACCCAACCTCCTCCCCCTTTCCTCACCCCATATTTAATCCTTTTTGGATGTGGATGATAGCTCTGTTATAACTGTTATACAGATGGTGAAACATAGCTACCAAACATTGTCAATGGTTTATAGTATAGTTTACATTTAGACTGTACAATTTAATAATTTTTGATGATACTTACCATGTCCTGTGTCCATCACTGTAAGGTAATGAAAAACATTTCCTCTGACCACTAAATACCCCCTGTTTGATCTATTCTGTTCCTCCCTCCCCATCTCCCCAGGTCACATGATGACGCCCTGTCTTGACCTATTGGATGACAAGATTCAGAGTTACATGAAACAAGAGGTCTTGACACGCTGATTATCCTCCCCTATTAGGATCCACCCTTTCTCATAAGAACGCCCACCTGTCTGTTTCTGGGTGAATCGGTCCTTCCAAAGATGGGGTCCATCTCCTTCCCGCTCACCATGTGGGTCTCCACCCACCGTCACAACACATTATGACAGGATGAACACTCACACACTCCCCAGAAGCCTGCTCCAGATGCGCCCCATCCTGAATGCCCCCCCCCAACCAACACCCTAAACCAGTGACACTCCCTTGTCATATTGCCATAAGAGCATTCCCACCCCTTCACTTTCAGCCTCATATCCACAAATTCCGTGTTCACCTGGTCCCTCTCCCATCTCTCCCCCCAGTATCCTGGGTATTCTAACCCACACTTCCTAAACTATCCACCTGCCAACCTGCAGCACCAAACCCAGTAATATCACTACCCACCTGTCTTATCCCTTCAATATGCAACTATACTCTATTACTTTACCATAGATTATGTCTGTATGGGTGATGGCTCACAACTGTGAGGATGCTGTATTTTGTCAAAAACCTTTTCTGCATCAATTGAGACGATCATGTGATTTTTCTACTTAAATTTATCAATGTGGTTTATTACACTTATTGATTTTCCTGTGTTGAAACACCCAAGCATACCTGGGATTAAACCCACTTGATTGTGGTATAAAATTCTTTTAATGTGCTTTTGGATTTCGTTTGCAAATATTTTGTTGAGGATTTTTTCATCTATATTCATTAGAAATATTGCTCTGTAATTTTCTTTCTTTGTAATATCTTTATCTGGTTTTGGTATTAGGGTGATGTTGGCTTCATAGAATGAATTTGGTAGTATTCTTTCCTGTTCAATTTTTTGGAAGCACTTGAACAAGACTGGTATTAGATGGTCTTTGAATGATTGGTAAAATTCACATGTGAAGCCATTTTGTCCTGGGCTTCCCATCTTTGGGAGGTTTTTTTTTTTGTTTTTTTTGTTTTTTTTTTTAATTTATTTTTATTGTGGGTAAAAATCAAATTCTCACAATACATACAAACATTTGCAAAATGATATATAAATATATATGCATATATGTGTATTTGCTTACAAAAATGTTATTTATATATATATATATACATATATTTTAAGAGGTGCTTAGATTACCCAAAAAATTACACGGAACCCACTGGGATTCCCATGTTGCCCACCTCCCACACCTCCCACCACATCCCGCACAAACATCTCCCACAGTGTGGCCCACCACCCTCAATGAACTTGCACCTCCTGGAGCCTTCCACCAACCATAGACCACAGTTCACACTCTAGACCACACTCTCTCCCACTCAGTTCTGAGTGGTGTGTGCTGATTTAAAATGGCCTACATCCGTTGCCACAACAGTACTCAGGACAACCTCCAACTCCAAAAGAAGCCCCTGTATTTCAACTGCTCATCCCCTCCCTACCCCAAAAGTGTCAAGTGGCCACTGGCTCCACCTCATTGTTATAATTTCTTGCATTGCTAGAATCACCATATGTGAACAAGAGAATACCATCAAGTCCACTCTAGTCCATAGTTCTTCCCCCAATCCTGAGGGGACTGGGATGGTGATGTCCACTCCAACTCCAAGTGAGAGAGGGCTTATATCCCATGGATATGGTGGGTGGGATGATCCTGCCTGCAGATGCAGGCCCTCTCCATTCCCTGGGATGGCCATTGCCCATAATTGTCTCCTCACCAGGTGACTTGGTTGAGTCCATTGAGCTGTAGGGTAGGAGTTGCAGCTCCACCTAGATTTCATGCACACCTGGCACATAGGTAGGCCGGAGGCTTCAGTCTCTGGAAGTATACCTAAAAACTCCAGCATCACATATAGGTTTGAATAGAAGAGACTGGTGAACCATGTGCAGGGAGGACTTATTTGAGTCTAATTCTGTCACTCTCAGGAGCACAGATTCCAAAATAGAACCCTCTGATAAGGCATCAGTCTCTGGGGCTATCCCCCCTTATATAGGACCAGGGTGTCTCCGGAGATCTCAGGAACCCCACTGAGTGGGGTGATAGGCACTTAGATGTTCTATGAGCTCCTACTGAGGTGTGCATAAGAGTTACCTCTGGGATGACCTCCCGACTCTATTTGAAGTCTCTTAGCCACTTGAACTCATTTGCCTTTACCATTTCCCCTTTTTATTCAAGGTCTTTTTCCAGTTGTGTTGCCAGTTGGCACTTGGTATTACTCCCTCGTTGCCAGGGAGGCTCATCCCCGGGAGTCATGTCCCATGTTGTGGGGAAGGTAATGCAGTCATATGCTGAGTTTGGCTTAGAGAGAGGCCACAATTACGCAACAAGGAGGCTCTCAGTTGGCAACCCTTAGGCACCCCATTACTGCAGGCTAAGTCTCATTTACAAGAGCAAAGACTCACAAGTGTAGTCATTAATAATAAAAAAAAAAAACCATCATTGGGTCATCCTATTTTGACAGGCACTGTCCCTACACTCAGAGGACTATTGGTGCTCCCTTGGAGACTGTGGCAGAGCTCTCCAGGCTAGGAATTCAGATTCCCTCATTTATTGTGTGATTATCCACTCATTGTGACCATGCCCCATCCCACGATCCTTTGAATGATTTTTAATATTTTTCATGTATATTCGGATGAACCAATCCCCACAAAACCCACCCCAGACACCCCCCCCCAATAATCCCCCGCAGTACCCATTGTAACCCTTCTGTGATCCAAAACCTCCATGAACATTTAGTCCATAAAATAATCAAATACACTTACTAGGAAAAAGAAACAAGTGTGATAAGCTTACATGCAAGAGACAAACATAAGGAAACTCGGGGAAAAAAAAAAAAAGAGAAGGCATAAAAACAAATAATCAAACAAAGAACAAAACAAAATAAAATATAATTAGTGGATTGGGACATTCAAAAAATGGGCAAAAAAGCGAAGGAAATGCCTTAAAAAAAAAATATATATATATATATATTCATTTTTCTTTCCTTTCTCTTTTATTTTTTTCCTTTTTTTCCTTCCCTTTATCACTGTGTTATCGGATGTCTCGTGTGCCATGACACCTTCCTCCTCTCAATCCCCATTGTCTCCCAATTTTTCATTTAATTTTCAAAGAAGTTTTAGGTCACAGCAAAGTCACACACAGAGTGCCGGAGACTCCCAGATACCAAACCACCTCCCCTTCCCCACCCCATATTATCTCCCCCCCTTTTTTTTTTGGTTGTTAGCATTGTCATAACTGTTATGCAGATAGAAAAATATAGCAACTAAACATTGTCAGTGATTTACAGTATAGTTTACAGTTTAGATGATACAGTTTAATAATTTTGATGATATTTACCATGTCCTGTGTCCATTACTGTAAGGTAATGAAAAACCTTCCCCATGACCACCAAACAACCCATTGGATCTTGACTGTTCCCTTCTCCCCAGCCCCCCAGGGCCCGTGATACCCCCCTCTCCCAAACCATGGAATGTCAAGATTCACAGTTACATGCCATGGGGATTTGAACCAGCCCTTCCTAATCCACCCACCCCCCAGTGCTGCACCACCAAAACCAGGAACACCACCACTCATCTGCCCCATCCCCCAACATGCAACCACACTCTATCCCTTTACCACAGATTATGTCCATATGGGTGATGGCTCAAAGCCTGCTCTTCTCTTACTCTCCTTTGTTAACCTATCTTTCAGACAATGGTTCACAGAGACTGCTCACTTTCCTCAGTTCAGATCAGTGGGGTCATATACTGTTCATCCTTCAGTGCCTGGCTTGCTTCACTCAACATAAGGTCTTCAAGATTCATCCACGTTATTCCATGTGTTAGCACTTTGTTCCATCTTACAGCTGAGTAATATTCCATTGTATGTATGTACCACATTTTGCTTATCCATTCGTCTGTTGACGGGCACCGGGGCTGATTCCAACTTTTGGCAATGGTGAACAATGCCGCTATGAACATTGGTGTGCATATATCTGTTTGTATTTTTGTTTTCAGTTCTTCTGGGTATATACCCAGCAGTGGAATTGCTGGATCATACGGAAGATCTATTGCTAGTTTTCTGAGGAACCGCCAAACTGTCCTCCACAGTGGCTGGACCATACCGCAGTCCCACCAGCAGTGGATGAGGGTTCCTATTCCTTCATATCCTCTCCAACATTTAGTGTCTCCTGTTTTTTTAATAGCTGCCATTCTGATGGGTGTAAGATGGTATCTCATTGTAGTTTTGATTTGCATTTCCCTGATAGCAAGTGATGTTCAGCATTTTTTCATGTGCTTTTTAGCCGTTTGTATTTCTTCCTTGGAGAAGTGTCTTTTCAGGTCACTTGCCCATTTTTTATATGGGTTGTTTGACCGTTTATTTTCGAGGTGAAGGATTTCTTTATATATGCAGGATATTAGGCTCCTATCGGATATATGGTTGCCGAATATTTTTTCCCATTGGGTAGGTTGCCTTTTTATTTTCTTAATAACATCCTTAGAGGTGCAGAAGTTTTTAATTTTGAGGAGATCCCATTTATCAATTTTTTCTCTTGCTGCTCGTGCTTTGGGTGTGAAGTTCATGAAACCATTTCCTATTACAAGGTCCTGTAGATGCTTCCCTACATTATCTTCCAAGGTTTTTATGGTTTTGGCTCTTATATTTAGATCTTTGATCCATCTTGAGTTGACTTTTGTATAAGGTGTGAGATGGTATTCTTCTCTCATTCTTTTGTATATGGATATCCAGTTCTCCAAGCACCACTTGTTAAAGAGACCACTCTCTCCCAACTGAGTGGGTTTCGTGGCCTTGTCAACTATCAGATGACTGTATATGCGAGGATCTATATCAGAACTGTCAATCCGGTTCCATTGGTCATTAGGTCTATCCTTGTGCCAATACCATGCAGTTTTGATCACTGTAGCTTTGTAGTATGTTTTAAAGTAAGGTAATGTGATACCTCCAACTTCATTTTTCTTTTTAAATATATCTTTGGCAATTCGGGGCCTCTTGCCTCTCCAAATATATTTTGTGGTTAGTTTTTCCAGTTCCTTAAAAAATATAGTGTTGACTTTTATTGGGATTGCATTAAATCTGTAGATTAGTTTGTGTAGGATAGACATCTTGATGATGTTTAGTCTTCCCATCCATGAACAGGGAATATTTTTCCATTAATTTAAGTCTTCTTTGATTTCCTTTAACAGTGTTGTGTAATTTTCTTTATATAAGTCCTTTACATCTTTAGTTAAATTTATTCCTAGGTATTTGATTCTTTTGTTTACTATTGTAAATGGTATTTTTTTCCTGATTTCCTCCTCAGTTTGCTGGTTATTGGTGTACAGAAATGCTACTGATTTTTGAGCATTGATCTTATAGCCTGCAACATTACTGAACTCCTTTATAAGTTCTAGAAGCCTTGTTGTCGATTTCTCAGGGCTTTCTATGTATAGGATCATGTCATCTGCAAATAATGAAATTTTTACTTCTTCTTTTCCAATCTGGATGCCTTTTATGTCCTTTTCTTGTCTCAGTGCTCGTGCAAGTACTTCTAAGACAATGTTAAATAAGAGTGGTGATAGTGGGCATCCTTGTCTTGTTCCCGATCTCAGAGGGAAGGCTTTTAGGATTTCACCGTTGAAAATGATGTTAGCTTTGGGTTTTTCATATATACTCTTTATCATTTTCAGAAAGTTTCCATCTGTTCCTATCTTTTGTAGTGTTTTTATGAGGAAAGAGTGCTGTATTTTGTCGAATGCTTTTTCTGCATCTATAGAGATGATCATGTGAATTTTTCTTTCAGTTTGTTTATGTGGTGTATTACATTGATTGATTTTCTTATATTGAACCATCCTTGCATACCTGGTGGATGAAACCCACTTGGTCATGGTGTATAATCCTTTTGATATGTCGTTGAATGCGATTAGCAAGTATTTTGTTAAGGATTTTAGCATCTAGGTTCATTAGAGAAATTGGTCTGTAATTTTCCTTTCTTGTGGTATCTTTATTTGGTTTTGGTATTAGGGTACTGTTGGCATCATAGAATGAGTTAGGTAATATTCCTTCTACTTCTATTTTTTGGAAGAGCTTAAGTAGAATTGGTGTTAGCTCCTTCGGAATGTTTGGTAGAATTCAGCTGTGAAGCCATCTTGTCCTGGACTCTTCTTAGTTGGGAGGTTTTTAATGACTGAGTCTATCTCTTTACTTGTAATTGGGCTGTTCAGTTCATCTATTTCTTCTTTCATCAATGTCAGCTGTTTGTGGGTTTGTAGAAACTTGTCCATTTCCTCCAAATTGTCATTCTTGTTGGCATATAATTTTTCAAAGTATCCTCTTATGATACTCTTTATTTCTGTGGGGTCAGTAGCAATATCAACTTGCTCATTCTTTATTTTATGTATTTGCATCTGTTCTCTCTTTTTCTTTGTTAGTCTGGCTAAGGGTTTGTCAATTTTGTTGATATTATCAAAAAACCAGCTTTTGGTTTTGTTTATTGTTTCCAGTGCTTTCTTATTCTCTATTTCATTTAGTTCTGCTCTAATCTTGGTTATTTCCTGCTTTCTACTTCCTTTAGGTTTTGTTTGTTGTTGTTTTTCCAATTCCTCCAAGTGTGCAGTTTGGTCTTCAATTTTAGCTCTTTCTTCTTTTTTAATATATGAATTTATGGCTATGAACTTCCCTC
>JAKSZT010053887.1:13762095-13778900 GCA_026826555.1 Tolypeutes matacus | reverse complement strand
TAAAAATATAAAATACCCTTCCCTGTCTTCCAACCGAACCCTCCCTTTTTTGGGAAGTGTCCCTTCCTCCTGGCTCCGCAGGGGCCCGGGTCTTATCCCTGGTTAGCTAGGGAAATCAGCTGCGTTTCCTGACCAAAATCACCCCTCCAGTTCACCGGGTGCTGATTAGCTCGTTTGCTCTGTTCACACAAGGTCCAAGGGGCGCCAGGCAGCCAGATCCCCAGAAAATAAAACCTTTCTGCCCCGTCCGCGGCTCCAAATGGTTGTTTTATTTAATTTTATTTTTTTTTCTCTAACCGCGGGGCTCAGCTGCCTGTGCCAACCTCCACCGGCAGCCTCAAAACTCACAAATCTCCACCGTTAGGTCCACGCCGCCGATCCACGCAGATAGATGTCCCAAGCCTCTCACTCCACGCGTGTACAGCACAGACCCCGGGCAGGACCCTGTCCACAATCCACCTTGCTCTGGGAGCTTGCAGTGTGCACCCTCCTACACTAATGCCATCTTGGCCCCCCTCCTTGGGAGGTTTTTGATGACTGTTTCAATCTCTTCACTTGTGATTCGTTGTTGAGATCTTCTATTTCTCCTAGACTCAGTGTAGTTGTTAGTATGTTTCTAGGAATTTGTCCATCTAGTTTTTGGCATACGGTTTTTCACAGTATCCTCTTATGACCTCTCTTATTTCTATGGGGTCAGTGGTAATGCCCCCCTCTCATTTATGAGTTTATTTATTTGCATCTTCTCTCTTTTTTTTCTTTTTCAGTTTAGCTAAGGGTTTGTTGATTTTGTTGATCACCTCAAAAAACCAACTTTTGGTTTTGTTGATTCTCTCTATTGTATTTTTGTTCTCTAATTAAATTATTTCTACTCTAATCTACACTATTTCTTTCCTGTGGCTTGTTTTGGGATTAGTTTGCTGTTCTTTTTTTTTTTATTATTATTTTTTGTTTTTTTTTTCTGTTCTTTTTCTAGTTTCTCCAGTGGGAAGTTAGAACTTTAATTTTAGCTCTTTCTTCTTATTTAATGTAAGAATTGAGGGCTATAAATTTCCCTTTCAGCACTACCTTTTCAGTGTTCAATAGGTTTTGATATGTTGTATTCTCATTTTCATTCATCTCAAGATATTTGCTGAATTCTGTTGCAATTTCTTCTTTGACCCACTGATTACTTAAGAGCATGTTGTTTAATCTCCATATATTTATGACTTTTCCCTTTTTCTGTCCATTATTGATTTCCAGCTTCATTTCATTATGATCAGAGAATGTGTTTTGTATAATTTCAAACTTTTAAAATTTATAGAGACTTGTCTTGTGACTCAACATATGGTCTATCTTGGAGAAGGATCCAGGAGCACTTGAAAAGAATGTATATCCTGCTGTTTTGGGTTGTAATGCTCCATAGATATTTCTTAAGACTAATTTATCATATTATTCAAGTTCTCTGTTTCTTTATTTATCCTCTGTCCAGATGTTATATCTGATACTGAGAATGGTGCATTGAAGTCTTCAACTATTATTGTAGAGACATCTATTTCTCCCTTCAGCTTTGCCAGTGTGTGCCTTATGTACTTGGGGAACTCAGGTTAGGTGCATAAATATAGATATGTTATATCTATTTCTTCTTGATGAATTGCCCCTTTTATTAATATATAATGACCCTCTTCCTCCCTTATAACAGTTTTGCATTTGAAATCTATTTTGTCTGATATTAGCATCACTACTCTAGCTCTTTTTTGGTTACTATTTGCATGGAATACCTTTTTACAACCTTTCACTTTTAGCCTGGTTGTGTCCTTATGTCTGAGGTGAGTCTTTTGTAGACAACATATAGATGGCTCATTTTTTTTATATCTTTTCTATCAGTCTATATCTTTTGATTGGGGAGTTCAAGCCATTAACCTTCAATGTTATTACTGTAAAGGCATTACATATTTCATCCATTTTGTCCTTCGGCTCTCTGTTGTTATATCACTCTATTGTCTGTCTTCTCAACCTTTAGTTTACCCTTTCCTAATTATCTTCATTTATAAACTCTTCCCCATATTTCTTGCCCTTGTTTTTTCCTTTCAGGCTTAAGCACTCCTTTTAGTATCTCTCATAATTCTGGCTTTCGGTAACATATTCTATCAGTTTTTGTTTGTCTGTGAAGACTTTAAACTCACCCTCATTTCTGAAGGACAGTTTTGCCAGATACAAAATTCTTGGCTGGCACTTTTTCTCTTTCAGTACCTTAAATACATCATACCACTGTCTTTTTGCCTCCATGGTTTCTGATGAGAGGTCAGCACTTAATCTTATTGAGTTTCCCTTGTATGTGATGCATTGCCCTTCTCTTGCTGCTTTCAGAATCCTCTCTTTAGCTCTGATATTCATCACTTTGTATAATAGTTGTCTCAGACTAGTTCTGTTCAGATTTATTCTGTTTGTGATGCATTGTCCTTCTTGGATATTGATATTTATATCTTTCATAAGGGTCAGGAATTTTTGGTTATTTCTTCAAATATTCTTTCTGCCCCATTTCCATTCTATTCTCTTTCTGGGACATCAATAATACTTACATTTGTATGTTTTTATTGTCACTTACTTCCCTAAAACCCTGTTCCATTTTTTTCATTCTCTTTTTTTTTTTTTTTTTTTTTTTTGTTCTCCTGACTTCTAGTTCTGTCTTAGAATGACTAATTCTGTCTTCAAGCAATTCAAATCTGCTTTGATGTGTCTTTAAATCTCCTCCATTGTGCCTTTCTTTGCCATAACATCTGTTACTTTTCTTTGAACACTTTCAAAATGTTTTTTAAGTTCACCCAATGTCTTCTTAATATCCTTTATCTCTTTAGTCATATTTGCTTTCAATTCTTTGAATTGATTTTGCATATTTGTGTGATTATGATTTATTAGTTGTATTAAATCTTGTATTTCATCAGGATATTTGGTTTGTTCCTTTGGCTGGGGCATTCCTTCCTGTTTCCTAGTATGGTTAGTAATTTTTTGCTAATGTCTAATATCTGAATATGTCAATGAGTTTATTCTGATGGTCAATTTCTCTCTCTTGCTTAATTTTTTTTTTCACAGCTCTTCTTTGATTTTTGGTTCAAGTTATCTTGAGCCTTTAAAATTGCCCAGATTAAGTTATAAAAATCAGACCAGGGCCTCAGGAATGGGATGCAGCTTTTCTCTCAGGGTTTCTGGCTAAAGACAAACCTAAAAGCAGTTTTTCTATTTGCAGTTTTCTCGCCTGCCAGCAGATGGCACTCATCAGTGAATCTTTCCACAGAAGTGTTTCAACCTCCAGTTTCTTGTGTTTCTGGTCTGGCCAGAGCCAAGATTCAAAGTGGGTTCTGCTGACCGAATTCACTGAAAATAAACCACTCTTTGCCCTCTGACATACCCTCCTTCTTCCCAGGGAAGAAGACATCCCCTTCACTAGGCTGCAGTAGTTCAGGGGTTTTATCCAGGCTTAATGTCTTGAGGGTGGGGCATGGGGGCCATTCCTCACTGCTGCAGTGGTTTGGTAACCCACATTGGTTGTTTCAGGCTCTTTGTCTGTCTGTCCCTTGCCCTCCTGGGGGTTGTGCAGCACTGTCCTGGTCTGCTGTCCCCCAAAGCAGGTTCTTTGGACAGCTTTTGGTGCTCTCTCCATTGCTTTCATGATTTACTGTTCCACCAACCCAGGTTTTATTCTCCACCTTCACAGCTCAGACCCCAAACCCAGAATCGATCATCCACCCCTGTTAGATCCTTGATATGTTTCTGATATGCGCCACACCTCTTCCCTATGTGTTTTGGCACTCACCTTTCTCTGGAGTCAGTTTAGACTCAAAAACATTAAGTCTCCAATATTCAAAGCCAATTAAATCTAATTAGACATTTTTTCAATTTAAATAATTTTCATTAAAATACATCATCCTATCACATAACTATAAAGTCTATCTTTATAAAGATAGCCTACTCTAAAAATATTTTCAAGCTAGCAACTATTTGTGGGGAAATTATAGCCATTCTTATCAAACCAAAAATATATATACAAAGAAAAGAATAAGTTGCAACTGCTTTCTTATTATATAACAGTCTTAAAAATCATTTATAATACAAGCATTATAATAGTTCACATCTCTAAAAATATGCCTAATATTTGAAGTCTTATGACCACAATTTTTATCATAGCCAACCAAATATACTTTATATGACATAGCTTTTCCCAAATTTGATTCCTTATCTTTCATTAATTCATTTTCTTCATTAACTTTGAACAATATTTAGATTGCATTATTACTATGTGCAGTTCCATGAAAATTGGAAAAAAGATAATTAGTGTGGAACAATGGATACTTTAATCAAGTTTAAAAATTAATGAAATCAAGTTTTTAAATAAGTATTTGATACAATTTTGGATTTTACATTTGAATGTCTAAACAATGTATCATTTTTCCTCATATGAGAAATTAAATGAAGATTGTTAATTTATTAAATACAAATGGTCTATAATATAATTTGATATTTTGGGATAAGCATAACAATGAGGTTACTAGGATTTTCTTGGAAGTATTTGTGCTTAATTCACCATATATTTTAATTGATGGAATGTGGAAAACATCTATGTATATAGATAATGATTGAGAAGTAACTGGTAGTTTACTTATTTCTAAAATATTACTGAATTGAAAGGATTGAATTTAGTGAATAAGTGTCCAAGTATCATTGTATTGGTTCTAAGACTATGTCAACTGTTAACCTCTTTTCATTAACCATATTAAAAATGTGTAGCATTTATTAAGCACCTATTATTTTCCAGCCATTGTGCTAAACACTTTGTCTATCTTCCTTAAGCCTTAGAGCCCCTCTGTGAGTTTGGTACCATTATTATCCTAAATTTACCAGTGAAGAAGTGGATACTGTTATCAAGTTTAAGTAACTTGCCCAAACTCATCCAGATTGTGAACCACCTCTAGGACTCACACTGAAGTCTGTTTCAGAACATAGCCTGAACTCTTAACCAGTGTACTCTGGTATCTTGTGAAAGCAGCGTTTTCACAGCTAAGATTTGTGCTGTGAAACTGAAAAGTTTAAAAATATACATATTTAAAGTTCATGAAGCCCATTTCTCAACATTTTTAGGAACTAACTCTGCTTAAATTATTTTATTACTCTATTTTTGTAACTGTGGATTAGTCTCACTGCTTTCCCATTACATGCTTCCTGATGACCCACTGCAGCAGCACTGTGAATTCTTACCCTGTTATAGCCTCCTCTTTCTGTAGTGATATATACACCAGCATAGATATGTATGGCAGCTTTCTAGGTGAGTACTGGACCTATTCCAAATAGGCTATTAAAGAGTATGTGATGGTTTAATTTAAGCTTGTAATCCCAAATAATCATGCCTATAGACATGGCAAGTCCTCATTATTCAAAAGATTGAACTGAGCCTGTTTCCTTCTATAAAAATATATATTTCTCAAGATGATGTATTATTGTTGACTATTCTAAGTATCATTTTGAATGTTTTGTGAATCTGGATACTTTTCTGTGAATCACTTTCAAAATAACAAAAACCAAAAATAATGAGAAAAACTCATTCTATACTATTGATGTGTTTAAAATATAATTTAGCTTAAAGTAGCATTATCACAACACCCAAGATTGGTCTTTTTACAAATATATTCTCTTAAGATATTTGTCATTTGTACTACTGAAATCAGGATTGAGTCTGTCATACTTTGGAGAAGCTAATTCTATTTCCTAATTTAAAAAAATGTTAACTTTAAAGGACAGTAAATGCTAGACACACAATTAATACTTGCTTTATGTAAGTGGTTTTAGAATATCAATCCTGGACTCAACAAGTCTTACAATCCATTAAGTGTGATTTTTCTAACTTAATGATCATGTCTCAGTTTTTATCACCAATTGCAATATTGAAAGAGTCTTTCATTGTAGACCTTAAAATGCAGCTATCCCAGGATGTGGACAGTTGATAAGAAATATTCTGGGGACTTTGTTCAGTCTCAGACACATGCCATAAACTTGTATTTGAATCTTGGAGCTTTGGTCTCTTCCACTATGATTAATTTTAAAGTGTTTTTGACTCGTTGTAATAGTGTTTAAGAAGTCCACTGTTTGTATATGAATCCAAAGAGGCTATGTTTCACATTGAAAAGGTTAGTTATCCAGATCCTGAATAGAATATACTAATCATGTAATGATGGCAATGACTTTGGAGTCATCATTTCTACCATTTTCAGCAGCTTCTTTATAATAGTTATCACCACTGAAAAGAATACCCCCTTTTAGTGCCATATAATATAATTCCTTGGTATCAGGATGCTTGTAAAACTGAATTCATATACACTTACAAAGTTTAGGAACATTAGTAACCCAGGTCACTAAGACATGATTTAATTTTACTTAGCTAAGACTATTTTACCCTATTACTTTTTTTTTCCTGAGCCTATTCAATATAGAAAATGCTGCATTCTCAACAATGAACCTTCACTTCATAACTGTGATCTCTTAAAATATCAAAGCTTATTTTTGTAATGGGAACAACTATGGCTCTAACAGAGTAACTTATGATAAAAAATTAGTAGCTAGTTAAGATGTTTAAATTATGATTCTGGCAGCTTATTGGTCTGTCATCTTTGTTTGGGAGGCATCAACCAGACTCTGAATATGCCTAATTCACAAAATCTAGGGACTATCTGACTTATATTTGGTACCCAGCAATTTGGTATAACAATTTGTTTATACCAGGAAGGTTACTGACATTAGAAAATGTAAATATTTATTTCATTTCAAGATTATTTTTGAAAGTGGAATGTAAATTAATTTTGTTAGTTAGAAAACTCTAAATCATTGTTAAAACTTCAATGTGTCTTGTGAGCACATATTTGCAGAACTACAATTCTTTACTAACTCTAATTTCCATAACTGAAGTCTATTTGGTATAGAAAATAGAATTATTACATTACAGCTTGCATGTAATGAACCACTCAGGGTTTTGACAGAAAAAGGGATCCGAACAGAGTATTTGCTTACATTTCAAATTGTAGAAATGTTTCTCAAGCATGAAACAATGTAAATATTTGCTAGTTTTAATCTAGAAGTTACAAACTGAGCTTGATTTCATTCCCCAGAAAATGTAAATTATCCAACCTGCATTAATTAACCTTCGTAGGAATGATTCTGTGCCTGATATTGAGCAGGATGCAGAGAAATACGAATTATAGACTCTGTCTTCAAAGAATGGAAATGGATACAGAAGAATAGGGCAACCAAAAATATAAAGATAAGTTCAGTAACAGACGGTATATGATTTCTAATTATGTGCTGTTGACAGTAAAGGTTATAGGAGTTCATAGGAATAAAAGGTCACTATGTGCAACTATGGTCTAAAGTAGACCTATTATTTTAGTAATGGAAGAACTTGTAACATTGATATAAAGACAGTGATCACCAGTGTTCTGAGGGGAGGAGAGGGAAGAGTAGGCATAACATGGGACATTTTTGAGATACTGGAATTGTTCTGCATGATTTTGCAATGATGGATACAAGCCATTAACTATTTTGTCAAAATCTATAAAATTGTGCAATACAAAGTGTAAAGCATAATGTAAACTATAGACCATGCTTTGTAGCAATGTTTCAATATGTGTTCATCAATTATAACAAATGTACCACCCTAATGAAAGATGTTGTTAATAGCGGAATGTGGGGGTGGGGGGGGTTGGGTATGTGGGAATGCCCTATATTTTTTATGTAACATTTATGTAATCTAAAACTCCTTTAAAAATAAAGAAAAAAAATTAAAAAATAAAGTTCACTGTGAGAGTGTGTGATCAGGGGAACCTTCCTAGATGAGCTGAGATTTTAGTCAGGTCTTACATGGCATGTAGGAGAAAGGGAATTTTAGGTGAAAAACAGACATGCACAAAGGTGGTGGTATGAGAAACTAGAAAATAATTAAAGAGAAGTTTTCATGGAACTGTGTGCTCATATGAAGGAATAGTGGGACCTCTGAGATACATTCTAAAGTAAATCTCTACTTTTTTTTTCTATTGCATATACATATGTAAATATGTATCATCAGCAAAAGTTTCAAGATTCACTTTCCTGCTTGATATATAGGGAAATGTTCTACCTGTACCCAAGAGTCCCAAATTCAATTTAACTAAACCAGTAAAATCTAACAAAAAGTAAATGAATGCAAAACAATCTACATTGTTCAACCATACAGTTGTCATTTCTAAACAAATGCTGATTAAACCTATATTAGTCAGCCAAAGGGGTGCTGATGCAAAGTTCCAGAACCCTGTTGGTTTTTGTAAAAGGTATTTATTTGGGGTAGAAGCTTACAGTTACAAGACCCTAAAGAGTTGAACTCAGGATTATTTCCTCACCCAAAGTCTATTGCCACATGTTGAAGCAAGATGGCAGGTCACCTCTCTCTGTAAGGGTTCAGCCTTCCTCTTCCTCTTCCTCTTATGGCTCCATGGGCCCAGCTTCCTCCAATCTCAGCTGTAGGCTGGAGGGATTGTTTCTTTCTGGGCCATCTCAGCTGCTCTGCTCTCTTCACAAGTTCAGCTGTAAACTATCAGGCAAGTGGCTTATCTCTCTGCAGGGCTACAGCATCAAAACCAAGTTCTCTACTCTGCCATGTCTATGGAGCTCTCTCTATTCCCATGTACCTTCTTTTGTGCTCTTGATTGAGTGACTGTTTATATAGCCCACCAAGGGGGCAGGGACTCAACCCTGCATGCCCTAATGACATGGTCAAATCAAAACCCTAACCTTGATTTAATCAAGTAAACCTAAAACCTTTGACTTTAAAATCAATCAAATGGTATCGTGCCCAGAAGAACAGACCATTTTACAAACATAATCAATATCTCTTTTTGGAATTCATAAATAATATCAAATTGCCACAAAACCTAATAAGGTGAAAGTTCCCTTAAATGAAAAGAAGGTAAGCTTCACCTGCAAAGGGGACAAAATTTAAGATATTCAACAGAGAACAAAGGTCTATTTGCTGGGAATCTTAAGACTCCAGCTTTGCTGGGGCTTCTTTTCTTTTGCTTACCTGCCAGCACTAAACAGCATCTGTATAATGGATTTTAGTTTTCACATGAAGTACTGCTTTCCACTGAATTTCACTTATGTCTAACCATTAGTGGTGGGTGACAAAGATATTTTCCAAATGTTGCTTGGATTTAACCTGTATAATCTAATGAATTATATTTTTGTGTTATAGAATTATATTAGGATAGAAGGGGAAAAAGTTATAGTGGTTGAGGAGCTGAAGGACAAAAATGATAGTTCTGCTTATGAAAACTTGCTCTGTAATTTCTCTAGGTCAATTTCAAATAAATAATTTTAAATTACTGAGATCAAATATGCCTAGGAACACAAGGTCATGAATATTTAGACTAACCTGGAAGTGAGATAAAATTGTCTTGAGTGAAAAATGTTCATTAGTATCAAGAAAAGATCTAGAATCTGGAAATAAGCTTTCTTCCAAATGAAAATGCTAACTTTATATTTGCCTTTGTGGCATACCAGTCCCCTCATTCATAATATGATTATATAATACATTCTGATGGCACAAGTTGATCTGAACAAATACATTTCCTTGTTGTAGTAAATATCTACTTTTTTTGTCTATTGCATATACATACGTAAATATGTAACTTTGTGCGTATATATATATACATATAAACACACATATATACATATAACACATACACAGACACATCCCATACTCCATCTTTCAGGAAAAACGATTCATCATACTTTATTGGAATTCAATAGATAAGAAAGAAAACTACCTACTACACTCAGGAATAGAATTATTTTCTACTTTACATATTACTCACTTTGTATAAGTGTTTATTATATAGAGTTTCTATATTTCAGAACATGATTCTAAGTTGTAGAAAACACAATTCTCTGAAAAATCCCAGAAAATACACAAATATACCATTATTTTATACCACTATATTTGTCAGGATTCTCCTGAGGGCAAGCTGCAGGTTGGGAACTCTGATGAAGGCTTCAATGAATTTCCCAGAAGAAACTGGCTGACTGAGGTAGAGAGAGAAATTCTTCTTTCTGATTGTGGAAATCATCCCTCTAAGGTTTTCAACTGATTGGATGAGACTTCTCTCATTGCTGAAGGCTATGTCCATTGTTGATTATAGATATAATCAGCCATAGATCCAATCAACTAACTAATGATTTAAATCCATGAAATATCCTCACAGTAACAATCAAGTCAGAGCTTCCTTGACCAAACAATTGGACACCAAATCCTAGCCAAGTTCACACATGAACTTAATCATCACAATCACTGTTTTTTCCAATATAAAAACTTGCAAGACAGGAAAATGTTTGTTGGTTCTAGAATAATTTCCTTTCCATTTCAGGGTAAGGAGGAAAATTATTTACTAGAAAATAATACTATTCAGAGAACATAACTCAGAAAGCCCATCTAAAATTGACTTTAAGTCATTTAATCAACAAATATTTATTAGTTTCTTAGTATATTATTCCAATATATTGTTCCCAGCACAGGATATTAAGTTTCTCTTCATTATACCAACACAACTATCATAGCAGCACAAAGAGATTTAATGAAGACAAACACTTTATGTCGGTAGGGTTTTTATGATTAATCTTTAATTATTGTGACTATATATAGCCCTGGGAAGAGAGACAAGCCATTTGCCTGATAGTCTACAGCTGGTTTTGTGGAGACACCAGAGCAGCTGAACTTGGAGAGAAACAAAGCCCAGGAAGAGAGGAACCCAGGAAGTCTGGAACCTTGCAGATATTGGCAGCCATCTTGCTCCAACACGTGGCAACAGACTTTGGTGAAGGTAGTAACTTATGCTTTATGTCCTGGTAACTGTAAGATTCAACCCCAAATAAATACCTTTTATAAAAGCCAACAGATTTCTGGTATTTTGCATAAGCACCCCTTTTGCTGACAAATACAGAATTTGCCCCTGGAGAGTGGGGAAGTGCTTTTGCAATTACCAAAATGCTGGAAAAGTTTTATAAATGGGTAAAGGGTATTTTTTGGGGAAATTGTGAGATTTTTGATAGAAAAGGCATAGAGTGCTTGGAAGAGACTGTTGATAGGGATATGGACACTAAAGAGACTTTTTATGAAGCCTTAGAAGTAAATGATGAAACTACCATTGGAAACTGGAAGAAAGGTGATTCTTGTTTTAAAATTGCAGAGAACGTAGCAAGATTAACTCCTGATATGGAAGGCAGAATTTGAAAATGGCGAGCCTGGGCATTTAGCTGAAGAACTTTCCAAAATAAACTCGGAGAATGCAGCATGGCTTCTCCTTGAAGCTTATAGTAAAATACTAGATGAGAAATATAAGCTGAGAACAGAACTGTTGGGCACAAGGAAACCAGAAACTCATTCCAGAAATTCCAAGCCTCTGGTAATCAAGCCCCCAGATGATAGTGCCCCATTTGAGGACTTAACTAAACTTAGAACTTGTAAATCAGGATTGAAGATGCAGTTATCTAGGAAAGATATGTGGAAAGTCTTACTGTCTGATGGCTTGGATCCCTGCTTCTTGCATGCTAAACCAACAAGCTTTTTGAGAAAGCTGTATGAACAAAACCACTGTCAGCTTGGACTAAAAGGGACATGGAAGGGAGAGTTTGAAGGGGAAACAGCCTTAAGAGGAAAACCATGGAAGCTGAAATCTGGAATTAAGACATCACCTTGGGCCAAGAGAGGAACCCACCCATTTGTAGAGAGAGGGTGAGTTTGCCCTGGCATTAGAAGAGATTGAATGTTCCTGCCCAATGTTTGGAGAGAGTTTTGCTGCCCCAGGGTACAGAGAGGGTGGAGCACATTCCTCCAGGATTAGGGAGGTTAAGGTCACCACCCCATAGGCCTGAGAGCGGTTGACTGCCCCCCCCCCCATGGATTAGGGATGGCCAGGTCACCAAGTTGTTGCTCTGAGAGGGTTGGGCCTGTATGCCAAAGGTTAAGGAGGATGTTGTCTTTGTTTCACTGTATGAGGGGGTTAAGAGTCTAACCCAAAGATTGGGTAAGTGTGGCAATCACCCCAATGCTCTTGAAGGGTGAGGTCTGAAGCTTGGTTGACACCCAGATGCTTGATGTGGGTGGAACCAAGAAAATGGCCATTGGGCAAGCCTGTGAAAGTGGTAGGTCCTGATGAGGCCCCAGGGAGAAGAAACCATCATCTGAAGAATGACTCTTAGACTTTAACATTTAATGAAGTATGCCCTGCAGGTTTATGGAGCTGTTCTGGACCCATAAGTCATGTTTCCCTCCCAATTTCTCCTTATGGTAATGCAAATGTTTATCCTTTGTCTGTCCATTTGTGTATTGTAAGCAGATAAATGGTTTTGTAAGTTCCAGAGTTATCGGCAGATGGGACTTTGCCCCAAGACAAACTGTATTTTCATAAACTGATTGTGATATGATTTTGTATTTAGTATTGTTACTGAAATAAGGTTTTGTGAATATTGTAATGTGTATTTGGAATTCAGAGAGTGACAGTTTGATATTTTTTATGAATTCCAAAAATAGATATTGGATTATGTTGGTAAATTGGTCTGTTCCTCTGGGCATATTAGATTATATTGAATTCAGAGGTTGCACTTTTACTTGATTATTAAATAATGATTAAGGCTTTGCTTGGGCCATATCAGTAGGATTTCACAGAGAAACTGCACATCAGAGAAGGGAGGTGAGAGTTTTGATCCTGGAGCCCAGGAACTAAACACACAGAGAAGCAGATAAGTGAGAAAGGAGAGAAGGCTTCATTTGACATGGCAGAGGTCCCAGGAAGAAAGACAAGCCATTCACCTAATAGTCTATAGCTGGCCTTGTGGAGAGAACAGAGCCGCTGAGCCCAGAGAGAAATGAGTCCCGGGAAGAGATGAACTCAGGAATCCTGAACCCTTGCAGATATTGGCAGCCATCTTGCTCCAACACATGGCAACAGACTTTGGTGAGGGTAGTAACTTATGCTTTATGTCCTGGTGACTGTAAGCTTCTACTTCAAATAAATACTCTTCGTAAAAGCAAACAGATTTCTGGTATTTTGCATCAGCACCGCTTTAGCTAATACAATAGCTAACATGATTATGAATAGAAAGTCCAAAAGAATCCACATACCAGCTATTAAAATTAATATGTAAATATAATTAGGTGACTGGATTAAAAGTTGAATGTATTATGTTGAATCATATGAGATTGACATTTTCATACATCAAAACTAATTGATACTGAATATTTTTTATGGTTCAATTTAATGCATTAACCAATTTACTTCTATATATCAATATCAACATATATAAAATAAACTTTATGAAAGTATATTATTTTTGATAGCATCAGAAAATATCAAATGCCAAGGAATAAATATAATAAAATGTGTGCTGCAAAATTTCTAGACTATATATCTATATCTAAACATATATGTGTGTGTGTGTGTGTGTGCTGTTTCAGTGAATAGATAGATGGATAAATAGAGATGAGGGAGAAAGAGAGAGAAAGATTGATTTAATGCCTCTAAATTATGAAGGAATATATCATGTTTATGGATAGGAAGACAATATAAATATAGCAATCCTTTATAAACTGATCTTCACATTCATTGTAATCACAGTCAAAATCCCCATAGTGTGTGATAGTGTGTGTGTGTGTGTGTGTGTGTAAACTGACAGGCTGATTTACATGAAAAGACAAAGGGCCAAGAATAGGCAAGGTAATCTTGAAGAAGCACAAAGCTGGAGGATATAAACTACCAAATATCAGTACTATATTTGCCTTAATTAGAATAAAGCTATGTTACTTGGGACAGCATGATATTGGCAAAAGGATTGACAAAAGGACAGACAGATCAATGGCACACATAAACATACAAGATAACTTCAGTGCTATCAAAAAAGTATGGTCAATTTTAAGAAATGATGCTTGGTCAACTGAATGTCCATAAGGGAAAAAAATGAACATTGATATCTACCCCACACTCTACACAAAACTGAATTCCAGAATGACAGTAAATGTAAATATAAAAGTAAAATACTAAAGATTATAGCTGAAAACATAGAAAACATTTATGATTTAGGAGTAGGCAAAGATTTCTTAAACATGATAGGAGAGAACATTAACAAATTAAATATGTGTATAAATGTCTATATTAAGATTTAGGACTTCAATTTATTAAAAGGTACCATTAAGAGATTGTGATTTCAACCCTCACATTGAGAGAAGATATTTGGAATAATATATCCAAAAAAGGACCTATAATGAAAATATATGCAGAGCCTATATAAATCAACAAGAAAAGACAATGTTTTCCAAAAATGAGCAAAGATATAAACAGGTTCTTCACAAAAGATATCCAGATGACCACTAAATTTATATTTAAAATATTCAATTTAATTATTTAATGGGGAAATAGAGATTAAAATCTTGATATAGAACTATGTATAAACAAGAATAGCTGAAATGAAAAAGACAAAAAAAAATGTCAGTAAGAATATACTCACAAGAACTTGCCCTCATATACTGTTGGTGGGAATGTAAATTGGTACAACTATTTTGCAAAACTGTTTGGTAATATCTTCTAAAGGTGACATTGGTTTAGTCTATGAGTCAATATTTTAACTCTTAAATGTAGATACAACAGAAACATATCCTCACCAAAAGACATATACACGAATATTTATAGCAGCACTATTTATAATATGCAGATACTGGAATCTACCCAAATATATAATATAGAATGAATAACTAAATTGCAGTTTATTCCCCAGTATAATACTATAAAGATGTTATAGTAAAAGAACTACAATGCATGTAACAATAAGGTTGAAACTCATAAATAAAATATTGAGCAAAATAGGCCAGGCATAAAAGAATATTTATTATATAATTCAATTTATATGAAATGCAAAACAAGAAAAATTGTCTATGATATTAAAAGTGAAGTGAGGGGTTCTTTTTGGAGAGAGTTACTGAAGAGGAGCATAAGAGAGCTTTTGTGATGCTGGTAAGTCAATATTTCCTAATCTGGGTGCGGGTAACACAGCCATATTCATTTGGTAAAAAGGTAATCAGTTATAACTCACGATTTGTGGTTTTCCACATGTATGGTCATACTTCAATAAAATTTTTAAAAATTTGGCTTTCAAGTCACTGTTTTGATGACGTGAGCATCATACAAAAATAAAAATGATTTCTTGTTAGCTAATCAACAGAGCAAAAATTAGGGAAAGGAAAGCTGCATTCTGAAGTGATCTTCAGCAGTTTTCAAATTTTGACATTTTAGTAAATTTCATCTTGTCATCATTGAGTTTTATTATTCAACTGTATAGATATAATTTATCTTCAACTTTTTTCTAAAGAAACATGAAGGCATGCCCCTTTATAAAAGCTAAGTAATGCAAACATCTTCATGCATCATTTCTTTCTCATGTTGTGTGCTTTTCATCCTGTAAAGTTCATATGGCTCATATATCCTCTCACTGACTAGTGATTAAATTCATTTTGCAAAAGTAAGCAACTTTCACAGAGTTTAGAAAATATTGGGGGGCCAAGATGGCGTTAGTGTAGGAGGGCGCACATTGCAAGCTCCCAGAGCAAGGCGGATTGGGGACGGGGTCCTGCCCGGGGGTCTGTGCTGTGCACGAGTGGAGTGAGAGGCTTGGGACATCTATCTGCGCGGATCGGCGGCGTGGACCGAACGGTGGAGATTCGTGAGTTTTGAGGCTGCCGGTGGAGGTTGGCACAGGCGACTGAGCCCCGCGGTTAGGGAAAAAAAAAATAAAATGGCCATTTGGAGCCGCGGGCGGGGAGAAAAAGTTTTATTTTCTGGGGATCTGGCTGCCTGGCGCCCCTTGGACCTTGTGTGAACAGAGCAAACAAGCTAATCAGCACCCGGTGAACCGGAGGGGGGATTTTGGTCGGGAAACGCAGCTGATTTCCCTAGCCAGACAGGGATAAGACCCGGGCCGCTGCGGAGCCAGGAGGAAGGGACACTTCCCAAAAAAGGGAGGGTTCGGTTGGAAGACAGGGAAGGGTATTTTATATTTTTAGACATTGATCTGGCTGCCTGCACCGCCCCATACCTTCGGGGAGCAGATAAGCCGACCTGAAGAACAATTAGGCTGAGAGCAGACGCGAATCTGCACTCAAACTTATTTACTGAGCAGCACGGTGACGCTGGAGCTTGGAGCCAGAAGGGGCGGAATCCGCCATCTTTAGCACTCCTCACTGACTAACATCAGAGCTTCAGCTAACCTGAGGAGTCCGGAAAGTGGGACGTGCTTGATTAATTTCCACGGGCCCAGCTAGGGTCCCTTCCGTAAGGGGGTTGGTCTAGAGGAGGAATATTTTGGGTCCTGCATTTGGCTAAAAAAAAAAAAAAAAAAAAAAAAGTGAGGTCACCTCAACAAATGAAAAATAAATTCTTTTTAATTTAGTTTAATAGCTAAAAGCTGCTTCAGGATCTGCATATAGAACCCTGTGGGGAAATTCATTGATAAACACAAGTAGGCAGGAAGGATCCACGTGGACCCTAGGGGAATCACTGACCCCCCTTAGCTCTGTTTGACTACTTGCCTGTGTGGATCTTTGGTTTCTCTCTGTTACTTTCTGGTCTATTGCTATTATTTCCTTTTTCCTCCCCCCTTCCTTTTTCCTTCTATTTTTTTTTTTTAATAGGTAATGCCAGCTTGCTGCTTCTTTGCTGGGCTTCTTATTCAGTAATTTCCCACTCGCTGTATATATTGATTCTGTATTACAA
>JAKSZT010053887.1:13749926-13761995 GCA_026826555.1 Tolypeutes matacus | reverse complement strand
ATCGCTTATCCTTCCTGCATCTTTCTGCCTTCTGTTTTCTGTTGTGGCTCTTAGAGACAACATTTTTTCATAGGCCCACAACTTAAGGGTGTCAATTTCTATCCCATCTATTTTGTTTTCTTCTTCTTCTTTCATTTCTTTTTTTTTTATTAGTATTAACTTTTTCCTTTCAGACCTTTCTTTAATATTTCTCTCCCTCCTCATAATTCTAGCTTTCTAAATCACTATATATATATTCCTCCATTTGTTTTCCCAGTCCATTGTAGGAACTCCATATTTTTTCCTAGTACTCTACACTGGCTACACAAATAAAATATTCATCTCATTAAGTCTCATTTTGCCCCTCTTCTAACTTTTATCAATATTTCTATTATCCTTCTGCCTTCCTTACATCTTTTGATTCCTCTGGCCCTAACCTTTTGCCTTCAAGGGAACATAGAAAGAAGCAAGGAAATAAAATAAGAAGAAAAACTGCCAAAGAGAAAACTTAACAAAGACGCAGAACAACAGTACTCAGGACAACCTCCAACTCCCAAAGAAGCCCCTGTATTTCAACTGCTCATCCCCTCTCTACCCAAAAACTGTCAAGTGGCCACTGGCTCCACCTCATTGTTATAATTTCTTGCATTGCAAGAATCACCATATGTGAGCAAGAGAATACCATCAAGTCCACTCTAGTCCATAGTTCTTCCCCCAATCCAGAGGCGACTGGGATGGTGATATCCACTCCAACTCCAAGTGAGAGAGGGCTTATATCCCATGGATATGGTGGGTGGGATGATCCTGCCTGCAGATGCAGGCCCTCTCCATTCCCTGGGATGGCCATTGCCCATCGTTGTCTCCTCACCAGGTGACTTGGATGAGTCCATTGAGCTGTAGGGTAGGAGTTGCAGCTCCACCTAGATTTCATGCACACCTGGCACATAGGTAGGCGGGAGGCTCCAGTCTCTGGAAGTATACCTAAGAAACTCCAGCATCACATGTAGGTTTGAATAGAAGAGACTGGTGAACCATGTGCAGGGAGGACTTATTTGAGTCTAATTCTGTCACTCTCAGGAGCACAGATTCCAAAATAGAACCCACTGATAAGGCATCAGTCTCTGGGGCTATCCCCCCTTATATAGGACCAGGGTGTCTCCGGAGCTCTCAGGAACCCCACTGAGTGGGGTGATAGGCACTTAGATGTTCTATGAGCTCCTACTGAGGTGTGTGTAAGAGTTACCTCTGGGATGACCTCCCGACTCTCTTTGAAGTCTCTTAGCCATTTGAACTCATTTGTCTTTACCATTTCCCCCTTTTATTCAAGGTCTTTTGATATTTAATTCACTGATATCTTATTGTTACTGCAAGGTAGCCTAACCTATTCTGACTGATACAGAGATTGTTACCCAGAAGAGGAGTCCTGCTGTTACTAGCACTGGTTTAAGAGCTGGGCAGTGAGCAGCACAAGAATACTGCTATTAGAAGCTGAAAGGACGGCAATACTACAGTGGCAACATGATCTGTAAAGTGTTGAGCAATAATTTGGAAGGTAGATCGTGTACATAATAAACTTGTAGCCCTAGGCAAAAGTTTAAAAAACAGGCTATTTGTAGCATGTATTGATATGTTTGCAGCATATGGCAGCATATGACAAATAGTTGGTCTCAGAAAGAACTGGTTGATCTGCAAGCAAAAACGAAAGAAAAGAGAGGAGTCAGGGTTGGAAGAAGAAATTACCTCTCATACCAAGTATTAAAAATTGGGATGAACCTGTCATAACAAAAGCCAGTTAACACTCATCTTGAGCAAGGATGAAATCAAAGTTACTGTAGTTTTATGGTTAGTAAAACCTCTGGATGGTTTAAGATATTACAGAGTAAGGGTTCAACTAAGTATTGATTTTGCAAGAACTTTTTCAAATGGAAAAATAGGCTCAGGGAAAGGAGACTAATTGTGTGATTCTCCTCCCAAAACTTGATAGGCCAAGCTCTCTTTGATCAAAGGAAGAGAGAGAGAGAGAGAGAGAGAGAGAGAGAGAGAGAGAGAGAGAGAAAGGAATAGGAATTGAAATCAAAGAAATGTAACAACTGTGGGTGCGACTCCTGTTACATGGAACTGACTGCAAACAAATAGATAAGAAGGTAAATTCTTAAAAGTTTTGTATTGACAAACCCATCAGCCTAGACTAAAAGAAATCATGACTGATTACAATTTAAAATGTCCTTTGGTGCCTTACAATCTATGGGCATATTAATGCCTACTTCAGATATGCCTAAAGAAGTTGAAGTTAAAGACCACTAAGAAAATAAAATAGGCACACCTTCTGCAAACTGTTACCTAATTAAAGGACATTGTGCATTAGAAATAAGAGACATTGAAAATAGCTTTAAAGATATAAAATTATGGGGAAACTATATATAAGAAATCACAAAATTTTAATTGGAGATATGGAAGCAGTAAATTTGAAAAAAAAATCTGAAAATATAAATATCGACTTTTTTTTGGAATTTGGTAACATGATTCTCTACTCTTTATGGAAGAATAAAGATTTACAAAATCAAGAAAACACATTAAAATCATTAATTATCAAAATAATGTGCTACTAAAACAAGAATTTAGAGACAAAACCATGATTCATATTAAAATCTTCAGGATCTTTACTATTGAATATATTTAGTATAAATATGTTGCATTATAAATCAGTAGTGATAAAATGATTGTGACAGTTTGAAGTTGGATGGACCCCAGAAAATTATGTTTTTAAAGCTAATCTATTCCTGCGGGTAAGTGAATCTATTGTGGGTAGGACCATTTGATTAGGTTATTGCAGTTAAGGACCTTTTGATTAGGTCACTTTAGTAAGGCCTGACCCAGGGTGGGTCTTAGTCCTCTTACTGGGTCCTTTATAAATGGGATGAATACGGAGAGAAAGACACAGAGAGAAACCCACAGAAGCTGAGAGAGGAAACCTTGGAAGCCAGAAACTTAAAGCACCAAAACCTGGAAGAGAAGGAAGAAACCAGCAGACTCCACCATGTGCCTTGCCATAAACTCCAGGATTGCAGGCAATCATCAGTCTTCAGGGAAAAAGCATTGCCTGCTGCCTTGCTTTGGACATTTTCATGGCCTCAGAACTGTAAGCTTGTTAACTAATAAATTCCCATTGTTAAAAGCCAGTAAAATTTCTGTTGTATTGCATATGGGCAGCCTAGCAAACTAAAACAATGATTTTTAATATATGATACTGGGCTAACTGGTTAACAATTTGGAGAGAAAAATCAACTTAGACCCTCACCTTGTACCTTATATTAAAATTAACCTTATATTAAAATTAGTTCCTGGTGAATTAAATATTTTATATAAAGAGGAAAAATAAAGTATAAGTAAAAATATATGCAAGTATGTATTTTAGAATGTTTAAAGACTTTCTTAGAAAAGCAATGAAAGAATTCACAATGAAATTATTGCTAAATTTGACTAAATGTTTCAAAACATCAAAAAATTTTAAATAAAAGATGTGATAAACAGAAATATTTTCAGGAAATATGAAAGGCAACAATTTAATATCTGTAATGTATAATTATAGAAATACCAATTAATACTGTAAGAGAAAACAGAAAATAGAAAAGAGAAATAAGACATTTCTCTAAAAAAGGAATTAAATTGTCAATTTAGGAAAATGACAATTTTAAAATCAATATTTTAAAAATATATTTAAGACTAGCAAGATTGCATTATTATTGGAACTCTTATTCACTAGACAATAATTTGGTAGTATGTATCAAAAGCTAAGTAGAGTCACATCCTTTGGATAGTAGTTTAACTACTAAGAATCTATCTTATAGAAATAATCACAAAGTTTTCAAATGTTTATGGTAATAAACAGAGAGGGAATATTTAAAACAATGTAAGGTCTGATAAGAAAGGGGGTAAACTAAATTGTAGGCCATCTTTGTGGCAGAATATTATAAAAATATTAAAAGACACATTCCTAAAACAACTAAATGACACATGAAATACTCACATGTATGAAGTGAAAAAAGTAGAATATAATGTAAAAACAGCCCAGTTTACCATGCTATAATATATATGCACAATATATATAACACAATTATACATATGTATATGTATAAATGTTATATACATATTTATGTATATGTATATAGTTTAAATAAATTTTGGAAAGGAAGTAAAATATTAATACTGGCTATTTCTAAGTGATTTGGTCACCTGTCATTTTCATACTTTTTGTTGTCTGTTGGCCTTGTCGTGGCTCATCTCTCTGTTTCCCTGGCTAACCTGCCTCAGCTCTCCCTTCAGAGAATTCACACCCTTATTTCTAAGGGGTTGCTGAGGGGCAATGGCCATTCTCCTGTAGTTACTCCCTGCTGGTTAGGGCAGTAGTCCCTACCTGATAGGGTGTAAACCTCTCTGGCTATTCTGTTGAGGTCAAGGAGAGCTGGGTCTGACACTGTGGTTGGAACTGGCTGAAATCCCCATGTGTATCACTTTTATAAGCATACAAATGTAATCTATATTATTTTAAAGTATTCATTAAAGGTATTTTTCCAAGTTAATCATAATCATGAATTTTGGACAAACTGATAAACTGCTTCATATTTCCCAATATAAAAGGGAAAAAAACCTATCTAAAGATAAACATTAAAACACAAAGTTTTATTCAGTCATTTTCAAAATGAACTGAAAATGGTTTCTGTATTTTTATATTGCAATTTGTGACCTGCAGTTCTAGGAGCAGTGGTGCCCACACCCAATAGGCTGCCAGATGTTGCTAAGTTATTTTCCAAAGCCTCAATTTCTAACTTTTAAGAATAATTGTTTATGGAGAAATTCAAAGATATTGTTAAATAGACAAAAGCAAACTCATGAAAACTGCATATGGCATAATATTCACCATTTATATTTATAAAATCTATGTAACACAATTTTATGTAATAATGTTCTGTATAAAACTTTGAACAATATAATTATATTTAAGAGATCTAGTAAAATACACAGCTTATTGCTAACAAAGGGCCACCTCTGTGGGTGGAAGGGACATGGGAATAGGCCTGGGGGTTGTGTTCAACAAGGCCACATTATCTCTGTAGTTTGCATTATTTACATATTTAATAACATATTTTGCTTATGTTATTAAACGTAATGCTTAACATAAAGTACCATTTTTAAATGAATTCCTTGATGGTGAGGGTCTTGACCTCAGGGAAGGATTCAGTCTCATTATCATAGAAGGAACTTTTTGTCTAACAGATGTTTAATTTAATAATTAGTATTTTTTACTACTTCTAATAAAACTCTTTAAATAAGCTTAAAAAACTATAACTGCAACTATTTATGTTATTAAATGTAACACATAAAGTATCATTTTTTTCCTTCAAAAGGCAAAGTGCATGTAGTAACCTGTATCAATATAAAAAGCATGACCCATAAAAGCTTGCCTTTGGGAATGTAACTGAACTCTATAAAATTTTACTGCAAAATTTCTAACACTGCTTCCTTTGAAGTGTGGTCTCTTGACCACCATTATAGTGGTACCTGTGAATTGATGAATGTGTGGATTCTCTAGTCTCAAAGTCCTAAACCTCCTGAATCAGAAACTCTGTGGAGAGGGCCCAGTACTCTGCATTTTAAAAGTCCTCTATGTGATACTGATACACACCAAACTTTGAAAATCCCTTTTTTAATGAATGAAAATCATATATATATATATATATATATATTTGACTCAAATGCAATCACCACCTCTATCTAATTTCAAATATTTCCATCACTCTAAAGTAAAATCCCCTTACTCAATAAGCAGTTTCTTTCCCTCACACCCAGGCCCTGGCAACCACCAACCTGGATTCTGTCTTTATGGATTTACTGATTTTTGTTATTTCATATGAATGGAATAAAAATGTCACAGTTTACATCTGGCTTATTGCACTTGGCATAAGTTTTTGGAGGTTCATTCACACTGTAGTATCTATCAAAACTTCACTCCTTTTTATGGTGAGTAATATTCTGCTGTATGAATATACCACAATTTGTTTATCCATTCATCTATTGGTGGACATTTGGGCTGTTCTCACCTTTTGGTTATTGTGAAAAATGCTGCTATGAACATGAGTATTCAAGTGTCTAAGTCCCTACTTTCAATTATTTTGTTTATATACCTAAAATGGTAATTCTATGTTTAGCATTTTGATGAACCGCCAAACTTTTCCACAGTAGCTGAACAATTTTACATTCCCAGCAACAATGGACAAGAGTTTCAATTTCTCCATATCCTCACCACTTGGTATTATTTGTTTCAACATCATCATCATCGTCATCATCATCATCATCATCATCATCATTAATATTATACCCGTCCTAGTGAATGTGAAGTGGTATCTTTACTGTTGTTTTGATTTGTAATTCCCTAATGATGAATGATGTTGAGTATCTTTTCATACATTTGTTGGTCATTTGTATTATCTTCTTTGGAGAAATGTCTATTCAAATATGCCTATTTTTGAATTGGGTAGTTTGTTATTTATACTCCATATATATGAAGTCCAATTTACCTATTTTTTTTCTGTTTGTTTTTGTTCATGCTTTTGGTGCCAAATCTAGGAATCCATTGCCAATATCCAGGGTTATGAAGATTTACACCCATATTTTCTTCGTAGAGATTTATGGCTTTAGCCAGCAGGTTATTGATCCATTTTGAGTTAATTTTTGTATATGGTGTGAGGTAAAGGGTCCAATTTCATTCTTTTGTATGTCGATATCAAGTTTTTCCAGGACTATTTGTTGAAGAGACTATTCTTTTCCTAATGAATATTCTTAACACCCATTTTGAAAATTAATTGGTTGCAGAAGAATGTGTTTATTCCTGGACTTTAAATTCTACCCCATTGGTCTATATGTCTATCCTTTTGTCAGTACCATGCTACTCTGGTTACTGTAGCTTTAAGGTAAATTTTGAAATTGGGAAGTATGATTCCTCCACCTATTTTTTATTCTTTACAATTGTTTTGGCTATTCAGGTCCCCTAGCGATCTACATGAATTTGAGGATCAGCTTTTCCATTTATTCAAAAAAGGCCATTGGCTGAATCTCAGCAGAGTTGTGGCCAACACCTACTCTCTAGTTCATTGAACTTGTCCGGGACAAAAAGCAAAATAATAATGAGGGACAATCCCCATCCCATAAAACAGAGTGTATCTACAACTGCAGGCAAAACAGTTCCTTCCATCCCCCCCTATAAGATCTAAGCCCCTTCTCAATCTTAATCAAAGTGAGCATCACCATCTCAAAATCCTCAAGGTTGAGGAATGAACAAACATGAGGAGGGAATGCAACCATGGACAAAGTAAACTTATTTTTATTGTACTAATGGAAGAACTTGTAACATCAATATAAAGATACTGGTTATCAGAGATTCTGAGAGAGGGGAAGGGAGAAGGAATAATAGGTGAAACGTAGAGCATTTTTAGGACATTGGAATTAAGTGTAAATCACAATGTAAACTATAGACCCTAGCTAGTAGCAGTGCTTCAACATTTATTCAATTGTGACAAATGTGCCAGACTATTCTAAGATGTTTTAAGGGAAGATGTGGGAGGGGGAGGAGGTGAGGTGTATTGGAATCCTTTATACTTTCAATGTAACTATTCTGTAATCTAAAATATCCTTTAAAATAAAGTTTATTATATAAAAAAAGGCCTTTGGAATTTTGATAGGGATTGCATTGAATCTACAGATAGATCACTTTGGGTGTATTGCTATCCTAATCATATTAATACTTGTAGCCCACGAACATGGGATGACTTGCCATTTATTTAAATCTTTTTAAATTTCTTTCAGCAATCTTTTGCAGTTTTCAGCATGCAAGTCTTTTACATCCTTGGTTAAATTTATTCCTTGGTTAAATTTGTTCTTTTGGATTCTATTGTAAATGGAATTGTTTTCTTAATTTCCTTTAACAGTGTGTTCATTGCTGGTGAATAGAATAAAAATTTTTGCATATTGATCTTTAACTTTTTAATTTACTGAGTTTGTTTATTAAATCTGATAGCTTCTTTGTGGATTCCTTGAGATTTTCTATATATAGTACAATGTCATTTATAAATAGAGATAATTTTACTTCATCTTTTCCAGTTTTGAAACCCTTTTACTTCTTTTTCTTGCCTAATTGCTGCTGCTAGAACTTTAAGTACAATGTTAATTAGGAGTGGTAAAACTGGGCAAAATTGTATTGCTCTAATCTTAGGGGAGAAGCTTTCAGTATTTTACTATTTATCTCTTCTTTCTCCTTCCTTGGTGCATGGATAGGTTGCCCATAGTCATCTTGGATACATGAGGATAGAAACCATATACTAAATATGGTGTGGAAAGAAACTTGAACTGATTCAGACATTTTTACCTCATGGACATGGGACAATTTCACAGGATCTCCATGGTCTATCTTTTGACTTCAAAAATAAGCTGAAAATTTCATGCAGTTGAATGTAATATTACCTACTATAGCAAACATAACAAAAGGTTTAATTTGGGTCAGATAAAAAGAGTAAAACAAAATGAATTGTGAATAAGAGGAAGAAGTGAGAACCATAAAATATATATAGGGCAAAAGAATAAAGGCTAATCAAGAAGAATGATATTCTATTCAATCTCTGTTTTTGATGCTCTAAATTTAGATCTGAATCTTACTTATTACTCTGTATTAAATGTGTCTGCCAGTGTTAGACTCTGCACTTGTCCAGAACCAGCTTCCCATATCTATTATCTAGGACAGAATCTGACAGTTTCTTTATATAATGAAGCAAACGTCCCCACACAGATGTGAGCTTCTTGTTTATAATATAGTCACACTGTAGACATAGTTAAAGAGAGTGTTAGGAAGATAATAAAACTCAATTCTGTCTCACTACTGTCTTTTATAGATCAACAGTTTATGACAGGGCTCAGCCATAACTAGTGGCATCGTTTCATGCTTGCATAAAAAATTTTAAGTGGAGCTGACAAGTCCTTTTAAAAACATAGTACAATTATTCTACCTTAATTCCTTCACTAGGAAGACCACTATCCTGAGCACATCCTGGCCCTGCTTTACAGGAAGCAATAGGAACTCCTCCTTTCCTCCTCATACAAATAGATAACATTCTCTTACACTTTGAAATCTTTGTTTCAGATATAGCTGTAATCCAGTGCAGAAAATCCTTTTCCCACATAGCTTCTTGCCTCCTATTACAAAGGTGGACACTTTCAATTGGCTTTCTTTGTATAATACAGTCCATTGATAGCTTTGGTGATTTCATATTCATCCAGGGGCCAGTGGTGTATTTATTTCCAAAGAAAGCTTTGCACCTTATTTTCTTCATTTTTTTTTCAATAATAGCAACAATTCCAGCTTTGGCATGAAACCCAAAACACCATTCCTTACTATTATATCTGTGCCAAGTTTCTACAGCCTTGACTGTAATGTGTTTCCACCCCTGGGACAGTGGATTAGAGAAATAGCTTTCAGTAACATTTACTCTCATAGACTGAGCATAAAGAAGACAACTAAGTGTGTGGTGAGAATATTTTTATTGTTCAGCAGTATTTGAAAAGTACAAATGGAATATAAACCATTTAGGTAATATCTATTAATTCGATTTCCTGACCTTTCCTGTACTTTAGAATTTAACTCTTCCCCTTTGAATGTTAGATGCACAACCCATCTGCCATGTTTGTTCTGTGATAACTTCCCTAGAGCATTTTATTTAACTCTAACTGGTGAAGTTGGATATGTTTTTTTTTTTTTTTTTTTTTTTTTTAAAGATTTTATTTATTTATTCATTTATCCCCCCCTTGCTGCTTGTGCTCGCTGGGTCAGCTAACCACGCCGTGCGGGCGGGCTTGCCTTCACCAGGAGGCCCCGGGAACCGAACCCAGGGCCTCCCATATGGTAAACGGGAGCCCCACTGATTGAGCCACAGCCGCTTCCCAAGTTGGATATGTTTTGGGTAAGTTAGATAAATGTCTAATTTCTCCTCTTTTTATTTATAAAATAGCATGCATATTTTCTTCCACAAGTGAATTGGTTTGATGCTGTATGTACCCCAGAAAAACATGTTCTTAAATATAATTCATTCCTATGGGTGTGAACCCATTGGAAATAAGACCTTTTGTTGAGTTTACTTGCATTAAGGTATGGCCCACCTCAATCAGGATGGGTCTTAATCTTTTTACTGGGTTCCATAATAAATGGAGTAGCATTCAGACAGAAAGAAACCACAGCAATTAAGAATATGAAATCACTGAAACGTGGAAGAGAATAGAGAGGCTGTCATGTGTATTGCCATTCGACAGAGGAGCTAAGGACCAAGGATTGCAGGCAGCCTGCTCCAGAATGCCACAGTCTGGGGAGAAAGCATTGATGACACCTTGATTTGGATAGTTTTCCAAGTCAAAACCATAAGCTAATAAATTCTCGTGGTGTAGCTTGGCCATTATCATGAATTTGCCTGAATAGTCTAGGAAATAAAAACAATAAGGGTCAAATAATTTTACACTTTACTAATAAGACCTAAGAATACTTGCTCATTTGTTTCTATCTTCTTGATGGGAAAGTTGAAAGATAAGAAGGTTTTGATTTTTGTACTAAATATAATGCGGTGACTGAGTACATTCCTCCTCAAAGACAGTGAATGATCTTTTTTGTATTTACAAGAGCTCTATAATTCCAAACGAATTACGATGAAAGGCAGAATGGAACGAAAATATGGTAACTTGAATGTAAAACACTGGTTCTTAAATGTTCTTTGCTTTTCTTCTGTTAACTGCATATTCTTTTCTCTTCAATTTCAAGAAAAACTATGCCAGTACAGACGGCTGGAAACTTCTTATGACATTTCAATGAGTACTTATAAAATTAAGAGGTTTCCACAGCCAAGTATATCCTCAGTGATGACTCACCAATCAGAGCAGGTGGCCACTTGATTAACAATACCCTTCGCAAAATGTGACCTCTGATGGGCAAAAGCAATCTTCCTCAGTCTGTTATGACTTAGCATGATTTGTTGTATGCCCAGTTCCCTGAGTCCTACAAAGTTTCTGCAACTCCTAGCAATGACCAGAAGTAGTAAAGCCACCTATGACATTTTACTCCTGATATGAGGAGTTCCCTGAGAAGAGATAGATGCTGCTGAAGGATTCTCCAAAAATTTCTGATGTGTGTTAGAGTATATCAGTATGAGCCAATAATCTTGTGACAGGGTAGGTCCCCTACATCTATCCCACAGTTGCCCCATAGGTAGAGTATGTGCACTAATCTTGTTCAATAACCTTATGACTTTCTCTTCCTCCATAATACTTCAGAGTATTTCTTCAGTATTTCATCATTGATAAGTACAGAATATTTTTATATCATGATAGCACTCCTTGGAAATATATAATAAGGAATAATCTGTTAATAATTTTCAGAGAACTTTTCCTTTGTCTTTCTATTTTAGAAGCTTCTGTATCCCCAGTTTGGCTCTAATTATTTTAAACTTTAACTATATGTTACTCTATAATGGCAAGTATAGTCTTTTCAACTCTTGATCTTTTCTTCAAACTATTAGTCAATGTCAAGGCAATGTAAAAATAATTATTCTGTTTACCTTTATTTTTTTTTCAGTAATGACACTTGATCATGAATTTTTTAGATACAGTTTTGTTATATAAAAGTCCATGCTGACAATGAGAAACTTGGGTCCTATTATCTACAACTTATTGTTTAATATTGTTCAATTTATTATTTCTTCAATCCCAATATGTATGTAAAGTAGTTTCAGAATTTCTAAAGTTTAATCCCTATGAGAAATAAATTTAACAACTAGAGTACAGTGTTTATATACAGTTCTTTTGGTTATTAGCTTTATAGTATGCACACAAAGCAATTTTCCAAAATTCGCCAGCTCCATTTTTCTCACCCTCTTTAATGAGGCTAGACTCAAATGTTACAGTATGTACTTCATCCTAGGGTTCTGCAATATCTTGACTCATATATATATATATCATATATATGTATATGTATATGTATATGTATATGTATATGTATATGTATAT
>JAKSZT010053887.1:13656045-13749916 GCA_026826555.1 Tolypeutes matacus | reverse complement strand
TATATGTATATGTATATGTATATGTATATGTATATGTATATGTATATGTATATGTATATGTATATGTATATATCTCCCCCAAACCTCTCTCATGTATCCCTTTTGTAGTCAACTACTCTCTGCTCTTCAGACTCCTAACAACCACCAATGTGTTTTACATCCACATAGTTTTGCTTTTCAAAGAATCACATACAAATTGAATCATACAATATGCAGTTTTTTGGAGCTTGCTTCTTTCACTGAGCAAAATGCTCTTAAGTGTCATCCTTATTTGTTGTGTAAATCAATAGCTTATACCTTTAATTATGATAACTGGATGTGGTACATCCATTTTATAGATGTACTACAGACTGTTTATCCATTCATTTGTTGACTGACATCTTGGCTGTTTTCAATTTTGACAATTATGAATAATGCTTCTATAAACATTTAGATACAGGTCTTTGAATAAAAACTTAGGAATGAGAGTTTTTAATGCACCATGATGTTGAGATAAATGACAATAAGCACATTTTCATAGTCTTATCAAAGAGGATATATTGATGGCAAATAAGCATGGAAACAGATGTTCAACATCATTATCCACAAAGAAAATGTAATTTAACACCACAATCAGATACTACAACAAACCAATTAGAATGGATAAAACACAAGATGCTGACTGCAATATAACAAAAACTGGGTTGATCTTTGTCCTCTTTCCTGGGGAAGCAACCTCTGAATCTTGGAACTTCCTGTGATAGGAATGTGCTCTGTTCTTCAAGGTGGATCCAGGACCAAACCTGATAGTTCACTGAGTATTGAAATGACAGGGAGGGGCCAACCACATTTGCAGTTTTAGGTTGGGGTCTGGCCCCAATAGAGAGGCCAGCCAAATGATTAGGGGGTTGGTGCTTTGAGCCAGATCATATCAGCTCCACCTCCTCAACCTCTGGAAGGTTGAGCAGATTGAGTTCAACCATGTGGGTACTGATTCCATCAATCATGCCATTTTAATTCTAAAAAGAAAAATAAAACTGTGGTTAGAAGATCCTTGTTCTTATAACCATAGCACAAAGTCCCTTAGAGAGTATATAAACCTAAATAGTGTTAATGCTTTGTCTGCTCTATAATATCCCAGAAATTCTGTAATTGCAACCCTTAGCAAAAATAGTTTGTAAAAGGGGCTGGTTAATTTTTACGTAGGTTAATTTTATTGAGTTGTCATATCCATCTCCTGACATTTTGTAACATTTAAATTCTGTATCTTGTATACTCAGAGTCTGGCCTTCTCTGGTGTTCAAAGTAATACTTAATATAGTAGGAACAATGTTGAATCATAAATGAAGAGAAGGACTTGGCTTTAACCTTGTCTCTAATATTTAAAGACTGAACGGAATTTTAAAAATGATTTGATCTCTCTGAGCTCAGATTTTATTATCTGTAAAATTAGGGTATTAACACCTTCCTCATCTAACTTCATTAGATGAGTTTCAAGTAAGATAAGTGTATCAATTTATAAAACAAAAGAGAGATAATGATTTGTTCTCTTCTGGGCATGTGTAGAATATTTATAAAAATTGATCATTATTTAGACCACACAAAAAGACTCAATAAACTCCTAAGTTCAATACATATAGAATTTACAATGCAATCTCATATGATAAAAAATAACATTCAAATAGTTAAAACAAGCCCCATTATCCTTAAGTTAAAAAAAAAAATAAATCAAAATAAGTCATATAAGGTTAAGCAAGTTACATAAGGTAAAAATTAAAAGAAATTCATATGGATATATAAAAATATTTAGACCTGAACCTGAAAATAGTGAAAACACTGCATGTCAAAATTTGTGTTAAGCAACTGAAGTAGTACACAGCAAGAACTTTACTAGAATACATTTATTAGAGAATAATAGGGAGGTACTAGCAATCAAGTAAATATAAATAAAAGTAAGAAAAGGAATATTACAGATGAGGGCAGAAATCAACTAAAAAGATAAAACACAATAAAAGTAATAAAATCAATAAAACCAAAAGTTCTTACCTTGAAAATATAAATAACTTAGATATCTGGAAAAACAAATCATGCATGAGAGAAAAATGAATAAATAAACAATATACAGAGTGAAAGGAAAATAGCTACAGAAAACCTGAAGACTGAAAAATAATAAAAGGGAGTTTGTTTCTATTTAGGATGAATAAATCCACAATAGAACATTATTCCTACCTAACAATGAGAAAAAGGTTAATAATATACAAAACATTTTTTTGAGGCTAAAATATACCTACAGTTGCAAGGTAACTGAATTCCCAAAAGTAACAAGTACCTTTTTGGAAAGATGAGACAAATGACCAATTTCACATTTGGAAGTGGTAGATAAATAAGTAGTAAGAAGAAAACATTTTAGTAAGTTCTTAAATGCCAGGTATGCACTATCGTATCAGTTTAGGTTATCTAATAGCCTCAGAGTCAAGGTAAGTCTGTATTCACTCATTGGCTCTTTTCACCTTCCTTTCCTAGATATTCATGAGAAAGATTGGGAAAGTCTAGGTGACAAAGAGAGCCATATTTGGTGGCACAGGCTTTCAGAAGTGATCAGTGGATGCTGATGGAAAGGCACAAACCCCACATGCTTCACTGGATCCTTTCTTCCTACAGCGCATAAAAGTTAAGCATCTGAAAGAAATTTCTCTTTCCTGTGTGTGTCTTATAAGGACACTTACCATTAGATTAAGACCCACCCAGATAATCCAGGATGATCTTGTAAGAAATGTGGATAAGTTTAGTTTTCACATAAAGGTAATAAAGGGCAAGGGGAATAAGACTAATATAATTTGGTGAGTTATTGTATCAGTCACCTACACCCGAGTTAAGCAGGGATAAAGGAAAATAGCTTAAACCGGTTCTACAGCCAGTAAAAGGGGAGCAGAAGAAAGTATTACGACAATTAAAAAATCAGTACTAAATTCCATTCCTTATTTGGTGAAAGGGTGAGTAGCTGGCCAAAACTGCTGGAATGTGATAAATCAAACAGTTAATCAAAGACTGGGGGATTTGCATGGGAAAGTTAGACCTTTTAGTATAGGCTGGAGTACCCAATCAATGGAGAAACAGGGGAGGGCTTGCATGTTAGGCTTAGGGAGATATAAAATAGGCCACCTTCTTTTGTTCGGTGTGCCAGCCACAGGTTCTAGTTGCACACCTCTTCTTGCAAGATTGAGAATAAAATCTTTTCTTCTCCACAGTCGGGTGAGCTTTATTTCTTCCAGGACCAGATTTCTTTTTAATAATCTCATCTCAAGGTCCTTAGTTTAATTACATCTGCAAACATCCCTTTCCCAAATAAATTCACATTCATGGGGCACCAAAGATTAGGATGTGGACATATCTTTTGGTGGGGTACCATTCAACCCATTCCAACAACTAATCAGAGATCAAGAAGTGCAGAAGGATAAAAATCAAGGAAAAATGCACCTATGTATATCATAGCCAAATTGCTAAAAACCATAGATAAACTTTTAAAGGCAGCCAGTCGGGGGAGGGGGTGCAGGCATTATATATAACAGAACAAATAAAAGAATGAGAGCAGACTTCTTATCAGAAAATAAACAAGTCAGAAGATAATATAGTGACATATTTAGAGTCCCAAAAGAAAAAAAAAAGCTTCAAAATTAAGGCAAAATGAAGATATTTTCAGAGCAAAATTGAAATAACTCACCTCTTGAAAATGAGAAGTACTTAAAGAAGTCCTTCAAGCAGAAGAAATATAATACCAAAGTGAAACATACCCACAAGCATACATACATACACATACACAACTCAAACATACAAACAATGAAGCTCACTGGAAATGACAGAATTTTAGGTAAATGTAAAATCTAAAAGACTTTTTTTATTTCAATCTTTTTTATAAGATAATTGACTGTCTAAAGTACATACAGTAGCATTGCAATGTGTGACTCATAACATATGTAGAAGTGAATTATATAACAATAACAATTCGAAATATAATGTAAGGCTCAAAACCTTCATAATATATGTAAACTGGCACTATATGCTTGGAAAGTAGACTGTGACATGTTAAAGATATGTATTATTAACTCCAGCAACCAATAAAAATAAAAGAAGTTTTACTAATAAGACAATAGTGGATATAAATTGGATTCATAAAAAAATACTCAAGTAATTTAAAAGAAGTCAGAAAAAGAAGCAAAGAAATGAAGAGTAGATGGTCCAATTAGAAAGCATAAACTAAGATGGTAACTTTAAACCCAACCATATGAATAATTGCATTAAATGTAAATGTTATCAAGACCCAGTTAAATGGCAGATTGTCAGAATGCATAAAAAACAAAGACCCATTCTATGCTATGTACAAGAAACCCACTTTAAAGATAAAGACATAAATAAGTTAAAGGTGGGGGGGCAGATGTGGCTCAAATGGTTGGGCATCTGTGTCCCATATGGAGGGACCTGGGTTTGATCCCCAGGATCTCCCAGTAAAATAAAAAAATATATAGAAGGCCCGCAGGCTGCCATTCCCTGTGCACTGCCAGGCCTCACAAGCACACACCAGACACCACTGAGCCATGCAGCAAGATGATGACATAACAGGAGAATGACACAAGGGAGAGCCAAGACGAGACCAACCGAAAAACCAGGAACTAAGGTGACGCAGGTGGCAGAACGCCTCTCTCCCACATAAATGTTCCCAGGATTGAATGCTGGTGAAGACAGGAGAAGGATGAGAAAAGAGGGCAGGAAACAGACACAGAGAATTTCCCAGCAAATGGACACAAAACAAGCAATAACAGGGAGGGGGGGTGGTTAAAAATAGATAGAAGTAAATAAATAAATAAATTTAAAAAAAATAAGTTAAAAGTAAAAGGATGGTAAATTACATGCAATGCAAACACCAATTGAAAGAAATATGGATGGGGTGGTAATAGTGGTATTGGTTGTGATGGTGTCTCAAGCACGATATCTGTCCCTGAGGATATATGACAGATTTTTAAACTATGGGGGAAACAGGCTAAAGAGAAAGCTCAAAATCTCCAAAACACAGAACTGAATTCTCGGTAGTCTGTCAGAATTGAAGAAACAGAGACCCTCGAGGCTCTGTATCAAAATTACAAGGGAGGAGACATTCCTAAGAGACAAGAAGAAGGAGATCTATACTGAGTCTTACTAAATTTGCAACCCAGTCTCAATCCCAGATTGAATTGAAATGATTGCTCCTAATTCTAACAGAGAAAAGGGGAACACTCTCTGGTGGAAGATATCATCTGAATCCTCTATGGTCCTTTTATAAAGAATAATTTTTTATTGATTTGAAAATAGGCAATAAAATGTGACCTGTAATCAAGGGAAAAACACACTGAAAAGCAGACTCACACATGTTCAAGACACTGGAGTTAGAAACGAGGACGACACCTTGATTAAAATGCTCAAGAAAATAGAGAAAATGGACAAAATGGGTGAAAAGATAAAGAATTTCAATGGGAAATTTGAATATGAAAAATAATCAAATGGACTTTATAGAACTAAGATAGAGAATATCTTAAAGTGAAAATTCAATGGATAGGTTTAGCAGTCCTGTACACAGATGAAACCAGGATTAGTGAACTCAGAGACAGAGCAATAGAAAACGTCCCAACTGAAAAAGACAGATACAAGTATAAGAGAGGTGGAACTTGGTCAAAATATATATGATGGAAGGAGAGGAGAAACATAATGTAGCAGAAGCAAATTTGAAGAGATAATGGGCAATAATTCTGCATAATTGATGAAAGATATCAACCCACAAATTCATGAATCAAAGCAAACCCCAAGCAGAACAAATATTAAGAAAATGACTGCTAGGTATATCATAGTCATACTGCCAAACATTAGCATTAAAGGGAAAATTGTAAAAGTAACAAAAGAAAGGAGAAAAAAAACACAGACCAATAGAGAAACAACAATTAGAAAGATAGGTTACTTTTAAAATTAATTGTGGGTGTCAGAAGACAAAGGAATGATAATAAAATGCTATAAGCAGTAAACTGCACCTAACTGACAAAAAAGACAAAGGATGGCTGCTATCCTACCCATGGCATTCTCTGATGCCCTTAAAAGGACCCTGTACTGATGCTGCTACTGAAAAGCTCTTTGTTTCTTACTTTGTGGTTGCCAACAGAAATGGTAGCTATATCAGAGTCTAACATTTACCTCACTTTCATCTTCCTACCTTTGCAGTTCAGGAAAGCATACCAGAGGCTAAGTAGAGTAGTTGCCAAGTAGACGTTACTGGCAGGAGGAAGGAAAAGGAAGTGGCTATTAGGTAGGCAGTCAACAATGTCTGCCACATCTGACCCCTGCTACTAACATTCACAACATTGACTGCAAGGCCTATATCTTACTCATTTTGAACATCCAGCTGTAAACATTTGTTGACAGAATAAATAAATAAATGATAGCATAAAAAAGAAATCTTGAGAGGCTATATTAATACAGGACAAAATAGACTTCAGAACAAGTAATATTATCAGAGATAAAGAAGGTTATTGCAGATACATAAAATCTACAATTATCAGGAAGGTATTAAAATTTTATATGTGCATCCAACTAATAACAGAGCTTCAACATATGAAGTAAAGACTGCTAGAAGTAATAGAATAAATATAATAATTCACAGTTGTTGGAAATATCAATACTTCTCTCTCAGGAACTGATGAAACAGAAAGGATATAGATTTGAACAGCACTATCAACCTAATGGACTAAATTGACATTTATAGAATATTCCATCCGACAGAAAATAAACATTTTTTTTCAAGTGCACATAGAACTTATACCAAGATAGACCATATTCTAGGACATAAACAAATCCCAATATATCCAAAAAGATCAATTTTGGGTTTCTTTGTGCCCAGGAATTCAGTTCTCAGCTTATTCCTTCCCTCTCACATATTTTACTTTATGAGGTGGGTCACACGTTAACTGAAGTGGCTTCATCAAAAGGTGCTACTTCCCGTGCGTTTACACCCACAGGAATGGATTAAAGAACATATTTTTTTTCTGGAGTAACTAGTGCTTCAAACCACCACAGTTATGTATCCTATGAATTTAGACATGTGTTCCTTAATACAATTTTAACTATTTGAATTCATCAATATTTAAAAGGAATACTACATAATGAATATGTGGAACGTTCCTCAGGAATAAAATTCAAAAACTAATCAGTATACTTCTTTGTAGTAATCTATCAATCATCTCAATAAATTCACAAATAGCATCTGAAAAAATTCAGCCCATATTCATGATTTCCTTCAGGAAACAAGATAAAGGAGGGAACTTCTTCAATTTCTTCATAAAACATACAATTAACATTAAGTTTAATGATAGAAGAATAAAAAGGATTGGTAACAAGGCCAAGAAGTTTGCTCCTTCTACAACTATTCAACATTGATTGGTGGTCTTAGCCCACATACTAAGAAAAGAAAATCCATCAAAAGTATAAAAATCCATCAAAAGTAGCATGTCCACACCTTTGTCTGGAGTTGTGTACTCTTTCTTTTCTTGTTTCTTAATAAACTCTTTACTCCCTTGCCTAAATAAATAAATAAATAAATAAATAAATAAGAAAGTAAAAGGTAAAAATCTCTGTATTTGCAGACAATGTAATCATCTGCATAGAAAATACCAAGGAATCTACCAAGACCATAGGATATAAGGTCAATATTAAAATATATATATATTTTTTATTTGCATATAAAATGCCCAGTAGAATTTAAGGGGAAAACAAAAGCATTTTCCCAGTAACATGAAAGGCCCGATGGAGTACTAACAGTTCTCCCTTTTCAGGAAAATTGTTTCACACATACCGTTCTCTCTCAGGTACCATTTATATTCTCAAAGTGAATGAAAAGTCATGGAACCAGGTCTTCTTTTAAAAATTATCAAATGGATAAAAGTTTCACTCTCAACTGATGTCAGATATACCATATACTCTGTGAAATTCTCAAAGTGGAAGACAAGAAATAGGTCCATTTTTATGTCCTGTTTCATTTATTTCAAATGAAATTACTTTTCCAATCAACTGGTGGTGAAAAGAAACTATACCGGCTGAGTCAAGTTATTCCTTTATGTTGCACAATGTAGTATAAGAAATATAGATTCCTTTGCACTTGCTGATCCTGTAACAGGGACTCTCCTCTTCCAGATTCCCATCAGTCTCTCCTTACAAAAAGGCATTCCTTGGCCACCATATCAAAAGTAAACCTTGCTTGCTCAGTCTCGGTGTCTCTATTACAGCCTCCTATTTTATTTTTATTTTTTAAAGTATTCATTACTATCTATAGTTAGACACTCACAAACATACACAGGTATATAGCTGTTTATTATCTCTCTCCCATGAAATGTAAACTCCTTGAAAGCAGAACTGGAATGGTTTTTTTTTTTCCCCACAGCTATATCCCTAGCATCTAGAACATAGTGCATATTTTAAGTTCAATAAATCTTTTTTGAATTAAATAGTTAATACATAGGATTTATCCATTTGAAATTTCCTTGTTAAGCTGTTAACTTATGTAGTGTCTCTTTCCTTTCTAGAATGTAAGCTCTCAAGAGTAGTAACCATGTATATCTTCCTTACCATTGTATTTCCAAAATTTACAACAGTTCCTAGCACATAGGAGGTAATTAATAATTTTTTTAAAATAGTTGAAAGCATCTATGAATCCAGGTTTACAATTAGGTAATTAATTTCTCCTTTTAAAGGTTCTAAGTCCCAAGAAATAATTAAATGACATTTTAAAAATCTTTATGAGCGTATATTAGTATTCTTCATGTTGGCAATGAACTTCATAAATAGTTCTTCCTGCTTTAGGTGATAACTTATGACTTGAACAATAAGAGTTGTTTATAGCTAGCATTTCTGTCAGGGAATACTGGAGTTAATTAACTAAATTGGCGTGATTAAGATTACACATGTTTCTAATTTCCAAGGGATTAAAAAAAATGCCATTTAAAACTAAAAAGTCCTGTACTTCATTATAGGCAATGAGCAATTAGTTGAGGTAAGTGTTAAATTCTTTCTGTCTTAAATTTTGCCTTCAGGATTTCTTACGATGAAATAGTACAGAAGAAATTAACTAGTTACGTGATACAAACATCTTCACAAGTGAAGGAATGAGTGTTTGCATCATGAGGAAATGACAAAAAGCAAATGTTTGGCATACCTAGTGATCAGTGAAGAGCTGAAGATACCTCAGGAAATAAGGGCAAGATCATCCCAACTACAAATCATAAGTGAGCCATAGGCTAGACAGGTGATGTTGTAACATCAAAGTTCAAGAAAGTGGGAAGATGGGAGGCGGCTGTGGCTCGATCAGTGGGGCTCCCGTTTGCCATGTGGGAGGCCCCGGGTTCTGTTCCCGGGGCCTCCTGGTGAAGGGAGGCCCGCCTGCGTGGCGTGGTTGGCTGACCCAGCATGCGCGGGCAGCAGGGGGGGGGCGGATAAATGAATAAATAAATAAAATCTTTAAAAAATATAATAATAATAAAATAAAATATAATCAATAGGTCCTGAACTTTGGCCATAGAGACTTCAAATATAAGGAAATAATGGTTTACTAAAAAGCAGAGTACATCTTTAAAAAAAAAAAAAAAGAAAGTGGGAAGTTAAAAAGAGCAATATTGGCAAGAATGGCCACATAAATATACTCAAAGCCAAAATGGAAACAATCATAATTTAGCACACAAAAGGGTGTTTGTTTTTTTCCTGAGACATCTGTCTTAAACAAGAAATGATTTCCTAGGAACAATATTTCTATACTGAGATCTATAATTCCTGGAGAGAATCATCCATGAGTCTGTTAACAAAATCTTATGGATGACAGGATATAATAATTGTCACCTGGAAGTGGTAGATGTCAGTAAAATTCTATTATTTTGACAATTAGTCCAGTATCTTACTAATTTCAAAAGATAGACAGTTTAGTTTTTGGCAAAGGTGCTTTGAAAAGTTTGAAAGTTCTAAAGCCAATTCATGTTGAATGTCATCAGCTTCAGTGAAGTACATTTGCTGTAGATCTGAGTGGGTTTTGTGTTTCTTCCTTCTAAATTTATACTAATCTTTTTAGGGCTTCTGGAAGATTGTAAAATTACTAGGAGGATGGTACATTATAAAATCCTGTTTCTTCAGAAAATATCAAAATTAGTTGTGTCAATGTGGTGTAGCACCTTGAGTAAAGGAAGAATTTTATGTAATTCCCATTATAAACCTGAGCCTGTTTTAGTCTATATTCAGAGGTACTTAGCATTTAAAATTCATAGTTCCCTTAAAGGGGAAACTGTTTGAGATATTTTAGTCAATCTCCATTCTTGTATTTGTAAAATATATTCTTCCATGAAAGCCAGGTAGTCATATTGATCTGTCTGCACCTGCATGAGAAAGGCTTGTGCTCTCTAGGTTTCATTAGTAAGAATTCAAACATAATGCCATCTTAATTTTTTATACTTTTCTACGTCATGCATTTTCTCATCATGTGTAATATATTTTTTACTAGCATGGTTCCTAGCAATTAAAAGAATATAATAATTATTCTTTCCTCTTCTCTGTTTAGGGATAGGAGCAAAAAAGACCAACAGTAGTCTAAGAATGGAGATTTTAAATTTTATTGGCTTTATTCCTTTACATGAATTGGAATGGAAAAAATGTTAGAAATGTAACCAAAATAAACCTCTGGTTATTACATCTGAACTATCTTTCTATATCATTGTGCCTCTGCAATAATGTTTAGATTAGAAAATTAGATTGTAAAAAAACCCTCCTACCTAAAAATAAAATATTTCATCATCTCTTTAAGGAATAGTCTAAAAGCTCCACTTACTAATATTTCAATGAACCGCCCTGCAGGTATTTTTTCCATATTTTGTATATATTTATCCTCTTTTAAAAGCTAATAAAATAAAATTAAGTCATCATTTAATAGTATATATGACTCTGAATTAATAGCAGCCATTTCTGAAGAGACCATTTCTACTGAGGCTTCATTTTCACATGCTTTCGGAACAATTGTCCTTTCTGATAACATCAAGGCTATTAAATGCTTTTGAGCTCCAGGTTTTAAAACTCCACAATGGCAATAGCTCAGCACTTGGCTTAAAATCTCAGGGAATCCCTTGCTTTATGTTTTTCCTCCCCAGATCCTTAAAAGGTCACGTATACAAAGTTAATCCATGTTTATGTGTGTGTATGTGTGTGTCTGTGTGTGTGTGTAGCAATTGAAATGAAGATTTCTATACTCCTGAGTAAATGACTCAGGGCTGCAGAAACTAACTTTATTGACACTCTACAGAGTTCTAAAAGACAGCATTTTATTAATTCAGGTGGTAGTGCCTCAATCAAGGAACAGATGCTAATAGGATGAAAATATTGATTGTTGAGCTATTGAAATAAACTATCTATAAGAACTGTTTTCAAGACTTTATAATACATCATGGAGTTTGTTTTAGAAATTTTCTTTTTTCTATTTCCATTACACCATTTCATTTGTTACACATTGTGTGTGTGTGTGTGCATGTGCATACTTATGTGATATTTTGTCTTTTTCTTAGTTGAAGTTAAATATTAGGTCTACTCCTGGTGTTAAAGAGTCATCAATTTTCTTAATCTTTTTTCACAGATTCCCTTTTATTAAGGCTGATTATTGATCCCACTAGTTTTGGCCCTCCTTGTAATTACACCCTGTAGTTCTATAGTTCTTTAATGACTTCCGTTCTTCATAACTGACATAGTAAGAGGTCTCACATTTTTCTTTCCTAAGAGGCTAATGTATCATTATCCCTGTAGGCTAAACTGATCAATTTCTCTGCTTGAAGCTGAGTTCGGATACTCTCATTTTCTATACTAGTTTCATTCCTTCTTGCATTTATTGTTTGAAGCCTGAGGAAAGAAAGTTCTAAGCAAAATAACAGAGCAGATGAGTTTCTCCTCTAATAGTTTTTGGTGGCTAAACTATTTCTTCCAGATTTTAACTTTCTCCTTAGCCTCTGATTTCATTAAGGAAAAAGGTTGAAGAGCCTCCAAAACAAGCAATGGAACTATCAGTGAAAATGAGGGGAAAATCATTTAGAATATTTTCCACACGCAAAAGTTAATCAGTATGTGGTATTTGGAAATGTGATGTTGGTGTAAAGAGCAGGCTAACTGACACAGGACAAGAGTGGAAACAGGCAGCAGTAGGATCTTATCCAAAATTCTGTGATATCATCAACGAATCATTATTAAGCAGGGTTTGAGGAAGAGTAGACTGATTACTTAGAAATAAGAAAAAAGGAAACAAAATTTGTCAATTGCCTATTTTAGGTTCAGCTTTTTCACAATTGCATAACCTCAGTAATAATTCAACAATGTTAGAACATCTTTTAAAATAAGATAACTGAAGTTATCCACATTTAAACAACTGGTATAGTATAAAACTAGCTCAGCACTTGAACTCAAGCTCTTTCCTATTCACAACACTGCCTCTTGCTAAAAACTGCTCAAAAGAACACTCTCCAAGCCTTGTGGGAATTTAGAAAGAAAAGTTAATGAAACATAAATCCACATATATTTGACCTGGAATATTTGACCAACAAACCATTTATAATACTGAAAATTTCAAAACATGGTTCTAGATATATTATGATTTAGAAAAATCTCATCTAATTGAGGAAGACAAATATATAATGTTTCTCAAGAACTACTGAACTGTTATATAATAAATTAAAATTACAGATCAAAATGAAATTTAGAAAACAGAATTTTGAAAGTCTGAGTAGTGAAAATAGCCATATTTTACTTCTTTGGTAGTATTATGAATGCTTCATATAACTACTTTTAAGCCTTCCTAAAGCTTAAACCGATTCCCCAAACAATTTTCAGAGTGGAGATTTGAACACAAAGAGTGTAAAATCGATTTATATTCACAACTCCTAAGGACAAGGACTGTGCCCTTTCAACACTTTCTGTAGCAGTAAATACTGCCAACAATTGCCAACAAGCGAATGGTTATAATTAGTGGTATAAACGACTATTGTCAAAAGGTCATCCTACTTCATCAACTTTTCTTAATTGAAAACATGTAAGCAACAATATATAGGCAGATTTTTCTTAGGGGCAGTTCCATGGCTTTGCACTGGGGATCTCTTTTTAGTTGTATTAGCTAGAATTTATACCGATTGAATTTTATCAGAAGTTTCACATTTGTGAGAGAATTGGAACTTGAAGTAAAATTATTGGGCACTTTCAAGTAATGCCTAGTTTGCAAAGACTTCCACCTGAAGCTTCTGAATTCATACACCATAGAACCCAATTTTAAACCAGTATCTACTCCTCCCTAACCCCATTTCTGTTAAGAAAGGATTTATTTAAGAACAATTGTCTTCCTTGCACTCTTCTATCTCAGTATTATCAAGAATGTCATCACTCATAAATAATAAAAGCATAGAAGTTTGAACTTTAGCAAAAGTTTCATGAGTTGAAAAAGACACAGCTTGGCTGGTGGGTGGATTTATGAAACAACTTTGTTGGTGCATCGTCATTTTCTTTCTTATAGGTTCCATTTGTTATCTCTTTCCTCTATTTTCTTCAGATGTTATTTCTTTGCACTTGTTTTTTGGTTGGATCTTATTTTTAAGTTTCTAATTGTAGGAGCCACCTGTGGATGGTGCCTTCTGTCTGTTAACATAACCATTGAAAATTCCCTTTATTCTTCCCTCGTTCTGGTTTCATGCAGGTTCACCAGCCTCATTTCTTTTATTTCACTTTGACAAAATAAAGCCTTCCATATAAGAAAAAAAGGTATTTCAGCATCTTTATAAATCTCTGTGAGGTTAATAGTATACATTTTTATATGGTTAAAAAAGAATTTTATAAACTATTTTTTGATTGTAGACAGAAATTAATTCTTCCTTATTATCAGTGCAGTCAGGGCCTGCTTTACTTATTCCTAACTTATGATTGCATTAAATGGTTCCTCTGTGGTCAGTCTAAGCATAGTCACCTCAGTAAATGTGCTATTCCTACTTGCTACTTTTCTTCCTTCTCTTCTTTTGGCACTTGGCATTAGTATACCCAACTTTCCTTGTCATAGTTCAAGGACAATCTAGGACAAAGACTTGCTGGATCTGATATAAAGACTCTTCAGTGGAAAAAAATTAAAAACAGTTTGTGAAAGAGGAAGGGTTATTTCTGTCAGTGCTCCTTCTCCTTCCTAATGAAGGCAGAGGTGTTTCCATAGTATCTCATAGAGATACTTCCTCTATCATCTCTCCTTTGTTCTTCACTCCAGAATTTGAGCTATTGTTTATTCATTTTTTTATTCTTTGTACATGCTATATGCTAGGTTCTAGGGATACATGGGTGAGCAAATATTAAGAAAAGTCCCTTGTTCTCTTGCATCCAGATTAGCATGAGAAGATGGATATCAATCAAAGAATCACACACAGATATATAAAATCCCCCTTTGATAAGTGCTACAAAGAAAGGGTAATCTAAGCACCTCTTAAAATATATGTGTATATATATATATATATATATATATATAAACAACATTTTTGTAAGCAAATACACATATATGCATATATATTTATATATCATTTTGCAAATGTTTGTATGTATTGTGAGAATTTTGATTTTTACCCATAATTAAAAAAAATAAAAAATAAAAAAAAGAACACAAACATACTTTAAAGATAATAATAAAAAATTAAAAAAAAAAAAAAAGAAATATAGTATGTGATAGAAAAATGGACTCAGTCACAGAAGTCTATTGGGAAGTGATAGTTAACCTGAATCTGAAGAAAGATTGGAAGTTAAGAATGACAGAAGGGTGAAAGAGGTAGAAATGGGTTGATCAAGAAAAGTAAAGACAGTATGTAAAAAACGCTCTGTACCTAGAGGGATAATGGTTTCTACAATAGGGAACTTAATTGACTAATGGCCCTAGCTGCTTGTGGCAGTTTGAAAGTGTTTTATGAATCCCCAAATGAGAAAGATTTTGGTTTTAACTAATATAAACTAATTTATTCCTGTGGGTGTGATACCCTTTGCTTACATTTAATTAGGTTGAGGGTTCTTTGATTAGATTACTTGATAAGATCACTTTAGGATTTTTGATTGGACTATGTCAGTGAGGTGTGACTCAGGTTGAATCTCCACCCGCTTGCTGGGTCTGATATAAAGGAAACACAGAGAGAGGCAGATAGACAGACAGACAGACACAGGAAAAGGAGGGCCACTATGTTTGATCCTGTCATCTAAGAGAGAGAACTAGAGGATCGCCCAAGAGGCTGGACCCACGAGCAGGAGGAGATGAGTTCTGCTATATGCCTGATAGTTTACAGCTGAACTTAGGAAGAAAGCAGACCAGCCAAGACTGATATAGAAGGCCCAGAAAGAGACAAGCCCTATGCCTGATTGCCTTCAGCTGAGCTCAATCCTTGGCAGAGATTGGTGGCCATCTTGCTTCAACACGTGGCAGCTGATTTTGGTGAGCAAACATCTCTGATGGTGCCTTGGTATGGACTTTTCACAGTCTTGGAACTGTAAGCTTTTACCCCAAATAAATCCCCTTTATAAAAGCCAATCCATTTCTGGTACTTTGCATCGGCAGCCCTCTGGTAAAATTAAACACTGCTCCTATTTTTAATCCATCCCCACATTCATTCTGAGACCCCATTTTCCACAGACCACTGTGAGCCAATGACTTATCATGGTGGGCCAACTAATGCAGGCCCACTTCTGTGACTTTTCATGGTGATTTTGTCTTCAGAACTTCCCATCAACCTAGCTAAAATATTCTCAGAGCTGTGCTGCAGAATAAAATGCTGACTATACGATCCTTCTTTTATCACCTTCTTTTTACAGGTAACTGCATCCTGGTATTAAGACTTTTTCTATTTTCTCATACTCCCTTCCCTTTACCCTTTTCAGGTGTTTCCCCCAATTAATGTCTTACACACAAATACTACTCAATGGGTTTGCTTAAACAATAGGAATTTATTGGCTCATAGTTTCGGAGACTGGAAGGTTTGCTTCCTCTTGGGCTCATTAGCACTCTGGCTGGCTGGCAATCCTTGGGGTTCTTTAGCTTTCCTGTCACATGATGATGCCCTCTCTTTTCTCTTCAGAGTTCTTGCTGCCTTCCAGCTTCTAGTTCCTCCCATGACTTTCTCTTCCACTATGTCTGAATTATTTCTGCTTATAAAGGTCTCCAGTAATCTGGATTAAGGCCCATATTCATTTAGTAGGGCCATACCTTAACTAAAAATAACATTTTTACAAGGTCCTATTTACAAATGAGGTTATATACACAGGGACAAGCATTATGATTAAGAACAATGCCTAAATTGAGATACATAAATCAATCTACTACAGGTGGTGAGACAGACCTGCTCCTAGGTGATACAGGATTCTTGTAATAAGAAATTTTAGCTTGAGGAAACTCTGTTGGCCATGTCAGTGTTTCCTTAGATGGTAGAGCAGTTGAAGGCACTTTTATCTGTTTTCTTTCCCTCTCACTTCCATGCATTGTAGTCTGATGGGTCTCCTAGCTATTACTGACTCCCACTCCAAATTCTCTCACAAATATTTTCCTAATGAAACACTTGCATATTTAATCCCATTTAGCCATCAGCTCCTCAGAAGTTAATGAATAACACAAAGTCCTGTAAGGAAAGTGGAGTTGGTTGTATTTTGGAATGTTGTATTGTTGCCCAGAGGGATAATAAGAAATTGAAGGCTAAGAGCAAGAAGTTAAACAGCTAAATATGAAAGTCACACAAGCCCCTTTGGTAGATTTTAAAGAGGTTATTACATCCTTCAGGGAAAGAGCTGAAGAGTCAAGGAGAAGATTAAGAATCTGATGGAGTCTCAGAGCTCCAGAAACATTTAAGTGGTCCTCCAAGGAAGGTCGGTTATGCTAAGGTCAGAGTTCTAGTTGAGAAAATCCTAGGACCCTGAAACAGAAGGAAGGCATATGGTTGAATTCCCTTGATGATAGTGATTCTGAAGACTCCCCTGAACCCTCTGAGCCTTCAGATGTGACCTTTTCTTCCCCAGTAAATGCTAGTATTCCTCCTGTGCTAGAAGATATGACAGAGACCTCTCCCCCAAGGAAAATAGAAGCCTTTATTAGATGTCTTCTCTCTTAACTGCTAGGGTTAAATCCCAGTGTAACCTGGCTGGGGATGTCATGGGCAAAAGGAAAGAGATTATACATTGAAGGAGATACAAAAATTAGATAGTATATAATGGAAATACACTTAATATTGATTTTGACAGTGCTTGATCAAGGGGGTTGGAACACAAGACTTGATAGGCAGGAAGCAATTGATTTGGAGGTAATTTCCCAGCGCATGAAATTTAACTCCCCTGAAAAAAACCCAGGGAATATAGCCAACTTGCTACTAGAGTGGTACTTCGAAGTCTGGAGAAAACAATGGCCAAAACTGAGCCTCTGGTACAACACAATACAGTAAGGAAACTAATGCTACTAGGTTACAAGTCAACTACATTTGGACCCTTCCATCCTTTAATGGCTAACAGCACATCAATATAAGGACAGATACCTACTCCAGGTATAAATTTACCTTTCTTGCTCACAGAAACTCAGTCAACTGCACTATCTGGGAGCTGACATAATGTCTGATCCACAGGTATGGAATCCCATGCAACATAGCATATGAAAAAGTTGTGGGAAGGACCCATGACCATTCTGGGTCCTATCCCTTACCATATCATATAAAAGCATCTGACTTCATAGCACAATGAAATAGCCCTCCAAAGGAATAATTGAAGAACCAGCTTGGTAAAAACACTCTGAAAGGATGAGATGCCATTCCTTAGGCTAAAATATATACTTGCATTAAATTGGAGAGCTCTATATGGTTCTGTGTAACCAAAAAAGATTACATGGGTAAAAGAACTAAAGAGTAGAATGAGAAATGACTTTCCTTACCACACTGACAAGGACACACTGGAGAATTTTGCTTCTCATCCCCAAACCTCTGGGTCACCAAAGACCAGGGACATGGCAAGGGTACCAGTGAAGTACAAGATTTGGATGCTTTCAGGACAATTAGGGCCCTTTAAGTACAGAGACCAACAAGTGAGAAAAGTAGTCACCATTTTGGCAGGGGTAATTAAACTTTATCAGCAGGAGGAGAAAAGAATGCTTTCACTCAACTTAGACATGAAGGAATATAAATAGATCTAGGTGATCCACTCAGGCACTTCCTGATACTGCACTGTCCACTGTGACTGTGAATGGACATGTGCAGTGACCCCAGCCTGAGAAGGATATGATTTAAAGGGGTCAGGCCACTGAGGAAGGGGAGTTTGTATCAAACCATCAGATAAGTCTCTAAGATATACCCAAGTGATAGCTGAATTTAAGAGGAATTTAGAATAGAAAGTGGTGAGGGAAAGCATAAGTATTAGTTGCAGCTCTAAGAGAAACATGGGCTATAGTTCTTCCCACTAACCTCCCTCTTCTATCACATCCTTCAAAAATAGAAGCTCAGGGGAATGATGAAGAAGCTGTTCCCCAGACCTGTAGGGAGATGTAGATCTGTGTGAAGCAAGAGGTGGATGTGGTAACCATGAAAATGAGTCACTCTGATTTCATGGTTTCAGTAAATCATGAAAATGATTTTCTACTGAAGGTAGCATAATTGACTGACAGCCCCAGCTGTTGCCTTTCTGGATCTGGGCCTGCCACAGAGCACAGTTGGGAATACTAATGCAGGTCCATTCCTGTGGGACATAGAGCTCTTTTAACTGGAGATTTAAGCTCTAGAATTCCTTATCAATCTGGCTAAAGTCTTAGATCTCTTCAGTCTGTGACTCTTCCATCCTCCCCCTTTCCTTTCCTTCACAGATGTCAGAACTGTATTGCAGTCTGAAGATCTCTCTTTGCCTTTCCTGGATCCCTCTCCTTTATCCTTCTCAAGTATCTCTTGCAAATCTAGCCTTGTCTTGGCATCTGCTTCTTACAGGACATAAACTCATACAGTGCCTGAGAGGAAATGAATCACCAGTGATGGTGGAAAAGAGAGAGTGAGGGAGTGTGGTGCAAGATTATACTAAAGATGTAAATAGGAACCAGACCGCCACACCATTTAGGGACTTATGTTTGGGATTTTGATTATTATCCTAAGAAAATTGGAAAATCTTTTTAAGAAAGCAATACCACAGAAATCCTGTAGTGAAATGTTTACTTGAAATATGAATACTGTGAATAGGAAAGTATATAAAAACCCACAAAAAGCACACACTTGTATAATTTCCTTCAGCTGTAGTTCTACAATGAACTATAGGGGAATGCAACAGACAAACTTAAGCTGCTAAGCCTACAGATAATGACAAGTCATTAATATCCAATAACACTTGGGAACAAAAAAAAAGCCATTTAATTAGACACTTCATAAAATAGTATAAGTCAACTTTCTTGGCTTTCAATAAAGGACCCTCAATAAGTTAAGTCGAAAAAAAAAAAAAAAAAAAAAAAAAAAGAAGAAGAAGACCTTTGGAGAATACCAATAATTCAAAAAATTGATAATTCTGGAGATCCAATGTGGTATTCATGAGAATACTTCACTCAGATCCCTCTTCAAGAGTACCTGCAAGGAGCACAACTTATTGAAAGCCTACAACTTCTGCACCTTTTGAGCCACCAGAGTTCACACTAGACCATGCTTTCCCTAAGCTTCTTCCAGGCAATGACTGAGTACATCACTGGAACTACAGATGCTCAGGGCCATTTCTGACCAATGTGTGACTCCTCTAGTGTATAGCTTGTTCTCAGGGATGAGCCATTGATCTAACCAAAATTTTCTTAGAAAGACCCAATCATTTCCTCTTTCTCCCTCTCCTTTTATAGGTATCAGACCAGCATTGCAGTCTTCAGACTTCCCTGGCTTACTCCCACTTTGTTCCCCATTCATCCTCTTCAGGCCTTCCCAATAAAGCCATTCCCTATCTTTTCCCCATCTGGTGTCTGCTTCTTGGAGGCTGCCAAGGCTTTAAAAATGGATAGAAATGGAGGGAGAATGACTAAGCACAAACCCCTGCCAAGGTGACCCCACAGGAACAGCCTGGAACAGCACTGCTGATGAAAACACTGCCATTGCTTTACCTGATATCATCAAAGAACAGTCATCATTGCTGCTTTTAGACTCTTGCCACTGTCTTTGCTGCAGCCATCCCATCACTTGGTTGGAAATAGTTCAACTGTCCCTACATTTTACATTGCTCCTTCAAGGTTCAAAGTGCCAGGAAGTAGTGAATGATTGGCTGAGCTGAATGTGTCCAGGCTGTCAGGGAGAGGAAAAAGAATGTTTTTCCTTAGATTTTCCTAGAGGGAGACAGTGTACTGCCTTCCACAAATATTTCACATGATGGGGGTGCTAAACCAAAAAAGTGGAGGGTTAGACAACCAAGAGCAAACAAAACTTTTCAAATGTAGACCAAAATTCTTGGCAAATGCTTTAAAGAGGACATCAAAAGTGGAGCCAAATTTTATAAAAATAAGTTTCTTTTTTCATACACTTACTAGAAATTAGGTTGTGTATTAATTTTTGAAAATTATGAATTGTTATTATGTGCATGTGATTATTTCAGCATATTTCAAATTGGCCCAATGTGTAGATTTTAACTTTTAAACATAATCATAAAAATGGTCATTTATGCAAATTATTCAATGGCTTTATCAATTTTCCAACAACTTTTTCTAATAATTTGGTATTCAAATCACTCTCTTTTAAAATACTAGTCACATTATTATTCATTTTAAAGTTTAATTTTCACTGGTCTAATTCTACCAATCCAAAACTCGGTATAATGTTATATGCTTTGGAATCAGATTGTCTGGATTTTAAAACTGACTTCTCCAACTTTGAAGTAAATTTTATTCAGCAAGTCTCTACCCTCTGTGTAACATTTTTCTCCATTCAAAAATGGGTATAATTAAAGCACTTTCTTCATATGCTTTGTTCTGGGGACTAAATATATGTATAAAATCAATTAGAATAGTGCCTAACGCATGGCAAGTGTTCAATAAGTATAAACTGCTATCACTGCTGTCAAAATTTTCATTTGATAATATTTTGTCTAAGATTTCAGAAATTCGTCAACCTCACATTCTCAGATATCCAGAAATCATGTATCATTTTCAAGTTTTACTGTTTCAATTTGCAAGTAATATACATTTTTTGGAATAATCTTTTTGGATTGTCTAGCTGGAGCTAAATGATAGATAGATTGGATAGATCACATAAGTGATAGATGATAGAGATGGGTATATGTGTGTATACATACATAAGCAAGAATTTTATCGAAATGTTGAACAACTAACTGATGTAATGGGTGAGGATAAATGGTATGTCAAACTAAGAGAGATGTTTGAGAGGGTATTAATTTATTAAGTGGAGTTTAATTAGTGAACACTCCCATATATTTATGTTTAGACTCATTTCAATAATGGATATAATAAAGAGAACCCCTGTTACAGAAGATAAGAAGCTTTGCAGGAGCAGAGGGAATGTGTGTGTGGGGGGTTGTTTATGAACAAAAAGTTGTATTTTTTTTATTATTTTGTTTAATTGCTAATCTCTTTCTCTTAGTTCAGGGGTTCTTAACGTTTTTTGTTACATGGACCCCTTTGCCAGTCAGGTGAAAACCATGGACCTCTTACTAATTCCACACTATACTGTGTATTATTTAATAAATATATCACACCCACACCAACATGTCCCCTCAAGAACAATGTTTTTTTGACTTTCAATTCAAGCTCTCAGACCCTTGGTTAAGAACCCCTGCCTTAGTTACTAGTTTCAAAATGCCCATTCTAGAAAATAAAACTGTTTTCTCCCTACTTTAGAGTTGTCAAAAAGTTCATAGAAATGAGATACATTCAGATAAGCTTGATTTTAAATTATTGTAATGAAATCTATTGAAAAACAGCATAGGAAATATATTTTTTTACACCAAGCACAGTAGCATTTATTTTCTTTTTGATGAAGCAAATGACAAGGCCCAGTTTACCAGCTTTACTTTTTATAAACCAAAGTTTAATATTATATATTTAAACAACTGCCAAAATGTACTAAGTTGCCGGCATTCATGTACAACTAGAAAACATCCTTAATTTATATTAAACCAGAAATGTATCACCATTAATGTATTAAAATCTTTCATTACTAAATACTGAAAAAAAGTGAAAATATTTTTGTAGATGATTCATCCTGGCAATGTTAACTTCACAGCAGACTGAAACTACTTGGCTCACATTTCAAACAAAATGGAAAGAGCAAGATCCATGCTGGTGTTAGTGTACAGTTTTGTCCTAGCACTACTAAAGGATCACGGTTCCCCTTGGATTTAGTTCAATAAAAAAGCAAAGTGCATACAGAAATTTACAATTTTAAAGACAAAAAAAAAAAAAAATGGTCCTACTAATGTGGTCCCAACAATAAACTCAAAAGTCTATGACAAATAGGTGCTCTGATGAGCTGTTTATAAATACTTTAGATTAGTATAGTTATACTGAAAGTAGAGTTCATTTGAAATCTTCAAAAACAATGTTCCTGTTAATTTTCAAATTGTGCTTGTTATAGTTTAACATTTCTCCTAAATGTGTGCTTCAAATTACATTTTATACACGTGTAACAGCTGCTCCTTACCATTTATTGTTAAGCACTTTAACTGGCCATCTTATAAAACTTCTGTTCTTTCTTGAACATACTCAATTTTCTTTGTTGTGATTTTTCTGCCATTAACTATTTTAGTAGAAGTTGATACAGATTTGAAGTTGCCCATCCTATTACCACCAAGGTAATAACCAAGGACTTAGAAGAAAATGAAGTAAGGACCCCATGCCCCAGTGAACAAAATGAAGTAAATCCTGTATCAAAAGAAGAAAATCCACCTCCAAAAGACAGAAACCCACTGAAGGCAGAGAAAAATGATCCTATGCCCCTCCTTCTCGTTCCACGGAGGCCTCTTTGCTTTCCCCAAAACTCCTCAAATGGGTCGAAGATGTCAAATGAAAGTGTTCCTTCTCCACCAAAAAATTCCCTGAAGACGTCATCTGGATTGCAGAATGTAAAGCCATTCTCAAACGGACTGTGGAAATGACTGCCACCTCCACCGACACCATTTAATCTTTCTTTGCCATATTTGTCATACATGTCCTGGTTTTTAGCATCTGCTGACACCTCATATGCCTCAGCTACTCGTTTGCATTTTCTCTCTGCTGCTTCTTTATTCTCAGGATTTTTATCAGGATGCTACTTCAGTGCTAATTTACGATATACGAGGAGGTGGGGCCTCCTCTCAGGTACCACATGGTTGGTGCTGGTGGGGGTGGTGGCAGCGATTCCTTGCGCTTTCCTTTCTTTCCTGAAATATTTTATAAGGAAACAAGACTTAAGAATTTTTGAGGCTCTTAAAGCACTTTATTGATTTCTTTTATTGCATATACTACATAATTTTGGCGTGTCATTATGCCAGAACATTAGTGATTTTTTTTCCCAGCTTCTCTTAGGATAAAGACCAAAATCTTTACTACATCATATAAGGAAATGTTTGCCTCCACATTCTCATCTTATATCCTTTTCTCTTTTGTTTTCTGCTCTCTATCCATAGCAGCCTTTTCAATTTCCCTCTTCTGCCACATGCTATTCCCACTTCCTAGATTGCCTTTTTCCCACTCACACTCTTGTCTATTAACTTTTACTTATTCCTAAAATCTCAGTCTATTTTTTTTACTTACTCAGAGAAGTCTTAGATGATCATCTTTCAGTACTCTCAGAGAATTATGTTTTTCCCTCAGGACAGTTCTTATTCATTAGCGTGATTATGTTTATAAATGTCTTTATCCCCCACAGATTATAAGCACCATAAAAGCAAAGACCAAGCCTATTTTCCCTGGCTTTAATGCAGTGCCTTTCATAGTTCTGGTCACACAGTAGGTACAATATATATTTATCATGCAAATGATCCAGTATTATATGCAGAGGTTAACGAATGGATTTCATTAGGTCAATTCATCTAATTAAATTTAAGAGAAAGGAGTCCATAGTTTTTATCAAATTTATACCAGTGCCCTTAACCTAAAGATGAAGATAATAACGATTCAGAAAGTTTGTCTTTCCTACAGTCATTGAGCCAATAAGTGAAAAAACTGGGATTTAAATCCAGTCTTTCTACTTCCAACTCTAGGGTTTAACCTACTATTCTACACTGCATATTTTAACATGTACTCAAATAGAAACATTTTATAAAAATATGGTATATACTCCATATTGTCCTAGATGCTGGGGATACAGAGAGAAAAGACACAAACCATTCCCAGATGATACTAATAGAATTATAGTTACAATGAGGAATGCATTCATTATGTACAAAGCAGTATCAAGGTTAGAAATAATAGAAAATTCTTAGCTCTAAACTCAACATTCCCAGAAAAAAATATGTATACAGTAAAACCATTTATTATTTTACAATGCTTCTTAGAGTGCTATACATTTGGTCCTTTGCAATAATCCTCTGAGTTATTTGTGTAATCTTTTTCTCTCCATTTTTCAAATAAGGAAGCTAAGAAATTAGTAAATTACCCAAAATTAAATATCTATATGCGGTAGAGGAGTTAAAGTTAGTGCTAGAACCCCTGGTATTAGGTGTCCTTGAGTGTGCTCCTCTCAGTATAAAATCACTGCATTAAAGAAATAATATTTAGGATAATATAAGATTCAAACTTCCAGGCTACTAAACAGAGAATAATTTTCTTATTATGATAAAAAAAATATGATAATGATCATAATGCCTTTACATTTTTAATTATAAAGAAAGCTCTTTTGAAAGTCATAATATAGGAAATCTATTATTAATAATAAATTTTTCATCACAATATGGCCACTGATAGCAGCTATGTGATGTTTTGTCAAATGGAGTGTATTGGGGTGTGAAGAGAAATTTGGGCATACGTTAAATATAAAAAGGCCTTGTCTTCTTCTTGTAAATACATATGAAATTTGGGTACTTTCTAATTTCCCAAGTTAAAAAATAGAATTTTAGACTAAGGTAATTTGGAAAATTATTCCACCTTGTCCAATTCATATCACATTTTCACTTACTCCTTGACTATTCAGATTCCACGAGTACGATGCCTAGCTCAACTCATTCTCTCTTTGATTAGTATTCATTAAAGTTCTCCAGCTTTAACCCTATCTCACTTCTCAAAATTTTTAGGGTCTATGCCAGTGAATATTTTTCTCCAAGATAAGAGAGAAATTTGCATTTATAACCTACTCCTTGGGCAAATCCATATTTTGATATCCTAAAAATATTTTGCAGCAACATAGAGCAAATGGCTACACAACATTTTTGACATGGCATACATAAAAATATCATAATATATGAAAAAATATTAGCAGTCTTTCAAAATGGTATCACTTGTAAACCTATGACATAATATATCTAAAAAACAGCATTTGCCATGTGTCAGGAACTCTAAATCATTTACTCCTCACAACAACTGGATAAATAATTATTATTCCACATTTTACAGATGAGAAAATGAAGGCACATATAGGTTAAATGATTTGACCAAGGAAACACAACTTGTAAATAACAGAGTTTGGACTTGAACCCATGCAACCTACTTCTATGTGAAATTTCTATACCTTATCATCTATTACTGAAACTCTTTTGTTTCTCATCAAAAAATATATCATGTTACAAAGGAGTGAAATAATATTATTATAGACGTTTTAATATATTAAAAAGTAACCAATTCAAAACCTTTGTGAAATAATTTTAATTAACAGCAAATTTCTTGTGGTGCCGATTATAACTGAGATATTAAGAAATGTAAGCCTGTATCATTCACTTTGTCAATCTATCATAAAATATTTTATATCACTCCTTCACAAGTAGTTGAGGCCTTAACAGGGCTACCTACTATCTCTGACTTTTACAAATTACTGTTTTATATACCTAAGTTTTCCAACTGTAGGAAGTTTGTAAGCAACTTGAAAACACAGCTTAGAATTTATGCTCTCATAGATTCCTAACAGTAAGGCCGTTGCTTAGTACATGGAAGGTGTTTAATTGGTAAAATCTCTCTAACTCACCTTGTTAGTTCTACCTAAGGAGGTAGTTTTTCAAATCTGGTTGCACATTAAAATTACTGAGGGAGTTCGTTAAAAATCAAATTTCAAGTCTTCCCTCTCCCGGAGCTTCTGATTTAATTTGCCCTGGGTGGGGCACACTCCTCAGTTGATTCTAATATGTAGGCAGGGTTGAGGACCACAGATATAACAAGTAGTTTATTTCAGAGTAATTGCTGCTGGATGAGTGAGAGGTATTACTTCTGGAAGGAAGGAAAGAGCTTACAATAGGAAAGGACAATGAGGAAAAAGTTAAAGGGAAAAAATCACTCATCACATCTTTCATCTTAAAATAACTCCTATAATCTATTGTTGATTTCTTCCCCCTATGTATGGGCTTTTTGCAATCATTTATGCCTGCTTTTTTTATGTAGTATTATACAGTTTCCATCTCCAAGAATCCCCTGAGCCATAATTTTAGATTCGAGATAAGACTTTTTAACCTTAAAATTAAAATCATACTGTTTTGGATCATACTGCCAGGATAATTATATTTAATTGCTGAATATATGAAAGCATAAATCAATGAAATTTCACAAAACCGTCATTCTCAGTTTCTTCCACTTGTTCTTGAAACTTTCTTTCTTTCTTTCTTTCTTTGGAAACTGTGTTCTGATTACCATTCACATGATCCCCTTTTGAACAGGTCGACCGGCCTTTAAGGTGACCTCTGTCAAGAGCTCCCCATGCACACACTGGTCCACATCTTCTGAATTTGCTTCTACCAGTCCTATTCTCATATTGCTAGGATGTGCAATTCGTATTTGCATATATCACATTTCTAATTTTAGTTTGCTCCATAATACTATGGAAATTCATCCATATCTGTTAAGTTTATTATTGCTTTATTGACACTAGTATTTCAAAGACCCTAAGAGCACTTTTATTCTTGAAGTCTCAAGTTTCACTGAAAGGCAAAATCTAATCCAGAAATTGCTCAAGAAGTATTTGTAAGTTTTGAAATGGAAACCCATGAGAAATCCAGAGATCCAGTTCTTTGTCTATAACTTAAAATCTTGTCCATGCAGTAGCTTTGAGGCATACAGAAAGATAATTAAATTTGTGTTTAACGGAAATAAACTTGATAATAAAACCAGAAAACCTATTTAGTATATCTCATTTTCTGTTGTTGGATGCTCTTTGGTTGGTAAAGAACTCATTTGTAGAGGTTTTAATTAGGTTCTTGGCACATAGTGTTATTATTGTCCATGACTCTTAGTATTTTGACATGCAAAAAGCAGATTAAATTGTTTGCATTAACTAGAAAGAATTGATCCGTTAAATTTTGGAATAATCATTTCAATTCTATTGTTTATTTTTCTTACTCCTTTATTTTCTAAAATAGGTTAATACAATTGTGAAGATGTTACCCCTCTTTAAAATTAAATATGGAAATTTCTCAGGGAAAATATGTTGTCAGGTTGACTGTGACATCTTCAATCTTAGTATTTATAGATGTTAATTTTTTACATTTCTACATTTCAAGCTTTATTCAAATTAAATTTATTTTAAATCCTGAGGCTTGATTTTTATAACATTTTATCACTTCCTGTTTGAATGAGAGTCCAATCAAGTAAGAAGTCTTTCTTCAAGAATGTAAATCTTGATGTAGTTTGTTTCTATTATCCAAAGTTATATATTTGTTTCTATTATCCAAAGTTAAAGCATTCCAGGAAAAGTATTATTAGAATTTTATTTATTTTGTTCTTTTGTTGATGTTATAACAACCTATTAAGCATTAAGTATGAAAGCTAATTATAAATTGGTTTCTCTCTCAACTTCTACTACTATTCTTTGCATTTATTTCTAACTCATCTCAAATGTAATATGAGCCACCTTTCTGAAGAGCAAGAAAACAAAGTTCTTCCTTACTGTATTAGTCAGCCAAAGGGGTGCTGAGGCGAAGTACCAGAACTCTGTTGGTTTTTATAAAGGTTATTTATTTGGGGTAGAAGCTTACAGTTACCAGGGCGTAAAGAGTCCAACTCAAGGTACCATGAGAGGTACTTTCTTACCCAAAGTCCGTTGCCCTGTGTTGATGTAAGATGGTTAGCGATGTCTGCAAGGGTTCAGCCTTCCCCCTTCCTCTTAAGGCTCCGTGGTCCCAGTGTCTTCCAATCTCAGCTGTTTCTCTCTTCCTGGGGCTCATTTGTTTCCAGGCTCAGCTACTCTGCTCTCTCCACAAGGCCAAGTGTAAACTATTAGGGGAAAGGCTTGGCTCTCTCCCTGGAGCTCCAGCATGAAAACTCAACTCTCTTTGTTCTCCTCCTCCGTGTATTTACTTCCCAGTCTTTGATTGAGCATCTGTTTATATAGCCCACAGCGAGTCGCCCTAATGACGTGGTCAAATAAAAAGCCCTAATCTTGATTTAATAGAGTAAAATTGAAACCTCTGAGTCTAATACACCCAGAGGAATACAGCAGTTTACAAACAAAATACAATATCTATTTTTGAAATTATAATACCAAACGGCCACACTTAATATTTCAAAGTTAAGAATTATTGTCAATGCTGTTCATATTGGGGGAGGTCAGATTATCATGGACAAATCTAGCAAATTTCTATTTGTATTGTCATTTATTAACGAGTTATATGCCATTTATAATATTAAATACTATTCTTAATTTCTTCTTTGTCTTTCCATTCCATAATATAAGAAAGAAAAAAGCATGCACAGACATAGACAAAGAAACATTCACACATATTTGCACTCAGAGGTGCTTATAATCACAATTAAAGAAAATTTTAATAGTATATAATTATACTTATAGGAGATGCCCTATTTAAAATTAAATTTTAAATGTCATTCATTCACAAAATTAGCAAACATTTAGTTTTGTGTTTCAAATTTAGATTAGATTGTGCAGTTTTGTTAAAAATACTGCAAAAGAGATGTGCATTATGTCAGGGTACTTGGTGATCTTAAGCTTGTCTATTGGGTTCTCCAATGTAAAATTTCTATTTTTACCTTTGTAATTAATAAATATCTTGAGAGAGATATTTTGAGACTATGCAAATATCTTCTTTTTCCTCAAACTTTCACTTCACTATTTTTAAATCATTTTTTTCTTTTTAGAAATGCTTTAGATTACATAAATGTTACAGCAAAAAAATAGGGGATTACCCTACCCACGGAGGAGATAATGAGGACAGACTTCCTCTCATGGGGTTGAGCATAGACCTAACCAAGGTGCCAGCTATTCAATAGAAAAGAACAGTGGCATTTCTAAACCAATTTGTGGTGCACACAGTACAGTTCCTCAACTTCTTTCCTATAGTTTGTGAGGAGAAACTGGCAGATCTTTCTCTTTGTAGACAACAAATTGAAACAACTCTCAATATTTTAAGTACAAAATTGTCTACTATCCCAGACCTAGATGATGTCATCTTTGAAGTATCTCCTGTAAATGTCACCAGTGCCCCAAATGGGCCACATTCTGAAGCCACTTGAGAACAATCACAGCAAAACAGCATACAAGACCCTGGACCACAGGAAAGTAAGTAACAGCAGAAAATATGTTAACTGTAGCAAAAGATCCAAGATATGCCAGATATCTCAAAATGTTTGAGTGGGTGTTCCAATGATGGCAATAAAAAACAAAATGATATCTGAATAACTCCATCCAGATCTTCTTGAGAGGCCAGATGCTCCAGTGCCTGATGGTGAAGGTAAAAAAAAAAAAAAAAAATGCAGCAGAAAGTTCAGATAGTGAATCTTCTTTTAGTGATTAAGCTTAATTTAGATAAGAAATACATATACATGTATAGGTATACATTTACATTCTATAAGACAGGGAATCTGAACTTGAACTCTTAATTATAAAAATATCAAATGACCACATATCCACCAGCAAGCTTCCTTTATGTTATTAAAAAAAAAAAAAGTATTTATAACCTGATAGTATGTCTTATAACAAAAATAAGTACCCTGAACTTAAAAAAAATATATATATAGGGGATTTCCATATACCATAACCCCTCCCCCTCCTCACTTTCCCCCAATAACAACATCTTTTATTAGTAGTGGTACATTTCTTAGAATTGATGAAAACATATTGAAGCACTGCTACTAACCATGGTCTGTAGTTTACATTATAGTTTACACTTTGTCCCACACAATTTTATAGGTTTCATAAAATGTATAATGGCCTGTATCTGTCATTGCAATGTCACTCAGGACAGTTCCAATGTCCTAAAAATGCTCCATGTTTCACCTATTCATCCCTCTCCCTTCCCTGAGAACCTCTGGTGGCCACTGCCTTTATATAAATGATACAAGTTCTTCCATTGCTAGAATAATCATAGTCTACTTTAGTCCATATTTGTATTCCCCTCTTTGTTTGTTTATTCCTCAATCTTGAGGATTTGGGGATGGTGATGCCCACTTTCTTTCTGATTGAGATGGGGCTTATATTCCATGGGGTAGATGGATGGAACTGTCTTGCTTGCAGTTGTGGATAGTCTCTGTTTTTTGGAATGGGCGTTGTCCATCATCATCCTTTTGTTAGTTGTCCTGAGTGAGTCCATTGAACTGGAGAGTAGGTGTTGCAACTCTGCTGGGATTCAGGGCTCAACAAGCATATGAACAGACTGAAGATTTAAGCCCCTGGATATATATTTATCAAGTATGGTACTAATTAACTAATTATAGGTTAAAATAAAAAGGGCAGAAGAGCCATGTGTAGAGAAATTATAAATGAGTGTAACTCTGTCACATTGGGAAACATATATTCCAAAGTAGGCTCACTGACAGGGACCTGAATTCTTGAGATTTTCTAAATGTCTCTAGAGCCCTCAGGAGCCCTGATGTTTGAGGCACTATTTATTGTGGCGGTCAATCAAATCTTGCTGATATGTGGATAAGTGTAAACTCTGGAATGACCACTTTGAAATCTCTTAGCCATAAAAACTCATTTGCATTTAATATTTCCCCCTTTTGGTTAAGGTCTTTTTCCATATTCATTGTTATTTGGTGCTTGGTAATAATCTCTTGGTGCCAGGGATGTTCATCCCCAAGAGTCATGTTCCACAGTTGGGGGTGAGGAATGTAGTGCATTTATATGCTGAGTTTGGTTTAGGGAAGGGCCATATCTGAGCAACTACGAGACTTTCAGAAGGTAACTCTTAAGGCAATATATAACACTATGCTAAGTTTCAGTTTCACAAGAACAAGTTTCATAAGTACAAGCTTCAATATCAAGGACCTGGTATATGGTTTGTCCTCCTATGCTAGGCACTATTCATGTACTTAGAGGATTCTTGCCACTCTATTAGAGAATGTAGCAGGACTTCCCAGGATTTACCCACTATTTTTTTTTAATTTTTGTAATTCTTTGTTAAAAATACTGCTGTACACATAAAGACTGAATACAGGATTAAAGATGAATACTACATATTGGGATCATGACATTAGAACTTAACATACTGGTGCTTTTTAGGGAAATTGTTGACATCCAAATCATAGAACTAAGGTCAAAAGCAAAATACAAAGTACCCTCAAAAATATTTACAATGAAATAAATACACTAACAGAATTTTTAAAAGGTACAAAAAATTGAAATGACCAGAGTTACATGATTTCAAGGGTTGTCTTTCTGTGCTTTCATCTGTTGTAACAGAAAGGTATAGGAAGTTTATATCCTTAATTTGACTGTTTTCATATATTAAAATCTTCCTATGAATTAAACAGACTTAACTTTCAGACAGCCTTCTAAACAGAATTACATTATGGAAAAGAGGACTCCCTCCAAAAATACCTAGCAGAATTGAGACCTCTTTTGAAAACCATTCCCAATAAAAACTAAGTAAAAATAAACACAAAACAAAGCTAAAAATATATGCATTACCTGACACCAACTGTTTTCTGACTGGCAATATTTACTCATGAAAACATATCAGTCATCTACCTTTTATATTCAAAGCAAGTCCTGAGGTTAATAGGGGCTGAAGCAATCTAGCATTTACTATGCAAACATTCTTGTCACCCACTATTTTTAGCATTCATCAGTAGAACTTGCATGCAAAAAGTTTACTATCTATATCCTTCATTCCTTCTACATCTATTAATGGAACTTCTCTGAAAAAAGTGCTGACTTTTCTCAATTTCTTTTTTCAATTATGTATTTACATCATAAATATTTATTTTAATCCATGGGTTATAAACTAATATAGTTGTTTACTTTGTTATTCAAATTGTCCCAACTTTGGTCATGGGGACCCTCTTTCAGGTTCTCCTTTGCCCTTTTGACATGCTCCCACCCTCTTCTGAGAACTTTCTTACTTGCTGGATGAGTTGCTTGTTCATCTTGTATTTTCCCTGCCCTAGCCCTCAAATAAAGCACTTCTTCAAGGAGCCCTAGTTTCTCTTATTAGAGAATGGTCTTTAGAAACAAAATCACAATTGTAAGATGTGTTCATTTTTTCTGTGATGTCAATCCTTTTAGGCCCTCTCAGTGAATAATGTTAATGTATGTGTGTATTTTCAAAGGTGTATATGCATGCATCCATATTGATTTTTGCATCTTTCTATCATGGCTTCATGTGGAGTTCATAAACTTGGTTCAACCCTATTGCACATATAGTTTCAGAAAGGATAACCCACAACCCTGTGACAAACAGATTTATTAAATAGAGTAGAGTATTTATGTAGCATTCTTTTTGCCTTTAGACTTACACTATCAATCAAACTACTGTTTTCCAATGGTACTTTGATTAACTACTTTCTTCTTCATTGTTGTTATGCTATTCACCTATAATATAGTTAGGTTTACTTGTTACAGATTGTATTCTATTTTGAGATCCCCCAATTTCTGGTTGATCTTTTAAAAATTACATACAGAAAATATTTATCTTCCTTGTGTACAATTCTATGGGCTGTACTAACATGGATTGGTTTTTATTCACGAAAATTAAAGCTCAATGTTAGCATACTCGTTTTATTTTCACATCCCATGAGCAGAATTTTATGGGTCTTAATAAGAGATATGACTCTTATTTAGTGGACTTAATAAGAGATATGACTAATTGGGTCAATGAGAGAAAATTTAAAAAATGAATGAGGAATAGTGCAGTAAAAATGAAGTTGTTATGTGCATTGGCCATTGTTGAATTATTGACATGAATAGAGGAGTTGCATTTCTCATAGCAGTACAACCTACGCATGATTTCCCGTTTGCCTTTGTCACCCTTTGTTGGGGGTAGCACTGAATTAATTAGTCATGATTATATTTGAGTTTTAGGAGTCAAAGAATTTAAAACTTATATTTAAACCACAAACCACAAATGATGGCTGTTAGGGGTCCTAGCAAAAAGGGGGAGAGATTTGAGTACTTATGTCATGTATTTGCATGTACAAGTAGTTGGCATAATAAAACAAGCTTTGAAAGAAACAGAATTCAATGGAATAGGGAAAATTTATTGTGTATACTTAACCTTGTGTAACTGATTATTTTGTTCTATATTCTTTCCCAGTTTTCTACATACCCATGTCATGACTTCTCTCCTCAAATATCAAAAACCTCCTCTTGAATGATGATCATGCTTCACATTTCTCTGAAAAAAAAAATTTAAGTAATTAGAAGGAAACATTACAAGTCCCCAAAACAATGTCTACCATCTACCTGTCCAAATTCTCTGTTTTCTCTTCTATTACCATTAAATAAACAAACAAAAATAAACAGATAAATAAATGCACCTTTCCATGCTCCTAACCAAGGCCAACCACCCCTCTCATTAATCCAGTCTATTTCCTGCTTGTTTACTCAAGAACAATGATCAAGCAATCATCCCCTCACAAGCATTGTAACAATTTATCCCTCTCTACTACATCCCTGCTATAGAAATACAAATATATTTATATTTGTATATCATGTTTTATATCTTGAAAAAAACTATTAATGTAAGACTTCTCTCCACTTCCTCTTCTCTCATTCTTTCAAGCCAGTACCACCCAAGGCTATTACTCCTGTTTCTCCATTAAGACTGCTCTCACCTCTAACAATTCTAACTCCTCATATTCTTAACCTGTCCATAGATTTGATAGCATTTTTATCACTCCATTCTCCTGAAAATACTTCCTTCACTTGACTCCCAGGACTATTTTCATTCTCAGTCTCATTTCATGCTTCCTCTTTACACTCCTAACCAATAAACCCTGGAATGCCCCAGGATTCAGTTCTTGAACTAGTTTTCTTTTCTTCATATACTTATTTCATTAGTGGCCACATTTAGTCTTACAGCTTTCAATACCATCTGTCTGCTTATGGATTGCAAATTTAATTCTCCAACCAGGACTTCCCCCTGAATTTCAGACTTATAAATGCCTATTTAATGTACCCACTTGGATGTCTAATGAACTTCTCAAACTTAACATGCCAAAATGAACTGGTCTTCTTCCAAAATCCTTCTACTTTCACAAGTATTAAACAGTTCAGCAATTGGCAACTCTATCCTTCAATTATTTAGGCCAAAACTTTTGGAGATATCCTCTTTTTCTTATTCTTTCAATCCATTCTTTTAACAAATACTGCATTTTTACCTTTACATTCAGAATTTGACAATTTCACATCATTTTCATTGTGACTGCCTCAGACAAAAGCTACATAAGAGATTAGGAAAATGAAGGCAAACCAATTACTTCATAAGATTTAATGTGATCTAAAAAACAAACAAACTTTTAGTGAATACATATCATCATAGTACTGAAATTTCAGACAATATAAACATTTTCTGTAGAGAAGGGTAGAGATAAAAGGATAATAAGCAATGGTGAAGAATTATCTTATTAGGGGATAAAGTTTGATAAATCAATAGGGATAAATAAAGAGAAATGTATGTCTTAAGTTAAAAGTACCAGGAGTCTCAAGAAAACTAAGTCTATCCAGAGCAAAGCAAGAAACAAGAAAACAAGTGCAATAAAGAGATAATTTATGATAAGATGACAGAATTAAGTACTAATATAATATCAATTACAGTGGATCAGTTAAAAGATGGAGTCTCTCAGATTGGATTAAAAAGTAATCCAAAAGAAAATAAAAGAAAAGGAAAAAGTCAAAAATAAAATAATGGACAATGCATATACTAACACGCAAATGTGAATCAAAAGAAAACTGCAAGAACAACGTTCATGTATGACAAAATGTAATTTAAAACAAAAATCATCATCAAAGTCAAAAAGAGACAATCTACATGCATCAAAAGAACAATAGAATAGGAACATATGACCATTATAAACATATATGCAGCCTAAAACAATAACAAACAACAACTGAAACAATTATAAGGAATAAATTTATTGATTGATGATGATTATTGAAGATTTAAATACACTGTCCTAAAAAATTGATAGATTAAGCTGATTTAGATATATTATACAGATATATAGAAAATCAGAGCAAACCAACTAAAAGCCTTGACCTATATTTTATGTATAAATTATTTAGAGCATAGACAGACAAACTAGTAGAAGTTCAATCTTTGGTTAATAGGTGGTCTAGAAAGACATAAGAGAAAAATGTAGGAGAGCAAATTATCACAGGAATAAAAGAAGAAGTTAAAAAGAAACATTAATGCTCCCATTGAAAGAGACCACCACTGAATAGTCTGTAGGATGAAAGCAGAAACACCCCTCACTTAGATGCACAACTGTGAAGTTTCAGAAAAGAGATGAAAAGTAAATACCAAAGGCCTCCAGAGAAAGTAAAATAATTTTTAAAAACAAGCAAACCAACAAAACCTACTCTTCAGTTCATTAGACTCACCCAGGGCATCTAACAAGGAGGTGAGGATTGAGAAACAGCATACCAAGGGAACAAGAGAGCCTACAACTGCAAGCAAGAGAGTCCCATACATCCACTGTATGGGATCAAAGTCCCCTCTCAATTAGAGGTGAAGTGGACATCACCATCCCAGAATCCTCAGGATTGGAGAATGAACTATGGACTAGAGCGGACTTACTGTTATTCTACAATAAACTTGTTGTGATTCTAACAATGGAAGAAATTACAACATTGATGTGGAGGCAGTGGCCACTGGAAGCTCTGGGGGCAGGGGGAGGGAAAGACAGGTGTAATGCGGGACCTTTTCGGGACTTGGGAATTGTCCTGAATGGCATTGCAATGACAGATATATCCCATTATATATCTTCCTATAGCCTGCAGAATTGTGTGGGAGAGAGTGTAAACAACAGTGTGAACTATGGTCCGTGCTCAACGGCAATGTCCCAGGATGTGTTTATCAGTTGCAATGAATGTGCCACACTAATGAAGGATGTTGCTTACGTGGGTGGGTGTGAGGAGCAGAGCATATGGGAATCCCTATGTTTTTTGTGTAACATTTGTGCAATCTAAGTATCTTTTTAAATTTTTAAAAAATATTAAAAAATAAAAATAAATAAAAATAAAAAACAAACAAACCAACAGAAAGAAAGAAGGGGAGGCATGGTGGAAGGAAGAGAGGGAGAGAAAGAGACAGATAGAGAAGAAATGAAAAAAAAAATAAGTGGGCACATCAGGATCTTCAGCAACAATGGATGACTGGGTCCAGGGGAGCAAAACCTTCAAAGTTTTGAGAAACAAATAATTTCCAACAAATTCTATTTCTGGCTGAACTGATACTGTTAGACATGCAAAGATTCAGAAAGTGCACAATCTATGCCAGATTTCTTAACCAGAGGTCTACGGAGGGTCTGTGGAAAGATAGGAAATGAAAATTAAAAAAAAACAAAACATTATTCTCGTGGGGATGTGTTCATGTGGGTGTGATATATTTATTAAATAATACACAGTATAGTTGGGGTTTAGTAAGGGGTCCATGATTTTCACCTGACTGGCAAAGGGGTCCATAGGAAAAAAAGGTTAAGAACCCCTCTCTATGCATACTTTCTAAGGTAGTTATTTGGTAATAGTCTCTAGTAAAACAAGTGTGAAGAATAAAGGGGTGGAAACTATGGTAAGAGTAACAATCCAAATTAGAATAGGAATCAATAGCTTCAAAAGAGAAGTCTTAAAGAATAGACTACATCCCAACCAATAGATTGGGTAAGAAACTAAACTATTTTAGCCACGAGATGAAGAAAAAAATATATATCTCTTAAAAATATGAAACCAAAAGCAATTAATAATCTCAAGAAATAACAAAAAAATCTACAACAATGTTGTGACCCAAATAGGAAGCAAAGTAAATTGGCATAATTTTGAACAATTGATAGAATGTAAGAAAAGTTGATTAAACTTGACACCAGTAACATTCTCTTTTCAGTGACACAAAGTTCTTATAATGAACCTATAGAAAATGAAGTGGAACCCATGGCTTTACTTACAACTGAATAATGCTGTTGTTTTCTTTTTAACATTTAGTCTTGATCTCTGTATTAAACAAGGATGTTTAAATATGGTTTGAGAACAAAATATTATTTATTTTGGAAAATGTAATGTAACAGCTGACAAAAGTTGGGAAATTCAAGAGGATAAGGACAAGTGTGGGGGGAAAGGTAGGGTTAATAAAGTAAAACTAACTACAGCTAATAGATATTAAGGAAAGAAGTATGGTATAAATTCAAAATCTAAAGGAACAAGTAACAATTTTAAGTAAACTAAGGATATCAATGGATAAATTAAAAATCATCACATAACTATAAAGAATGGTGAGAATGGTAGATAAGAGGGTGTAGAAATGAAATGTCTTCTTTAATCATAGAGTCAAAAATAATGTCTGAATAATCAGTAAATAATATTACTAACCTATTATTTATACTTAGGGAATTACCAAGCAAAAGAAAGGTGGGAAGGGACAGGGGAATAAAGAAATGAGGCTGGAAGCTACTAGCTTTTTACTGTGGCCTGTCACTTTTTACTTTTTTTTTTTTTATCATGCATACTCAAAACTTTGTTTCCTTTTAAGATTTCCATTTTTACAAAGCAGGGGTGTATTATTCTCAACTAGCAATTTTAAAACATCCTACACTAATTTTGCACATGTTTTCTTAAGCCATGGAATGGGTTATCCAGGAAAGGTCCAAAGCAGGAATCCTATGAATTACTCAGCTGCTGTGGATCCCACTAGGGTTGGAAGTTCACAGAAAATTGCTAAAGTAGCAGAGAACTACTAGGTATTAGAAATCCATGCAAAAAGGCAAAGCCCAGAACCCCAAAAGCAGACATTCACAAAACATGGCTATGAGAGAAAGAACACCAATAAGAAAATCTGAACCTATGTCCAAAGCTTTTGTATACCTATTAGCCTTAGATAGATTTGGGAGTTATAATATAACTGGATTCTCAAGTACTAGTTGTAGCCAGAAGAGAGCAGAGAAATCTTACACCCAGTTTGAGACGGGCAGAATACTAAACTCGCTAGAAATCATGAAAAATTCTCTTTGACTAACAACTCCAAGGTCACTGCTTCAAGTAATCTAACCAAAAAAATTACTGAAAAGAAATAATTGTCTACTTCCTTATTTATGTAATCTAGGAAAATTCAGAAATATCACCAGGTGCATTTGATTTCCTTTTCATTTTCCCTGCTGATATTTAAGAAAAAGGGCTATTATTCTTAATGTGATAACCTCTTTGGATTTAGCCTGCTGCAATTGACATAAAACTTGAAAGATTTTTCTGGGCCAGGCAAGTGCCTTGGAGATGTTATTATGGTGGCAGTCAAAAATACTTTATACAGTTTATTTCATATGAAAACTAACATGTGCCTTTCACATAAGCATCCCATAATTAACGCCATAAGTCTTTTTTATTGAAAAGACACTTTGGGGTGATATATCAGGAACATATTCTTTCAAGCCTGTTCTAAATTTTATTACTTACTAAAAACATCAAACATCATTTCCTGAGAACACTTGGAATATTACCATTTTTTTCTTTATAGTAAGATTTTATTTTTACACAACATAATTTTAGTCATTGTTTACATGAAAAAGCATGTAAGTTTCTGTTAGAATGAAAAATATTTTTCCACTTTATATACTCTTTTTTCTTTAGTGACTTCAGATTCTTAAAAAGTCTTTTGGATAATGTTTTTATTGTGTTTATTTCTAAAACAATCACTCCTAAGATGGTTCCATAATGTTTTAGCATTGTACATTCTGATTAATTTTACCATGTGATTTTTGTCATCTTTTTAAAAAGTAACTTTCTTGAGATATAATTTATAGTGTATAAATAATGCATTTGAATAATATTTACAAGTATGAAACCATTATCACAAAACTTTGATACCACCCCAAAAAGCTTACTAAGTGTCTCTTTGCTGTCAGTGCTCCCCATCCCAGGCCCTGGAAATCACTGATTTCCTTTTTTTTTTACTAAAGATTATTTGGGTTTTCTAACATTTCATATAAATTAATTTACAGATTATGAACTTATTTGCATCTGGCTTCTTTCCTACAACATAATATTTATTTTGAGATTCATCCATGCAGTTTCTTTCAATTGCTTATTATATTGTATGAATTTAGGAAAATTTTTGTTTATTAATTTGCCAACTAATAATCATCTGGTTTGTTTTCAATTTCTGACTCTTAAGAATAAAACTACCATGAACATTTATGTACAAGTCTCTTATGGACAAATGTTTTCACATCTCTTGGATAAATATCTAGAAACGGTATCTAGGTAAGAATATACCTAGTATATGACCCAACTGGAAAACTGCCAGTTTTCCTAAGTGATGTTGCTATTTTAAATTCCAACCTGCAAAGCATGAGTATCCAAGTTTTTCCACATCCTTGACATATGTGTTGTTATAAGTTTTTTTTTTATTTTAATTTTAGCCATTTTAGTAGGTGGGAAATTGTATCTAATTGTGATTTTTATTTGAATTTTCCTGGAAACTAACTATGTTGGGCATCTTTTCAATGCTTACTTGCAATTCATATATCTTCTTTTGTGAAATATCTGTTGAGTCTTTTGACAAATTTTCATTTCATTGATTTGTTTGTCTTTCTGTGATTTCATATGCACACACAAATTCACACACTTATTCTGGATACAAATCTTCGTCAGATATTCATATTGTGAATATTTTCTCTCAGACTGAGGCTTTCATTCTCACAATGAAGTATTTTGATAAGCATTTTTTAAACCAATTTTGTCTTTTATTTTAATGATTTTGGTATTTGTCTAAAGAATCTTTGCCTACCTATGCTTTTGTCCAGAAGTTTTATAACTTTAGCTTTTACTATAGGTAAAAGAGCTATATCAAATTAATATTTGTGTGTTGTGTGAGATAAGGGCTTGGGGCTATAAATTTCCCTGCTTTTCCTGATTCCCATAAGTTCTTATAAGTTGTGTTCTCATTTTTAATCATCTCAAGATATTTACTGATTTCTCTTGCAATTTCTTTTTTCACCCCCTGACTGTTTAAGAGTGTGTTGTCTAACCTCAATAAATATGTAAGTTTTTTAGTTCTTCCCCTTTATTGATTTCCATCTTCATTCCATTATGATAAGAGAAAGTGCTTTGTATAATTTCAAACTTTTTATATTTATTGAGACCTCATTTGTGACCCAACACATGTTCTACCAGAAGAATGATCCACGAGTACTTGAGAAGCATGATTATCCTGCTGTTTTGTGGTGCAATGATCTGTATATGTCTGTTAGGTCTAATACATTTATATTTTATTCAAGCTATCTGTTTCCTTATTGATCTTCTGTCCAGATATTTTTATCCAATGATATTGGTGTATTGAAGTCTCCAACGATTATTGTAGAGATGTCTATTTCTACCTTCAGTTTTGCCATTGTGTGCCTCATATATCTTGGGATACCCAGATTAGGGGCATATATATTTATTATAGTTATTTCTTCTTGGTGAATTGCCCCTTTTATTAATATATGATGACTTTCTTCATCTCTTAAAACAGTTTTACATTTTTAAAAAAATATATCTTGTCCAATATTGGTATCACTACTCTGGATCTTTTTGGTTACTATTTGCATGGAATATCTTTATCCAAGTTTTCACTTTCAACCTGATTGTGTCCTTATGTCTAAGGTGAGTCTCTTGTAGACAGCATATTGATGGCTCAAATATATTTATCCATTCTGCCATTCTCTGTCTTTTGATTAGGGAGCCCAGTCCATTAACATTGAACTGTAAAGGCATTACTTATTTTGTCCATTATATCCTTTGGCTTTGCATCGTCATATTTTACTGCCTGTCTGTTTATCCTTTTTATTACCTTTATTAATAATCTTCATTTTTACACTCTTCTCCAAGCCTTTCTCTCCTGATTTTTCCTTCTCAGTCTGCAGCACTCCCTTGATTATTTCTTGTAAGTCTGGTCTCTTGGTGACAAACTTTTTCAGTTTCTGTTTATCTGTGAAGACTTTAAAGTCTCCCTCACTTTTGAAGGACAGATTTGCCAGATCAAGGATTCTTGGATCGCATTTTTCTTTCATTATCTTTATATCATACCACTGCCTTCTTGCCTTCATGGTTTCTGATGAGAAATTGGCAGTTAATCTTATTGTGTGTCCCTTGTATCTGATATATTGCTTTTCAGATCTGCTGTTATATGCCTATAATGTGCTTTTAGTTTTCATCCTCCTCTCCCCAGAGATAACTCCCTTGTCCGTCTGCTCATTGTCTGCTCATCTTTAGAAGACACTGGGAACCAAACCCGGGACCTCCCATGTGGGAAGTGAGTGCCCAACCACTTAAGCCACTTCTGCTTCCTGCTGGTTGCCTCATCTGCTGGTTGCATCATCTACTGTTTGCAGTGTCTGCTGGTTATGGTGTCTGCTCATTGCAGTGTCTGCCCATTGCAGCATCTGCTTGTTGTGGTGGTCATGGCATCTGCTCATTGCAGTGTCTTCTTGTTGTGACATCTGCTCATTGTTGTGTCTGCGCATCTTCTTTAGGAGCCCAGGACCTCCCATGTGGAAAGCAGGTACCCAATTGCTTGAGCCACATTTTTACCCTCTAATGTACTTTTAATCTCATAATTTGTGTCTTTTTTTCCATAAGATATGTTATTTTTCTTGCAATCATTTCAAATTCTTCTTTATGCTCACCCAATATCTTCTTAGTATCCTTTATCTCTTTAGCCATGTTTTCCTTCAACTCCTTTAATTGATTTAAGAGATTTGTATGAACATCATTGATCAGTTGTTTTAAATCCTGTGCTTCATAAGGGTTTTTAATTTGTTCCTTTGGCTTGGCCATAATTTCCTGTTTTTTAGTCTTGTTTGCAATCTTTTGCTGATATTGAGACATGATTATGTTAGTGAATTTACTCTGGTGGTCAATTTCTTTCTTGTATAGTGGTTTTGTTCCATGGGCTCTTCTTTGACTTTTTGTTCAACTTATTCTAAATCTTTAAAATTGCCCTGTTTAAAATTTCAAAACAGTGCCAGAGAAACAGTAATGGGAAGCAGATCAAATCCAAGGGATCTGGGAATAAGGCCAAGACCCTTCTCTCTCCTGACCTGCCAGCAGGTGGCTCTCTTCTGTGAATCTTTCCATGGAGGTGGACTCTTCTAACCTCCACTGGCTTGTGTTTCCACTTGGTTAGCCACAACTCAAAGCTGAGCCCTGTTGCTTCAGCTGGTTGAAGAGAAACCACACTCAGCCATCAGCTGCACCCTCCCCCTTACCAGGGAGGAAAATGCCCTCTTCCCTCAGTTGTGCGTCAGCTATAGGTTTACCAAGACTGCTCTTCTTGAGGTTGGAGGATGGGTGTCTTTCCAGTCCATAGGGATGAATAAGTCAGAGTTTTAGTTTCAGCCTCTTTGTCTCTCTGTCCCCACTCCCTCCTAGATTATGCACACAGCATTCTCCTTGTCTGTAGAGCCCCAAAGTATCTCCTTCAGACAGCTTCTACCCTTCCTCCACTGTTTTTATGAGAGAATTGAGCCCTGTTGACCAATTTTGACACCATATTCCCAGAACTCCTCTGTCACCACTTTTTAAATTAGCTTCTATAATCTTTTTAATATCATATATTCATAAGTAATCAAACCTACATGGAACATTAACATAGAGCTAATCCAAGTATCTCTTGGATGTTCAAATCCACTCTATAGCCTCACAGCTCAATGATGTTTAGGTTATCATTGACCATATCCAGTGATTAGAAATACCCTTCCTTTCAAAGCAATCCGTTATAGTTATTTCAAGTGGTTCTGCATATTAGAAGGAATTTCTTGTTTAAAAGTGGGAGTTATAGCCTTAAATTTTTCAACTACCTCCTATGCACCCAAGGTCTTAATAAACAAGTCTGGTTTTGAGTTCTACTTCAAAGTACATCAAACATTTGAAGACCACTATCATGTATTTGTTTTATTTATTTTTTTCCCATATTGATCTTCTCTCCAGAAAGAATTTTCCTGGTTACTCCAATATTAATTGTGTGCTATGGCCCAAGGTCTCAACTTGGTTGTTTTCCAGACCAGCTGCAGCATATGAATATCCCCCTTCAAGGGTGATGCCCAAAACGAAGCACCTGCTTACAGTGTGGCCTTAATAGTACTAAATACAATGGGAAGAATGTCTCCTCAAACTTTTGACAATTTTAACATCTCGCATGTTGTTTCTAAAGACTCTTGGAAATGGATATTCGGCAATTAAATGGACCAGTTATTTGGTTAAATATGCTTAGAATACTTGATCACTGTTAATTTTGTTTGTTTTTCTCCACATGCTTATAGATCTATGTCACAGTGAATAAGAGCATGAAAGTAGTTGCTGAAGCAATAATGAGCTGTTTGTTGAAAATCTCCCCTTCCTGTGACTGGTTTAATGCTACCTATTCAATATATGTATTTCTGCATTTGGACTAAATATACACCATGTTTGGTGAGAGTGAAATAATTTTCCAGTTGTAAGTGGATGCAGGTTTTGTTAATCAAGAGAACAGGTCAACAATTAGCATAAATGAACATAAACACTATACCCCTTATGTAAGCCAGGTAAAATAAGAACTTTATGCAATTAAAGAGGAATGTAAACCTTTATTGTAAATTAATCTTTCATTCCCTGTGTAAGTTCAAAATTGTTAAATGTGTACTGTTATAAAAAGATTGTAGTAGCTAACTAAAAAAGGTTGCAGATGCTCTCAAGAAACAACAAGCATTTAGTAATGTGTATTGTTACTTGAAATTCAGATTTACAATCACCTTAATAATATTTAATTTATGAAAATCCAGATACCATATAATTAAATTTTTACTTATGTTTAAATGGACATCAGTTTACAAAAATCAATCATCACCATAGCTTTGCCTATAATAGAAAACTCTTGGATATAATTAAAATGATTGTTTTAGTTTGCTAAAGCTGCTGAGTACAAAATACCAGAAATGGGATGGCTTTTATAATGGGAATTCATTAGGGTAAAATCTTACAGTGCCAAGTCTGTGTAAATGTCTAAATCAAGGCATCATCAGAGATACTGTCTCACCAAGATTGGTCCTGGAGATCCTGGAGTCCTGCCAATGGCAAGGCAAAGTGGAGGCCCATCTCTGTGTATTTCCTCCAGGCTCACTTTCTCCCAAAGCTCAGCTGTGGGTGATAAGGCATGTGGGTTATTTCTCCCTTTTCCTTGCTTCAGGCTACTCCTCTGATTCCAGTGTCTGGCCTCTCTTTAAGCCTCTTGGGTTTCTCTGTCTTGTCTTTCTGCAGCTGTGGGTGATCCTAGAACCTTCTCTCATCTTGCAAGGTAAAATGGCAGCTGCTTTTCTCTGTGTGTTTCTGCTTTGAGTTCTCAGTTTATATAAGACTCCAGCAACTCGGCGGAGACCTAACCTGGATCATGTCTCCCTGACGTTATCCAATCAAAGGCCCTAAAGCAATGTAATCAAAAGTGATCTAACTGAAAGGTCCCTTAACTGAATCTAACCAAAAGGTCCTACATAAAATAGGCTTACATGTACAGGAATGGGTTAGCTTAAGAACATAATTTTCTGGAGTCCACAAAAGACTCAAACCAGGACAATAGTATTAACTATGAGTGCTTTGGCTCATCTAATTAATCCTTAATTAATATATATTAAATGGCCAAATTGTACTCTGTTGTCAAACATGTGATAAAGACCTTGAGCAATGAAATTTGGTTCCCTTAAATATACTATTTTCCAAGACTATTTGAGGCACAGTTTTGTAAATATTGCCAAAGGATATCAAACTAAGTATCCTCATTTGGAATTTAAAATGCTTCACAAACAACTTCATCCTAAACTTTGAGGTGAGATATTAAATAACAAATTTGAGCTTCAGGATATTGAAGGTCAATCTTATATCTACTAAGGTCAGTATTCTTGATGGTTGGATGATGGGAATAAACACAAAAAGAAGAAATACTACTTGAATTAATTTCAGTTGATAAATGGAGGTAGAGTAGTTGCTGAAAGGCAAGGTCCCTTATTATACAAAGTAACACTTTTGCTATAATTCTGGAAGATAAGCACTGTGATGGCTGCCCAGGTAATGTTCTTTATGTAGCTATCAGAGCTATGGAGCTTGGAGTTATGACTAAACTAGACAGTTACTAGATGTTACCCTAGGCGAGAGAGCATGATATCAAAGAAAAATATAGTAGTTCTGTTTTGGCAAGAAAGTAATAATATATTCAGTCCTTTCGCTTGCTAGATGTTTTAATTATATAATTTCTAAATCTTTACAATTGCAGGCCACAGTATTTCTAATTTTATAAATGACAAAATTTATGCATAGAGATTCTGAGTAACTTGTATGACTTCTTCTAGCAAGAAAGTTTAAAGTTGTGGTTACAACTAGATAAATCTCTATTATTCTTAAGATCTTATGTTTTTCAGTACAACAGAATGCCTCTGCACAGCACTACCTAAATATATAAATAAAATTATGACCCCTAATAAAAATTTATAAATTGTGATAAAATTATCAAACTACTGAGATATTATTGGTTTCTTTGACAGAAGACCATTTGGGTCACTTTATTCAGAAATGTCCTTCTTGTGTCCTTGCTCTCCAGAAACATCAAGACATTCTTCACAATAAAAGAGGAATCACTGCCATATCCAAATTATGCAAACTTCAGCTCTATAGACTATTCCATGCTACATCTTACAAAGAAATTTCAGTTTTTTTTCAGGGAATATTTATAAATTGCTGTTATTAAATAATAGTGAACTAAAATCTAATAACTAAAATAAAGGACAAATTTGAAAGCATTAAGATAGATGTTTTTATTTTGAATCTACAAAAGTAATTCACAAGAACATGTTCAAAACTGAAAAGATATTACAAAAGGCATATGCAATATAAAATTAAATATAAAACCTAGGAAAAATAAAATTCTAATTCTAATTACTGATTAAATTTAAGTATTATATTGAAATAATAGCAAAAGAGACCAATATAATAGTGGTCTCATACACAACATTTAAGATATGCAAAATTTAAGTGACTGTCCAAGAGTATTTCTAAATCAAATATGAGAATGATATTTTCAACTCAAACACTCTGTTCATTTTTTCATAAATTATAGTTAGCTATTTATATCTTTAGCTATCTTGTTATTCTAGAAGGAGAGAAAGTGTATTGATTAGTGGTAGGTGATATCCTAATAATTAGAAGAATAGGAAGAAATAATAATTAGGGAAAATGATCAATGGAAATCAGCATTGCCTGACAGAATACTCAGGGTCTTGAGTAAATCTAAGTATTCTTTTTTTTTTTTTTTTAAGGTTTATTTATTTATTTTTCTCCCCTTCCTTCCTCATCTGCTGTCTGTGTCCATTCGCTATGTGTTCTTCTGTGTTTGATTGTCTTCTCTTTAGGCAGCACAAGGAACCTATCCTAGGACCTTCCAGAGTGGGAGAGAGGTGCTCAATCTCTTGTGCCACCTCAGCTCCCTGGTCTGCTGTGTCTCTTATTGTCTCTGCTCTGTGTCTCTTTTTGTGGTGTCATCTTTCTGCATCAGCTCTCCACTTGGGCCAGCTCACCATGCAGGCCAGCTTGCTTTCACCAGGAGGCCCCGGGAATCAAACCCTGGACCTCCTATATGGTAGACGGGAGCCCAGTCACTTAAGCCACATCCGCTTCCCTCTAAGTACTCTTAAGGAAATAAATAAAAAGTAATTAAAGTTGGCTTAATCTTAGTCTAGTACTAACCCATAGGGATCATACTTAGACATAAACTATTCTACTTTACTAGAGCTTAACAGAGGACAACCTGCCTATTTATGGTCCTCAATTGACCTTAAAGTTGACTCCCTGAGACAACTGCTTGGAACTAATAGATTGTGTAAGTTGTGTTATCAAAGAAAGATTTAAGCTTAAGAAATAATCCTTTCATTTTCTTTCACTATAGCATTATTGCCTTAGTATTGAGATTGTTACAGTTTTTTTTTCATTATATACACATATTTATCAAAGGCCTAAAATAGACCAGACACTAGGAAAGCTGTTGTGATACAATGAGCAAAACAGGGTGTAAACTGTTCTCTGAAGTAACTTATGATTGTGGAGAAAACAGACAAGAATGTTTTAGAAAAAAATGCTAGCCTAAGACTAACATTGACAAAAAATATCTCTTTTTTCTTTTTAGAATTGCTTTTTACAAAGTAGACTATTGTTTATCAAAACGTCATATGGAAAAATAACCTTCAAATCACATGACCCTGGATTGGTTAAGAGTCAGAGCTAGGCAATCTACTCTCTAAAAAAATGAATAGTTAGAAAGCCAAAGAAAGGAAAGGAAGCAGAGCACAGAGATGAAGGGCTTCAGAATATGAGAGGGACTAGAACTTTAAAGAGATGACCAACAAAAGTTTTTTAAAGGTGTGCTTCAGTGAAGTACTTTTACACATGGAATGTTCATTATTAGTTTTTAATTTTTGGTCTTCTTTACAGGCTATAGTGTAAATCCACTTAATTTCATCATACCTTTAGTCTCACAGTGCTGAATCAGTAGTATTCAAAAAGACAAATTGAGCAATGCAATATAAAGATGATATATGATTAGATAGTTAGGTAAACTGACTAACCATATGCATAGGATTTATGTGATATCAGCAGTGACAACACAGGGGAGAAAAGAACCACATATAAAGAGAAAAACACAAATTGAAGAGAAAAAAATCAGTGAAGGCAGTTATATTGGGATGGACACTGATGTTCCCATTATGTGTGGAATGAGGATGTAAGTTAGAGTTACTTAAAAACATTAGTAAACATTTACCTCAGGGGACTGAAAAATTGGCAATATCCAAAGGCTAGCATGTGGATTGCATAAGTTATCCATTAAAACATCTCTGTATGGAGATGTTATTATAGAAAAAGTGCATAGGATAGATTGGAAACTACAGCTGTGGAATCTGGGAAGCCTTTCTCAAGGAGTTTGTACTAGATCTGAGAACTTGAGGTTTTGCAGATGGAAGAAATAGCATGTGAAAGGGCAGAAGTTTATAGCAATCATGACACATATGGGGAAAAATAGTTGTTTCATTCATTTGGAATAAAGGGGATGGGTAATAAAGATGAATCTAGAGAGTTAAAAAGGGGTTTGGTCCTGCAGAGATTCTAAGTCTGTTAAGTCCTAAAGTTATTGGAAAGCTTTAAAGTACTTGTAAAAGGTATAGGAGTTGGTGAGGTTGGTATTTCATAAAGATTACTCTGGCTATAGAATGGGGAGGGGCAGGTATAATTTAAGAAATGTTCAGTAATCTGAAGAGATGTGTCAGTCACCTAACTAGAAATGACACTAGTTGTGAAGATAGAGACAAGTGGAAAGATCTAAAAGCTCTCAATCACAAAGAATTGAAATAATTGTTCAGTGATTTTCTATGGAGTATAAGAGGGAAAATGGCAATGATAAGACAGTTATGTTTCTCAAGTTTCAGAGTTTAATGCCTGGAAACCCTAAGATAGAGAATAAAGGCATGTGATTGGGTTAGAAAATTATAGGGTTGAGAGAAGGAAAGGGAGCTATTATAAAGGATAGTACATGTTGAGTTCTAGATTCTGAAGGGATATGTCTCATGGAAATTTAATATAGGAGTCTGGAATCCAGGAGAGATATCTAGGTTGGAGAGATATCTAAGTTGTAAATTTTTTAATCAACAGCATATAGATGGAAACTGAGGCCATGTGGGTGGATTAAATGGCCCAAGAAATAAGATCGTGAGAAGAAAAGAGGACCAAGAGATCCTGGTTCTCACTTTTAAAGGATGAGCAGGAAAAGAGGAACTCACAAGAAACCAACAAGGAGTAATCATCAAGGTAGGAGGAAAACCAAAAGAGTATAATGTCACAGTTCCAAAAAGAAGCCAGGGTGAATAGAGGTTACACAAGGAAAGGGACAGCATATGTCACTAGATTCAGCTACATGTAATTTGTTCATTCTTGAGAAGAACAGATTTAGTGGAATGCTGCTGTGGTGTGAAAACCAAATCCAAATGGATTAAGGAGTGGTGAGAAGTGGCAGGGAAGTGAAAAAAGCCAATATAGTCAACTCTTTCAAGAAATGTGAACTGAGAAAGAGAAGAAGCTAAGGAAACCATGAATCAAAGAATTTTATTTTTCACTATGGGGAAAACATAAATGCTAATGGATAAGAGCCAAAAGAGAGAAAAAAGTTGAAGATATGAGAAAAGGATTACATAATCAACAGACAGGGAAGAGGTGATGGTATCCAGGTATTAAGGGAAAGCTTAACCTGAGTCAGAAGGGTGTGGGGAGGAACTTTTAGTATAATTAAGGTAACATTTATGAGCAGAGTCAATAATAATTCCCCTGGGGCATCATGAACAAACTGAGACTGTTCTTAGCAAACTGGGAATTTTTAGTAAAGACAAAGAAAAAAATGGGGGCAGAGGCATCTTGTGGTTAGAGGGGCTGAGAGTTGAGAAAGATTGATGGTTTCTATATACTCTGTGAAATAGGAGATAAAGTCATCTAGTGAGAGTGAAAGCAGTAGTTAGCAAGGTTAGAGTTCAAAGAGTTGAAAAACTTTGAATCACTAGTTTTGAAAAATGAGATACAGCTAACTAGGGAAAGTGAACAGATTAATCTGTAGCATTGGGCACTCAATTAAATGGAAAACAGAAATTTATATGGAAACCAAGATTTGTATTACTGCTTGTCACTCTAACAGAGCTCAAAAGACCTAATATGGACACAGAGAAGATGAGCAGGTGTTCTGATCCAGAGTCAGGCCTTTCAGGATGGGTTGAATATAAGGAAAGTGGGGCAAAATACAGAGCAATGTATCCAAAGGAGGGGTTGATTTATTGTGATGCTGCATGAACTTTTTAATTGTGTGTTTGTTTTGTAAATTTTATCCTTTAAATTTACCTTTTTGAATAAGCTAACATGATTTGTTAGTAGATTATTACATTACAGATAATACAATATACAGATATATTAATACATTGAGGATAGAAGTAGGTGCTCACAGAAAAGAATTATTTTTGGTAGAAAGACCACTTATCTTATTAAAAAATTTTTATTTATTTATTTTTTTTAAAAAGCTTTAGATTACATAAATATTACATGAAAATATAGGGAATTCCCATATGCCCCACCAAGAAATCCTGGGTCTTTCCCACATTAACGTCCTTCATTAGTGTGATAGATTTGTTACAACTGATGAACACATATTGGAGCATTGTCACTAAGCATGGATTATAGTTACATTATAATTCACACTCTGTCCCATACAATTTGTAGGTTATGACAAAATATATAATGGCCTGTATCCATCATTGCAATGTCATGCAGGACAATTCCAATGTCCCAAAAGATGTCCCCATATTATACTTATTCTTCCCTCTCCCTCCCCTCAGAAGCTCTGGTGGCCATTCCCTTTATATCAATGATAAAAGTTCTGCCATTGCTAGAATAATAATAAACCTATAATAGAATATTAATTCTATTTTAGTTCATTGTTCATTCCCCAATATTGAGGATTTGGGGATGGTAATGCCCACTCTGTTTCTAATTGAGAGTGGGATCAGATCATATGAGGCAGATGGATGGAGTTACCTTGCTTGCAGTTGCAGATACTCTCTGTTCCTTGGGACCGGCGTTGTCCATCATCACCTCTTTGTTAGTTGCCCTGAGTCCAGTGAACTGGATAGTAGGTGTTGTAACTGCTGAGTTTCAGGGCTCAAATGGCACATGGGCAGACCAAAGATTTTACGTCTCTGGGACATATATTTAATAAGTATAGTGCTAATTATAGGTTCAAATAAAAGGAGCAGAAGAGCCATGTGTAAGGAAACTATAAATGAGTCCAACCGTGTTACACTGGGGAGCATAAAGTCCAAAGTAATGCCCACTAACAGGGTCCCAAATCCCTGACCTTCTCTACCCTGCTTATAGTGTCTGGAACCCTCGGGAGCCCTGTTATTTGAGGTTTACTGTGGCAGTCATTGAGATCCTCTGAAATGTGAATAAATGTAACCTCTGGAATGACCTCCTAACTCAGCCATAAAAACTCATTTGTATTTACCATTTTGCCATTTCGTCAAAGTCTTTTTCCAGATGCATTGCTAGTTGGCACTTGGTAATAATCCCTCAGTGCCAGGAATGTACATCCCAGGAGTCATGTCAAATGAAGGGGGTGGCGATAGTGTGTTTATATGCTGAGTTTGGCTTAGAGAGAAGCCACATTGGAGTAACAAGGAGGTTATCAAGAGGTAACTCTTGGACAATATATAATACTAGCCTAAGTTTCAAATTCACAAGAAAATATTCATGAGTACAATTATCAATATCAAGGGCCTGGCATACTGGTCTGTCTTCCTTCACTAGGCATTGTCCTTGTACTCAGGAGATTCTTTCTGTCCTATCAGAGAATAAAGCCTAACTCCCAGGATGGGAATTCTCTATTCTTTCAATTATTGTGTGGGTCTCCACCCACTGAGAAAATGCCCCATGAACACTTGAACATATTCATATGCCTTAGAGGCATGCCGCAGGTGAACCCCTCCCCATACATCCCCCATCATCAACACCCCACAACAGTGAACCTCCCCTGCCTGAGTTGTGACCCTTCTGTGATCCAAAACCTCACCAAAAACAAAGCCAACAAAATAACCAAATAAAATTAATAAGAAAATGAAATAATAATATTAATTTTAAAAATAAATAAATACCCAGTAGTGGTATTGCAGGGCCACATGGCAAGTCTATATTCAACTTCTTTAGGAACTGCCAAACAGTACTCCATAGTGGTTGTACCATCCTGCATTCCCACCAACAGTGAAGAAGTGTTCCTATCTCTCCACATGCTCTCCAACACTTGTAGTTCTCTGTCTTTTTAATAGTGGCCATTCTGAGAGGTGTGAAATGATATCTCATTGTAGTTTTGATTTGCATTTCCCTAATCATGAGTGATGTTGAGCATTTCTTCATGTGTTTTTTTGCCATTTGTATTTCTTCTTCGGAGAAATGTCTATTCAAGTCTTTGGCCCATTTTTTAATTGGGTCATTTGTCTTTTTATTGTTGAGTTGTAACATCTCTTTATATATCCTGGATATTAAACCCTTATCAGATATGTGATTTCCAAATATTTTTTCCCATTGAGTTGGCTGCCTTTTCACCCTTCTGACAAAGTCCTGTGAGGTGCAAAAGTGTTTAATTTTGAGGAGGTCCCATTTATCTACTTTTTCTTTTGTTGCATGTGCTTTGGGTGTGAGGTCCAAGAAACCACCACCTACTACAAGATCTTGAAGATGCAGCTGTAAGAAGAAATGAAGTCATAAAGCATATGGCAACATGGATGAACCTGGAGGACATTATGTTGAGTGAAGCAAGCCAGACACAAAAGGACAAATACTGTATGAATGCATTACTATGAACCAAATATATTCTGTAATAAATTGTTTGATTAAAAAAAAAAAAATTTACATGTATCCATTACATTTAATTGAGAAATGTATATATTTATTCATCTGTGTTTACTTTTTAGTTTTTAATTGTTTATGTTTTCAATTATTAAATGTACAAAATAAAGTTAAAAAATAAATAAATAAATAAATACAAAAAATTTAAAAATTTGAAATAAAAATTTTTTTAGACATTGCATCTTTCATCACTGTAAGATTTTTTGTCTTGCATGTACAGTGATATTTTCTTCTGTATATTCCCCCAGTGTATTTTTTTTTTCCATTTTATCTTCAAAGACGCTTTAGGTTACAGAAAATTCACATAGAAAACATAGGGGGGAAAAATAAGAGAATATGGGGGATTCCCATATACCCAAAGCCCTCTCCCTTTTCCACCCTCCCCTATTAAAATTTTACATATGGATGGTACATTTGTTACAATTGATGTACAAATATTGCAGCATTGCTCCTAACCATGGTAAATGTTTTACATTATGGTTTCCATTTTGGACCGTATACTTTTACAAGTTTTGGTGAAATTTAAAATGGCCTGTATCCATTATTGCAAGATCATGCACAACATTTTTATTGCCCTAAAAATGCCCTATGTTCTATCTATTCTATTCTTCTATCCATATCCTCTTGGAACCTATGGTAACAACTAAGTTTCGATTTTTGAAGAATAAGATTCATAGTTACTTGCAATAATATTGAGAGCTTGACATATTGGTCTGTATTCTTTTATTAGGCACTACCTCTCTTCTTGAGGGATTCTTGTCCCTCTAATTGAGAACATAGCATGACTCCCCAGGATGGAAGTTTAAGATTTTCTTGTTTATTGTGTGGGTCTCCACCCACTCATATAACATACTATGACAAGATAAATATTTACATCTTCCAAAGAAGCCTGCCCCAGGTGTTCCCTATCCCTAACCCCTCACACTCAACACCCGACAACAGTAACCCACCTCTGCCATATTCGCCAAAAGAACATTCCCAACATTGTAGTTTTAACCATAGGCATGTAAATCTCCGGTGTTTACCTGCTCTTTCCCCAATCTTCCCCCCAGTTCCATGGATAATCCCACCCAAATCCCCCACCCAACTACCCCCACAGAACAGCACTGCTGAACACAATCACATAAATGCACCACTGTAATGCCCATCCACTGCCCACCCACACCATTCCACCTTATAGATTTTGCCCATATGGACATCAGCTCACCACCCTCTACTCCCTTTCTGTCTCCTGTAAACCTATCTTTCAGACTCTAGCTCTATGAATCTGCTCAATTTGCTTACTTCATATCAGTGAGGTCATGTAATATTTGTCCTTCAGTGCCTGGCTTGCTTCACTCATCATAAGGTCTTCAAGATTCATCCATGTTATACAATGTGTTAATACTGCATTCCTTCTTATAGCTGAATAATAGTCTATTGTGTGTATATACCACAGTTTTCTTATCTACTCATCTGTTAATGGACAATCGTGTTGCTTCCAACTTTTGGCAATAGTGAATAATGCTGCTATGAACATTGGTGTGCATATATCTGTTTGCATGCCTGCTTTCAATTCCACTGGGTATAAACCCAGCAGTGGAATTGCTGGATTATATGGTAGTTCTATAGTTAGGTTCCTGAGAACTACCAAACTGTTCTCCACAATGGCTGCACCATTCTAAATTCCCACCAGCTGTGGATAAGTGTTCCCTTTCCTCCACATCCTCTCCAAAACTTGTAGTCATCTGTTTTTTAAGAGTCACCAATATAATGGGTGTAAGATGATATTTCATTGCAGTTTTGATTTGCATTTCCCTAATAGCTAGTGATGTTCAACATCTTTTAATGTGCTTTTTAGCCATTTCATTTCTTCTTTGAAGAAGTGTCTATTCATATCTCTTCCCCATTGTTTAAATGGGTTGTTTGTCTTTTTATTTTTGAGATGTAGGATTTCTTTATATAAGGGACATTAGACTCCTATCATATAGATGGTTACCAAATATTTTCTCCCATTGAGTAGGCTGTTTCTTAAAAACTCCTTTAAAGAACAAATGTTTTTAATTTTGAGGAGATCCCCTTTATCTATTTTTTCTCTCATTGCTCGTGCTTTGATTGTAAAGTTTATGAAACCATTTCTTACTACAATATCTCATAGATGCTTCCCTACATTATCTTCTAGTAGCTTTATGGTCTTGGCTCTTATATTTAGATCTTTGATCCATCTTGAGTTAATTTTTACATAGGGTGTGAGATGGTGATCCTCTCTCATTCTTTTGAATATGGATATCCAGTTCTTCAAGTACCATTTCATGAAAAGGCCATTCTCTTCCAATTGAGTGGGTTTGGTGGCCTTGTCAAATATCAGTTGACCATATATGCTAGAATCTATATCAGAATTCTCATTTCTGTTCCATTGTTCAGTATGTCTATCCTTGTGCCAATACCATGCAGTTTTGACCACTGTAGCTTTGTAGTATGTTTTAAAGTCAAGTAGTGTAATTCTTATAATTTCAGTTTTTTAAAATGTCTTAGCTGTTTGAGGCCCCTTGCCCTTCCAAATAAAGTTCATAGTTAGCTTTTCCAATTCAATAAAAAATACTGCTGTAATTTTTATTGGGATTGTGTTAAATCTGTAAATCAATTTGAGTAGGACAGATTTATTGATGTTTAGTCTTCCAATCCATGAAGAGGGAATATTCTTCCATTTATTTAGGTCTTCTTTGATTTCCTTCAAAAATGTTATATATTTCTCTGTATACAAGTCATTTACATCTTTAGTTTAGTTTATTCTTAAGTATTTGATTCTTTTAGTTGCTATTGTAACTGGATTTTTTTTTCTTGATTTCCTCCTCAGATTTTTCATTATCAGTGTACTGAAGTGCTACTGATTTATGCATGTTGATCTTATATCCTGCCATTTTACTGAACTTATTAATCAGCTCTAGAAGCTTTGTTGTAGATTTCTCAGGGCTTTCTACGTATAGGATCATGCCATCTGCAAATAGTGAAATTTTTACTTCTTCTTTTCCAATCTGAATGCCTTTTATATCTTTTTTTTGCCTAAGTGCTTAAGCAATACAATATTTGATGTTAAATAAGAGCAGTGACAGTGGGCATCCTTGTCTTGTTCCAGATCTTAGAGGGAAAGTTTTTAGCATTTCACCATTGACTATGTTGTTAGCTGTGGGTTTTTCATGTATACCCTTTATCATAGTAAGGAAGTTTTCTTCTATTCCTATCTTTTGAAGTGTTTTTTTTAATCAGGAAAGGGTGCTGTATTTTATTGAATGCTTTTTCTGCATCAATAGAGATGATCATGTAATGTTTTCTTTTGTTTTGTAATGTGGTGTATTACATTGACTGATTTTCTTATGTTGAGCCATCCTTGCATACGAGGGATTAACCCCACTTGGTCATGATGTATAATGTGTTTAATGTGTTGTTGAATATGATTAACAACTATTTTATTGAGGATTTTAGCATCCAGGTTCATTAGAGAGATCGGTCTGTAGTTTTCCTTTCTTTTGGCGTCTTTATGTGGCTTTGGTATTAGGGTGAGGTTGGCATCATAGAATGAGTTAGGCAATGTTCCATCCACTTTTGCTTTTTGGAAGAGTTTAAACAGAATTGGTGATGGTTCTTTCAGGAATGTTTGGTAGAACTCACCTGTGAAGCCTCCTGGTCCTGGGCTCTTCTTAGTTGGAAGGATTTTGATGACTAATTCTATCTCATTACTTGTGATTGGCCTGTTAAGTTCATCAATTTCTTCTTTCGTCAAAGTAGACTGTTTGTGTGTTTCTCAGAATTTGTCCCTTTCCTCTAAGTTATCTATCTTGTTAGCATACAATTTTTTCAAAGTATCCTCTTATGGTACTCTTTATTTCAGTGGGGTCAGTGGTGATATCCCCTTCCTTGTTTCTTATTTTATGTATTTGCACCTTCTCTATTTTTTTCTTTGTTAGTCTAGCTAAATGTTTGTCAATTTTATTAATCTTCTCAAAGAACCAGCTTTTGATTTTATTAATTTTTTCTAGTGCTTTTTAATTTTCAATTTCATTTAGTTCTACTCTAATCTTTGTTACTTCCTTCTTTCTTCTTGCTTTGGCATTAATTTGTTGTTGTTGTTTTTTAATTCCTCCAGGTATGCAGTTAAGTCTTTGATTTTAGGTCTTTTTTCTTTTTTTAATATAGGCATTTATGGCTATGAATTTCTATCTCATCACTGCTTTTGCTGCATTGCATAGGTTTTGATATGTTGTTTTGTCATTTTCATTCATTTCAAGGTAGTTACTGATTTCCTTTGCAATTTCCTCCTTGACCCACTAATTGTCTAAGAGTCTGCTATTTAACTTCCATATCTTTATGCCTAATCTGGTTCTCTGCCCCTTATTGATTTTCAGCATCATTCCATTGTTGTCAGAGAAATTACTTTGTATAATTTCAATCTTTCTGAATTAATTGAGAGTTGTTCTGTGGCCTAGCATAAGGTCTATCTTGGAGAATGATCCATGTGCACTTGAGAAGAATGTATATTGTGCTGTATTTGGGTGTAATGTTCTGTATATGTCTATTTGGTCCAGATCCTCTAATGTATTATTTAAGACCATTGTTTCTTTATTGATCCTTTGTCTAGATGTTCTGTCTAATGATGATAATGGTGTATTAAAGTCCCCCACTATAATTTTAGAGGTAGCTTTTTTTCCAGTTTTTCCAATATTTGCATCATGTATTTTGAGGAGACCTGGTTAGGTGCAAAAATGCTTATGAATGTTCTTTCTTCTTGACAGATTAGCCCTTTATTTATATATAGTGTCCTTCTTTGTCTCTTGCAATAGTTTTGTATTTAAAGTCTATTTTGTCTGATATTAGTATAGCTACTCCCATCCTATTTTGGTTATTGTTTGCATATAAAATTGTTTTCCAACCATTCACTTTCTACCTCCTTCTGTCCCTGGGTCTAAGGGACACCATTTCATACAAACTAGAATGGCAGCATTTAAAAAAAAATTGAAAATATCATATATTGGTGATGATATGGAATAACTTGCACTCTCATACATGGCAGATGGATATATAAAGTGATAAACTGTTCATCAGTTTCTTTTCAAAGTATACATGCACTTATTGCATTACTGAGCAATTCTACTTTAAAATATTTACTCAAGAGACAAAGAGATTTATGTCAACAAAAAGACTTACATATAAATTTTCATAGAACGCATTCATAATGGCCCAAAACTTTAAACAACCTAAATATCTATCAACAGAATAATCAATAAGCAAATTATGGCATATCCATGAAATGGAATACTATTCAACAATAAAAATGAGCAGGATATTGATATATGAAGCAAAACAAACGAATGGATGGATAACACATCATGTTGCTTGAAAAAAGCCAGACAGAAAGAATCTATATGGTGTGGTTCCATTTTATGAATTTCTAGCCCAGGCAAAACTTATTTATGGTTTTAAATAGGACTACCCTGAATGCCTGTGTAGCAGTGAGGATTGGCTAGATGGAGGCATGAAAAAACATTCTGGGGTGATAGAAATGTTTATTATCTTGATTAAGAAGTGATTACACCTGTTAATACATCGACCAAATCTCATGGAAGTGTGCACTTAGATTTGTGCATTTCCTTATATATAACATTAACTTCATTTTAAAAAAAAGGCAAATATAAACAAAAAGTTTGGCTTAATTTCAAGAGCTTGATATTTACTCTCTGATAGAACAGTTTAAACTTTGTGACAGTTCTAGCAGCCACTTTTAACAGGTAAAGCAATGACTGTTTTCCCCCAAACAAGACCATCTGAAATCTCAAAATTCCCCTAAAAAGTTCTTTTTCTAATAAGCTATATATTACTTAAGTGACCTTATATGCTATAACAAATAAACTCTAAATTCTAAATGAGTTAACAAAAGTTAATTTCTTCATAAACAATTTAATTTCCACCAAGACAAAGAGAGGAGTACTACAGAGCAATCTACAAGTCAAAGATTCTGTCAAAATCAATATCTTCTTCTCTTTCTCATCTCTATCCACAATTGCAGTCTTTTTTAAATTTTAATTAAATGATAAATGCAGGCCATGGTTGGTTAACTAAATAATAAAAGGTTACCTGAAAATTAATGCCTTTCCTAATATGTTTCTTTTTAGTCTGAGTCACACATACTGTGAAAACTGACATGAGCATAAACTAACCAAGAGGACTATATTTAAAATACTTTCATTACGGCATGGAGGTGAAATAGGTGATTAAGATATTAAAATTTTGAGTTAAATTTCACCAGTAACATAATCATAGCCAGATAATTAATATACTTCATTTTATCTGTAGCTAAATTCTGGTCCTTTTAATATGCCCTCTAGCCAGAGGAAATGTGAAAGGCTTTGACTTATTCTGTTCTATAGTCATTTCAGCTTTCAAAAAGCTCTTCTCTCAGCTGTTGCTAAGAAGGAAAAGAAACTGTTGCCAAGTAACAAGAAAATACAGTGTCCAGCATGTATCTGTGTCTCCTCAGTCACATGCCAAATGCAAAACTCTCAACTATGTTCAAGGACATGGTGTGAGTGAGATGTCATTCAGAACACAGCAATATCTGAGGTTCAGGACTGTCTGACCGCTGAAGTTCAGGGCTTCTCTAATAGTGATATTCAGCTTTATAGATAGATAGATAGATAGATAGATAGATAGATAGATAGATAGACAGATTTTTTTTTTTTTTTTACATTCCACCATGAAGAAAAAGTTCATTAGTAATGCAATTGCACTTCTCATTTACCTGAATTTTTTTCCTTAATCGTGAGCAAGTACTTTGAAGGAAGATTATCTGCTGACTTCACTTTTTCCTCCTGACCAAAACAGATGTCTTATCTGACCTGCTTAATAAGATTTGAAATTTGTTCTTAAGCACTAGTTGGGTAAGTAGAACTATGATGATTCACCTTGATATAACACACCAGAGAATCATTTTGTGGTTTGAGAAGTTACAGATATATGTTCCAGAAATTGACTCACCCAGCAGGCATCACAATCCACAAAACATTCAAAGAGCATTCACTCCGAGTAAACCTCAATGACTACCCCTCTTCCATGTCCCCTTCTGGTAGAATCTACAATAATCCTCCACTTTTGCTGCCTTGTTTGTACCATGTATCCACACCATGGCCACAGCTGATTGGGCAAATTATGGACTTAAGGAGAATCAATCTGCTAGATAAGGTAAAGTAAATTCAATGCCTTTGCTTGAAAATGTATATTAGGAGACACAATGAGACAGTACTTTGCACAGGGATCATTATAATTTTGGGGCCATATTAAATCATATACAGGCTGACAAACTCAAGCACATAGAGAAGAGACAGAGGTAAGGTTAATAAGGAAATAAGAGAGACTGTGCCACTCCTTAGGTTGAAAGAGGAAAACAAGGAATGGTCCTAAAGAGATGTAAACATTGACTTTAATAAGATCAGGTTAGATTAGCATTACTTCATTTTATTTTTCAATTATTCCTCTCAAATGTGCTCCATCAAATCCCTCTTTCTTTAGCCTTAGAAAGATTCTATAACTTCCCGGTCACCATCACTTAATTACATTATTTCAGTCAAGTTTACTACTCCAATTTCATACTTGATTCAAAGCACGTATTAGTTACTCTGCACCACTCCCACCTATGCCTTCTAATCTCTTGCTCCTCTAGTGTCTTGGTGCTGGAGAGAAAATACTTAATAATGAAGAAAAGTATTCTTATTTAACTTGGCAATTTTATCTCTGTGGAGAATATACCTGTACAGGTTGTCTCAATCTGATTCCATCTGATGGTTTATGTCCCTGGGGAAGTGGTGGTTGTGTCCAGCTTCATCCTGGATCCCTCTCCTGCTGAGTACCCCTTCAGACGTGGGGAACTCTGTACTCATATGTCCATGGTAACAGTCTAATTTCTAACCCCTTTACTATGTTGGGCATCCCATTGCTTTGCCTGGCAGCTGCATGAGCAGCTGTGTCTTCTGCCACTTTTTAAATTTTCTTATTCCTTCCATCAGATATCCAGTAACTACTGAGATCCTCTCTCTTACCAACTGAGAGTAAAAGAATACAAGGATGGAATAGAGGTTTTCTATGCATGCTTCACCATGCTTCTTCCAAGGATACTCTAGAAGACCCTCAACCTGCAGAAATCTGTAGACTATATATGGACAATACCCCAAACACAGAGGATACCTGTCAAGATCTCTCAACAGCCTCCTCCTTATTGTCTGTCCCAGTGATCACAACTTAATAGGCCTTCAAATTCTGCAGTTTGACAAATATGCAGCCAGGGAATGAGATGCCTAGTTCTGCATCTCTCCTGTGGTTCTTTTGGGCCTCCCCTAAAACTTGGCTTTGATAGTATAAGAAGCCCTTACTTCCTCTCTTCCATGATTGGTAGGCAGGAGGGAATGAATAGCATCTTACCATTTTCAATACACTCTACCCAAAATTCAAAGACCCTATAGCTTTTCTTTCTCTCCTCTGGGGAGGGGACGGTAGTATGATGGTTGATAAACTCTAGAGAGAAAACAGGACTCTGTGGTAGGTTGCTCATCAGAATTCTCTTTAGAATGTGAAACACTTACAGCCTCTTGTCAGCTTAGCTTATCATTAGTCTTAACTGTGATTCTAGAAAATCAATTTAACATCTTTTACACCAACTCTATAGTTAAAAGATATTTTTCTCAGGAGGACCAGCTGTATTTCCTATCCTTTATTTCTGTGAGATTTAGCGTTAACATAAACCAATTACTTATTTTATCAGTTTGTGTAGGTTTCTGTCTTTATGTCCAAGCATTACCCAACTGAGACAATTGACAAGTTCCCATTAAAGTCCCTGGGGAGAAATGAGAGAATGACATATCACTAAGGAACTTAAAATCTGTTGGAAATACAAAATGTACACAAAAATAACAACATATCATATTATTTCAATGAGTACTGAAAGAATTGTAAGAGACAATAGTCACTACAAGAGTCTGCTGGTTCATAGCTGGCAATCATGCCATTATCACTGAGAATAAGTAATTTGGGAAATAGAATCGCATTTTCATTTAGAAAGAAAAAAGACAGGCTGGCTCTGCATTTTGAATGCTTTGAATACTATCTTTAGACAAATGTTCTTTTAAGAATAAAATGCAATTTACATGCCTTCAAACCACAGTAGTATCTAGGGTAAAAATCCTTTAAAGGATAGAAGGTGAATTCAAAAACTTTTCCGTGTGTGTGTATTTATATGTATATACATGGATGTGCACATATATATATTTAGGTATGCATATATTTGTAAATGTATATGTATATATTTATATGTATATGTATTTATATATATATTCTAAATAAAAGTAGTCAGGAATAACATAAAATAGAGATCATATCTTTTTAATTCATCTCAATGACCACTATATTATAATATTTGAATGTTGACTTAGCTAATTAAAAAAATAACAAATTTAATATTCTAAAATATGACAGTAAGATATATTTGCATTCAAACTTACTTTGGAGTTCTGAATCTGTAACTTACTACCTCTGTAGTCTTATGGAAGTGATATGTTTTTTTTGTTTTTTTGTTTTTTTTAAAGATTTTATTTATTTATTCATTTATCCCCCCCTTGCTGCTTGTGTTCGCTGGGTCAGCTAACCATGCCGTGCGGGCGGGCTTGCCTTCACCAGGAGGCCCTGGGAACCGAACCCGGGGCCTCCCATATGGTAAACAGGAGCCCTACTGATTGAGCCACAGCCACTTCCCGTGATATGTTCTTAATATCAGTTTTCTTATTGTTTATTGGTAATAAATTTGTACCTATAACATAGAATTGTTTTAAATATTATATGATATAACATATATATCTCTATAAAATATGAAATTATAATATCATGGCATATATTACCTATGATGTGATATGGTATTATATAATATGTATATAAAATACTTAATATATAATATAATGGCAGATATACATGATATATAACATGCCTTTTATGTGGAAAGTGCTCTGTGGTTCCTTGTGCAATTAGTCATTTCATTAAATTAATATTTTATTAACAATATATTAACTAATTAATATGGCCATTATTAATATTTTTATCACTATGGACTTTATGATTTTGCCTCTATTCTTGAAAATTAGTTAGGAATCCTTAGTCCAATCTTCTGGTTTTATAGCATGACTACCTCAAGTTAAGAAGAGGGTTAAATCATCCAGTAAATTCAAAAAATTTACTCACACTTGACACCATCGATAATAGCAGCACATAAAGAGGTTTAATATTTAATCCGCCAATACTTTTGTTTCTGACCTTACAACAAAGAACTTTCTATTTCTGACCATCTTGGATAAACCTAACTGAATCAGCAAGGGAAGCCTTAAGGGAGCTGGGACAATTCTATTTTATCTAGTATTCAGGATATATACCATGTGGGGAGACTGAATAAGTCTCAGTAGATTGCTATATCTGAGAGGCCATGCAGAGCTTAGTGTGAGGTGGTATTTGAATATTAAAGAGAGAGAACTAATCTTAAAATGAGTGAGGGACCTATAGGGTGGAAAAGGGAAAAGGGAGAAAGAGAAAGAAAGAGAGAGAGCAGCAATGGACTAGGGAGAGTAAACTGGGTAGATTCCTAACTCTAGTCTCTGGTGCTGGCCCTCACAAGGCTCTTGTGTATTTCTTGTCCCTGGTATATAGCCTTATAGAGAACTTTGCAAATGTAGGGGATAATTCAGAATAATGCGGATCTTCCAGTTAGCTGGGTGAGCTCATTTGTGCCTCATTAGAATCCCCCTCTCTCAGCTCTTGCATTCTAGATGACTGAGCAGGGATCTCAACATTAGATCCCTCTGAAAGGCTGAAATCCATTATTGTTGCAATTTTCTAGGAGTATTTTTACAATGTCAGCATGCTATATACTTGGCACCTGAAATAGAGGGGAGCTTTATCAAATAAACAGAACGTGACTTCTTGAGTATTATAGGTGTCTCAACCCAGAACCATTAATATATTGAATCAACATAACTTTAGGAAGGCACCAGAAAAAAAATAGTGATTCTCCTACAACAGAGTGTAATATGTAGTCTACTGGAGCAGAAAGCTTATTAGGATGGCATCCAAATGTGAGGTAAGCTGCTTACCTGATTTTATGCATCGTAGAATACAGAAATCTTGTCTTTAAATTTTAAGTCGGTCCATCCAATTCACTTGCAATTCTTCACCTCAGGACTTTTGAACAGGCCATTTTCTGACCTTCATGATGATTCACTCTCTTTTTATTCCTATAGAATGCAGCAAACATTAAAAACTCTGTAGTGGAGTGTTTCTGATACCGGTTTCTAGTTCTTCTGTGTTAAGGATCTGCCTTGGTCCTATTTTTATAGTTTCCCTTTTATTTTCGTGTCCCACACATCCTTATCCTAAGCACTGCATTCAGATGTGATATTATGGGTTTCAGGGCTTTTTTTTTTTTTTCAATTTCTCTTTCACTCCATACTGACTTTATCTATTAACTTATCCAGAGGTTTTTCTCCCAAAATAGCACTATAAATTATCTATTGTTATTTTCTTAGTAATTTTGGATGGCCTTTTTCTTCCTTAACTTCTGGATGCTCTGATCAATGTCTGGGTTATGTTTATTGTGATAATGAGGTGTGTAGTGATGCTGGATTTAAAATATTTTTTAACAAAAAGGGTCATTTCCTCATTAGGGTCTCAACTGCATGTGGATTTTCCCACTGTGTAGAAACACTTCCTGAAGCAAGATCTGCTCTGCCTGTAGCAGCACAGGAAGATGTTTATGTTTAATTATTTCACAACCACATAGCATGTGGTCTGTTTAAGCATCTAGCAAAGAAGGAAATTCTTATTCAGACCTGTGTATAGTACAGTGAATATTTTTATCCTCAGCACAGAGTACACTTCCAGGCATATAGTAAAAGCTCAATAAATCCTCGTTCATTTGAATTGAATTGTTGAATTACAAAACACACATAATCTATGCCTCCTTTCAGTCCCTTTAATCCTGCATATAGAGAAAAAAAAGGAATTGAATCAGGATGATATTCCAAGATTTGACAAATTTCTCATGTGTGACCCAAAGGCCCAAATTGGGTACATTAGTTAGGATATCATTTCTGTGGAGAGAGCATCTCAACCTCCAGGACTAGAATATTGTAAAATAATGAAAATTTCAAATGCTAGAAAAATCTGGGTAAATTCAGTGGTAGTGACAGAATAGTAGGAAAGTCAATTGTGGAACCTTCTGATATGTATTTTGTGCAAAGGCATCATTTATTGGTCAATGATAGCATTCAACTGTGGTATTCAGATCTTAAAATATATTAGAGAACTGAAACCTATTTTCACATACATATTACATGACAATGCACAATAATATTATCTGGATATTCATATTGTTTTATAGTTCAATATCACTGCTGCTGAGAAGATTACTCTCCCTTTCACCTTTCTCTTAACTTGAAATTTCCTTCTTTGTACCAGTTGTTTTTTTTAATATATATGTTTTAAAAGATGCTTAGATTACATAAATGTTACAGTTCTTTTACTCCATTATTATTACTTAATCACAGCATGTTGTAATTATGTTTAAAATGCTTTCAGTCTTTTTAGACCATTAACTTTTGAAGGCAGGATCCAGCAATTATTAATGTGCGTAGGTTATAAAGACAAAGTCATTTTCCCTTGTAGAACCAATAACTTTGATAAAATGATTCAGTAGTATGAATTATCTTTGTTATAATTAAATACACACAATATTGAATCCCAGTTCTACAACACATAATATCAATCTAATAACAAGTGTATTTTCCAAATATATTGTTGTTTATGCACATGAGCATTTGAACTGTCTGTCACTTTATATTTTTCTCAAAATGGCTTTTGCACTATATCTTCTGAGAAAAGAAATATCAAATTTTTGTAACATTTTACATCTTTCTCCTGGTATAGCTACAAAATTGCTCCCACTGTATAGATTGTGTGTCTATCTATATTGCAGGCATGGATGTTAATGTGTTCAGAGTGAAACAACATACATTTTAAGCAATACCAATATCATATATTTTATTTTACTTGTGTTTTACTTGCTATGTGTTTCTTATTACTTCTACTTCTTTTTTCTTTTTCTTTTTGAAGGAATATTTTACCAGATTGAACATTGATTAGAATCTTGGAGATCATCGAAGGTATTTAACAGCTTTTAAGTATTGTAATAGTTAAAACACTTTGATATGGCTTCAAGAGGAAATAAAGGAATGTAATAGAATGTGTACATAATATATATATATTAAAAAGGAGCCATCATACATCAATAGCCAAATAAGGGATTTTTCAATAGAATAATTGTAAAGCATGTGTCATTTGTGGACATATAAGTTTAGATTTTCATGTCATATCATTTATATATCCTAAAGTATATTAAAGAAATGGAAAACTATTAAGAGCTAGAATTACAGCAGAACATTTGATTTCAAAAGAGAAGTTACTTTTCAATCTTTGACGCAAAGAAAGAAAACATTTAAAATTCATTGAAAATTTGACTACATACAATTTTTGAACTTCTGCATACAAAAATATTATGAGTTCAATTGAAAGGTAAAGAACAAACTGGGAAATTATCTAAAAACAACTATTATAGGAAAATCGTTCATGGCCATGACATAAAAGAAGAGCATGCTAGCTGTGCAGCCTTGGACAATTTACTTCACCTCCCTGGGCCTCAGTTTCCTAATCCATAAAAAGGATAACGAAAGTGTTTGTTTACAGGCTTGTGGTTGGGAGTGTATTAGATAATTCCTATAAAACACTTACATGGTGCCTGGCATGTAAAATGTTCCCAAAAATGCAAGCTGTGCTGCTGCTGTTGTTCTTCTTATTAAAGGACAGTCCCTAGGAAAAACAAAGGACACAAGCATACACTTTATGCAAGAAAATCTAAAACAGGTTAAACAGAGTGTGAAAACCACAGTCTATAGATACCACCTTCACTACCAAATCAGCAAAGACAAAAACAATACTATTCATTGAAAGAACAAAAATAACAGAAGTTACTTCAAATATTGCTAATTGTAGGTTGATGTGTCTTTCTAGAAAGGAATTTTACATAATTTAGCTAGAATTTTTAATTCATTTGCTGTTTTTAACAAATAGCCCTTTTAGGAATATATCCTAAAGAAATATGTATTTGGAAAATATGGATATATTATTTATTTGTTAAAATATTATTTGTTTTTAAATAACTTTATTCATGTATACAGTTTTTATTTATAATAACAAAGATGTCAAAAGAATTAAAGTTTCCCAAAACAGGAGACTAATTATATTATGCTAATGGACTATTTGGCAGCTATCAATGGTAAAATTTTAATAGACATTATAATGATATGGAGAAATGTTCAGGATGAAATTATCAGCTTTTTATTGTGCTCCTGAGAGTGACAGAGTTGGACTCAGTTATGGCTTCCCTATGCATGGTTCATCTGTCCCTTTTATATGAACTATTCTTGGTGCTGGAGTTGGTAGGTGTATGTCCAAGAGACTTGAATCTCTGGGCTGTCCATGCACCAGCTGGGCCCTGAGCCTCAGCAGAGTTGCAACACATACTCTCCAGTTCATTGGACTCACCCAGGACATCTAACAAGGAGGTGAGGATTGACAACCACCATACCAAGGAAATGAGAGAGCCTACAACTGCAAGCAAGAGAGTCCCATTCATCAGTTGTATGGGATTGAAGGTCCCTCTCAATTAGAGGTGGAGTGGATATCACCATCCCAGAATCCTCAGGATTGAGGAATGAACTATGGACTAGAATGGACTTACTGGTATTCTACAATAGACTCGTTGTGATTCTAGCAATGGAAGAAATTACAGCATTGATGTGGAGGCAGTAGCCACTGGAGGCTCTGGAGGCAGGGGGCGGGAAAGACAGGTGTAATGCAGGAACTTTTTCGGAACTTGGGAATCATCCTGAATGGCATTTCAATGACATATATGTCCCGTTATATATCTTCCCATGGCCTGCAGAATTATGTGGGAGAGAGTGTAAACTACCATGTGAACTATGGTCCATGATCAATGGCAATGTCCCAGGATGCGTTTATCAATTGCAATGAATGTGCCGCACTAATGAAGGATGTTGTTTATGTGGGAGGGTGTGGGGGATGTGGGGAGTGGGGCATATGGGAATAATATTTAAGTATCTTTAAAAAAATAAAAATATATTTTAAAAAAATAAAATAAAATAAAATTTAAATGATTGTAAATATCCTATAATAAATGAAGAACTTTTAAATTTAAAAAATAAATAAATAAAAGGAGCAAATATTTTTAAAAAATAGAATAGATTACCTTTCTATATATACCTACACTTATAAATATGCACACATATATGCATATATATCACATCACACATAAAAACTATACATATCATGTAAAATATGTAAATAGATATAAGAATATTTCAAAATATCAATATTAATGAAATAGGTAATGAACAAGTGAATATATTCATGTTTTATTTTATCTTTTTTTTTTTTTTTTTTGAGGTACTGGGGGCAGGGGATTGAATTGAGTTGTTTTTTTTGTTTGTTTTGCTTGTTGTTCATTTTTGTTTTTTTCAGGAGGCACCAGGAACCAAAACTGGGACCTCTCATGTGGAAGGCAGGAGCTCAACCTCTTGAGCCACATTTACTCCCTATTTTACCTTTCTTTTACTTCCAATCTCATTAAGCAACTAACTCTTATTTAAAAATAAAAGTTCTAGGGCATAAAATACTGAGACTGTATTACATAATAGTTAAGATAGTGAGCATGGCTTTTACAAATAAAAGTATAATTCCTGGTGCTTTCATATACAACTTGCATTACTTTGGGGACATTATTTAACCTCTGAAGCCTCAGTTAAGTAGGGTAAAAATAGTAAGATCATGGGCTCAGTGTACGATTACACAAAGTTCATAGTACAGAGTTTGGTGAACAGATGTCCTGAATAACTGCTAGCTACAAATATGATTGCATAATTATTAAATTATTTTGTAGTCTCCAAAGCAAACACTAAAGCAACCCATTCCTTTCCTTTTTCAGTATTTTGATGACCCAGCATGTTCATTGTGAGTTCCATGGTATGGGAACCGCCCTGGAAGACAGTTGTCAAGATCACTATTTCCAAAATGGATGTGGTCATCCCGAATGCCTGAGGACTCTGTAAAAATACAAAAGGCTACCCTCCTCCCCAACCCACACTTGATAAGTTCTGAATCAGTGAGCGCAGGACAGAGTCTGAGTATTTATATTTTTACAAAATTTTCTGGATAATTTGATGAGATAAGCTCCATTAGCCTAGAGTCACCAAACACTGAGTATGTTTGTTACTTCTTAACATAGACCTATTTACATATCATGTAGAATGCTGGATTGTCAAGGTAAATAATTGTGGGCTAGAAGATTTGAATTCCCAGATCATTTAAACTTCTCTCACAGTAAAGGCTAGCGGCAAGGAGATTTGCCCTAGGCTTTGTGGCATCAGGAAGCACAAAAAATTTATGAGAAATTGATGTGTTACTGAGGCAGTTTGTTCTTCAGGTTTCTCTAGACCAAAGAATATGATTTTATATGTAATAGGGTCAGAGTGTAGGTAAAAGAGGTTGGCAGGGGTGGTGAGAGGGATGACACTTCTTCTTCCATGGCAGTCTCTCCCTCTAGATATCCAGTGTTCCATTTTCCATCACAGAACTTTCCCATGTTCTGGGAAATTGGAAAGAAGTTTTCTACAGATTGAGTCAGATGGTGGCCAAGGAGAATCAAATGGCCTCACGGTTCCTGGGCAGCCTAAAAGCAGCATCTTGGCTCCTGCTTGGGACGTTCTCTCTGCAACAGAGAACAAAATTATATTCAATTCTTGGCAACAGGTGGTGTTTGGTATTTGCTGACTGGTGCATAGGGGGTGTGGCTGGGCATTTGGCTCCCAGGTGTGGGTACTGGACAGCATTTTATCAAGTGGCTGCTAGTGGTGAGAGCATTCTGAAAGCTGACTCATTCTTTTATGCTTGGCCCCTCCACATATGATCCCTCATTCTAGTGCCCTCCTTGTCACTGGTAATTTTTAAAATGTTCTTCCTAACCCTCTGAATCCAGGGTGCCTCTTTTGACTCCAGCATGAAAGTTTTTTCTCTTTCCTTCCATATAGTCTCCCATAGCAATTGTTTATGTGTATGAGTGCTTCCCATTTCACTGAGGACTTAGGTTTTTAAAGTCAAAAGCAAGTGTGGATTAATTTTTTTCTTCTGCATTCCCACTGTGTCATGCTGCTCTTTTTTTTTTTTTTTTTTTTTTTTTAAAGATTTTATTTATTTATTCATTTATCCCCCCCTTGCTGCCTGTGCTCGCCTGGTCAGCTAACCACGCCATGCGGGCGGGCCTGCCCTCACCAGGAGGCCCCGGGAACCGAACCCGGGGCCTCCCAAATGGTAAACGGGAGCCCTACTGATTGAGCCACAGCCGCTTCCCATGTCATGCTGTTCTTGACCACAGACACCTACCAGAGTTAATCAAAGAGTTCAAAGAGAAAAAGAAAATAATAGGGACAAAATTACCTCAAACTTCAAAAGTGACAATTCACCACACAAGTAAAATGAGTCACAGAGGTAAATGACATATGAATAAATTGATCTGGAAAACCACATGCTTTTACATTTAGAATTCATCCTGCCCAGTTGCTCTGAGAACTTCAGCAGCTTCTCAAACACTCACAAACATTTGGCCTTGTAGTATTTGTAACTTTTTTCTGAGGAGCTAGAATCCATCTGGATTTAATCACAGCTTCTATCCACTTCAGGAATCTCTAAAAACCTATTTCAGGTTACACATTCCAAAGATATATCAGGATCACCCAGATTAAAGCAGGAGAGTCACATCAAACTTAGTCATTCCTGCTAGTCCCATCCATCATGATAATCTCCTTTTGAGGATCACACTTGTAAATTTCTCAGCAGAAATTCTCCCTCTGACAAAAAGTGATATTATATTAACAAGTTTAAGGGTTAAGAAAAGTTTAAATTCAAATCAAGTGAATTTAAGAATACAAACAAAAGCTATTTCTATATTTATTTTAGCACCTGATCCCCCTAGAAATAGTAAAAAGAGAGTATAAAATAAGAAATATTGTAACTACCTCCAACTAGGTGTTAAATATTCACATGTTATATTCAAGATCCTTATTTCAGAAATATGCTGTTCCATCCTAATCTGCTGCCTCTGGAAAACTATTTTTTCATAAATATATTTATTTAGAAAGATCTGCATTCAAATTACTCAAATAATATACTTAAGCAGCCCTAAGATGGCATTCTAGTGTCTCAAATATAGACATCAGTTCTTCTTTTAAAAATCTGGGGATATTTGATGACACAAAAGTGCTTTAGGTGTTAACAGATTTTTAAAACATAGAGGGGCCCATCATTCCAACAGCTTTTAGTAAAAATAATTATTAGGAAAAATGTTCAGTAATTGATTTTGAAATTATTCATTCTGTCTCTTGCTATTTCACTTGGAATATGTACTTGCTGAATGGACATTTATTATAGTGACTCCTGTACCTGCCATACACCATGGAAAATGCTCTACATCAAAGGTGAGTAGGTAGGGTCTCTGCCCCATAAAAACACTTAAATAAAGTGTCCTTTATAGCACATAACCAAAACAATTATGACTTCTGATCAATCAGGATGCTTGCAGAGGAGGCAATACAGCTTTTCTTAGAAAGGCCAAATGCTGACAGTAGTTCTGAAGTTCGACCGTCACTGAAATTCTAAGATTATTTCATCATCATTTTCTCATTTATCCCCAAAGTCACTTAATTTTTCAGGCTCTTACTTCTCTGAGGGGTGAGTCTTATGACCATGTGAAATATCTCTGGAACATCATGCTATGTCTCTGTGAAGACTATGTGGATAAAGGGACTTATCAGTTTCTTAAAGAGAATTGCTGATAAAGTCAAGGTTCAAATGCTTATCTGATTGTCCAAATGCTAAATCTATCTCATTTATTTTCTGCACCTAAAATGGTGCCTGCTAGCCCTGCTATCAGGAAAAGCTTCAATTGGAACAAATGAAAGAAAATCTAACTTGCTATAAGCTCTGTTTTTTTTTTTTTTTTTTTTTAATCACCTTGCAAAATACTTTGTGTTTTTATCTTCACAGCTTTGGAGCCAGATAGACATCAGCTCAAATATTCACTCTTCCTTGTCTAGTTTAAATTATCTTAACTCCCTGGTTTTTCCATCTATAAAATGGAATTATATTACCTGGTGGGGTTTCTGGGATTGAGTCAATGTATGAATTGAACCTAGATATTAAATGAATAGCTACTATTACAGTAACTTTCAGTATTGAGGCCTTCACAGAGGAAGTCTCCACTATAATTTGTTATTTTTCTATGGATTGCTTTTTTTCAAGAATGGGATAAATGAAAGAAAAATGTAGAGCAAAGTTGGTTGCAAAAACTGGAAAAAGACCTTGACCAAAAGGGGGAAAGGGTAAAGACAAATGAGTTTATATGACTCAGAGACTTCAAAGTGAGTTGGAAGGTCATTTCAGAGGTTACGCTTATGCATATCTCAGCAGGATCTCATTGACTGCCAAAGTGAATATTACCTCAAATAGCAGGGCTCCTGAGGGCTCTGGAGACATCTAGACACTATAGTCAGGGCAGAAAACTCAGGAATTTGGCACCCTGCCAGTGGGCCCTACTTTGGAATTAATGCTCCCCAGTGTGATAGAATTGAACTCAGTTGTGTTTTCCCTACACATGGCTTTTATGCCCTTTTATTTGAACCTATAGTTAGTACTAGAGATAATAGGTGTATGTCCAAGAGACTTAAATCTTTAGGCTGTCCATGTGCCAATTGGGCCCTGAATCTCAACGGACTTACAACATCTGCTTTACAGTTCATTGGACTCACCCAGGACATCTAACAAAGAGTTGATGAATGACAATGACCATCTTAAGGAACAGAGGGAGTCTGCAACTGCAAGCAAGAAAGGCCCATCCATCTGCCCCATGGGATCTAAGCCCCCTTTCACTTAGAGGTGGAGTGGACATCACTATCACAGAATCCTCAGGATTGGGGAATGGACTGTGGACTAGAGTAGACTTACGAATGTTCTGTTGTAGACTTGTGATCCTAGCATTGGAAGAACTTTTATCATGGATATGGAGGCAGTGGCCACTGGAGGTTCTGAGGGGAGGGAGAGGGAAAAATAGGTGTAATTTGGGGGAATTTTTGGGACTTGGGAATTGTCCTGAATGACATTGCAATGACAGGTACAGGCCATTGTATATCTTGTAATAACTTGCAAAAATGTGAGGGATAGTGTAAACTACAATGTAAACTATAATCATCACTTAGTGGCAATGCTCCAAGATGTGTTCATCAATTGTGGCAAATGTACCACACTAATGAAGGATGTTGTTGATGTGGGAAAATGTGGGAGGGGTAGGGAGCAGGGCATATAGGAATCCCCTATATTTTTTGTGTAACATTTATGTAATCTAAGTTTCTTAAAAAAAAAATTTTTTTTAAGTTGGTTGCAAAGAATTTTGGCTATGAATTCTCTGAAAATTTGATGAGGCCCTGCTCTTTAGTAAATCAAGGTGATAATCTCAAGAAAACCTGTTCTTTCAAATCTCAAAGTTAAGTAAAAGTTTCTTAAGAATGACTATTCAAATAACAACAACAAGTGGTGGAAGGAAGATTTTGAGTAAGATGGTGTTTTAGTTTGCTAAAGGCTGCAAAGGCAATATACCAGAAATGAGTTAGCTTTTCCAATAGAGACTTATTAATCTCTAAGGGTATGTTCTGAGGCTGAGAAATATGTCCAAATTAAGGCATTATCAGGAGATACTTTCTCCCTGAACTGCAGCTGTGGGTGATCAGGCACTTGGCAGGGCACAATGGTGATGTCTGCTGTCTCTCCATTTTCTTCTGGGTCTCGTTGCTTTTTAGCTTCTGGCTTCCTTCAGCTTTCTCTCTCCTGAGTTTCTTTGATATAAGCTTCTGGCTTCCTAGAGTTTCTCTCTCAGCTGCTGGGGCTTTCTCTCTGTCTTTCTCCATATTCCTCCTGTTTATAAAGGACTCCAGTAAGAGGATTAAGGCCCACACTGGGCCATGCTGCACTGATGTAATCTAATCATAGGACTTTAATGGAAGTAATCTAATTAAAAAGAAGGTCCCACTTACAATAGCTTTACACCCACAGGAATGGGTTAGCTCTAAATACATGATCTTTTTTGGGGGTCCATAAAAACCTCAGACTACCACAGATGTTATGTTCCTCTATTCTAAACTCTTTAAAATATAATGGATTTGAGTATTATGAATTAAAGTGATGTAAAATACCAAACAATTCACACACACACACCAAGAAAGAGAAAGAATACTCCCCGACATTCCAAACATTAAGACGCAGTATAATTAGAGTTGTTTCAAGGGATTAAGTAGAAGATGAAAAGCAACTTGTGGATAACATATCATATTTCAATGGCTATGAGATGTGCATGTGAATACCATAAACAGTGAGTAGAGCTTATATAAGCATAGAAATATTAACTCTGCCTATAGTCAATGTGGTGACCCATTGGCCTTAAAATATTCTGACTGAAGCTCCTGTCTTTTTATTTATATTTATACTTCAGTTTCATATTTTAGCAACTCTTCACATATTTTCACAGTGGTCAATTGTTAATGAAAAGGGAGATTGTCTTTCTGTAGTAGGAGGTTAAAAACAGTGATCACTTGAAGAGAATTTGAGTGAAATATACTAGGTTTCCAGCTAAGGGAATAAAGATGTAAAATACTTTAAAACCATGTAACCCATTTGGAATGTATTCCATATCCATTTTACTTCTCTAAATAATGATTTTCATGATCACTACTACTGCTTTCACTACTTTATATCCCCTTTTTCTTAGAATATTTTATAGTTCCTTTGTCACCAAATCTTATAAGTGAAATTGGAATTCCTTTTTTTGGCTGTGTTGGAACTATGATTTCCTTGGGTTTGCTTATCAGTTGAGTTTGCATAATAGAAAGAATGTGTATGGGTTTAAGAAATGCCCCTTTTGTCAAGAACTAGAAAAGCCTGAATCCAAAGAAGGCTTCCAGAAACAATTGGCCTCTGCTATACACATGGGTATGTCAAAAGACCATGAAATGAGTGAATGAAAATAAAATACCCATTCCATCTCCTTTTCTGATAACAGCAACCCTGCTGATGGTGTGTAGGTTGTTTTGGTGAAGACCAAGAGGTACCCAGATGGGAAAGAATAACATACAGAGCATAAACCTATAAAAAATTTTATGAAAACCTATTTCTTTAATCTGGACTCAGACACTAACTACCAGCATGACACCAGCAGGAATTTTGAGGTTACAAAAATCCTCAGACTGCTTCATGTCAGACTGGTCTCTGTCAGACTGGTTTCTCCTGGTGATACAGAAGAGGCCCCCATTACTGAGGAGTGTTTAGAACCAGTACCAGCTTCCTGAATGGATTTGATACTTCCTACTTGCCTCAGGAGAATTTATTGGGCACGTTCTACCTCCACACTCTGAATTTACCTTAGTCCAGGATCAAAATAGCTTTGGCAGCTCAGCTTGTGTCATGATCCTGGGAGGCAGGGATCATTATCACAAAGTTGTCATGCATTCCAGCATTATCTCTAACTGCAGTGGTTTTCAGAGTCTCAGCTTGAAATTACATTGTGGTTTAATATTTTCCCTTTTGATACTTGTGTGTGTGTGTGTACATGTGAGTAGTTTACTTTGGCTCATCTATTGTTATGTTTTCCACTGCAAAAGCTTAGCTAATATTGCAGTCAGTTCCCTAGTAGCTCTGTTTATAATGCTTCGAATTTCATATTTCTCTCAGACCATTTTTTAAGAAACCAGTTAAATTCTGACTTGAAGCAGGGTCAGGCATCTACTCACAAAATGACACTGAGCCTTGCTCTCATTTAAATTGTTTTCTGCATGATATTTGTAATGAAATTAGAGTAAATGAGTAACAAAGTTTGCCAGTTAGCTAATTATATGGCTACGATGGAAAGCTGAACTTCTCTGAGTTAGTGTTTACCCACAGGGATGGTTAGATTGGCCCTGCCTTCCTCACAGATTTGTTGTGGGAGTCAAGTAATTTAAGGGAGGTGTTATGAATACTGATAAGTGCAATAAAATATAAGATATTATCACTAGTGCATTTTGCTTTCTAGATATTTGGCAATACCTGGTCTGTTCAGTTTATAGATACTTAGTTAATATACTAGAAATTTTCTATTTCTATTATCTAATCTGTTTAATTACAACACCTTTGGTATCTTAATTCATTCTATATATTTTTAATATTAAATATTAAAACGTTTCTATGTATTCGAAGGAAGATTTAAAGAAGTAATTTGGGAAGGTTAAAATTATGCTGAGTCATTACTGAAAGACAACTCCCCTAAATATAACTGACTGATGAGTGAGTCAGTGTCCCCTGGAAGGAGGACAACTCAAATGAAAAATAGAAAGTAAAATTTACCACCTTTGTATATTGCACAAATCTGAGAGGGATGATTAATAGATTGGATGACAAAATCAAGGTTTTAAAAGTTTTTCACATTCCGAAAGAATAGTTATTTTGACAAAAAAAGAAATATAACAAAGACAAATTTAAGTTGCTAAACATGATTCTAGTAATCAAAGATAAAATAAATAAGATTATGCAGCATCTCTTGATACATTTTTTTAAAGACTTTTTTTCATATTAATTTTAAGCTTAAATACATTGGCTACAGTAATAGAAATCCAGCATCCAGGACATGAAAGGAAAATGCTACTCTACTCTGTGTGACTATGTGCATTTTAAATGGCCTGCTTAAAAATCCTAATTCTAGGATACCAGATGGAAAAAAAAAAAAGGTATATCTACATAGTGGAATATTGTGATTTTTTTTTTTTTTTAAAGAAGTAATGTCCTAACAAACTACTATGAAATGATATCCAAGATATATTACTGCATTGAGAAAAGATTGAAGAAAGTATATATGGTATATTATCATTTATTTAATGAACAGAGAGATATAACTAAATGTATGTACATATACATATATTAAAAAACAATGGAAGGATAAACCATAAACCTTTTTAAATGGTTATTTATATGAGTAGTGACACAATATGGGAGACTGCCTAATAGAATCTAGACTTCTTTAAATATATATTGGATTCAATATTTGACTTTGAAATTTCTAAATATTTATATAATCATAAATAAAATTTGAATTTTAAAAAGAACCCCCCAAAATTGAAAATTGATTAAAACAAATAAATCTAAATTTATATCTAGATGGCATATCCAAACAGAAAGGATCTGTTCTAAGTGATTTGAAATAGCATAGTAAATCAAATTAGTATACATCCATAGTGGAATATAGCTTAAGGTCAAAAAGAATTTTAAAATAATTTTTTCAGTGATCAATCATGTTGTTGATGGTAGGTTCACTGAGCATATTACTGTTTAAGACTGTTACTTGTAATATGGGATAAAACGAAGGAATAATTATATGATACTCTAATTCTATATTTCCTGGTTACTTTGAGAAGTGGGGTTCTCAAAGGAGAAATTCTAGTGAACAACTTGCAAACTGAATTTGGATTGGAAGCATCAATGTGAATTCAGAACAATCACAATAATACCTATTTACTCTCTTTTTCCACTGAAAATACCCAGAAAAAATGACCAATCAGAAAGCACTTAGCATTCATATTGTAGTCTTAAAAATGCCATTTCATAATAAAAAGAACCAGTGCTTCTAGGGAAGAAAAGAAGTGGGGGTGCTGAATCCAGGTTTGAGGCAAAAAGTTACAAGATGACCTATGAATACCTAGTCATAATTTATAACAAAAAATTATCACAAATAATTATGATTATCTCAAATGACTCCAGTGTTAATCTGAAGAGGTTCTCACTGACATTGATAATGATAACTACAATGGTTGCAACTCATCATATATGATTAAATTCATGAGCCAATAAAATATTTTTTAAGGTCTAATTAGTCTCCATTGAGAGATGCTTGGAAACAATATATTATTTCTAAAGCTATTAAATAAGGGCTAAAAATAACCTTATCCTATTTTCCACTACTTATTTGCCACTGAAGAAGGAGAAAGTTGTCCTTTATAGAAATATACCATCTGGTAAGTTAAGAAAAAGTTTTAGGCTTAAAGCATAACCATTTTGCGATTCCTGTTAAACAAATGGCTCTAGTCATTGAACATGAATAGCCACTAACATCACAAAAAGAGAGACCAGCAGACATGATTTGACTCCTGATGGAAGAACATTGTGTTAGCTATGAAGTATTCTTGCCAAAATTTGAACTCAAATCATATCAAAAGTATAGATCCAATTTACAGGAAATAGAGATGTCAGTGGAAAAGTTAAATTACAGTGTAAAACTACACAGTACAATTGTATAAATGGCTGACCCAGTTCATATCCTACAATAACCCTTTGTAACATCTTGTTGTGTGTGTGTGTGTGTGTGTGTATATTACTTGAGACAATTACATATTTGGTGATATTAGGTATTATAAATAATTTTAAGCATGATATAGGTATCATTTTCTTACAAGAGTCTTACTAAAATATTTATGAATGAAACAATTTCTTGTCTAGAATTTGTTCAAAATAATGTGAGTGAGAGTGCATTGGGTTACAGATGAAACACTATTAGCCAAGACATGATAATTGGTGAAATTGGATGATGGGTATATGGAGATTCACCATATTATATTGTTTATTTGGGAACACTTTTTATGTTTGAAACTTTTAAAAATAAAAGATATTTTTATTATCTATTGCTAAAACTTAGAAGACTAAATTCTTTTGAAATCCTTTGTGATGGTTAGAGTTATCTGTCAATTTGGCCAGGTAATTGTATTCAGTTTTTTGGTTAGGTAAGCAGTGGCCTGATTGTTACTGTAAGAAGATTTAATAGACTTAAATCATCAGCAAGTTGATTGCATCAATGGATGATTACATACACAATCAATAACGGGAAGTATCTCATCCAATCAGTTGAAGACTTTAAAAGGAGAAGTGATGACTTCAGCAGTCAGAAGAGAGAATTTCTATCTGTAATTCAGCCAGCCAGTTTCTCCGGAAGAACTTATTGAGGATCTTCATCAGAGTTCCCAGCTTCCAGCCTGTCCTGTGGAAGTTGCAATTGTGCATCCCCACAGATGCATGAGACGATTCTTATAAAAAACAAACAAACATAATATTTACAGATTTCTCCTATTGGTTCTGTTTCCCTAGAGAATCCTGATGAATATAGTTTTGGCACAAGGAGTGGTTCTTGAGGAAAAGAAATTTTAGGATGAGATTTCTGAATTGGTTCTGGAATTTTTGGAATTGGTTTTCTACTCTGATTATATTTTCAGAGGCACAAATGACTCTATGTCCCATAAACAAGATAACATTGATAGTCTATGGCATGAGTTGGCAATAGAGATGCACGAAGTGTCCCCTTGGGATATAGCTATTCAAATGTTAATAAGATGCAAGGCTCTGGGTGAGAGAGTTTTTGACAGTTTAACAGATTTTTGTGGAGTTAAAAGGTATAATGATGTTAGCTGGTTGTTTCAAATATCTTGGATACAGTTAAAAGAGAAAGGGATGAGCTGAAGACTTCAATTGCAACTTAAGTGCTACATGAAGGATAAGAAAGTTTCTGTGTTCCCTGGAAGAAAATCAAATCTTATTTTTGTGTAGCTGCAAATGAGATTTCTAAAAACCAGACCCAAAGTCTCGCTGTGCAAGTGGCTGAATTACAATTTAAACTAAATTCCCAACTTTCCAGGGTGTCTGCTGTTAATGTGAGGGCATTGGTTGGATAGGAGAGGGATCCTGAACGCGGATGCATGGGTTGATAATGATGAGCATAGGGACACTGAAACTCTAGATTCTGGGGAGAATGCCAGATAAACAAACCTGTAATAGTCTGCCCTGAGGAACCAGTCACCCAGCCTCTCCAGTCTGCCCTGAGGAATCTGCCATTTCAACTTCCACCTGAAGAGATTAACATTGCTTTGTCTGATAAACCTGTAAATACCTCCCCTGAGCAAACAGCCCTCACTCCTCTGTCTGAAGAGATTAATCATTTTTCAAAATATGAAAATGCAATGGAATGCCCTGAGGTAATTGGCCTTCTAGACACATGCCCTATCCCAACTACTCCTTTACTTCCAGGCCTAAAACTAGACTGAAGTCCAACAGGCCTCAAAAAGTGAGGTAAAATGTGACCAACGAGAAGGTAAGCTATACTCCAAAAGAACTTCATTAATTCTCCAATTTTTATAGATCAATATCAAGGGAATACATATAGGAATGGATGTTAAGGGTATGGGATAATGGTGAAAGGAATATAAAGTTGGATTAGACTGAATTTATTGATATGGGCTCACTAAGAAAAGATTCTGGATTCATTGTTGTAATTCAACAGTTTAGAAAGTGCTCTAACAATTTTGTCTCGGGGTTGACATTACCTGAGATTGAAATGCCAGAACTGCCATGATATAATGTAGATGAGGATATCCCCATAGGCTTAGAAAGATTGGAATGTTAGATTAGATTTATCATGTAAGACCTATACACCCACCCCAGGAAAGTTCAGAAGAAACACTTTTTAGCAGGTCTGTGAGGAATAAATTTGTGAGACTACATTTCCGAAGAGCTCTTTGGTTGCTCTTATCTGTAGGCCAGAAATTGCTGTGGAAACTGCTATCTCTGAACTGAGATCCATAAACACAATAGGAATCATCCGATCCCAGGTTAGCAGCAGCATTTAATCACCAATGACAATGACAAGATAGGTGTGGTTACCATAACAGACAGCAAACTCAAAGCAACAATCAAAATAGTCTTACTCACAGAGACCTATGACATTGACTAGTAGATCATGGGGGTTCCTAAAAGCAAAATTGAAGGGCAGTCTACTAAATTCTTATTTGATCTGTACAAGCAGAAGAGTTCTAAAACAAGTGAACAAAAGTCTAACATGAATTACAAAAGCAGAGAGTCATGGCACCTTAATCAAATCCCACACTTTACAGACCCAGAGCCCCTTGAATGAGGGGAAGGTCATTTCCCCTTGGGTAAGAACACTGTTACACTGCCAAAAATTTACGCTTTAAAATTCCTCCCTGCCTTCTGCAAAGAAACATATGGCATTTTACCAGCACAAGTATGCACTGCAGTAAAGGAAATGACCAGAAATTCAGGGATTATTAGACACTGGCTCAGAAGTGACATTAGTTCCAGGGGACCCAAAACAAAACCTCACTGTGGTCACCAGTCAAAGTAAGGGCTTAAGGTGGTCAGGGGATCAATGGAATTTTAGATCAGATCTGTCTTACAGTGGGTTCAGTGGGTTCTTATTATTTCCCCAGTTCCAGAATGCATAATTGGAATAGAGAAATTCAGCATCTGGCAGAATACCCACAATGGTTCCCTGACTTATGGAGTGAGGGCTATTATAGTAGGGAAGGCCAAATGGAAGCCACTAGAAATCTCCTTAGCTAGCACAATAGTAAATCAAAAGCAATCCTGGATTCCTGGAGAGCTGGCAGAGATCAGTGCCACCATCAAGGTCTTGGAGGATACAGGGGTGGTGATTCCCACCATATCCCCATTCAACTCTCCTATTTGTCATGTGCAGGAAACAGATGGATCTTGGAAGATGACAATTGATTATTGTAAACTTAACCAAGTGGTGACTCCAATTGAAGTTGATGTTCCAGATACAGTATCATTTCTTGAGCAAATCACCACATCCCCTGGTTCCTGGTATGCAGCTATTGATCTGGCAAATGCTTTTTTCTCAATTGCTGTTAGTGAAGACCAACACAAACAGTTTACTATCAACTAGGACCAGCAATATACCTTAAATGTCCTACTCAGGGGTATATCATCTCTCCAGCTTTCTGTTAAAATGTTGTCTACAAGGAACTTGATCTCTCCCTCCCACAAGATATCACACTGGTCCATTATATTGATAATATCATGATGATTGGACCTAGTGAGCAAGAAGTAGCAATCATTCTGGACTTATTGGTAAAGCATTTGCATTCAGAGGATGGGAAATAAATCCAACAAAAATATAGGGCCTTCCACTTCAGTGAAATTACTAGGTGTTCAAATGCGTGGTGCATGTTCTAAAGTGAAGGATAAGCTGTTGCATATGGCCTCTCCTATAACAAAAAAGAGACACAATGCCTTGGCAGCCTCTTTGGATTTTAGAGACTACATATTACTCATTTGGATGTACTACTCTGACCCATTTACTGAATTCTAGTTTTAATTAGGGACCAGAATAAGAGGAGTCTCTGCTACACATCCAGGCTACTGTAAAAGCTGCTCCACCACTTGGTTCATATGATCCAGCAGGTCAAATTGTTCTGGAAGTGTTGGAGGCATTAGAGATGCTACCTGGAGCACTTAACAGGCCCCTATAGGAGAATCACAATACATACCCTTAGAACTTCGGAGCAAAGCTTAGCCATCTTCTGAAGATAACTACTCTCCTTCTGAAAATCAGCTTTGCCCTGCTACTGGGCCTGAGTAGAGATCAAATGCTTAAACAAAGGCCACCAAGTTACCATGATACCTGAGTTGCCTATCATGAGCTGGGTGTTGTCTCACCTGCCAAACCATAAAGTTAAGCATGAACAGCAGCATTCCATCATAAAATGGAAGTAGTTTATATGACGTAGGGCTCAAGTGGGTCCTAAAGGCACAAGTAAGTTATATGAGGAAGTGACCCAAATGATAATGGCACCCACTCCTGCCACATTACCTTCTCTTTTCCAGTTCACAGCTATGGCCTCTTGGGGAGTTCCTTACCACCTGAAGGAGGAAGAGAAAATGTGGGCCTGGCTTACAGATGGTTCTGCACAACATGCAGGTACCACCTGAAAGTGAACAGCAGCAGCACTGCAGCCCCTTTCTGGGAAGTTCTCAAAGGACAGTTGGGAGGGGAAATCTTCCTATGAGGCAGAACTTTGACAGTGCACCTGATTATTCATTTTGCTTGGAAGCAGAAATGGCTGAAGATGCATTATACACTGATTCATGAGCTGTTATCAATGGTCAGGGACTTCAAGGAACATGATTGGGAAATTGGTGACAAAGAGGTCTGGGAAAGAGATATGTGGATAGACCTTTCTAAGTGGGCAAAAAACACAAAAATATTTGTGTCCCAGAAAAATGTTTACCAGAATGTGACTTCAGCAGCAGAAGAATTTATAAGCAAGTGGATAAAATGACCCATTCTGAGGATAGTAGTCAACATCTTTCCCCAGCTACTCCTGGCATTGCCCAATAGACTCATGAACAAAGTGGCCATGGTGTTAAAGATGGAAACTATGAATGGGCTCAGCAACATGGATTTCTCCTCTGACCTGGCTACAGCCATTGCTGAGTGGCCAATCTGACAACAGCAGAGATCCACACTCAGCCCCTGATATAGCACCATTCCCAGAGGTGATCAGCCTGCTACCTGGTGGCAGGTTGATTACATTATACCACTTCCATCATGAAAGGGGCAGTGATTTGTTCTAATTGAAATAGACACATACCCCAGATATGGTTTTGCCTTCCCTACATGCAATGCTTCTTCCAAAACTACCAGCTTTGGATTTACTGAATGTCTTATCCACCTCCATGGTATTCCACACAGCATTGCTTCTGATCAAGGAAACCACCTCACAGCAAATGAAGTGCAGGAATGGGCACATGTTCATGGAATTCACTGGTCTTACCATGTCCCCCATCATCTTGAAGCTGCTGGATGGGTAGAACTATGGAATGGCCTTTTGAAGACTCAATTACAGCACCAACCAGGTGGCAATACCATGCAGGGCTGGGGCGCTGTTCTCCAGGAGACTGTTTATGCTCTAAATCAGTGTTCACTTTATGTTGCTGCTTCTCCCATAGCCAGGATTCACAGGTCCAGGAATCAAGGGGTGGAAATGGGAATGATACACTAGGAAAATTTTTGCTTCTTATCCCTGCAACATTAAGCTCTGCTGGTCTATAGGTCTTAATTCCAAAAAGAGGAGTGCTTCTACCAGGGAACAGAACAATGATTCCATTGAACTAAAGTTAAGACTGTCACCTGGCCACTTTGAGCCCTTCATATCTCTGAATCAACAGGAAACGAAGGGAATTACTGTATGTCATTACTAAATGACAGTAATATAAGAGATTAAATATGGTGTTGAGGGTGCAGAATGTAGAGCAGTGCACCTGGTTGTTCATTTTGGTTGGAAAGAGAAATGGCCAGAGATGTATTTGTATACCTATTCATGGTCTGTTGTCAATGGTTTGGCTAGATTGCCAGGGACATGGAAGGAACTTGATTAGAAAATTGGTGACAAAGGGGTCTGGGGAAGAGGTAGTGGATAGACCTTTCTGAGTGAGCAAAAACATGAAAATATTTGTGTTCCAAGTGAATGCTCACTAGAGGATGACTTCAGCAGAGGAAGATTTTAATCAAGTGGATAAAATGTCTTGTTCTGTATCTACCAGACAACCTCTTTCCCCAGTGACTCCCAATAGGATCATAAACAAAGGGTCATGGGGGTAAGGATGAAGGTTTTAAATGGGCTCAGTAGCAAAGATTTACTTTAACCTGGCTACAGCCAACGCTGAGTGCCCAATCTGCCAGCAGCAGACACTATCACTCAGTCCCTGATTTGGCCCCATTCCCCAAGATGATCAGATTGCTAACTGGTGGCAGATTGATTAAATTGTCTGATTCCATCATGAAAGAGGCAGTGATTTGTTCTAACTGTCATAGACATATGCTCCCTATGTGAATTTGCCATCCCTGCATGCAATTCTTCTGCCAAAACTTCAATCTGTGGACATACAGTATGCCTTACTCACTGTCATGGTCTTCCACACAGCATTGCTTCTGATCAAGGAAACCACCTCATAGCAAATGAAGTGCAGGAATGGGCACATGTTCATGGAATTCACTGATCTTATCATGTTCCTTCTCATCCTGAAGCAGCTGGATTGATAGAACATTGGAATGGCCTTATGAAGACTCAACACAGCCAACTTTAATGTTTCTACCTGAAGTAGTTGGATAAAACTACTCAAAATTTCCCATGTCTTATTCCCTAGCACCTTATATCTTATAAAGCAAAAGAAAAAAATGTTTTTTTGTAAATATGGTTAAGTTAAGGTCAGAAGGGGAGGTTATCATGGATTATCCAGATGGATTCTAAATGCAATCACACATGTCCTTTAAGAGGGAGTGTATTAGTCAGGGTTCTCTCGGGAAACAGAATCAGCAGGAGATATCTGTGAATAATATGGAACTCTAAAAGAGTCTCTCACGCGACCGTGGGGACTCACAAGTCCAGGTTCCTCAGGCAAGCTGCAAACCAGGGGCTCCGATGAAAGGTCGTTGATGAGTCTCTGGGAGAAGTTGCCCGTCCACCGAGGAGCTGGGAAATTCTCTTTGAATGTTAAATCACTTCCACTTTTAAGTCATTCAACTGATTGGATAAAAGCACCACCCATTGATAATGTAATCTCCCTGATTGATGCAGATGTAATCAGCCATCCATGCAGTAAACTCACTGGTGATTGAAGTCCATAAATGCTCTTGTATTACAATTAGCCCAGTGCTTGCTGGAACAAACACCTGGACACAACTACGTGGCCGAGTTGACACATTAGCCTAACCATCACAGGGAGGCAGAGGGAAATTTGACACAGACAGGAGAAGGCAATTTGATCACAGAGGCTGATATTGCAATGATGAGAACATAAGAAAAGAAATGCTGGCAACCACCAAAAGTTGGAAGAGATAAGTAATGGATTCCCCCTTAAAGCCTTGGAGAGAGTGCAACTCTGCTGACACTATGACACTTTTGCCCCACTGATTTCATATGTCTGATCTCCAGAACATGAAAGAAAAAATTTTTGTTCTTTAAGCCTCCAAGTTTGTGGTAATTTAGTACACTATCTATAAACCCAATGTTTAAACTCCTATAAAACTTTGCTTTATTTTCTCTATCTAGCCTGGGCACTATGTAATTCTGGATAAATTGTGCCTACACTGGCTCCAGGACACACTGCTGTTCTGCCCTTCTTTTCCATGTAGCTCCCAGCTTAACAAAGCAATGTTAATGTAAGTCAAAAATCTATCCTGTTAGAGAACTAAAATGTATTTTACCTTACTTCTCCTGTGATAACATTGCCACTTGGAAATTATTTTCTTCATCTTTAAAAATAATCAGTATTTCAGTTTAGTGTATTGAAAACCAAGTTAAGTTTGCTTCAGTAGTAACTTCTAAATCCAGCTTCCTTTTACAGTCTATTCTATTTTAGTTTGGGCACTTATCTGTTCCTTCTTGGATATTGTCCATCATCTACTCAGTGGTATTCCTAATATCAGACTCAATTGCTCCCCCTCTCCTCTCTCCACTCTATTACCAAATAACAAATTTTCTAGGAAGCAAAATGGATTATTTTATTCCTTGCTTCAGAGCCAATGATAGTTCCCTGAGAACTGCAGAATAAAATATAAAGTCCTTCTAAATATTCTCCATCAATCCTTCCTAGATCATCTTATTCTACTCCTCTTTCCTCCTTCCTTAGAGCCTTCTGTTTCTACAATACAAAATGCCTCACCATTTTCTAGATATGTCAGATCCTTTGTGTTTTCTGCCTTGGGATATATTATTCTTTTTACCTAGAATTCTCTATTTCCTTTTAAAAATATAATTTGATAAAGTTTCTATTCCACCAAGACAGAGATAGTTATTCTTCTTCATAACATAATTTTCAAATCTGTGTAATATCAGTTGTTGTATGGTCATTTAATTTGTTCATATTCATGTCCCTCATAGCAGAATAAGAATTACTCAAAGGCAAAAATTGGAGAGTGATATCATCAACATGGTGACATAAGACATGCCCTAATAAAGACTCCCCACAGATTCAGTGAATAAAATACCAAATCCCACTAGCATAGAACTTTGGAGGATGGTAGAGACTGGAGAAGAAATTTGCAAATGCTGAATTAAAGAAAAAGAAAAATATCAGGTAGGAAATTCCCATTCTGGAGCTGCTGGTACATTTCCCTCTCCTTTGCTCAGTACTTCACAGCCTGGGAGTCACACAGAGGCAGGGGCCTTGGTCCCTCCCTCCTTGAACATAGACTATAGAGCTGCTCACAGTAGTGAGATAGAAGTCCACTCATATACAAGTAAAGAGACCCAAGTCTGCAGAGACCAATGGCAGAACACAAGCCTCTGTAACTGCTGCATTAAAAACGGCTCCATGGGAGAGAGAGGAAAGAGACACTGGAGGAACTGTTGCTAAGTGGGGAACTCACTCAATGCAGTTTCTATTTGCTTGGCCATCTAAACACAAATGTACTTTTCTGGAGTGACTCACTTTCTTGGATTGACCCCATCTAGCTCCCCAGGGCAGGATACACTAATGGAGTGGAAGCCAGAATCAACAAAGCCTTACAGAAAAAGGGAGGATTAAAATGAATTGCTGTAAGACAGGGTGAGTTACAGATCTCAAAAGTATAAGGAAAAGAGGACACTGAGTGAGAGAGAGAATTTAAATAAATCATAGGAGCTAGAGATAAAATTCTGCACAAGAACAAACAGAATAAATCAAGATTTCCAGATAAATAACACAGGAAGGGAAGCTTTCTCCTGGAGGTGAAGTAATTACACTGAAAGTGCAATCTTAAAAATTGTACTGCATATTCAAGGCAAAAATCAGATGAAGATGAGCTGAGGAAATCAGAACAGTTAACCATGGGCTATTCTAAAGACCTAGAATAAGTTGTACCAAGGGTCAAAGAAGAGCTTTAACATGAAACTAATCAACAATAAAACCCTAAACAGAAGGATAAACTGACTTCAGAGTAAACTAATTAAGATAAACAGATGCCTAGACATCAGTAAAAATTACAAGCATAGTTAGAAATAGGAATATATGCCTTAGTCAAGGAAAAAATGAAAACTTCAGAAGAGACACAAAATTCAGAAAAACTAATCAAAGAAGTTCAAGCAAGTCTCCTAATTCAACTCAAAGGGATGAAGGAAAATATGCCTAAAGGAATATTAAGAAGATAATTTGTGAGCATAAGGAAAAATTTGAAAGAATAAAAAGAAACATAACAGAAATTATGGGAATGAAATGCACAATAGTAGAGATTGAAAATACACTAAAGGCATACACCAACGGATTTGAACAAGTAGAAGAAACAATCAGTGAACTAGACAGCAGGACAATAGAAACCATACATCCAGAAGAACAGATAGAGGAAAGGATAGAAAAAATTGACAGTGTCTCAGGGATTTGAATGACAGCATGATATACACAGACAGATGTGTCATGGGTGCTGCAGTAAGAGGAGAGAAGGGAAAAGGGGCAGAAAGAATATTTGAGGAATTAGTGGCCACATATTTCCCAACTCTTATGAAAGACATAAATATACATGTCCAAGATTTGCAACATACTCTAAGAATAAATCCTAACAGACCTATTACAAGACACAAACTAATCAGAATGTCAAATGCCAGAAATAGAGAAGACCGAAAGCAGCAAGAAAAAAATGATTCACCACATACAAGGGATTCTCAATAAGAACAACTAGAAATTTCTCATCCGAAACAAGGGAGATGAGAAAGAAGTGGTATGAAATATTTAAGGTACTAAAAGAGAAAAACTGCCAGCCAAAAATTCTTTATCCAGAAAAATTTTCCTTCCAAAATGAGGGTGAATTTTAAAATATTCAAAGAAGTACATAAATTGAGAGAGTTCATCAACAAAAGACCTGCACTACAAGAATTACTAAAGGGAGATCTGCAAGTTGAAAGAAAAAGACAGAAGGGAGTGGCATGAAATAGTGTGAAAAAATGAAGATCATCACTAAGGGTAAATAAAGGATAAATGCAAAATGCAATAGTACTGCATCCTGCATGTACACTCTACTATTTAATTTCTATAAGAGTCTGAACACAATTGAACAAGAAAAACACATATTTCCTGATAAAGGGCATGCAAAATATAATGTGATAAAGTGGGACAAAAGCAACATAAAGAGGGGAAACAAAGGGGTATGGGAGCAGAGAACTTGTATGCTGTTGAAGCTAAGTTGGAATATTTTCACAATAGTAGGTTATAGATATAGTTGTGTAATACAAACCCCAAGGTAACCACAAGGAAAGCATTTTAAGAATATACAGAAACAGAACTGAGAAATGGATCAGTCACATACATTGTAAAAGATCAACTATACAGAAAAGGAAGTTGCAATAAAAGCAGAGAGATAAAAAATCATATGACACATAAAAAATAAAGGTCAAAATGGCTGAAGTAAGTACTGCATATACTGTAAGAACTGTGACTGTTAATGGATTAAACTCCATAATCAAAAGATACTTATTGGCAGAATGGATATAAAAAAGCATGAACCAACTATATGTTGTTTACAAGAGTCTCATCTTAGACACAAATATACAAATAGGTTGAAATTGAAAAGTTTTAAAAAGATATTCCATGCAAAGAGTACCCCAAAAAAATAGCTAGGTAGCTATACTAATATTTGACAAAATAGACTTTAAGTCAAAATTTGTTATAAGAGACAAAGTGGGACACTATATATTAATAAAAGCACAATCCACCAATTAGAAATAACAATCATAAATATTTATGCACCTAACCACAGAACCACAAAATACATCAGACAAACACTGGCAAAACTGAGTGGAGAAATAGACACCTCTGCAATAATAGTGGGGAGATTTCGGTATACCACAAACATCAATAGATAGAACATCAATAGAAAAATCAATAAAGATACAAAGAACTTGAAAAATATGATAAATGAACTAGACCTAGCAGACATATACAGAACAATGCACCCCCAAATAGCAAGATATACATTCTTAAATGCACATGGATCATTCTCCAGGATAGAACACATGTTGGTTCACAAAACAAGTCTTAACAAATTTTTAAAAGTTTGAAATTATACTAAGCATCTGACCATAAACGAATGAAGCTGGAAAAGAATAACAGGTGTAGAACTGAAAAATCCATAAATATATGGAAGTTAATAAAACACTGAAACAATCTGTGTCAAAGAAGAAATTGCAAGGGAAATTTGTATGTATTTTGAGATGAATGAAAACAAGAATCCATCATGTCGAAACATTGTATGCAGTGAAGGCAGTGTTGAGAGGGAAATTCATATCCTTATACAACTATGATAAAAAGAAGAAAGATCTGAATCAAAGAACTAACTGTAAAACTGAAGGAAATAGAAAAAGAGAAGCAAAATAAGTCCAAAGCCAGCAGAAGGAAAGAAATAAAAGATTACAGCAAAAATGAATGATATTGAAAATATGAAAACATTAGAGAGAAGTAACAAAACCAAAAGTTAGTTCTTAGAGAAGATAAAAAACATTGACAAGCCCTTAGTTAGAATGACAAGAAACAAAGGAGAGAAGGAGCAAATAAAATCAGAAGTGAGAGTGGGACATTACTACTGACCCCACAGGAAAAAAAAAAAAAAGATCATAAAAAATACTATGATTGTATGCCAATACATTAGAAAACATAGATGAGAGGAACAAATTCCTAGAAACACATGACCAGAAGAAATAGAAGACCTCAATAGATCAATCACAAGTAAAGAGATTGAATCAGTCATCAAAAACCTCCCAACAAAGAAAAGCCCAGAACCAGATGTCTTCACAGGTGAATTCTACCAAGCATTCAAAATGAATTAATACCAATCCTGCTCAAGTACCCTTCCGAAAAATTGAAGAGAGAACTTCTACCTAACTTATTCTATGAAGCCAGCATCACTCTAATACAAAAGCCAGACAAAGATGCTACAGAATAGAGAAAATTATAAATCAATCTCTCTAATTAATTTAGGTGCAAAAATCCTCAACAAAATACTGGCAAATAGAATTCAACAACACATTAAACAAGTCATATGCCATGATCAAGTGGGTTTTATCCCAGGTATGTAAGAGTGATTCAACATAAGAAAATCAATTAATGCAATACACCATGCTTTATTTTGCCAAAGGGCTGCTGATGCAAAGTACCAGAAATATGCTGGCTTTATAGAGGACTTATTCCAGGTTTCTGGAAAACAATGAGTAGCAAGTATTCTGCTTGCCTTGGAAAGTCATGTTTGCCAGACAGTGGGAGATAAACCCTACAAAGATTCAGTGAAGTTATAAGCACCGAAATAAATTATCTGGGTTATACAGGATGATAACCTCCATGAACAAGACAAGTTATTTCATCCTGTAGTTCCTAACACTAAAACATAGGCACAGCTCATGGTGTATCTCTTTGGATTTTAGAGAAAGCAAGCGTCACACTTGGAACTACTACTCTGATCCTTTTATTGGTTATCTTGGAAGGCCTCCAGGCTGCAGTGCAAGCTGTCTTGTTACTTGGGACATAAAATCCAGGAGATCCAGTTGAGCTAGATTGTTTGTGGTAGATAAATATGCCCTGTGGAGTCTCTAGCAAACCCGATAGGAAATTTGCAGCATAAGCACTTATAATTTTGGTGTAATGCCATCTCTTCTGTTGTGCTCCTTGGCCCTGATAGAGACTCCATTCCTGACAGAGGCAGGGACATCAAGTGACTATGCAACTGGAGCTGTCCAGCATGAACTGACACTACAGAACTTCCAAATCACATTGTTAGCAGGTATATGATTAATTTTTTATATGCAGGAAATGAGATAACTGGGAAGGAGACTATGCAGGTCCAGACGGAAAAAGTAAACAGTTGGTCCAATCCAAATATGTCATCCACCTTTATTGCATTTCCCCCTCTCTTTCAGCTCCCACTTAAGACTACATGGAGGTTCTCTTCACCCAGTGTATGGAAAAGGATAAAATTCTGCCCTAGTTCATAAATGGGCCACTTCTATATGTTGCATGAGTAAAAACTGACTGTTGTTTAACTCTGCCCTACTTGGTGGTAGGTAGGTCTAAGGACAGCAATGAGGTACACTCATCTCAGAAAATAGAGCAGTACTTTCTCATTATCTTTACATGGGAGGAAAAGTAGACTGAAGTAAAACTCCCATAGTTCTACAGATATACATGTATATGTAGACCTTTGGGAGTATACAAAATGTCTTTGTGTTTCATGTCCATGACTTTGAGAGAGTAAACACTATAAAAGAGACACTCAACAACCAGGCAGAATTACTTGACACTGGATATCAGTCAGCCTGTGTGTCAATCACCCCTCCCCTAATTGCTTGCTCAATGAGCCCACAAACAAACTAGTCATTATGGAAGAAACAGAGGTGATGCATGAGGCAAATAGAGTGGTACCATTTTCACTGAGATCAATCAAGCTGTCAGTGTTGCTGAACACCTTGTCTGTTAGCAGCAGAGTTACTGAACACTTAACATGGTACCAATCCTCAAGACATGTCAGCCACTTGTTGGCAAGTCAATTATATCAAACCTCTTACACCCTGGAGGAGTCATGGATTTGTCCTTACTAGAAGTGACTACTATTTTATATGGATTTGTCTTGCTGCACACTATGCCAACAGTATCCAAGGGTTTATACAGTATCTGAATTATCAACATAAGACTTCATGTAACATCACTTTTTACCAAGAGACCATTGTATAATAAAGGAGCTACAGCAATAGACACATGATCTTCAGATACATTGCTCCTATCATCTATATATTACATTATCTGGCAGAACATGGCTTGATAGACTATCAGAATGGCCTGCTAAAAGCTTAGTAAGATGTAGGTTAAGGGTCACTACCAAAAAGTTTGTGGTATTATTTGAGAAGATATAGCATATGAATTAAATCAGTGGTCAATATATGTGGTACTTTTGCTGTAATAGCTAAAATGCATATATAAGTATAGGAAATGAGATGAAAGTAAGATTGGCCCTTCTCATCACTACTTTCTGTGACTTACTTTAGAATCCAACTTTAGATTCTGTTAGATTTGTAGTCCTCACCAGTGTGTGTGGGGGGTGGTTTAAAGTGTTGTGACATTGAGAATAAAGAGTATCACTGAATCTAAAGCTACAAACACCACTGAGTCACTTGGGTTACACATGCCAGTGGACAGCAGGAAATGAATTTCAAATTTTTCTTATATAATTGATAGAGGAAAGCATCTCTGGAAATCAGTAAATTCAATGATGTAATTTTTCTTGTTCTGTTCTCAGTGATAAAAATAAATGGACAATTGTTGTAACACAGCCTGACAAAGTCATGGCAATCAAGAATTAGAACCTCAGGAATAAAGATCTGGATCTCCCCATCAGGCAATAACCTCAACCAGCTGATATGTTGGCTGAGGATTAGTAATATCTTGGCAGCAGAAGAGGAAGACAGTGAATATCAATTACTGCCTCAAGATAACTTGTGCCATTTGCTCTTTTAAGTATTTCTTAACTTAGCTATTACTATCAACTACAAGTAGAGGAATTAGTGACAGGGTGGACTAATACAGTGCATGAAGACATCTGATGAGTTGTAAGAGGAAGACTGTTGCAAATGGTTGTGTGGCACCGCACATCTCCATGACTCACCAGATTTTGGCACAGCACATTGCCATCATTGCACATCAACCCATTAATTGCATGTATGTTCTCTCTCTCTCTCTCTCTCTCTCTCTCTCTCTCTCTCTCTCTCTCT